>OY728160.1:1421252723-1422502723 GCA_963277665.1 Viscum album
AAAAAACTGACTATGAAAATCAAGTTTCATTATGAATAATTTTGAAAACAAAACTAACTATGGAAAAAAATATTCATTACAAATAATTTTGAAAACAAAACTGACTACGAAAAACAAGTTTCATTATGAATTATTTTTGAATACTAATAAAAAAATATACTCCCCCTATGAAAAAGAATTTATTACTATAATGAGATTGGTTCACCAGTAAGTTAATAAGAAAGATTAACTTACGGTAATCATTACAAACTTCTGTTTAATGTATTCAAATCTATTGGAGGGTAAAGATTTTGTGAAAATATCAGCAAGTTTATCTTGCATTCTGATAAATTAAAGAATGACATCTCCTTTTTGTGTGTGACCCCTAAGAACATGATACCTAATAACAATTTGCATTACATGAGAGTGATGTGCATGGTTTTTACAAAGGCGAATGGAACTTGTATTATCACACAAAATTTTTGTTTTGGTAAAACTCATACCATAGTCTGTGAGTGTGTGTTGCATCCATTAAACATGAGCACAACAACTTCCAGCTCCTACATATTCAGATTCAGCAGTGGAATGTGCTATTGAGTGTTGCTTCTTTCATTACCAAGAAACTAATGAATCTCTTAAAAAATGACAAGATTCAGATGTACTCTTTCTATCCATTTTAAATCCACCAAAGTTAGCATCCGAAAAACTTTTTAAAACAAAATCATTCCTAGAAGTATAAAAGAGTCCTAAATCCATGGTTCCCTTTAAGTAGTGAAAAACTCATTTCACTGCCTTTAAATGAGATTCCTTAAGACTGGATTGATATGTTGTACACAAGAATAATGGAAAAATTTTGTCTGGTCAACTAGATATCAAGTAAAGTAATCTTCTCATCATACCACTAAATGATTTTTGATCTATTGGTTTCCTATCTTCGTCTAGATCAAGTGTTTTTGAGGTACCAATGGGAGGTCTTATACTTTTAGTGTTGTCGTATCCATAATTTTTATGATCTTTAATATACTTATGTTGGGATATATAGATTCCTTCTGGTTTTTGAGATATTTGACAACCAAGACAAAATGTTAACTCACCCATCATACTCATTTCAAACTCAGATTTAATTAGATACTTAAAGGAACCAGTTAAAGATTGCCGAGTTGAACGAAATAAAATGTCATCAACATAAATTTGAATTATCTAAACATTTTTCTTATCTTTATTTATTAAAAGGTTTGGATCTTCATTTCCCTTAACATAATTAATTTGAATCAAAAATATTGTAAGTCTGTCATACCAAGCTCGAGGGGCATGCTTAAGTCCAAACAATGCTTTGGTAAGTATGAAAACATGATCAGGATGTTTTTTATATTCAAAACTAGGAGGTTGTTCAACAAAAACATCCTCTTGAACATAAGAATTAAGAAAATAATATTTCACATCCATTTGGAAATGTTTAATGTTGACGAATTCTGCAATGGCAAGTAATTTTGGAATAGATTCAAGTCTACCTTCTAGAGTAGAGGTTTCATCATTTCTTATTCCCTCTTGTTGATTATATCCTTTTGCAACCTATCTGCATTTATTCCTTACTATAAATCCATTATCATCACATTTATTTATGAAGACCCATTTCCCTCCAATTACAGAAGTTTCCTTAGGTTTTTCAACCAAGGTCCAGACTTTATTCCTTTCAAATTCATTTAGTTTATCTTGCATGGCTTTAATCCAATCATAATCACCCAAAGCTCCATCATTGCTTTTTGTTTCTAATTGGGGAAAGAATGCTAGATGTTATACTTCACTTCTTAAGGAACTTTTAGTCCTTACAGGTTGATTCACATTACCAATGTTTCTATCACTAGGAAGATTCCTTAGAAACTACTAATTTGGGTTTTGTAAAACCTTTTCATCAACATAGGGTATGAAATCATCTAGGGTAAACGTTTCCAAAACATTTTCTTGGGAACATTACATATCATAAGGATCTTCCAACAAAGGCTGATAATTATTTTTTGAAAACACATCTGATGATGTAGGTTGGGGTTGTTTAAAAACAAAGGGATTAGTTTCATAGAATTTCACATGTACTGTCTCTTCAACAGTACATGTGTTTTTATTAAAAAATATATAAGCATTAGAAGTTGTGGAGTAGCCTAAGAATATTCCTTCATCATATTTTGGTGAAAATTTATGAATATTATCTTTATTATTCAGAAAGAATACCATGAAAAAAAATCCTAGAAGTAGGAAAGTCAAGGTTTTCTACCATTCCATAACTCATAATGAGTTTTATTAAGAAAAGTTCTAATCAAAACACGATTTATAGTATAGCAAGCAGTACTCAAGGAATCATCCCAAAAATGTTTGGCCACGGAATATTCACTCAACGTGGTTCTTGTTATCTCTTGAATAATTCTATTTATTCTTTCAAGTACACCATTTTGTTGAGTAGTTCTAGGTTCTGAGAAGTTATGAGTATTTACTTTTCTACTACAAATGGTTTGAAAATCAGAATTTTGAAATTATCCTCCATGATCACTATGAATAGTTATCAATGGAAGGTTTTTCTCATTTTTAACTTGGCCTCTAATACTTTTGAAATAAGAAAAACCCTCAGATTTCTTTTCTAGAAAATAGAACCTCGTAAATCTAGTGTAATAATCAACTAAGACTAATACATAATACATTCCCCCAATGCTTCCAGATTGCGTAGGACCAAAGAGACCCATATCCACTATCTATAATGACTCAGTGGTTGAGACTTCACCGATGGATTTAAAACATGATTTATGTTCGTCTCCATATTGGCAAGTATCACAAACTTTTGAAGAATAAAATCTAAGCTCTGGTAGATCCTTAACTAATATTTTCATAGAAAGTTTTCATAGGTTCCTATAGTTACAGTGTCTTAACCTACTATGCCATAACCAAGAATGATCTTCCATTGCACTAAGGCAAGGTATATCTTGGATCCTACTGTCTTATATTTTTAGTTTTTAAACATTCTCTTTCCCATTTGCAGAAAGAATAAACTCTTCCTTATAATTTTGTACTAACACTTATCATTCCTAAAATTCACAAGGTAACCTTCATCACATAATTGGATTATGCTAATGAGGTTGTTCTTAATACCTTTAACAAGTAAAAAATTCGAAATAAATGTTTTTCCAAGTAGAACAATGTTACATATACTAATAATTTCTCCCAGATCATTATCACTGAAATTTAATTTTCCTCCTTTCATCTTGATAATATTTTCAACGATTTTTTTTGCAAGAAAAATGTCGAGGGAATCCACTATCGATGTACCAAGTATTTCTGTTGGTACCTTCTCAATTTTCCTAAAAATAAGAAAATTTGTTTTTGGAATCTGAGATTTCCTCAATCTGGAATTGTTAGACAACAAAATTTTGGGTATCCTCATATATTTGGAAAAATTAAGCTTTATGAAACTCAAGAGATTTAACTTTATTCAGAGGGAAATTTTTCTTCCAATGCCCACCACTTTGACATTTATTATAAAAAGGGGCTCTAGAAGGAACACAATAGTTGTTCTTGAAAACAAGTTTTTGGAGAGTATAATCTACTCCATTATTGATTCATTAAGATTTAATTTGAGAATACATCTTGTCAAAATTTTTATTACCCAATGTAATGTTTCCAAGATGTTTCTTAATGGGAGATATTTCAGATTTTAATATTATAAATAAATTCCTAATCTCAGGAACGATTTCCTTAGAGTTAGAATTTTCCTAAAAAAATTATCTTTAAAATATAATTCTTAGGATTTTTAGAAAGTTCTTCCTTAACAGAATTTACTTCCCCAATGTCATTATAACATTTTTCTAAAAGATAATCCTTATCTCTATGATCTCTAGAGAGGTCTAAAATCTCTTTTTTAAGAATATCTTCCCTAGTATTTCCCTTCTCTAATTTCACAGAAATTTTACAATTTTTTTCTTCTAACAATGTGGTAAATCTATATACTTCTTCATATGAGGGTGTTTCTTCATTTTCTGTGGATGACGTATTTTCATTAGAAGTACTATTTTCAAAATAGTAATTCTTTTCAAGAGATACATTTTTAAAGCCTTGGTAGAGCATACCTTGGCCATAAAACATCTATTAGGGAAAGAAGTAGTTGCAATAAATCCCATATTTTTTTGTACTGATGATTCATATTCATATGATTCACTTTGTGAAGAGTCTCCCTAGCTAAAACTCTATGTATAATTCACTTTAATGATTTTCTTATGCTTAGGATGATAGAATTTATTCTAGTTCCTTTCTGAATTCCGTTACTTCTTTTCCTTCTTTTTCAGTAAAGGGTAATCATGTCTGATATAACCTGTTCTTCTTCATTCATAACAAGTAAGGTCCCCATATTTCTTATCCCTTTAGTCTCTATTCTTTTACTTATTATAATAGTTATTTTTATCTACTATCTTGTTCATTAATCGAGTATGATTAGATAATTCTTTCTCATAATTTTCTGTATCACTAGATACTAACTGAATAATAACTTTCTTTGACATTGATCTAGTTACTTCTTATGGGGTATTGACTTTCATATGTTTGGAAGTAGTTTTGAAAGCAACTCATCCATTCCATTTATTCATTTTAACATTTTAAACATCTCTCTTCATTCTAGTTTGATGCTGAAGAAGAGTTCCAAATAACTCATCTAATGAAATCTGGGTAACCTTTCTGTTCTCATCAATTGTTGTCCTCTTGGACTCCCACTCATTTGACATGATGTATATGATCTTATATACAAGGAGCTCATCATCCAAACCTTTTTATCCCATATATTGTAGGATATTTATGATATTCATAAACCTTTTCTGTACTTTCCTTATGGGTTCTCCATAAGTAAAGTTAAATCTATGGTATTCAGATCTCAATATAGCTATTCTTGTCTCTATAAATTTAGATATACCAAAATGTGTAACTTCGAGTTTCTTCCAGATATTGTTTTCTACGTCACATGATTATATTTGACTATAGATGTTCCTAGTCACGGAACATAGAAATGTATTTCTGACTCTGAAGTTTCCTTGATATTATGATTTTTCCTAATTCGTAAAAGTTCTCAATTCCTTATTCGAAATCTTATAGTCTCCAGTAAGTATTAGATAGTTATCAACTCTAGTATTGATAATGAAAGTCTTCATCCTATCTCTGTATTACTCATAATAATTTCTATCAAAAATAGGGTGTCTCGTAGGATTTAGATTGTCGATATAACCAACATTTTAACCTACTATCTTAATAAAAATATTGTCACACAAAGTTGTTAGTAATATAAGTTTGTAAACAAAAGAAAATATCCTAAGTAAGGAACTAGAGTATCTCTAAGAAAAAATGAATCCGAACATTATGAGTATGAATATATGAATCCGAAAAAGTATGAATCTGGAAATATGAATCCGAGAGAGTATGAGGTTGCCAACTTTTGATACCAATTATAAGATTAGAACCAAGAAAAAAACACTTTGATCATGGAAAACTTATATGTGAATATAAGTATTTCAGAAACCTCATCTGATACCAATTATAGGATCGATATGATACTAAGTAGATGCTCAAATACAAGAGGTGGGGGGGGGGGGGTGAATTATATACTTTAAAAATCCTTAAAGAAACTTTATATAAACAAAATTCACAATACATCTATGTTCTAATAACTTTCTTGATTCCGGGAAAGTGATTTTGGAAATGAAACATAACAAAAGTTTACAAGAACTAAGATTCTACCTTAATGCATATAGAATCCTATATAATCAGAGTACATGTCTATGGAAGTATATGAAAGTTATACTTTCCACAACAACTAAAGTCACAACGGAAAACAAATTAGTAACATTACAAGTAATAAGTACTAACTATTTTAACCCAAAGAAGTGGGTATCCAACAACCATAGATAAGAGGTTCCATGATTTATAATTTCAAGAAAGTTTGTCCTACCCATACCCAGGTAATACCTCAATCAGAAGTTCAATATCTGTCTTGTTATCCCTGCAAGCCCTCGATTTTTAAGGAAATCAGCACCTCTGACTTCACAACCCAAAGTTGCTGATTTCAATTAAATCGCACATCTACACTAAGCATATCTGTAATGACCCGAAATATTGAATAAATCTGGTTTCCTAATTTTGTGTGTTATTTTATTTTTTTATACTCCACAAAACTGTTTCATTGGACAACATGAGTATAATTAAAATGAGACTGTTGGGTTTTGACTTTTATATGACCATTGGACAATATGATCGGTTGAAACTAAATATTTCAATATTTGCCTCTAAATACAAGTGATCTTGGTTAATTAATATAGAAAAATGATTCGATGGCCTCACCCAATAGTCTTGGACCGATCGAAGCCCATCTAACAGGACTTGGGAAGGAGGTAGAACCACTGGGCTTTGCTATAGACCAAACACAAGCCAAACTTCATCGTGTGAAGATAGAACGGAATCTCCTTCACGAGAAGTTCAAACTGATAGAAATTACTACTCGTGCGATGTTGGCCGAGCCTCCATCAGATTCTCTCACCTTAGCACACCTTACACTTAGGTCCTATGCTGTTATGATAATGGGCTATGTAAAGAGACAATAACTGCCTTGTGTAATACTCTGTTTTAAATAAAAATTTTGTTTTCTTCTTATGATGAAGTTTATGAATCTTCAAATGTCCGGATAAATATAGTATGCATATTTTTGGTGAATTTTAGAGAAATGATATTTAAAAATAAAATGTTTATGTAACCTTAAATAATTAAAAATGTGTAATGATTTTCGAAAAATGGTCTTCTACAATTATGTTCAGTACGAAATTTAGAGTCTAATAAGATCAACATAATTTTTGATGAATAGTGAATTATGAATAGTGATTTTATGCTTAGGATTAGTTATGTGACCAAATGGATTAGTAATCTCAGTTAAATAAAGCATTAATATAATCTAGGCATCCTGATTAAGTATTGTGATTCAATAAAATGGTTAAATAACAGTTTCATAAATTATTATTCAAGTATTAGTTTTTTAGGGTGAATAGTGTTTTTTAATTAAAAATATTTAGAAAATTATTTTTATAAAATGGATTTCATTTTTGAACTCAGAGCATCGATATTATGTTAAGGTAATTTTTGGTGATTTTTCTGAAAAAATGAATTTTCGGTGAATAGTGTATGTATTTAAAAATAAAATTAATAATATTTAGAAAACTATTTTTATAAAATGGAGTTCATTTTTGTAATAAGAGCATCGATATTTGGTTAAGGTGAAATTTTGGGATTTTTCTGAGAATGTTGAATTTTGGATGAATAGTGAAAATACAGTTTTTATGTTACGGGTGTTAATGACATCATTAAATGATGTATTAAGTATGTAATCAATATGGTCGACATAGGAATAGTAAGATAAGGTATGAGGTGACCCATGTGGCCATTACCATGTGAAAATACCATGGGCAAGCCCATGGTTTTTCCAAAACCACTAATGAGGTGTCTCTTGGCCATTAATGCCTTGTCCCCTCACTTTCCCTATAAATACCAAGCCATCTTCTCATCTATTCGACTCCCAACTCTTCCCCAATGAAGATCTGGGATCATTACCACCCAATGAGTCCTCCCATGGTTCCCCCAAGCCCACATGGTCCCAACCTTTGAGTTTTAAGTGTTACGTTTTAAGGTAAGGGATCCTACCTCTCTCTTTCTTTTCAAGTACTCTCGTTTATGTCATTTCTTCTAAGCTCCAAGTTCTTATGTTGGGGATGTTATTTTATATTCATCCTACTTCCCTTTTCATTTTCATATGATGAGAGATACTCTCTTACTCTCATCATTTTTTTATGAATGTTTAAGTGGGGCCATTAGGCTGCCGAATTTTTGTAAAGGATTCTTTCACCTTTCTCATTTTCAAGTTCTATTTTCTTGTCAAGTATTTCAAGTTCCTTTTTATTTTGTTGGGGTATGATATCTAAATCTACAATACTGATATTTTATTTTCATATGATTAGAGACCCTATTTTATCTCTTCAATTTAGTACTTTGAAGATTTAAGGGGCGTCGTTAGGCTGCCGAATTTTTAAGGGATTCGTTCACCTTTCACATTTTTCAATTTCTACTTTCATGTCAAGTATTTCAAGTTCCTTTTTATTTTTTTGGGTATGATATCTAAATATATCATAAGGATATTTTATGTTCATATGATGAGAGACCCTATTTGATCTCTTCAATTCAGTATTTTGACATTTTAAGTGGCGCTATTAGGCTGCCGAATTTTTAAGGGATTCATCCACCTTTCTCAATTTTCAAAGCTCTACTTTCATGTCAAGTATTTCAAGTTCCTTTTTATTTTATTGGGGTATTATCTCTATATCTATCATACTGATCTTTTATGTTCATAGGATGAGAGACCCTATTTTATCTCTTCAATTCAGTATTTTGATGTTTTAAGTGGCGCCGTTAGGCTGCCGAATTTATATAAGAGAAATCATATTTTTTTTCTTCCTTTCATGTTCTTCATTAAATATGGTATATCTTTCAAATTTTATTACCATGTTCATATATCCTTCATATTATTTCCCTCTACTATTTTATGGGTCATTTATGAATGTTTGAGCCATGTCCCCTCTCTTTTCAATGTTTTCTAAAACCCTGAAAACATAGTCGTTATGCTGCAGAATTTCTGTCTCAAAATGTCTATCTCTCTTATTCTAAAGTTATTTTGTTTTATTAAGTGAATACTCAATGATATCTCTTCTATAGGGGTATTCACATATATACCATGTTGTTCTATTTTGTATTCTGGGATTTACATACATGAGACCCACCTTCCTTTTCTGTGGGTTTTAAAGTGACACAAAGATCATGTCTTTAAAGGAGTTTTTAAAACATTATGATTATGAAATGAAACCCATTTATTTTATTCTATATGGGTTGTTTATGAAATGATTGATGATGATATATTTGGATCACATGATAATAAATTCATTTCAAGGGTGCTCCCTGATAGCGCTCCAATGCATTGGGTAAAGACTTAATCTCTAGAGATGACCATTTAGACTGATACCTTGGTGAATAACCGTGGAAATTTTTATTGACACCATGGGGATGGACCTTAGTAAAACAGAAATGATTGTATTTGTTAAATGTTGTAGCCACATCTTTATGTTATGGAAAACGTTATTTTTATTATGATATTCCTCATGATTTCTTTCTCATTCCTTAAATTTCTTTTTCATGACATTGTTGATGTATCTCAAGTTCGCATGTTAAATGTTTCCCCCTGTTTCCCTTACTGGGCCTTCTGCTCACCCTTTATTCTGATGTACGTCCCCAGGTTATGAGATGTAGTAATGAACCTAGGATCAACAGAAGGAGAAGCCTTTCAAGTGTTTAAGAAGAATGTTTTTTTTTCATGTATTAAGTTCCTGGTTTCCAAGACACTAAACCTTAATGATCCTCAGTTTTGAATAATGTATTGAATGTTTATGGGACAAAAAGGCAGGATGCTATAATATCTGCACGAAGCAATACTTTAACAAGTCATTAAAACTTTCTACATGAATAATGAGAGTTTATAAGATCCTATATCTATAGGAATCACTTCAACAACATGTAGGAACATTTGTCAATGATCAGTGTTAAAGTTGTGAGCATTTTCAAATAAGCTCCTATTTATAGGCACGACCTCAATGGTCAGCTCCCTCGTCCAACTGTCATATTATTCCGTGAAATTTCACAGGGAACTATACATGTCTAACTCAACCAACAATTAGTTAATAACTGAATGCACAATATTGTTTTATAGAAAAACAAGTGTATGAAAAAATATGGTTACATAACTAAAATCCAATATTCAGAATCTAAGAAAATGAATGTTCGGAATCTAATAAAAAATGAATTCGGAGTCTATAATTCCAGGATATTTGGATTCTGTTTTCTAGGAATTAGGAACCCGAACTCTATAGAATTTCAGAGTCTAAATTTCAAGGAAATTTAGAATCTGGATTAATAAGAATTCGGAACCAGAACATACAATGTTCGGAGTCAGAGTTCAGGAGAATTCGGAGTCCGAAGTCATAATAGTTCGGAGTCTATATTCAGAGAAATCAGAGTTACAACTTAGAGATGTTCGTATCCAGAATTCGTATTCAGAAATCAGAGTCAGAACATATAAGAGTTCATATCCAAAATTTTTATTCAGAATTCAGATTCAGAACACAGAAGAGTTTGTATCCAGAATTTGTATTCAAAATATGGAGTCAAAACTCAGAAGAGATCGTAACTTGAATTCTGATTCAGAATTTAGAGTCAGAACTCAGAAGAGTTCACAACCAGAATTCATAATCAGAATTCGGTGTAAGAACTTAGAAGAGTTTGTAACCATAATTATGAGAATTTGGATCCTAAAACAGAATGCTTCATATCTAGGTAATTATAGGATTCCAAGGTTTTGGTTTCAAATTGAATTTTAATGTTATAAATATTATGATATGAACAATTAAATCATGTTAAAGATAAATTTTCTTGGTAATGTAAATTTTCCTTAATAGAAGTAAGACACAGGGTAAATGAAAGTATCCTTCATATAAGGCGTTTGTGATTTTCAAAACAAGAAGGAATGTTAAAGTCATAAAGAAATGTTATTGTCTTCAAAATCTACCCCAAGTATGAATGAATGGAAAAATCATAAGGAAAACATTATTGACTCAACGATTTTTCATCTTTTATTATCATGTGACATAATACATGGCCATAAATGATATGAGATGAGTTGTTTCCCTATTGTTTTGATGAGGGTGGAAATTCATTACATGCTTGGAGGGGAAGAACTGATCCCTAATCGAGATTAATTAATATGGATTTGATTAATCCCTTTCAGGAAAGTCATCTCCACACAATGTAGAGAGTATAATGACATGGAGGAAGGATCTATCTAATCTATGTGTCTATATGTTGTGACCATGGTGGATTCATGTTTTTTGTGTAGGGAAACCATACAGTTTCTACAGTTTATAAAGAGATGGATGAAAATGTGGTGTTCTAGGATGTCGAGGTTTTCACAGTAGCTTTAGAATAACTCATGGTGGTTTTCTTCTGATTGGTATCTTAAGAGGTGGTTTTTTGATCCTCTCTCTTATGGTTTATTTTTAATTCATGAGGATGAGAATACTTCAAGTGGTATCTGATGTGATGACCTAGATTTCCATGGGCCATCCCTTGGTGAAAAACTAGTGTTTAGGATATTCTGAGAGGAAATAGTGGATCATTTCAGTCATTTTCCAAATTTATAGTTTTCAAGTGGTAACATAATGTGTCAATATGTCAGTGTGTCCACATGTTACTATGTCAGCTTGTTATTTCATCAGCAATTTAGTGCATCAGTTGGTCAGTGCATTGACATGTCTGTGCATCGACATGGTAGTGTGTCGGTGAGTCAACGGTGACAAAATCGTTGATTCTGGAGCATCATTGTTAGTGAGTCATGGTGTGGGTAAGTTGAGGTTTTAGAGAGTTATGGAATAAATAGGTCAAGGCGTCAGTAGGTCATTTCATCAATATCTTATGGTTGATGGCATCATGTCGTTGACTCGATTGTAATTTTCTTAGTTTTTATTTGTTTTTCACTTTCATGCATCTTACATCGTATTTTACATAAACCAAGTTTAATTCATTTCTTGAGTATTTTTAAGTTTATTTAAAAGGATATTAATTATTTATTTAATCATCCAAATATTCCAAGTGATTTGAGATACCAAAACAACGTGATATTGACCAAAATTCCACATTAACATCTTTTAAAACAATTATTCCAATAAAATAGGACCTGAATATTAAATTCTAAGATCTACCCTTCCTTGTGTGTTTTTCATTTCCCCTTGGTTTTCCAAGATCCTTAATCCCTATAAAAGTTGTCTGCCTATTCTAGAACTCTCCTACATAGCATTTGTGGAGTTCTTTTCTACTTATCACGTGATCCCCTATTCATAGTACAAGGAGGAAATTCGATCCTTTGATCGTCCTATAGGGATTCAACATGCTGCTCATTAATAGTGCATCATGATGTGTGGGTATAATAATGATTACATGTGAGTAATGACCAAATAATTTCTATAAAATGAGAAATAAATAAGTTGGGAATATTATAAATGATAACATGAGTAAATTAAAAAACTAGTAGTGAGTGGATTTTTGTTAAAAATATGATTTATTTTGTTCCCTCTTGTTTAATTATGAATTTATATGTTTATGTGCCTTCTAAAAATCATGGATGATGGTGGTCATTGATTGTGCATTGGTGGTAATCTGTTTGATTCATTTATGTTGTTTGAAAATTGGCCGAATCATGAAATCTGCTTAATCCAGAAACCCAATTAAATGAATTGATTTCCCAAAGATAAACACCATTATGTGACCACCCATATTTATCAGGTGGACATAAATAAAAATGTTAACAAAATATTTATATGTATTGTTTGATTGGTTTGACTTAGTGATTTGTTCTATTGGGGTTTGTAACATTTTGGGTGTTTTGTGGTGCTCCTTTTGGGAGAAAAGTTATAGGTATAGGGGGATAGAGGAGTTGGTTCCATGAGAAGGGTTGGGTACGTTTGTATAGCGTGGTTGTGGGTTAACAGTATTTGCTGCAGAGTTTTTGTGAGAAGAAATACATGGGGTGTGTGGATATCCCAATTTGAGAGCCCTACTGGTTGTGGTATGGAGGGAATTGTAGGCACCTAAGTTACATTTTATTGTGTCATGGACATCAAACAATGTTCTATAATGGGATTGAGAGGTGGTTATGAACATAAATTTAGTGCAACGACATATGAAATTTTTTGGGCAATAGGTCTGTGGATCTAGGATGTCAAAGAAGTATTGTGCCGTAATTTTTTTTATAAATTATTGTTTTTAATGACTGAAAAGGTTACTAAGAAGATTTAGTGATTGTTTAGTGGGACTTTAAATCTAGTATTGTTTGTTCTTTTGAGATGATTATGGTTGGTCGTTTCCTGACTCTGATGGAAAATATTAAAGTGATTCTGTTAATTAATAAATGGCATGTGGTTAAACAATGATGGTCTTGAGTTATTCATTGGTAGTGGTTTTTGTGTGGTAGTGTATATAGGGGAAGCAACAAATGTGGTTATGTATGAGTTGATTGTCTTTTTTGGGGAGTCATTGTCGAAGATGAGTGTTTTCTTATAAATATATGTAAATTTTATCTTCTTCTGATTACTATATGCCCCCCACTATTATTGTGCACTACATACTGAAAACCTCCATTTCATTGTAGAGGGTGTATTTCCCAACATCTCGGTAGGAGCATGGATGACTGTTCACTAACATTCTCCCTCATACCATCTTCCAGGTTCTTACCTCTTGAGCCTATCCAGGCACACTATAATTACTTGAGGCATATCATAGTCCCAGATATTTTGAGTAGGATTTATTTGTATGAGAGTTTATTTTTTTAAGGCCATGATAGTTTTCTAATGTATCATTAGGATGAGGCCCTTGATTTTTCAGGCGAGTGACGTGGTTGTTGAGTCCCATGTTTCTGAGACCAGGATTGTGTGTGGTTTGAGTCCTAGTTGTGTACGTGTAGGATGTGGTAGTGGGACTGCATAAGAGAAGAGTGGTAGAGTCAATATTATATCTTTGAGAGATAAGAAATTAACCAATGGGAAAGTGGTGTAGGGTACCCAAATATTTAAGTTATTATACAAATACTTGACATGAATTGCAATATTTGGTTAGTGTTCGTTGTGGAGGATGGGCTAGTTAGTATTCCATAGAAGGTGCTTTCTGGTTCTACTGTTTCCCTTAGGGATGTTAGTATGTTCAATCATTTGTGCATGGGTGGATTTGGTTTTCTGATTGTGTTCACTTGTATACTCACACAATGAAAATAAATATATTTTCAGGTTTCAAGGATGAATTTAAGGACTGTGTTGGACTTTTCTAGATAAAGAATCAAGATTAGTTGTTGTTGTTTCTTATTCTATTTTCTTTTGTTACATTACCTTTGGATTTTTTTACCATTAATCTACTTTACTTTTGAAAAAAAATGTGGGAATGTATTTTGGATTACATTTACCATTATTTTTTTATGGTTCTTTGGATTTGAAATCTTATATCCATATCTTCATATCTGAGAAAAGTTAATTCCTTCAATATTATGCGAGATTCATTACCTTTGGTCCTAGTCGCCACTCTGGGGCCTATTAAAGGCTGGACTCAGAGGTCATTAACTCCACTTCGTCTTGGGGAAGGAAGGGTATGTCACTTTGTTGTACCATCCCTCATCCTGATGAATGTAGGTCGTTACATTCATGGAAAACTTCTTAGTAATCATAATGAATTATGCTAATATTTAAAATCCATATGATACTTATACTATAGTTTTAATAGTTTAATTGGGAATAAGATTCATGGTTACATTTAGAATACCCATAATAGTATATTCCCTAAATACAATAGGAGGAAATTATAGTTTAACTTTTTCTCATCACCCAATGCATTAGAGTGCTATCACAGGTTCTCCCACCCCCGGTTTATTATGTATCGTACTGTATACAAAATCAATTACAAGTAACTATAACAATACCATAACACATAAAACTAGTATTCAAGAAAAATAATATTTTCACTTTGTAATCAGAATATATCATTTAAAGATATAGATATACATAGTCCATTTTAAAAAACATGTTCAATTCAAAAATACCTAAAAATAGAATATGGTATTTATTTTTATTTAAAATACATTACGGCTAATATATAAAGAAAAATATCAAATAATGGTAAAGGTGTTGAAAAAGTCATTATGGCCCTATACATAAAAAAATATTTTTTAATAATCTAGTAAAGCTATTAATATTAACTTCATGAAATAATGATATATTTTGTATATAAATTATACCATTAAATTCATTCTTTAAATATGGATATGAAAAATGACCCACATTACAATCATGGAAACTATAAGTCCTATATAAATTTGAGTATAATTTTCCATTTTCATTGATTGTAATGGATATAAGGTAAATATTTTTCTATATTTCCAAAATTACTATAAAATCATTAATAAAATATTAATAATTTAAATATACTTATATATATCATATATCAAATGTACTGAATAAAAATGAATCACATTTCTTCATGTAGGTTATAGTTCACACATACGCATGAATGGAATTAACATTTTTATGTTCTTATACTATGAGAAGATAATTTAAATATTATAAACTTATAATGATTAATAGGTAATTAGTATCACATATGAACATTAATTCCATCATTATAACCAATCATTAGATACAATTATGGATGATGAAATATATAGGCTCGTGGCTGTGAAAGTTCACTTGTAAGCCCAAATGATTAATACCATTACCATTTGATGGAATTGAAGATGGATTTAGGTGATGATATTAACATAATAACATCTTATTATATTATTGATAGATGATTTATTATCTTATCATGATTTTTGTTTATTCAAATGAAGTGGTGGAAAAAATAAAATAGAATCAATTAAATAAAAACCATGTCTTTCCTTCTAATGATCACCATTTTCAACACAATAACACCTCTAAAGAGGGTGTTCTGTATAAAATAAGATGCCAATAATGTGTGTAGTGATTTTTAGAAGGGGTTTTTTAAGATCATGGTTGATCAAAAATAATTTTGAAGTAAATGTATGTGAGAATAATGGGATCAATTTTATAGGAGAGGAGAGGGGGACACATAGAATAATTAAAATAATTAAATTAATATAAACTAATTTCATATTCCAAATGGTTCCATGATTATTTGGTTCTATATAACAATGAGGGGGGGTCTAAATAATAATTTTGAATAAAATTTATAAATTTATTTTGGATTTTTATAATCATTATCTTCATTTTCCCCACTTTTACTATTTCTGTTTTATCAAATAATTTAGACTTTATGAGTTGAAATAATTACCAAATCATGCTGAATGAAAAATGAATGAGAAATTAAGGAATTTTTTAGACTTATATGAACTATATATACGAATCTAATATTTTTATAAATTTTATATCATTTAATTTAATAATTTATATTTTTAAACGTGAATTAAAAAATATTTAACACTATTCATTACCTGATTTTTTAAAAATTAATAACAACATGATTCCTAAAAATATATATTTATTAGTCTTATAAAAGTTTAAGTCTTCCAATTTCTTTTGGATTGAATAAAATATTTCAATTTGTGTTTATTTTAATATTATTAATAGTGTTCATTTGATTCTTCTGATAATAAATCTATTAATATATCATCACTCTGTCCCAATTAAATTTAATTAATTATTTCCAAAAAACTATAAATAAATTACCATGACGTAACTAATACTTGTTTATTTATAATTAATATTTATATTTGAAGTTATTACTTATATTACAACATACTAAATTATATTTGTAATAAGAGACACGTTTATGATATATTAGTTTTTACTTTAAATAAAATGTTTTTAATGTCTTAATCACACCCATGTGGATTGAAAAGTCCACTATTTCTGCCCATTTATTTTCTTATTCTACTATATCAAATCCAATAATATTATCAGATGTTTTAGGTATGAGATATATTATTTAAATATTATTTTATCCATTAATTTTAGATTTACATTTAACTGTGGTAAATAAAATTAAAAAAATTAATATTCACCAAAAATTATGTTGAACCTATTAGATTACATTTTTCAAAAGTATTAAAACCATTCATTTAAATTTTATAAAATTAATTCTACATAAGTGAATAAAATAAGTTTTACACTATTCTCACAGATGTTTCGAGAAGAAGGTTAACTATGACGTTAAAAAATTTATTATATTTTTCTATCTATATTTAATATAAAAATTAATCCATCAAACGGAATTAGATTAAAATATAAAAACATTGTTTAATTATACCTTAAAAAAGACTAAAATGTGAACATATCTATATAAATAATTTTGGAAAAATATAATTTTTAAATTAATATGAGGTATTTTTCACTATTCACTAAAAAATTACTATTGTTTGAAAAATTAAAAAAAATAAAATAAAAATTATTTTTTATAATATTGTTGTAAATAAGAATTTTTGTTTTTAATATAAAAATTCTAAAACTGCCAAAATTTATAATTAAAAATAGTTCTCTATCAATACATGGTAAAAATTCCATTTAAAACTATAGAGGCCCCTTTTCGTAAAATCTGATTTTTTTTTATTTTAAGCCCATAAAATTTATTAGAGTAAAGAAATAAAATTAATAAACATGTATAAACATAATATAGTTAGTTATGATAATTATTTCCAATACAACAACTTGGAGATCACTACCACTAAATATAATAATATTAATAATGTATTATTTGTTGGTATAACTCAGTGTTATATGAAACATAAGATTTCAGAGAAAACCATTTTTGCCATTAGGTACACTATCAGACATATCATTGCCTTGATTTTAAAATCAATATATAACTCATAAATATTAATATATATGAAACAAATTTATTAAAAAATTTACTATGATGTTACGAAAATTCACACTGATAATTGCTTTGTTTTCCCTACATAAGTTAATAAATCATTAGTTGTTATTTTATATGTACACTTTACTATTATCTCATGGTAACTAGCCGATTAAAATTCCGATGATAGTATGATGCTCTATAGCCCACTCTTCAACATGAATTTTTTTTCTAATCCACATGGTCTAATTTCTATAGTTCTTCGAAAAGAAAATTAAATATATGTGGTTAAATATCCCATCTTCCTTATTCTTAGTTGCATAATTTTTCCTTAGCATGGATCCTACATATTATTTTTTCATTCATATTTTCTTGTTTTCTAAATTTTTTATTCTTTTTTCATGATATCTAAAAACATATAATAACCTTAGTTTTTATTCCTTAAAAAATTCTAATGGTTTTATCATTGAGGTAATCAATACACTGTCCCTTATACCCAAGGTTAATCAGTTTCATCATGTTCCATCCATTACTGAAACAATAAGGTTTAATAAGAATGATGAAGATCCAACATCATTGGTGAATTATAATCAACTATTACATAACAGGGCTTAATCCTTAACAATATTTACTCATTTACATCATTATGTACACCCATAATTTTATTAATTCAACCTATATAAATATTATTTTACACTATGTCACTTTATGATGGGTCATCATACACTTCTCATCCAAGTTCATCAATGTAATAAGGAAATCAATAAATTATTTAGGTTCATAAAATTAATATTATCAACCAAATCATATCCATCAGGAGTAGAAAACCTGGATTTTATTATGGCATCTTCCCCACTCACTAAAATAATGGCCAAGCTATACTTGACCAACACTACATGGTGTTTTTACATATAGATTAATATATATGAAAACCAAATCGACCAACATTATGATTATAACGACATGTTTCATGGAAAATAATAAAATCCAAATTGTATAAATAAATTAGGTTATCCCCCTATGAGTATTCTTTCCACTTATAATTATCCATAGAGTTTTATCTATATTATTTTATACTAATGTATAAAAATTACATCATCATCATTTGGTAGAATCTAATAGGACCCAATCAATTAATACATTCTATTTAATGATTCATTACATTCTTATTAATTAAATACACAGTTGGGGTTGAGATGTATAGTGTTATCAAAATACTGTACCTACATATAACTCATATTATAAATAATAATATAATACTCACTTAAAATACACATAGTTAAACTAACTATCAGAGATCAAATAATTAATTCACTGATATACTGAGAAAAATAAATTTGGTAAAAGGTGAGGTAGAAAACACAACATGAGAATAAACAAAGAAATAAATCCTGACATGAAAATTAAGAGTTAAAAAATTATATTATAAATTATTTCATTATAATCATGGAGATAAAGTATAAGGAAAAGATATTATAAGATAAAGAGTTGTGGAAACATTGAGAGCATGATATAATTAAGATAATTCAATGGTTACCCCAAATACCATCATCTTAATGTGGGAAAATCTACATTGATAATTGATGCCTACTCTATAATACCATAGATAAAAACATTGAAGATATAAATCACTATCCAAAATCATTATATGTATATATAATAACAGCAACTTATAAATCATAATCTTATTCATACCCGTGATAAGGAATTCGGTTTCATTAATATGATTCATTGAATAAACAAAAGATAAATCTCAAGGTTTCCCATGTGAATAAGGAATTAAATATTTTGGTTGTTCATATTTGAAAATTAATCATATGGAATTATCATTTATTTATAATATAGTTATTTCATATGAATGTTCATGGATAATAATGAAAAAAAATTTGTACCACTTGGGTGAATCATTGTTGGAAAAATAAAGGATATTTTAAAATAAATAAATATATTATTATATTCCAAAAAAATTAATTTTAATGAATGTGGTTATATATAAAATAATGATTGATAATAGAAACTATTGATTCTTTAAAAACATTTAAGCAGTGTCATTATAGACCTGATATAGAATATAGTAATGTTATCCTAAACTATGATTATATAAATGATAGAATATAGAAGGGAACTAAAACATTAATTTCCCCAAAATAAAATTTTATTTTACCATGAAAATATTTGAGAGACATATATACATAATTATAAGTTCTATATGGGAGCAATATTTCAGAATATGGAGAAATTGAAATTGAACTTGTGACCAGCAAGTCATGAAGCAGGTAGCAATGATCACTTACATTAGTATTTAGATTCATTTTATACATGTAATTTTCAACCTAAATAAGAAAATTTATTTATTTTCCTACATAGATGATAAATTTATTCAAAGATTATTCAAATACACCAATCTTATAATTGTAAAATTTTATTAATTTTTATTCCATTCATATTTTGGTTACTTGATCTAATTCCGTCAATTATATCATAACTCTTTCTTTATGTCGACCATTGTAAAAATAATGTGAAAAATATTGTCATCGTAATTTTAAAATTAATAGTTTTATTGAAATATTTTTTAAATATTAAAAATATTTTTAATCATAAACATAGTGGGTGGTGATGAAAAATGAAAGAAATTTTTCTTTGATGTATTAGTTCAAATTCATGCACAATAAATGTTTACATTTCACAAAAAATGGGATGTTAAAAAGAAAATTAATAATTTTAAATACTATAATCATATATATGTTATATATATCATGTTTAATAATTTATATCTTTCTTTTGATCATATATGAAAGGAATTGATTTAAAATAGAAGACACTGCATTATAAAGTCAATACATCTTGAAAGGAATCAATCAAACCGTTTTCTTTATTAATAGGTAGTCTAGAATAAATAATTTTTAATTTATTAATAAAATTTCTTATATTTTTATTAATTATACCAATATCATTATAATTTTATTGATATAATAGATTTGGAAGATATATATCAAGGAGAAAATGTTCTGAATAGGGTCTCAAATAGTTTGGAGAGTATAACTTCTCTTATAGATTTCCATGAATGTTAAGAACATCATATAAAATATAGAGATCATTAGAATATTTAAGATAAATAAAATTTGAGTTGAGGTATTTTTTAAATGTACATTAGAAATTCTATTTTTAAGTTTAACATAGAGGGTATGAAGTGATCCATTTTATATGTTATGTTATATGTAGTTTTGGGACTACCATTTACATTTCCATGATTCCATTACACATTTACATTGTAAAATGCTCCAATATATTGCAAAAATGGTTTTTTGGTTAGTTTTTCAATATTCCATGGTAAAATAATTCCACAAAATGTTTTTAGTTCTAATCACATTTGACGTAAAAATATTTTAAATTTAGTGGTTTATATTTTATTTAAAAATATAACCAAACTAATATTTGTTTTCTAAATTTAGGAATCTAAATTGAATATCTTATTACTTTACTTAAATTTATGAATATGATAAAATCAACTTTGAAATTAGAATATATGACATATAAAAATAGTTTTCAATGAAAAATTACTATTAATCCTTATGTGTTCCTTAACATTAATCTATTTTGATTAAAACTGAATGTCTATTAATTTAGTTACGTATAAGGTTAAATAAAATATTGGAATCAATATTTCATTTAGATCACTTTCACTATTTAAATAAAAATTAATTTATATTAGATAAATAATTCTATAAAACATATTTCACTATTATCAGGATAATTAATACCAATAATTATGATATATTTATTATTCAAAAAAATAATATGAAATTGATGGATAATATTTAAATTTTTATCTCAAATAATAAATACATTTTCATATATTTAAATTCTAAATGTGATAAATTATAATTTTTAATCTATGTATGTAAAAATAATTCATATGTGAAATATTACATGAGTTTAAAAAATAATAAACCTGTTTTTAATAAATTCGACATTGTAATATTAATTTCATTATATTAACCATAAAATAAATATTCTATAAATTATAGGTGATCTTAGATAATTAATTCCTTCTTATTTTATAATTACTTATAGTTTTTACAAATACAATTTTTTACTAATCACCAAAAATCGATTAATTCACTAAAAACCCAATATCTTATCTTAAGAAAATATTGATATAATGGGATATAAGAAATTTTTTTATTTAATAAAATATACATGGAAAAATAAATTAGATTATATATTAATTCAAAAAAAATTATAAATAATAATTCATTAACTCAAAAATTTGTTATGTAAAATCATGTGTTCTTATTTTTATTTGATAATAATTTCTAATTTAAGTTATGTTATTATATTATTTAATATATAATTACATATTATTATTTTAATTTAGTTCAATATGAAAAAATAAAAAATATTTATTAATACTGATCATTAAAATTAAAAATTATATTTAGACTAAATACATTTTTTTAAATAACATTAATAAATTATTTCTATTCATATATTTATGATTTAAAACTATATTGATAATAAAATATTATTTTATTTTTTTATATACAATATATCTTATATTAATTTTAGTTGGGGTCTTACCTGAGTGGTCATGGATCCCCATAATCCTACATCAGACCCAGGATCAAATTGGGGTGGGAGAGAGTTTTTCCTAGCATGCAATGATGCATGGATGACACATCAAGCAAGAATGACACATGCAGGCATGATGATAAATTGGGTGTTCAGGATAGTTTGTAGGCCTTTGATCTATGTAGTGTACATCACACTCTGAGGGACTTTGGTCCACATATTGAATAAACACTACACAAAAATGTGATTTTAGTCAGAGTTTATCAAAATCCCTTGCTAAACATTTTTAATTATTTTTATCAATCCGAAACATCTCCCGCCGACCCCTAGACACTTCACCGATGACCCCATGATGCCATAGCCCCACCCCCCTCTAATCCTCATCATCGATACTGAATATCCCCGATGATCCCAACCCACATTGCACTAGTCTCGACCCTCATGACCCGCCCGTACACTCGCCTCCACTCAATGTCTATCCCAACATAGCCATTCTCATTCCCTATATTCCAGTCCTGATAGATCATATAATCCCCCAGCCTTAAACATTACATAATCTTGATTTTTTATCAAAAATTTACTTTCTTGTACATTGAGGATCTTTTCCGAGTTAGTGTTTTAGAAATTATCCCATAACGGTTTCATTACATCTCAAATATTACAAATTATACACATCTATTCTATAATTTTTTCATTTCAATGTAATTTCTTAAAAAATGAATTGTTTTCATGATAAAAATATTCTCGAATAATTTCTTCATCATACCATTCACAATACACAGGGAAAAAAATTCCCAAAACATGGGATGTGCATAAAATGATCAATCAGGGTTATACAAAAATTAATGAAAACATTAGTCCAATAATAAATTCCAATCATTGAAATCATAAGTTTCTCTCATAAATCATTAGGTATTAAATGTCATAGGAAAAAAATAATATTTATGAATATCTCATAGCATTCATAAATCATATGGTTAACTTGTGGAATCCATAACATACTTACATTTTAGCATTCATAGCTACATGGGGAGTAAACATCATGTTTACATTTGTAATACTATCGTAGTATATTCCCTAAATCTCATAGAAAGAACCCTAATGTTTACCACTGTCATGTCACCCAAGGCATTAGGGATCTATCTCAGGCTCACCCACCATTGATTTATCACGGAACCACACACATACATAATCAATGCCCAAAATACATAACATAATAATGACTTGTAAAAAAGAATATAAGGAAAGGAAACATTTTCACATTAAAATAATAATATAACATTAAAATATATTAACATAATCAATTCTTTCTCAAAACCATTTTTGAAACCTATGTACATAAAAAGTGTATAAGGATTTTATTTTTCTTTTAAAAACATTAATACTTGTTAAGGAATCCAAATTTCTAATAATACTCACGGTGGTATAAAGGTAATTGTTATAACAGATGTTAAAAAAACATTCCTTTTGTCGTTTTGTAATATGCCTCATAAAAATATTCCTTTTGAAAACCATTGAATAGAATTAAATTTCAAAGGATATAATTATATATCATATCAAATAAAGTAATGTGTAAGGAAAAATATGTTATAATGAAAAGATATTGAGACGATGTACCTTACCTTGAGTCAGACTTGCCATGTTCATTATACATATTCTTGAATATTAATCATAGATTAATATATACATTCATCAAATATTTTTTCATGTTTTTTATTTATTTTATATTACTTTTCATCATGTTATAAAAATTAAATAATTATTTATGATCATATCGGTTGTTTTGTCGATATTCGGTACAGGAGTCGAAAATGACCTTGATTTTATGTAAAATTTTCATAATATCTACAATTATTTTAATTATTTAAATATCACATATATCCAGAATATATGTATTTATAATTTCCAACATATTTTGTGATAATAAATGAAATTCATTGTCCATGGAGACGGTAGGCAGTACGTACGCATGAACACAAACAACATTTCATTGTCTTATTTAATGAATAATAATGAAGTGATATAAATTTATATTATAATACTTGTATTATATATTTCCCCTTCATGTATCATTTCTTTAATTAAACCATCCTTCATATATTCCATGTATATCATGAATGAGTCATATCATTTTTAGGGGCAATTTTCCACCCTTCATCAAATGAAATTATCATATGTATACATCATGGAAAGAATAAAGGTATGCTTTAAATTAAAATTAAAATTGCATAGATACAATATAAAAATAATATATATAATATATATATATAGTTAATTCATATTTGAGACCTTGAGAGGTGGTAGAAGAACATTGAGCAATCACCATTTCGTGAGGCAATATTTCACCGTACACCGAAAAAGTATGATCATATCCATTAGATGGAGGTGTGTGTAAGTGTAGGTAAAATAAATATCATAAAGAAATCATAGTATATTGAGTATATTTGAGTTGTTATTTAACCAAGTAATTAGTTGATCATAGGGAGTGGATAAGGAAATTTTAATAAGGGAACTTTAGAGAATATGTTACCTCTTAATCGAGAAACATCTTTTGATTAGAGAAAAAAGGCTTTTCTGAATTGAATTAATCCCTATATAATGCCTATAGTAGTAAGGGAGGGACTTTGGGAGCTTATTTTATGAAAAATTGGGTGATAAAAGTGGCTTGAGTTGTATGAGTAAGTCGGTAGAGGTGGTTGAATTTAAGAGGGGGCACTTTAGAAAAGTCTAGCAATATTGTTTTATTAAAAATGATTTACAAATTATAATATTTTAAAAGTGATATAATTATAGTTTAAGATGAGTTTGGGAATTAATAATCTCATAAAATATGTTTTATACATTTTTAGGTTATAAAATTAACCTTATTTTTTATATTTAACCCTTAGTTAAAAACATTAAGTCTTTCCATGTCTTCTTGTATTTACACAATATATTGTTACTATAGAAACTATAATATTACAATAAATCCATAATTGGATAATTATGGAAAATTTTAACACTATATATGTCATTTAGATAAATAATATTTTTTTAGAACTATTATATCATTTAATGAAAATATTTTTTTTTAAACACTCATTTATGTAAATTTTGGCACATTTAAGTAATTGATTTTTTTGTGTGTCATAAAACATGATTATATCAAAAGAAAAGAATTATATAAAATTTAATATGTTAATATCATATATAAAATTCATGTATTTCATAAAAATAATCTAATTACATTTATTTTAATATTTATAATATCATTTGTTTGAATTTTTCATTAATAAGGCAATCACAACATCATTATTGTGTCATAAATAAATAAATTTATATTATGTCTAAAAGTTATAAATAAATTACGATGATGTAATAAATCATTTTATTTGTCTAAATACTAATTTTATATGAATAGATAAATTATATAACATCATATAAAAAATTTAGTAAAAAGATACATGTTTATGTTATTTATCTCTTTTCATTAAAGTAATTATTATAACATGTCATTATCACTCCCATGTGGATCCAAAATTCCAAATGTTTTTCATAAGGATTATCATGGATGTAAATAACATATCCAATATAATTATGGATCTTTTTAGGGTAATTATATATTATTATTTTATTATATTATCCTTATTTACTTGATTTAACCGTTTACAATGGTAAATAAAAATAATTACTGAAGTTATTATTCATTATGACCAAAATTAAAAGGTACCTATTCACATAATTTGAACAATATGAATCCAAATATTTAATAAAATTTACCAAATTCGAAATACATAATTGGTATAGATTAATTTAAAAATAATTCCCGTTGTCAAAACTAGAATGTGGGTTTTCAAGAAGTAAAAACTATCAAAGGATTGACATGTATTTATGTCAAATTAAAATGTGTAATTACATCCAATGAGAAAAATTGGATTAAATGATAAAAACATAATCCAATTAAAATTTCAAACCAATTAAATTTACATTCTATCTATATAAACTAATTAGATGAAAATAAAGTTTTTAATTAATGTGTTTAATTTTTCACTATTCATTAAAACATGAACATTATCAGAAAAATAACCAAAAATTTAACCAAAGTATAGATATATATTCAGAGATTATATAGAAGATTTTTATTTTGACAAATTTATCATATATAAGTGAAGAAAAATATATTTAAAATGGTTATCTATCAAATGGAAGTAAGTCGACCTTTAAAAAATTTTAACGTATTTCATGATTAAAATAGTTTGTTATTATTTTAAGCCGCTAAAATTTATTGGATAAATGTAAAAACATTTAACATACATATGTATTCATAATTTTGTATTTTATGATTATTCCCTCTTATATAACGGTTAGTATTTAATACAATTTAAAATAATAATAATAATATATTATTTTTCCGTATTACTCAATGTTGTGTGAAACATTAGATTTCAAAGAAACCTGTTATTGTGTATTGAGTATGATATCAAACATAGAATCCAATTTAATTTAATAATAATATATGGTTCATAAATATTAATAGATATTAAAAATAATTATTTTATAAATTCATTGGATCTGACAGTATTCCCTACTTTTGGAAATTGCATCCCTAGAATTTTATTTACATATCAAATAAGTGGGGGTATTTATTCCTCATATCATATTTAGATTCCAACATTGCCTGTCGAACCATATTGCTTTTCCAAAAAACCATTACCTACTTAATTACCTTATTATGCAGCCCATGCTCTCTACAGTCATGAATCGGGACTAGATATTCCACATATGAAAGATTTTCTTCCAACTGAACTACTTCTGGACTCAAAACATGAGATGGATCCCGAATATACTTTTAAAACATTGAAACATGAAAAATATTGTGTATCTTGGTTAAAAATGGAGGTAAATACACTCTTTAGGCAAATAATAAAAAAATATCTAGGATTTAATTGGGTCCAATGAACCTCAGACTAAACTTTCGCTTATACCAAAAAACATCACACTTTTCCATAGAGAAACATTGAGAAAGACATGACAACCTATATCAAAAAAAAGATCCTTCCTCTAGTTATACACATATCATTTTGGATTTGTCTGATCTATTTTCATGTTATTATAAATAAAATATACTTCTCCTACCATATCTTCTACAAAATTTAATCCCATAAGAATCCATTCACCTACTTTATCCAGAGTAGATATAGTTCAACACCTATTACCATATAATGCTTCAAATGGTGACATATGAATACTAGAATGAAAAAATTTTATTATATGAAAAATTAACCAAATAAGGACCTTGATTCCAAATTCCTATGTAATCCATGAACAAGCACATAACATATCCCCTAATTTCTATATTTTTGGTTCTAACTACCCATCTGATTGGGGATTAAATGTTTTAAAAAATGTTAATTCAGTACTTAATGACTTCTAATTTCCATTAAAAAAGATAGATGTGAAACTGGGATCATGATTAGATACAATGTCAAGGGGAATTCTAGGTACCATGAATATATCATTAATATTAAGTCAAGAAATTTTATCTAAAGATAGAGTATCTCGAGAATGATTAAAACGAGCAGATTTAGTCGATCGATAAACAATAACACGGATTTAATAGTTACCTTGAGAATTCTTTGATAATCCTATTACAAAATCGATGGATATATTTTCCCATTTCCAATTAGGAACTAGAAAAGGATAAATCATCCCTTTAAATAATATCTATTATATATTAACCTATTGAAAAGTCAAACACATCATAGAAAATGTAGCAATATCTCTTTTCATTCCATCCAACCATAAATTCTCCCATAGATTCTGTACATCATAGTACTGCTAGAATGTACTGTAAATGAAGAACTATATGCTTCACATAACAACTATTTTTTCAACTGATAATCCTAAGGAACATAAAATCTCATTCTATATCTCAATACACAACTTTTATCAATGTTATATTCTGGTAACATACCATTCTGAACTAATTCAACCATTTCTGCAACTCACTGTCTTCATTCAAAACATTCTTAATTATGTCTAATAGAGATAATTTCACTACCACTTGATACAAAATAGAGTAATTCCCTAAAAAATAACTTCCAATCCAAAATTCATAAAATACAAAACCAAAGGATCTCGTTCGAAACACAAAATGTTTAATATAGTATTACTCTTTCCACCCAAAGCATCAGCCACATTATTTTCCTCTCATAGGTTGTAATAAATAGTTAAATAATAATCCTTTATTAATTACATCCATTTACTTTGTATTATGGTTAATTATTTATGAGTTAATGTATACTTCAATCGTTTTTGACCAGTATATATTTCACACTTCACACCATACAGATGATGCCTCGAAATTTTTAAATAAAAAAATAGCTAATTCCAAACCATGTTTAGGGTAATTTGACTCAGTCGTATTCAACTGACGTGAAGAATAATCAATTAACAAATCATTCTATATTAAAACACAAACATATCCTTTCAATGAAGAATCACTATAGATAAAAAATTCACCACTTCTTAAAGGTAGTACCAAAACAAGAGCAATCACCAATCTTCGTTTCAATTTCTGAAAATATTCATCACATTTTTTTTCTAGATGAACATAACAAATTTTTTATTGATAAAAGTTATTTGTCTAGAAAACCATGAATTGTTTTAAAAAAAACCTCCGATAATAACCCACTAATTTAAGAGTACTATGAATAACTGTGATATTGGTTGGTCATGGACACTTCTTAACAACTTTTTTAAAAATATTCAACCGTTATTCCATATTTAGAAACAATATGTCAAAGGAATGAAATTTTTTCAACCAAAATTGACCCTTACTAAAAATTCTATATATTTTCTCATTTTATGGTCATGAAAACAATTTTTATCTAACTTTCATGTTCATCTCAGATTTTAAAATATATCAAAATATCATCAATAGCCACAACCAAAAGCTTATCCAATAACTCTTGGAAAATTTTAATCATAATATTCATGAATACAAAATGTCCATTGGTTAACCCAAAAGGCATTTCTATACATTCATAATTACCATATATAGTATGAATAATAATCATCAGAATGGCTGCTTCCTTTAATTTCAACTAATGGTACCCGACCTCAAGTAAACATTCAAAAATGATGATCTCCCTGGAGATGATCAAACAAATAATAAATATGAGGGAAACAATACTTTTTATTAACAGTAATGTTATTCAATTATCTATAATCAATGAAAAGTCTAATTTAACCATATTTCTTTTTATGAAATAAGAGAGGAGAACCCCATGTTGATGAGCTAGGTTGAATGAACCCTTTATCAAATAACTCATGTAGTTGCTTCATTATCTCAACAAGTTCAATTTGTGGCATTTGATAAGGGGGGTTCAAATTGTATTAACATAAGGAACCAAGTCAACATTAAATTCAACTTCCGGATTATGTATTATACAAAGAAACACATTTGTAATTATATAAAGATACTAATTGACCACCAGAACAATAATAAGATGAACATTTAATTTGTTTTCAACAATATGTGAAAGGTAACCTATACAAAAAATCCATCCTATAAAAAAAATAAGGGTTCATTATTTTACACAAACATAAATTCATTCTAAAATGAAACCTATATGTATATATAGTATGTAATATCCTGATAAATAAAAATCAAACATATACAAAAAATAACATGAAACTCAACTATAGGACAAAAATAACATTTCTAGGTAGATTCTTTTTGCACACATGTATAGGATGGTTATTATAATTTATTTTTTTCTAAAAATCCCCCCGCGTGTTTTTACCACATCTTTGGGATTCATATCTTTAGATAAAATTCCTAATTTTCATGAAAATTTATCTGAAATGAATGATTGTATAGACCCTAAATCAAACAATACCTTTGAATAATCAGAAAAAACACAAAATTTACCTGATACCACATCATTCAACATCCCAACATCTACTGAAGTAGTTTCATAGGATTTCCCCACACATTTCATCATATAATATGGCTTTATTCCATCCATTGTGTTCTTCAACAGACAATCATTTTCATAATGACCAATTTCATTGCACTTATAAAATTTTACTAACTGTAAATAAAATTTTAATTTTACCACTACCCAAATATTTTTCAATGCGATTATGATCCTTATGTCCCATTAAACCGCATCAGAAGAACTTTCTAGAATTCAAAAGGCATTACCCTTATTTCATTGAACCCAAATTTTCACAAATAGTAATCTTAAGTTTTTTTCCATCATATTTTTTTTGAATAGATCATCCCTTTCATCTACCACCTCGACCACTTTTTCTATTTTTTGTCAAAGAACACATAATCATTGGAAAACCCAATTTATACCTTCTCCTAACATCAAACACGTTTTTTCATATCATTTGAACTAATGGAAAGCTAATTAACTTTCGATACATTGGCTTTAATCCTGAGTAAAAATGATTTATTTTAAAAGAAATATCACATATGATATTTGGAGCATACCTTTTCAGTAAAGTGATTTTTTTTCATAACCAGCCACTGATTCATCCTCCTACCACAATTCCTTGAATTTTTTTCCATCCTATGTTGAACAACCAAAGGAAAATATTTCTCACGGAACATACCTTTGAATGCATACCAATCAAAATCATATATATCCTCACTATCACTCATATTTTTTACCATCAACCACCACTGATTGGATTCACCTTCAATCTTTTTAAAAATAATAATATCCTTTTTATGTTTTAAACACCCAACGACATCAAAAATATTTTTCAGTGCTTTAATCTACCCTTCAGATAGCCCATGGTTTGATGATCATCTAAATGATGGGGGATGTTGCATCATGAAATGATCTACATCCAACATGTTTTATTTTGGTTTATCTGGATGATCTTGTTCATGGAAACCAACACCATATATAGCCTGACTCAACTATACCATCATGGAAAGAAACTATTCTATTCTAATTCCAACAAAATGAGGATGATGATTTGGATGGTTTTTTTCCACTGGATGTCGGCTCATTATAGCATCATTATTTCTTTGTTGGAAGACAATTCTAAACACATATATATCTCTAAAAAAGAAACATGGTAATATTTAAATGCAATATTATTTCAATATTACCATAAAGTAAAAATAATTTATGTATATTATTTAACAATATCATAACTCCCAATGTTAACAAAAATGACCTCTGATACCAACTATAATACCACATTATTAAACATTTCATAATATTTTTTTTGATCAAGAATATACTTTCTTCCACACTGTGGATATTTTTCAGGATTAGAGTTTTAGACAGTTAGACGATAAATATTACATTACATATAAAATATTTCAAATTATACACTTCAATTCAATCTAATTTTTTTTCACAATAATGAAAAATATTCAAAAAAGGAATAATTATTATCTTGGTAAAAATATTCTTGAATTATTCCTTTATATTACCCTTCATTATACCCTGTGAAAAAAATTTCAAAAACATTGGGTGATCATAAAAACCTCAGTATGGGTTATAAAAGAATGAAAGAAAAAATTATACCATGATTACATAAAAATCAATAAAATCATAATTTTCACTCAAAAATGATAATATATTTAATATATTTCATGAAATAATAAGATTTGGAAAAAATAATAGAATTAATAAATCCTAAAGGTAACATGTGGAATCCAAATCATACATATTTTATAGATTTCATAGCTAAATAAGGAGTAACTTTCATGGTTAGGTTTGGAATACTGATCACAATATATTCACTAAATATCATAGAATAATCCTTAATGTTTTCCTCCTTCATGTTACACAATTCATTAGAGAGTTATCTTAGGCTCACCAAACCTCGGATTATCTTGGAGCCACCCATATACATAAAAAATTACCATGAACTATAACATAATTACAAGACATAAAACATGTATAATAGAAAGATATCATTTCCACATTGCAATCAAAATATATCATTTCAAGAAATTAATATAATCAATGATTTATCAAAACCATTTTCAATTAAAAAATACATAAAATGGGTATATTCTATTTATGTAGCTTTTAAAAACATTAATTATTTTTAAGGATTCCAAATAACAAATAATTCTCAGAGTGGGGGAATGTTCATTCTCATCACATAATTTAAAAAGAATAATTTATTTTGACATTTATTAAAATGCTTCATATAAAATGATTCCTATTCAAATTTTTTGAATGGAATAAAATATCAAGGGATAATATTATACAAAATATAAAATAAGGTCATGTATAATAAATAATATTCCTCAATGAGTGGAGATTTAGATGAAGTCCCTTACCTCGATTCTGACAAGCCTCATTCTTTTTTATATTACTGAGTAATAAAATTAGGTTAATTAATACTTTAAACAAAACCTTTCTCAAGTTTATTATTAATTTAATAATACTTATCATCATGTAATAAAGATTTCATAATTAATTATGTTCATATACATTATTTTGTATATATTCAGTAATTGAGTTGAAAATGAACTTGTTTTGATGTAGATTTTCTGTCATCTCCATAATGAAATTAAGGATTTAAATTTCACATATATTCATTATATATGAATTTATTATTTCCATAATATTTGAATATAAGAAATTAAATGCACCGTTAATAGAGATGGTAGGCCGTAGGTATGCATGAATGAAACTTTCATTTATTTTTTTATATTTAAAGAATAATAATAAAATCACAATGTTTATATTATAAAACTAGTATTATATTTATGTGTTTTTTGTATCATAGGTTTAATAAAACCATCTTTCATATTTTCTATTTTTAGCATTAATTAGTCATACCACTTTGATACGGTGGTAGTCCACACTTCCTCAAATGAAATTACCCTATTTACACATCATCGAAAGTATAAATTTATGTTTTAAATAAATTCTACAGAAACATAGAGAAAATATAAATATAATATATATCGTATATAAATATAGTTTCGTCTTAATGGCCACCATGAGAGGTGGTAGAAGAAAATTGAACAATCATCGTTTCGTGAGGTCGTAGTTCTCCGTACCCCAAATCAATATGATCATATCCATTAGATTGAGGGGTGTGTAATTGTAGTTAGAAAACACATCATAATAAAATAATATTATATTTAGGATACAGGTTCGATGATTTAGTCAATGTATATTAAGATCAGATTGAGTGTATAAGGAATATAAAATATTGGATCATGAGAGAATACGTTACCTCTAAATCAGGTAACTTAATTTGATTTTAGTCAAAAGGATTCCTTGAATTGGTTTCTAACAAAGGTAAGGATTTCAACACAAAGGGAGATGTTTTTGGAGCTTATTTGAGTATATGTTGGATGAGAAAATGGGATTGAAAGGTATGAGTAAGTGGGTATAGGTGGTGCCCATTTATAAGAGGGAGGATGGGCACCTTAGGAAAGACTTGAAATACTACTTTATTATAAAATGATTTTCAAATTATAATAGTTCCAAAGTGATATAATTCTAGGATAATATAAGGATGGGTATAATTCCTCTCAACCAATAGGTTTTATACAACATTATGCTTCAAAATTAAACTTATCTTTTATATTTATCCCTGAGTTAAAAACATTAAATCTTACTATGTATTCTTGTATTAACACAATGTATGGTTACTATATATAATATAAAATTTCAATAGAACCAAAAGTGGATCATTAATGGAATTTTTAACATTATATAAATTAGATTCCTAAATATTCTATTTTTATGAATATTATATCATTTATTAAAATAGTATTTTTTAAAACTTATTTAGGTTAATATTGATAGTATTTAGTAATTGATTTTTTTAATATCACAACATATTGATTACTTCAATCAAAATGAATTAAATCAAAGATAATATGCCAATAGAGTCCATAAAATTCATTAATGGAATCAAAATAAAAAATTACATTTATTTTATTAATTACATTCTTTATTTAATAAGGTAATCACTACATCATCATTGTATCATAAATAACTAAATTTAATTATAGTCTAAAAAATAAAAATAAAATATCATTATGTAAGAATGAATTTTCTATTTGTAATTACATTTTATTTTTGAAGAGTTAAATTATATAAGAACATATAATAATTGTTTTAATATGAAGACACATGTTTATATAATTTTTCTCTCTACTTCAAAATAACTTTTATAACATGTCATTATCACTCCCAAATGGCTCTCAAATGCCAAAATTTCATCCTTATTATTCTAATGGTCTTAAATAACTCATCCAATATTATTAGGACACATATTAGGGTAGTTTTATTTTACTAATTTTTACCCTTATTTACTAGATCTATCATTAAACTATGGTAAATAAAAATAATTTCTGAAGTTACTATTTATAATATACAAAATAAAAGGCACATATTCAAAAAATATTTACCATACAATTAAAAATATGGAATCCATTTTCCCAATTTCAAAACACATAATTAGAATTTAAAATTATAAATAAATTAGACGAAATGGCAATTTTGAATTAAAATGGAGTTTTTCACTATTTATTAAAAAATGATCGTTATAAGAAAATTAACAAAAATTTACCCAAAGTAAATTTTGTTGTCTTGATTATATATAATAAGTTTATTTCATCAATTTTAATATATATAAAATTGAAAAAAAAATATATTTAGAAAAGGGTTCTGCAATAAATTTCTTTAAAACAACCTTTTAAAAATATTAGAGTATTTAATGCTTAAAATTAGAATCATTCTTATGTTAATCCTTTAAAATTTATTCTATAAATGTTAATAAATTAAAAAAACATGTGTAATCCTAGTGTAGTTTGTTCTGTTCATTTCTACCAATATAATGGCAAGACATTAATTACCATTTAAAATAATAATTATACTATATTATTTTTTCATATAACTCAATGTTGTGTCCAACGTAAGATTTCAAAGAAACCTTTTGTTGCATTTTGAGAAAACTATCATAAAATGTGTCCCATCTAATATAAAAAATTAATTTTTCTGAAATAAGAATATATATTAAAAATTAATATTTTATAAATACAGGGGATCCAACATTTGACGTCTCCACCACTTAAAGGTCGAGTGGTAAGTGAAAGGGTGTTTCTTTCCAGCTATTTTGTAAAGAACCAAAAATTCCATGTAATTTTTTTGTAAATTTTTTGGAATTTTTATTAGTCTAAAAATATTGACAGTGCATGATTCTGAGGCCAGGTGTGCCTGGGATTAATTTATGATCATTTTTTAAGGTACGTTCAGTAAACGTACGGGAAGTGTTTTCTATCAATTGAACCGGTTCTCATATTAATAATATGAGGGTACCATTGAATCCACAATGTCGAGATTCTCTTATAGGAAGATTCACTTTAACAATAGTAGGTCGGATTAAAAATATAAATTTTGGACATTATAGAAAAATAATAAAATAACATAACGTGTTATTTTATTTCTCTTCTTCCAGTGGATGAGCAGTGGTGGTGGGGACTAGTGACTTGTCAAGTAAATTAATTGATTGACCTTCCTTGTTTTGAAACCGCACCATTGGGGAAACAATATATTCATTCCTTAAATGATCCTCATTAATTCCTTAGTTCATTACTCGCATTTCCCCCTCATATTTAAATAGAGCTTGGGGTGGGATTTTTCCACAACTTCTTCAAGTGACGAAACAATGACAATGTCCTGCAGCAAAATCCATTGATGGATGATAGAGGCTCAAGAAGCAATGATACGTGATCAGAAAACACCGACGACTCCATCCAATGTGGACGCTTCTCCCAATGCAAAAAAGACACATCCATCTAATCTAGAGGTAGTGGTTTTGGTTTTTGATATTGTGATATTCCTCCTTCCGGATCATGATTTATATGAAGAATGCATATCAACTGACGACCAGGATGATCAGAGAATCCTTATTTAATCATGGTAGGTTGAAGCGGGTTACAAGTAGTGAGATAATTGAAAATTATCTACTTTTTACTAACATCCATTGTTAGAATGATAATGCAGAGGGAACTAGCTAATATGAATAAGGCTCGAACCCTACTCTGATCTTGTTGTTATCGTGTTTCATGTGTGTGGCTAGGCAATGTGATAGAAAGGTAAGGATAGGTGTCACACAATTGTGGAGGTGACTTGAGAGGCACTTAGGTGCAGACGACATAATGAACAGACCACCAATGCACATCCAGTACAAATATAAAAAAATAATAATAAGAAAATAAGAATATTCTTTTATGAAATGGAGAAATGGAATGTAGTGATATTACCTTCATGTTATAAAGGAGGTATGGAATGTCGCTTAACTCATGTTCTAGATTAATTTTACATCTTACCATAATTTATCTAATAACTAAATTAATTTTATGAAAAACATGAATAAATATAATTTTCAAATATATTTCATATTCCATGTTACATTATTAGTCATATGTAATTTATATTTTTTCCTTACTATATTTGTTAGTTGAGGTTTCTCTATCAATTTTTAATGAATTCTTATAAATTAAGTCCATGGTTGAATGAATTGAAGAATAATTTCATGATATCCATGATATTAATAGATTTATAGAAATATTTTATATACAGTGAGTATATTTTTATTTCTATCCATGATAGGTTGGTATGATAAATAGACCTCATTTCTCATGGGGATGATATATCAAAGATATGCAAGATTACTATTATTATTCCTCTAAAAATGGGTGTGATAGAAGGTAAATGATAATACAAAAGTTTAGAATAATTTTAATTTTTTATATATCATATTTTTCCATCCACAACATTATTATAATAATCAATGGTTGGATCTTATTAAAATAATATGGTGTATGTTTCTGGAGGAGGTAGTCTGAAAAATGTACAAATGATTCATTTTTTATTAGAATATAAAGTAATATAATTAGTTGTTATACCCGTAATAAAATATCATATTAGTATAATAATGATAATTATTTGAATATATTTTTATGGATATCAGATTTAAGTATATTAAATATTACGAAGTAAAATTAATGATGTAGATAATACCTAAATTGGAGACATTTAAATTACTAAGAGACTTCCGAAGAGATGAAATACATAAGATAATTTCCTGATAACATGAGATTATTAATGATACAATTATTTCTATGATAGGTAATTTAGATATAGGGTCATGGGAAATTCTTTAGTGAAGTGTATCCATGGACTGTTATTAGTCATTCCATTTTTTCAGCGAACATTAGAGAGTAATTAGGATTAACTATTAATCATCCATGATATCAAAATACTATTTGAAACAACCTTTATAATTAAAAACTAACTGATTTTAGTATTTATTATTATAAATTAACTATTAATATTACTTATAATTATATTTAGTAATCATTAATCAAAAAGGAAATTATTTTGAATAATCACTTTACTAGAAGGTATGATTTAAAATATTATTGTATACTTTTCATAAAAATAAATTTAAATAAATAATAAATATTTTCAAATTGTCATATTTAAAATTAAATTTTTATATATTATGATATATTTCCGAAAATATTTATTTTCCAGTGAATAGAGTAAAATAAACATTTTTTAAAAAATAATTTTATTTTAATACATTTTGTAATTTAAGAGTATCAATATGTTTTGAATAATTATTAAAGTATATTTTTTATTATTATTTTTATTTATTAGGATAATTTATTTTGAATCAATATTATACTGGTTTTTATTATAAGATTGTTTTTTGGTTTAGAAACTCAGTTTTCTAAAAACAATTTCAAAATGAATAATGATTCTCATTTTTTATTAATTAATATATTCCCTTATGGGGGATGTTTTAAATTATATTTTTCTAGTATATATCATTAAATTTCAATTTATTTTCATATAATGATAATTATTAATCATATATTTAATATGGAGTAATCTTTTTCTAAATACAAAATATTTTCAAAAAACACATTTTCTCTCTATGTCTACAAGATTAATATTATGTTAAAATTATCCAATTTTTGGGAAATGAATTTTTCAAATGGATTACATATTATTATTAATAATAAATTATGTTTTATAATAAAGCTATAATAATATTTCTCCAAAGTTATTGTTGAAATCAATTAAAAATAATTACGGTGATTAAGATAAAAAATGAGTTTTTTGATGGGATAAAAAATTAAACATAACAGGTAATGTGACCTTGAAACAAGTAAAACACCAATTGGATGTCTATATTTTTACCCCAAACCTTATATTATAGATAATGTAAAATTATTGGGTCATTTTGAATTGAAAAATTACATATTTGGAATTTAATATTTCCAAAAATTACAAGTGTACTACTCACCCCACTTGTAAAAGGCCACTCACTCTCCGCCACTCATCACAACATAAAAAATTTATCAAAAATTTATTCTTATATAACTTTTAATCTACAATAATATATTTTTATAATCCATAATTGAGGCATATAACCATTCAAGGAAGGACTATAGTTCCAAATAAAAAGAGATACCCGAGAAAGAGGCAATGTTCACCAACAAGTGTTTTCATTTCATATCATTGTACAACCATATAAATTTATATTATATAATAATGAAATATTTAAAAATAATCTATATATTTATACCTTTTTTATGTTATGTTTTCAAACTAAAACACAAATAAATCCAATAAATGTGATACAAAATCATCAACATGTGTACGACGAACTACTGCATCGTAAAACAATGTCATTAATTTTTCTATTAATAACTCTCAAATTTTGTTATAATAAAGATTATAATATTATTATATGATATTTATAACATCAATATACCTATTGAGTCTTTATAACATATATAACATTTTTATATTTCAACATGTAAGGGATATTTCATCATCTCTCATGTGTATGACAGACTACCGCCACGTGAAACGATGTGATTCATTTTTCAAAAATGCATTAAAAGGTAGAAAATAACGGTAATGATAACAAATATATGTGATATAAATTATATATTAATGATATTAGTGAATTTATTAACAATATGTTTAATAAATTATATAACTTTCTTTATACCTTTTCAGTCACTGAAAATAATGATAACGTTATTCATGTATATGTAGACTACGTCCTCCTTGAATCAATATGATCCTATTTTCAATAACAAATAACATTAATGATATATATAATTAAATAAAATTATATAATAATTTATCTTTGATATAATTATTATTATATATTTATAAAAAATTACATTCCTTCTTTCGAAAAAATCATTGGAAAATGGAAATATTACACATGTATAGGTACAACATACCATCTACATGCACATATAATTAGTTCATTTTTCATATCCAAAATTAAAGATTTATTTTGAATGTATAATTTATTTATATATATGATAATTATTTCATGAATATTAGTCATTAAATTAATAAGTAATTACATCATAGAAAATATTCAACCAACCAAACTCATTATCGACACACAAACCAAATATTCTTAAAACATGAGACCTAAACATAATATGTAAAGAAAAATTATAAAACATTTATATAAGTTTATTATAATTAATAATAAAAATATGAACTCTTCCCATAAAATAAAAAATATTATGTCTATTTTTATTATTCAAGATTAAAAATACACATGTTGCAAGTCAGAACCATTGTTAGGGACTTCATCTCAATTCAATTTCATTGAGGCATATCTTGATGTTATGAAACATTATTACTTTATAAGGTGTATATACATCCATTATTACATGTAATATCACAAATTTATCTATTATCCTTGTATTTAAGTTTTTTTAATGATATTGTTTCCGGTGAATTTTGATGTAATAATTTCTAAAGTATTATGTGATTTTTTATCTAAATAGATCCTATAATAGTTTTATCTTTAAAAATTTATTTATTTTCCATGTACTTGGGTAAAAAAGTATTTGTAAATTATTTTTATAAACATAAATAATTTTTAAATTACATTTTATTTTTATTTTAATTTATTATAATTTACTTAAATAGGAATATTTTTATGTGATTGAAATGACACTTTTTGAAAAATAAAAAACTAAGTGTCCTATTTTTAGATTATTGTGACATCGACCATTACTATATCTATGATTTTAATATTAAATTAAAACAATAAATGATTTAATAAAGGAAAAAACTATTTTCTTTTTTTTGGTTATTTTTTAATTGTATTTTTTTTTAAAAATAGAGTATTGAAAATGGTATTTAGAAAGAAGATGACATTTTAATATCTATAAGAGTGTAAAAAATATTTTCAAAATCATGAAATGATTTATTCATATCATTTCACATTGTAATTATATATAATGGGTGATCATAGATAGAAATAAGTGATCCTATTATAGCTTAAAGGATGGGTGTGCCTAGATAGTTCCCAAATTCACAGGGTAATGTTATGTTCTCCAATGAATTATATTGCATGTTCATTGTACGGTTATTCAAAATTTTAAGGGTTCTATAAGGGTTGTTTATGTTTCCATTGAGTGATCTCACAATGTAACTTCATTAAATTATATACATTATATTGAGTTTTCAAGGAAATAATTTTTTTAAATGGTATGATAAACAATCATTTAAATGAAATGATATTTCATTTTAGGGTTAAGATGCTATGTTTTTATGAAATGGGTTTTCATGGGGTTTTATATATTTCTATAGACAAATGATTTTATTCATTATATTTCCCATAATGATATATATTTTATCATCCCACATTTTTAAAAAAATATTATTTGAGTATCAGTTTTGTAAAAGAAGGGGTCATGATAAATATCATGATTATTTTCAAGTAAAAGAATGAAATATTTTCTTCAAAAGTATTATATGGTGAAAAAATGGATGTTGTATTGAAGTTTCCATTTTTAATTATATGATTTTTAATGTATTAATTATTAAATAATTATATAAAGAAACAATCCTAAAAATATCCTCAATGATAAATAATTTAAATTTCTTAACTGAAACTCAATATTATATAATGTTTAAGGCTCATTCGTTATAGTATTTATCAAAAGATGTATTAAAAAACCATAAAGGATATTATAATTTAAACAACATGAACCTAAATGATTTTACATCCTTTTCTACTTAAAATTATATTGAATTTAAAAAATACTATATTGATTCATCTAAACTATTCCTATTTAGATTTTTTTCATAGAGGATATAGGGGAGCTGTTCGGGAAGGCACCAAGAAGAAAATATCCACCCAAATAAGTATCTAGAGAAATTCAAAATCATAGAATAATATATTTTTAATGTGATGTAATAGTAGAAACAAGCTATAAATGGTGTTGATATCCATTCTATATAATAACACGAACTACCCTGAAGAAAAATGTTTATATTATAGATGTTAGTGTGAAAACAATCCCCATTAATCAGTTGATCGTTAGACTGAGTTGAAATAAAACGTTTGATTAATTCAATTAAGATGATATTTTATATCATGTTATTTTAATAATTTCAAAGGTAACTCTTGTGATATATCTTTTTGATGTATAATATAATCAATGATAGTATTTTGTTGAGATTAACAAAGAGAAAGATGATATTGATTTAATGGAATTCTAAATATTTATACATCTTTTTATTCATAAGTATTTCCCTATGGTAATTTGAATCGAAATGTAATAACTTTTATATTATTGACTATTAAAGATGAATATTTTTTATCTTCAATTGTGGAAAACAACAAATTATTGGATAGATATGTGTCATATTTTTTTCGAGGCGCTATTAATGAAATTAATTTATTTTATTCAGGATTGAAACCAAGTATAAGATAATCACTGTACGCATGAGAACATAGGTTCTATGATAATGAAATTAAATTTAATGAGAAGGTTGAGATATTTTTTTTTACAATTATTATCTATAGGATAATGAATGTAAGAAGTGTTCATTATGGAAGGAGATGTGGAAACAAACAATAAAAAAGGTTATACATAATAAAACAATGTACCCACCATGTAGAAATTGTGGTAAAAATTAAAATGGAGAATGTATTATAATGATAGGGAAGTGTTAACCATTTGAAAATATTATTTTCATGGCCTATAAATGAAAGGAAAATAATCCTACAGAATCAATGAATAGGGTAATTGATATCAATCCAATTGTAATCAATTTTAGTTCCTATGAGTTGGTTCATTATGCTAATTCACATGTGATTTTCGTTTCACATGATTAAAATATTCAGTATTGGAAATAGTAATGTATAGTGAGGTTATTTTCTAATACAAAAGTTGATTGTGGGTGGTTAAATGAAGTTTTGAATAGTATATTACATTTGTATTCAAATTATGATAATACTTTATTTGACTCTAGAATATTACATTTATTAATTTTTAATAAATATGAATTTAAATTAGGACTATAACCTAATTAATGTATGATATATCATTTGGGTAAAAATATGGGTTGAAGTATTAATGATACCATGATTCATAAGAATCTTATTATTGTTATCAATAGAATGGTCGTTCTATAAATTCATGTTGAATTAGATATAAAATAATTTCATTTCATTGTTGGTATGTATTGGATTTAATTTTATCTTACTATGAAATATTTCATTGATAATAATGTTGGGTTTATAAATTCATTCCATTGATAACATAATAAGAAGTTTAGAAATTGATCAATGATTATACTGAATCATACCAAGATCATAACATAGAAAATAATAAAAATGTTCAAATTAGTGGAGTGTCATTAGTAAATGAATACATGGGTGTATTTTTGGATTTGTTTCGTATTGTTACTCCAGATCATGGGTTGAGTTTATTCTTGACACTGTATATGATTCTAAGATTATTCTTATACCCAATTATCAAATGGATCAAGTGGAATATTTAGAATTCCAATAGAAATTGATTAAATTATTATATAAGGAATTTCAAAAAACATATTAAATAACCATGGGGTGAACTAACTTTTTCTATTAAACAAATAGTGTATAATTAGACATCCAATTGATTACAAAGCCTTGAATAAAATCACTATTATATAATAGTCATATTTTACTCATATGAATTATCTTCCCAATCCAGTTCAGGTTGTACAATATTTTTGAATGTTGAAATGAGGTTGGGTTAAAATTATTTTAATGTGAAGGAAGCATATATTCTCAAAACTACATTTCAAACTATATAAGGGAACTGTGATTTTGTATTTATATAATTTTGTCAATATAATGCACATTTTGTATTTATTGAACCTAAGAATATAATTTATCATTTTTTTCTTGGAAAAGCATATTGTTTTTTATTTATTACATTTGGGTATTTCATAAATGTAAATAGGATCATAAAATACACATAAGTATTGTTTCTAAAAACTAAATAAAAAAATAAACACTATTTTAAATTTATAATGTTCCAATTTAGGTTGAAAAAATATCATTACGTGATCATATTATTTATAAATATGTCATTAATGTTTACCCTTATAAAATAATTAATTGAAATATGTAACTGAACCAAAGATATCATTGAGACTATTAGTTTAGTTGGATTAGTAGGTTACTAACATCAGTTAGGTAAATCCTTTCTCAGTTTTGTATTCCACTAAATTAGTTAAAATGAAAAGGAATTAATTTCATATAAAAATTGTATTGAATATTTTTGGGAATAGAAAAGAAGATTGGAAAATTCTACAGTTACATTGATTCTTTATTAAAAAGACTTGGAAGGTTCCAAATAGAGAATAATTTGGTAATTTATTATGTTAGAAGTAATTTAAATGACACAAGTTAAATTACCCAAGACATGATATGGAATTAGTTTTTATGGTTGTTATAAAAAAATTAAAGGATTCATTTATATGGGTTAAAGTGGGAGATATAAACAGATCACAGAAGTATAAACTATATAATAAATCAGAACGAATTGAACATGAGTCATATAATATGGATACACATAATCAAGGATATGATTAAAATATTGTTTACCATCGTCCAAAAGAACACAAAGAGGTAAATTATTTGTGTTAAAAAAATGATAAATTTTCCATGTTATTTTGGGATCATAACCCTTTGTTAAAATATTTGTTGAATTTTGGCATAAATGATGTGTTTGTGGGGTCATCTTCTTTTTTAATTCAGTTTTCAGTACATTAATATTTGTTTAAATTATTTATGAGATCCAACTTGTTGGATCAGTATTTGTATGAAATGGAAGAATATCTTAATATAGGTATGTTTCTTAAATTTTATATTAATGTAGAAGTTGTTTTATGACATGGTAAAAAATTATGTGTGTCATACAATTCCCAGTTGATAAAAGAGTTATTATGAGAAGAAAATAGTTCTTCCTTCAGCATTAATTCGAGTAGAACTAATATGTATCTATCTTATCTGGACTGTTACTGGTAGGATTTAATGAAACATGATATTTCTGAATTTCCCATGATGTGTTCGAGTTTTCATCAAGTTAAATAAAAATTAAAATAAAAAATGTTCATTATTCTACTATTTCAAGTTTCATAGTTGAAATGGGAATATATTTCAACGTATTTCATTGTTGGATTTCCAAAAAAATTTCAATGTAATAAGGCGCTTTGTGTTATTCTAGATCAATCATCTAAATCATCACATTTCATTCAAAATTGATATTAAATGTCAACAAATTATATTTCTAAACTATATCTATAGATTATAATTAGGTTACAGAGAATCACATTCACTATCTATTTATACTATGATCATAGATTTAGAACTAAATTTTTTAATGTAAATCAGGTGTCCTTGGGAACTCAATTAAATTTTAGTATATATTTTCATCCTCAATATGATGGAAAATTTTAGTGGATAATTTATGTAACAACCTAGGATAGGATATAGTAATAAATTTAAATATTTACAAATATTTGTGAATAATAATGTTGTTTTATATAAAAATGTATGTTATTTATATTGGCGTACACAACACCCAACTATGTGTTTACTCAAAATATTTCATTGTTTGCAAAACATGAGTTATTAAGGAGAATAATATATTGTTAATATTATTATTTTAATCATCTCCAGAGAATATCCACTATATTTCTAGGGTTGAATATGATAGAAAATACTATTTATACACATGTTTAATATTTTTTTACATTCATCTAATATATTTTATTGGCATAAGAAAAAAATTAAGATAGTATCATGCTTAAAACCTCTAGTTTTAAAAAAAAGTCATTTTACCATAATTTAATGGAAAAAATATATTAAAAATAAAATTTTAAAGTCATATAATTTTTATAATAATATATAAAATTCATTTATGAAATTTAAATTTCTAAAAATATTTTGGTTGATTTTTTGTTATTTCCGAGAAGTTTCATCTATTGATAAATTGTGAAAATTGATATATTTTAAATGAAAATATAATTTAACTCTAATTTATTTATATATATATTTTACATTTTGAATTTTTTTTGAAGTAAAAAATAGTTTATTTTCTTCGAAAAAACTATTAAGGTTATTTCAACCAATTTATGATTGAAATTATATATAAAAACTTGTCAACTATTGAACATAATCACTTTTAAACCGCACTATGTCGTCCATTCTGTGATATTAATTTAAAAATAATTTTGGACACCTATATGATATGAATTTGAAACAGATGATTAAATGTTTTGAATAATTATAATTTATAATTTATGATATATTCAACATAGTTTTTTTGTGATGTATTATTGAAAACTAATCAACTTATATACAACAATTATGGTAAAAATTAGAATACTTAGTGGACAACATTAATCTTAAGAGTCAAAATGACATTGAATCATGTCTAAAGCCCATTTTATGGAAATTATTATACCATATACCATACTATATATAATTTCAATCATTATTTGAGGCACATTAATTAAGGGATACCTCACAATAATGTTTACATTTTCATATTTACAATAATGACTATACCCATTATTTATAAAATTCAATTGAACCTACAAAATTATAACATCCTTTAAATCCATTTGGATCATACAAACCCTTAACAAATAATCTTTGATAATACATATACTAATCCTATAATCATTATTTTAGGATTAAAATAATCTACAGAATCCCTTTAATGAAAATTTGAGTGTGTTACATGAAATATAGTTAAAGTTCATCAATGTGCATTTCTATTTAATTTCTATAACCTCCTAATTATTTAATATTATTAAATGATTATACATTAAAATATTTATCCTACATATAGTTAAATGTTTTCATTTTATGGGTTCTTCCTACACCTAGACACACATGCATCAAATGTGTAAAGAAATCACCATTCTTGTAAGACGAACTTCCACCTCACGAAATGATGTCATTATTATCCATTAACACCTCTAATGGTTAGTAAAAATTCTAAAAATAATCTTCACATATGATATGTATGTCATTTATGTTGTATTATTAATTTTTTAATTTTTATATAACACTTACCTTCATGATTTCCATTCTATGGAAAAATAATAACATCGTTTTTTGAATTGTGGACTATCTTCTCCTAAAAGAAATGAGATACGCTCACACATTGAATTGAATATATTAGCTATGATTTTAAAACAAATATGTGATATGTGACGTCCCGGACATAGCTTCCCCTCAACCAGAGCCCCGAGTCCAGTTGGCCCATGACCCCTGGCTCGTCTCCCCCTAAGCCAGGGGTCATGTGGCCAACCGGGCTTGGGGATCGGGTTATGGGGCATCCGGGTCCGGGACGTTATAAAGTGGTATCAGAGGGTTTTTTATTATTTCATGGTTTATTGTTTGGTGACAATAGACTTGGAGAATGGGAACGCTTAGGGACTTAGCCATGAGCCGTGCATGGGCATCGCGAACCGACGTATGGGGAAAAGACCAAGTTTCTCATTTTATGTTGTTATTGATTATTCTATTTACTATTGATATCGTTTCACCTTTGGGTGCATCACGTGTTTTTTGATGTTATTGATATTTGCAATGTCGGAATTTGGATTTCATGGTTCGACCCGATGAAATGAGGGTTATGCATTAAAACATGCATCACGATAGGCACAATATGATTAGGCCATGAATCTTTCCATGTCACATTTAAATTTTGAGTGAGAATTTCCTGTTGTTTATTTCCATGCCATGGTTATATGTGTGGATTTGTGATATCCCTTCATACTTTTTGTAGATTAAGGAATGATGTGGTTTTATTGTGTGTCACTCTTTGGTTCATATGGTGTATGGGCACTTATGGATCGAAAAATGACATTCCAACTAAAGCAATATTTTTCTTAAAAGGAAATTTAAATGCTTGAGTAGTGCTAGTAAATGAGAAATGACATCCAAGTGTGTGTCATCTTTCAGTTCATGAGGAGTATGGGCCCTTATGGGATTGGAAATGACATATCACTGGAATAAGTTAAATTAAAAAAGTGGCATGTTTTACTAAGTGTTCCTATGGGTGTGGATATGTGATCATAGCGGTAGGAAGGCTTAGTACCTATCCATGATTCTAGAGTTCCACCTTTAGTTTGGTTGGTTTCTTCTTTTGAGACATTCGTTTGGCATTATAGCACTATGCCTCTGAGATGTCCTCGAGTCACGCATGCTGAAGGCGGCGACGATCACGTTCCTGAGGTGGCGGGCCCAGAGCCGCCAGTTAATCTTCTTATTGAGCCACATGTGGATCCTTTTTCTATTCTTGAGATGGGTTCTGAGTCCCAGTTTCATGAGAACTTCTGGCGTATGATGCAGAGTATGCAAGGTGGAGTGTTCCCTTCCCAGAGTATGATAGAGTTGACCCATGAGTTTTAGTCACAACATCCTCCTACTTTTACGGGAGATGGAGGAACACTTGCTGCAGATTCATGGTAGGAAGCTATCCTAACCATCTTTGAGCACCATGAGACTCCTCTAGATGGTAGGGTCAAGCTCATAACTTATATGCTTCGTGGTTCAGCCAGGAGGTGGTGGGATGTAATCACCCAGTCAGGATAGTAAAGAGATATGATCTGGACTGATTTCCAGACTGTCTTCTACGATTACTTATTTCCCCAGAAATTGAGGGATGACAAAGCTAGGGAGTTTATGAATCTGCAACAAGGGACCATGGCAGTCTTGGAATAGTCGTCCTGTTTCAATGAGTTACATTGTTTTGTTCCTACTCTAGCTGCTGATGATCTCATGACCACTTGGGGTTTTGAGGATGGGTTTTGTTATGGCATCAGGTCATAGGTTAACATGTTCAGGTTGATGATCTTTTCAGAAATTGTTCATCAGGAATTGATCACATAGAGGAACTTGAGATAATCGGACAATGTGATCCAGAGAGGTTCAGTACTAAAGGGTTCTAGTGGATCTGCTTCTGAGAAGAAGCAGTGTTTTGAGGACTCTCGCGGTGTTAGTGGTGGTCAGACCCTTTTCTTATTTGGTACTCCTATCTGTCACCAATGTGGGGTTCCAGGACATATGAAGAGGCAGTGTACGTGAAACCCAGTGGAGTGCAGAGTTTGTTGTAGGTTGGGTCATCTCCACCGCTTCTACAAGACTTTCCCCCCAGTGTCCAGTGAGCAAGGATTTTTACCTACTCCACGATTTGGTGATGGATCGGTAGGATCACGTCAGTCAGGCGGCTAGAATACCACCGGTCATTTAGGCCGTGGTGGCAGTCGAGGAAAACGTAATCAGGCGAATGACTCTCTGCGCCAGCAGGGTGGGTTTGCTCAAGGTAGCCAGGCTATGACTCAGGGCCGTTGTGCTATCCAGTTTAATGTAGTTAAGCCTATGCCACAAGAGCAACACGCGATACCATCTAATTTACGAGGTACTATTGTGGTTTCCTCTACATTAGTATCTGCTCTATTTGATATAGGCGCTTCTCACTCTTTTATATCAGAGCCGATTATTGGAAGTTTGGTCCTCAAAGTAGAGTCATATCATGGTATGGTCACATTAGATACCTCGTTGGGTATCCGTTCGGAGGGCATTCATCGTTGCCAAAATTTTCCCCTCGAGGTGGGTGGATACCTTTTCATGTGGAACCTGTATGTTTAGGATATGACAGGTTTTATGGTAATAATCGGGATGGACTGGTTAGATCCCTATAGAGGCCGGAATGTCTGCTATCGTCGGAGGGTGGCGTCTATGTAACCAGAGGGCGACACACATATGCATAAGGGAGAATGGGATCATAGTGTAACATGAGCAGGACCGTAACACCATAGTTTAGGTGGTGTCACGACACATTTTTCTAGTCTTTATCTTGACGACCAAGGGTTATAACCCTCTATTTATCCACCCACAGTGGAGCATTTTAGTGATGTCTTTCCTGATGATTTCTTTGGTCTACTTCTAGTGCGAGAGGTGGAGTTTACTATTGTGATTATACCAGTATTAGAACCAGTGACCATTCCTCCTTATAGGATGGCACCTGAGGAACTTCTGGAGCTTATGAGTCAGTTGGAATACCTGGAAGCAAAAGACTTTATATGTCCCAGTACTTCTCCTTGGGGATCATCAGTTATTTTTTTCCCTGAAGGCAGATTTTACCCTTCATCTTTGTGTGGATTATAATAAGTTAAATCAGCTGAACATTAAGAATTGGTATCCCTTTCATCGAATTGATGACCTCTTCGATCAGCTCCGAGGAGTGAAGGTGTTTTCAATGATATATTTGAGGTCGGGGTATCACTAGGTGAATGTCAAGACTTCAAACATACCTCGCATGTCGTTCAGGAGAAGGTATGGTCTCTATGAGTACCTAGTTATGTCGTTTGGGATAATGAGTGCACCTATAGAATTTATGGCTCTAATGAATCATATTTTTCACCCGTACCTTTATTATTTTGTGGTTGTATTTGTGGATTATATATTAGTCTATTTATGCTCGAAACACAACCATGCAACCCATCTTGAGATCGTGTTCAATACACTAAGAGAGCATCAGATTTATTATAAGCTCATTAAATGCCACTTTTGGAATATTAAGGTTCACTTACTAGGTTAAATTATTTCTGAGTCTGGAGTTTTAGTTGACCCTGAGAAGGTGAGTGCTGTAATTTCATGGGAGCAGCCAAAAAACTTCTTTGATATCAGGAGTTTCTTGGGGATTTCTAGATATTATAGGCAGTTCATTCCGGACTATTCACACCTAGAAACACTGCTTACTGCTTTGACCAAAAAGGTGGTGAGATTCGATTGGTCAGAACCTTGTGAAGTAGCTTTTCATGAACTAAAGGGCAGACTAACTTCAGCAGCGATACTGATCTTGCTGGATCCAGGCAAAGCTTATACAGTCTTTTGTGACGCATCAAGTATTGGGCTTGGTGATATCCTGATACAGGATGAGTGAGTCGTTGTGTATGGTTCTCATCAGTTAAATCCTCATGAACGGAATTATCCGACACACGATCTCGAGCTCGTAGTGGTTGTACATGCCTTATGTTGTTGGAGACACTACTTTTTAGGAGAGCGTATTGTGCTATTCACTGACCAAAAAAGCCTCAAATATATCCTCACTTAATGGGATCTTAATCTTAGACAACACAGGTGGGTTGAGTACCTGAAATCCTTTGATTTTGATCTAGCCTACACTCCTGGGAAAGGGAATTAAGTAGATGATGCGCTGAGCTGGAAAACTCAGTCGTAAGTGGTTTATGAATCTAATGAGGAGTTGAAGATGATGGCCCTATTTTCAGAGATGCACATTGAGGTTCAAGAGGGTCAGGGCTAGAATGTTCTCTCAGCCTTAGCAGTGACATATACACTTTTGGAATGGGTCAGGGAAAGACATTTATCAGATCTGGAAGCCCTTGTTCTACGAGAGTGTGTCGCTGATGATGCCACTATAGACTGGGTCGTGGATGAGGGAGATACTTTATTGTTCTGTGGGTGTGTATGGGTCCCAGCTGACATCAGAGAGGATCTGATGAAGGATTTCCATGCCTCATCATGGGAAGTTCACCCAGGCATCATCAAAATGTATCTTGATTTGCAATGATAGTATGGGTGGCCTAGAATAAAGAAGGAGATAGCCAGTTTTATTAAGTTTTGTTGCACCTGTCAATAGGTGAAGGCAGAACATTAGCGTCCGGTATGGTTTTTGCAGCCATTGTCCATTCCAGAGTGGAAATGGGATGATGTTTCAATGGACTTTGTAACCGATTAACCTAGGTCACCTCATGGAAATGACGTAGTATGGGTTATTGTTGACTGTCAGATGAAGGTCGCACATTTCTTACATGTATGGGAGACCTTCACGGTTGATGAGTTGGGAAGACTGTATGTCAAAGAAAATAGTGCGCCTTCATGGAGCACCTTGATCTATTGTATCAAATAGAGATCCTCATTCTTCATCTCGTTTCTGGAAGGGTTTACAGAAGGCCTTCAGTACACATGTACTTTTGAGCACGACCTATCACCCACAAACTGATAAACAGACTGAGCTGACTATAAAGGTACTAGAGGATGTGTTACGTGCATGTGTTCTCGATTTTGTAGGATCATGGGAGAAACACATTCATCCTTTCGAGTTAAGTTATAATGATATCTTCCAGGATAACATTGAGAAGGCTCCATATGAAGCCTTATATGGTAAGACTTGTTTCTTGCCTTTATGTTGGCTTGAATTAGGGGAGGCATCTGTTCTAGGACTATGTCTTGTAAAGGAAACTATATATCAGATATAGCTTATTAGGAAGCATATGGAGACAGCTCAGTCTAGATAACAGTCCTATTCTAACAAGCACTAGAGAACTCTTGAGTTCGAGGTTGGGGACTGGGTTTTCTTGAAGGTCTCACCCAGGTTGGGGCAGAGACGTGAACAGAAGCATGGTAAGCTCTCAATGAGGTTCGTAGGACCCTTTGATGTGATGAAGCGAATCGGGCCAGTAGCTTACCAACTTGCACTTCCGCAGAGATACCAGACCATCCATGATGTTTTTCATGTATCTCAGCTATGCCAACACTTTTCAGATCCGACTCATTTTTTTCAGCCTAATGAGGTTGAACTAGATGTGGATGTTTCCTTCGAGGAATATACGATTTGAATTGTTGATAGGATCATAAAGACACTCCGTGGCAGGTCCATTCCTCTTGTACGGGTGTTATGGCAGCACGTCCAGGTACAGGATGAGACCTGGGAGTGAGAGGCTGATATACGTTCTCAATGGCCAGTGCTTTTCATTGATGACCCCTTAGTAACCTCAGAAGGACAACTTGGGGATGAGTTTATTTAAGGAGGGGAGGTTGTAATGACCCGACTCTTTGGAAAAGGTATGTATCGTTAGTTTTTCTTTCGAACATTTCATTTATGCTTGTTTAAGGTGTGTGATTTTCTAAGGAAGGTTCGGGGAGTGTATGGGGTTTTTTAGGAGCCTAGGAGTTTGATAAATAGACTTGAAGACTAGGGCACACAGCCTATTCATGCCTTGCACACAGTTTTGGTAAACCGTGCGGCCTTTGGTTTGGAATCAGGGAGGTTCCCACGATTTGGGTAAACCGTGCGCCTAACCCATGCGACCCTTTTTTCGGAGGCAGGGAAGTGCATATAGGTTACGCACGGTTTGGTAAACCATTCACCTAAACCGTGCGACCCAAATCCAGGTAAATTTACCTTTTTCCCTTAATTAATTTATAAGGCTTATGAGCCTTTCCGTCTTTTTCCAGTGGAAATAACTAGATGAGAAATACTCTTTGAGTTCAAAAACCCTCCTCTCACTCTTCTCTTGGTGGAGCCTTCATTCGGAGTCTGATTCTTGATCCATCAGAAGCATTGGATGGGCCAAGTTAAGGATAACCTCACACACCCTTCCTTCATCAGAAAATCTTGCCTTCCGACTTGTTATTTTGATGCAGGCCCATATGCCCTATTTTTAGGGCATTGGATTGGAACTCAGATCTCTTCCAATATACTGTGAATCTGAGGTTGATATCAAGCGAGCCTACGTCTAAAACTCTAAGGTAGGTGGTCACGTGGTTTCCATTTTGGGTTTTCTCCTTATTGAGTTATTGTTGTCGTGTTGTGGTTTGTCTTTCTCTAGACACCATATTTATAATGACTGCTTCATATCTAAATGACCCGTGTTGTATGAGATTGACGAATCTAACCTTGTTAGTGTGTTTAGATTTGCTATGGACCGGTAGTTGTCAACCATAGGTGTTATTACCTGAGATTTGTCCCTTTTTATCATTTGAACTATAACGATATGTCTTGAAATGGACTTTTCCGTGTTTGTAAAATGAGATGACTTGGTTAGAGGTTGTCCAGGATGAGATAGCTTAAAGCCCTTGAAAGAATTGAAATGTATGTTTTCCTTGAGAGGAGTTTAAATGATATAAGATGGGTTTCCTTATATATTGTGATGAGAGTTTTTATTCCATGATTTGCTAATGTGATGTGATATAAGATATAATGCCTTATATATTGTGATGTGAATGGTTATGCCTTCCTGTGTTGACAGGCTTGTGATAATCCGTGGTTGGGCTGGAGGCATTCTTACCCAATGCCAGATAAAAATCTGGGGAACAGGACGAGAGGCATTTATACCTTGTACCCATATAACCTTTACTGGTGGGAGGAATTTCTACCCCACACAAGTTACAGTGCTTGTGGACAAGAGGCATTCATACCTCGGGCCAGTGATACTTGTACGTTTTTGAGAATCATGGATGAGAGGCATTTTTACTTCGTGCTAGTGATAACCTATATCTATATACTTAGACCTCTAGTGAATATTCCGAATCCCATCCATGAGCTGAAGCAGGTAGACCCACCAGGTGTCCTTCCGGAACCTGAGTGGGAGTGATGTTTATTTACTTTTCTTCACTTACATTCAGTTTATTACTCACTTTGCTTAAGAACTCCTATTTGGATTAAACGTAGACATCGTTGGAGGTGTCCTACTGAGACATGTCTCACACCCTACCCGGGCGGCCTCTTGGGCACCCGTGTAGACTTTACTACTACAGGTACTTGTAGGGGCAAAGGCACAACTTCAGGTCTTTGATACATGTATGTTCTAACTAGAGATGCAGATCAGAGGATCGAGCTTGGCTAGAGATGCTCGTGGACAACTTTTTTTCTTTTTGTATTATTGTATAGCATGCTTGTCTACTATTTCCATTGTATTAGCATGCCTTGCTTCCATTGTGTATCAGACACTGCCTATGTATCTTTTGTATATTTATCAGGGTTTTCCTTATTTCTATTGTTTTGTTGTATGTTTCCCCTTTTCTTTTGTTTGTCTGTTGGTTGTGATTCCGCTATCTGTATCACATTGCTGTTATTCCATTGCGTACTCTAACATGGGGGTACATTCTCCCCCTGTCTTACCATTACACCCCCGCTGCTAGTCGGCAGCCCCTGGCCTAGGGGGAGACGAGCCAGGGGTCATGTGGCCTACCAGGATCGGGGATCAGGGTTGAGGGGCAGCCAGGTGCAGGACATCACATTATTTAAATGAAATATTAGTAATATTTCTGAAATAATTTAAATTATTTCAATATAATATATCATTTTCATTTTTAGCATTTTATGCACTAAAAAATTGATGACGTAGTTTTTGGATGTGTCGACTACCGCCTCCCCAATGAAATTAGATTATTACTGCATCATAAAAATTATATATATATATATATATTAGAATATATCATATGGTATATATGATTCAATGATAATTCTGGATAGATAAATGTTACTTACCCACTATCCTTAATGATTATTTAAAAATGGGAATGTTACTAATATGTATGTACAACCTACCTTCTCCAAGATATTAACATTTGTTTATTTTCTGTAACCACATATTATATTATCTTTCAAAAATATAATTTATATAAATATATGATAATTATTTCATGATTTTTACTATTTTTATGATTAAATAATGAGAAAATTTACTATAGTTATCCAAATAATGATGTTTTTACCATTAAACTGAATATTGTCAATACAATACAATTAGACACAATTGATTATCTAAATGTAATAAAAAATATAATAATTTAAATAAAATTTATAAATTACATGAAAATTTTCTCAATATTCTCAATAATAAACATAAATTTATTATTTGGGAATATAAATACACTTTTGACAAATTAGAATCATGTAAATGGGTTTCATATCAATCATTTTTCACTGTGTCAATACATCATGTCATGTGCCATTTTTAATTTAAGAGGCCTATATACATATCCATAAAGATATCATATCATGAATTTATTTATTATCATTTTTTAATTTTTTTTTCAAATTTTATTCCTTTTTGGGGATTTTGATTTAAATGTCTCAATGTGGAATATGGTTATCGGTATATTTAATGATTTAATCCTTTCATAAATGTTAATATTCTTGTCATTATTTGAGTAATGTATTTATATTGATATAAATATATTATAAAATATTTTTTTTCATATTTTAATATTTGTATCCCCCTACATGGATTTATTTTTTAATAATAAAATGAAAATATTCATTTCATTTTTTGTGTATTTTTTTATATGAATAGGGGTTTTGAAAATAAATTGGTTATTTATTAAAATTAAATATTTTCTATTGCGTGAAGGTGAAATATTATAAGTGAAATTTTGATAATTTCAATCTATTATTTTTTATGATTTTATAATGGTATGTGGAAATTTGATGAGTGGTAATGTGATAAACCAATGATGGGTGGTTCCATGATAAACCAATGACAGGTGGGTCTCCAATAGATCTCCATATATTGGTTAAGGCGTTCCACATTTTTTTATTCCCATCGTAATAGTGACATGTTTGGAAGATGAAGACAATATTTTTACATTTATAAGAGAGAAAGTTATTATGTTATCTCGAGACACCAATATGTTTAATATAATCTTGTTATAGGTTTTATGGATATCTGGTAATTAAAAAAAATAATAAAAGTGATTATTTTCAAAATATTGTATTTACTACATTTAAGATTGATTTTTTTTAAATTTTTTTATCTTTGTTGTCATTTTCTCAGGTTTTCACAGGACAAAAATTATTCTTTCATTGTGTATCCCTTACCATATTTACTCATACAATGTTTTTAACTATTTTTCAAATGATTTAAGGGTTGCTATGGAAAAGGATTCAGTCAAATGGAAATTTGTGGAGATTAAATACTATTTATGTTTGAAATTATTATACTGTTGGATAAATTAATACTGATCGGATGTATCCAATTTGTATTTTATTGTTTTTCAGGTTTTATTTATTTGTTAATTCAATAAAAATATAATCCTTAAAAATATTCTTAATTTGATAGAGAGAAAAATTATTTTACAAATCTCAAGATTACGTTATGACTAAGTATGAGGTCATATAGATAGTATCAAAGGAATGGTTTAGAAAAAATTATAACTAAATACAATATTAATATAATTGATATTGAAAATTTTACGTTATGGATATTTCATAATTATATAGAATTTAAATATTACAATGTTTCATGAACTAGAGTTTTCCTGGTCAGAATTTGTTTCTACAGACGAATCGAGGAAGCTTTTGCGGGAAGGATCCAAGAGGAAATTATCCTTACTAATTAGTGACCTAAGATTGATGGATTTGGAAATGAGGGGTTTTTTGCGATGTTTTATTAGATGGAATATTATATATATAGTGATTGTACTCTTGAAGGATATTTATAAATACGATGACTAATGAATATGATGATAGTGGATAATTTTATTTAACAACATTCCCCATAATTTGGAGGATCATCTCTCATTATGAAAGAAGAAATATAGAGAAAAGGCATAGAATAATATTCTATTTAATGGGTAGTTCGGATCAAGAAAAGGTAACTCTTGTAATTTTTTTTAAGATAAAGACAATAAGTTGTGGAAAATGGTTAATAATATCAATGAAATTTAGGAGATTAATGCCATGGAATTATATTATTTTATGAATATTTTCATTGAGAAATAAATTCCTATGGTTGTTTGATATATGAATGAAAAAAATCATGGTATTTATATAAAAGGAAGAATATTTAGTGGAATAATATGAAAGAAATAATACTCAATTATTGTGGAACATAAAAAAATAAATATGATATATTTTTTCTTTGATAAATCAGTATTACTTAGGAAAAATGCCAATATATAAAAGAAAATTAGGTTATAATTATTTCAATATCAATGATAATATATTCATTTTTTCTATGAAGGTAGAAGTAGTTATTTTTTTATCATGTGTCTCATAAAAATAAGAAAAATAAAATGTCCCTATAAGAGGAAATGGTAAAGGATTCATCAAATATGTTTAGAGGTTAGAAAATTAAATTCCAAACCTGTGATTATTGTGATAAAAAGAATGCTATAAAATGTTTTTCAATGTATTATTTGGGATCACTACATGAAATGTTTTTTTCATATGGATCAATAAATCATGTAAGATGATTATTAATGCATTGAATGGATAATGATAATATTTTTTTTAGTTGTAATATGTTAGGTAATTATAAAAGTATGTGTCCAATGTTGATTACGCATACTTGAAACCATCCAGAACAAATGAAAATTGATTTGGAAATTTTTTTCTTATACTTTTATTGATGTTAGTCCATCAAGTGAATTGGTGATAGGTATTTTACAAGTTTATTCGAATTATGTTAATACATTTATTAACTATGGAACATTTCATTCATTCATTTTTTATAAATTTCCTAGAAAATTTGGAATATCACCGCATGAAAGGATGATCAGATTTTTTGGAATAATCTCTGGGTCAGAGAATTAATGACATAAAGAATTATAGGAATATTTATATTTTCATTAGTGGGATTTTCCATCCTATATAAATTTTTAATCCTTTTTTAATGGTGTTTGATATCATTTTTAGTACGGATTAGATTTTATCATATTTTCATAAAATTTATTATAAAGAAAATATAGTTTTATTCAATGGTATCATACAATTGATAACATATAATGAAGATTTTAAATTGTATCACTAATGGAATTAAATATTATCCAGCTCATGATACTGATAATACTAAAACAATTTTAATTAGTGACATTTGAGTAGTGAATGAATTTATGGTTATTTATCCTTATTATCTTCATGGTGTTCTTCTTGATCGGTAATGTGACTTTAGTATTGATTTTTTAATTCTAGGACTATTTCTAGAACCCTTTATCTAGGTATCATGTATAACATTTTGAATTGAAAAATATATTTCAATAATCTCCTGATAAAGGTTTCATTTAACATAACACTTCACCATGGTGTGATCATATTTTATTTATTAAGACTAATGATTGTCCCATAAAAATTATCAATAATTAATGATCCATGAATAAAATCAATAATTAAGAACTAGTTTCTATTTCCTCATATCGATGATTTGATTGATCATAATTAGATGATTTATGTTTTTCATGAACATATTTGAGTTCCAATTACCATTTATTGAATGTATAGGAGGATGAAATTCTAAAGAGAACATTTTTAACAAGAAATGGGGATTATGAGTATGCAATTTTTCATGATGGTTTATGTAATGCACTTTTTGTTTTTATGAATATTACGAATACAATATTGCATAAGGTTTATACCAGATTTTGGGTTTTTATGATATTTTTATTCATTCTAAAATTGAATAGGAATATGAAATAAACAAAAGGACTATTTTGAAAACCATGAATTAAAAGAAACTATATAAGAAATTTTATGTGAGTGAATTTTAGTTGTAAAACATCTTATTAATTTTAATTATTGTCTAATATTATTTAATAACTATTGACCCTAATAAAACCAAAGTTGTTTAATATTTGAAAAGGCCAACCATTGCCGTAGAGATTCATAGTTTTCTTATATTGGCTTGTAATTACCAACAATTTGATGAAAATATTTCTTGGTCATATGTCCTGTTATATTTTTTAACAAAAATTATAGATAGGTTCTCCTGGACAATAGAATTTGATTTAGGACTTTAGGAACATTGATGGAGATTGTTCAATGCTCTAGTTCCATCCCTTCCTTCCAAAAATGATGAATTTCTCTTCAACTGAGATTCTTTGTAAGACAGAATTGGATACGTATGAAAGTATAATGAGAAGGTAATTTATTATCCATCACATCAGTTAAAATATCATGAGTTAGATTAACCACCAAATGTTTTATAATTATAATATGTTATTTTTAAATCAAAATCTAGAGGCATCATTTTTTGGAGTCCACTATGAAATATAAATTGATCTCAAAATTTTGATTTATATATTAAATCTTAATTATTTATCCATGTGACAATGAATATGGATTGATGTTATAAATAAGTATGATTTTATGATTTATTATCGTACATTAAATGGAAAATTTTTGGAAGATATCATGAGTATAAAAATTAATTCTACATTAATAATGTTGCATTTGGAATTTTACCATTTGGTTAATGATTTGATAAAATATTTCCTAGGTGTTTTGGATTTATAGAAAACCACTATTTTGTTTTAGAAATTAGTAAAATATTTCTTTTAAGAAATTTTTAAGAGATCTCAACTGAAATATCAATACATATTATAAAAGGTATAATTCAATAAGAAGTATAAGTTGGAAGATATTAATATAGATTAATAATGTTATTTAGAATTCAGAAAAATATTGTCTTTTCCTTATTATTACTTATTGAAGAAATAATTGTTGGATGATGCTCAAAGTTATATGATTTCCATTTATGTAGGATACATAAAGATGTGTAGATAAATTTGGGAGTACAACTGTTGGGATGGAATGAATAGGTATATTACTATAATCACAATAATGTTTTTGAATTATATGAAGGTTAAAGTAGATGAACAATTACCAAATGGGTTGATTAAACCTTTTCTAGTTCCAGACAAAAAATAAGAAAATATATGAATGGATTTTTATTAAAATGACTGAATGAAATCTAAAGTAAATAATTTGATTTGGTATATTGTTGACGGATTAACTAAATCTTCCCATATCATTCCTATTTCTGATAAAATGTCTCTAGATCCACCTAATAGACTATCAGGAAAAGATATTTTCCGGTTAAATAGAGTGTATCTATCCATTAAATAAGATTGTGATTCTATGTTCATATCTATTTTTTCTAGAGGACATCATAATTCATTGTGTAATGAATTAAATTTTAGTACAACTTTTAATCATCAATCAGATGAACAATATGGGTGAATGATTCAGATTATAGAGGATATAATGTGTTCCTTCTCATTGGATTACCAAGAAAGTTATGATATAAAACAATATTTTGTTTTATTTTCAAATTATAATACTTTTTATTCCAGTATACAGATGTAATCCTACATTACATTATATGGAAAGAGGTGTTGAAAACCATATTTCTTGGATAATGTATGAGAAAAAATGTTAAGGGGACAAGTGTTGTAAGAGAAAATAGTAGTAAAAGATCAGTTGTATTAGTGACATATGATTATATCATAGATCAAGAATAAAATTTATCCAGATAACCAGAGGAAATATCATTCATTTGAGGTAGGTGATCATGAATTTCTAAAATATTACCCCAAGAAAAGTGTCATCAATTTTGGTATGAAGGGGAAGATTAGTAACCGCTTCATTGGACCATATGAAATCATTGATAATTCTAGATCATTTTTATATAAAATATATTTAACCCTGATTACATACTTCATAGAAAATATATTTCATCTTTCACTATTATAGAGGTACGTATTAGATTCTTCTCATTTTTTAGACCAGATGTAGTTTAGATGTAGAGAAACTTTCATATGAGAGAAAATCATTTCATATTTATTACCATAATGATAATTAATTTTAGGAAAAGTTAATTTTCCAAGATAAGGTTGTATGGAAAACCCATATGGTTTAAAAAGAAACATTGAAATTCTTAAAAACTAAGAGGAATGATACCCCCACATGTTCAGAGACTATAATTATGAGGATGAAATTTCCAAAATGGGGATGAATGTTACAAACCTAGTAACAAAAGAATATATTTTTAATTCTTATTATTATTTATAAATTATATCACAAATTTTAACTTAAATGAGACACTTTATCTAATATCATTCCTGAAAAAAATAGTTAGTTTCTTCAAAATATTTTTTATATGTAATACAATGTTATATCGAAGAATAACTTATTATTATTATTATTGTTATTATTATTATTTACAAGTTAGATATCACCTAGAAAATAAATTATATGGTTTGAAAAGAAAAAACTATATTATGTTTAATAGTGTTTATAATATTTATTTACATTTATACAATAAATTTTATAGGCACAAGGTAATAATAAATACAGTTTTACAATTAAAAGATCTATTTTTCAAAACTTTAGTTTTACCTCCGTTCCATGGAAAATGTATTTTAAAAATAAATTTTCCAACTTTAATAATATTTATTTGAATTTTTTTTAATTATATATATCAAAATATTCTTTGGTTTATTTTTTCTAAATTCCCAAGATGTTTCATTTTCTGATTAATAGTGAAAATTACAAACTTTTAATTGAAAATTTTATTTTTCCCAATATTATTAACATAGTTAAATAATATATTTGATAGGATTTAAAATATAATTATGTATAGTTTACATAAATGAATCCAATTTAGGTCATTGGAAATAAATTCACATTGATAATTGATATACAAACAAATCAAAATTTTTAACAAACTAACATTAAAAACCTACTTTTTATTCCCATTTGGGGGATTGATTTTAATTTAATATCCTACACATATATTATTGTAATTCATAAATAGGGATTATATTCTTTTAACCAAAAATAATTTATAATTTCTAGTAGGTTGAACAATGTTTTTGCCTGTAAATATTATAGAATTCAATTAAAATTAATTACATTGATTAAGGTAAAAATGTGTTTACATGGTTGTTAAAAATTAATCATAATAGTCTAAATGACATATAAAAAGTTTCAAATAACCATTTTATAGAAATTATTCAACTATATTACTCTTATCTATAAATTTTATCATTATTTGTTGAACATTACGTATGGAATACCCCCAATAATGTTTACCTTTTTATATTTACAAGAATATAACTCCCTATCAACTATAAAAATGAAATTAATCTCCCAACTAATTTACACCGCTACATCCCATTAGATCAACCAAAAAATAAAAATTATCACAAAATCCATAAAATAATCTTATAATCCTCTATTTTGTAAAAACTCCAACCAAGTATGACCTTTGGTGCAAACCAAATGAACTAACTTGAAGAAGATGTGATGTTCATCAACATGAATTCCAATTTTATTTCATTCTCCACCCCTCCATTTATAAATATTACATGATTATATAGTAAATTTAGTATCCTAAATATAATTATATGTATTTATGTTATGGGTTCTACCTACATCTATATCAATATCCATCAAATTGGAAATGAAGACACCTTTTGTATACATTGAACTACTGTATCAAGAAATGATGTTTTTCATATTTTCATTCACCACCTATCATGGTTTTAAAATTTTTTGCACATTATTTTTTATGAAATATTGGATATAAATTATTTATTCAATCTTTTTAAATTATTATATAACACATACCTTCATTATTTCCATTTTTTGTAAATACAATAACATCGTTTGTTGATGTGTGGAAAACCATCACCTTAAAGTGATGTGTTACGTTCATACATTTCAGGGAATTTATTAAGGATGTGTTTCACATAAATAATTGAAATAGATGAAAAATATATTTTTTTATTTAAATAATAACAAATCGTTAAATATAATTTATCATTTTATTTAATACCATTTCACACACTAAAGAAGTGATAAAGACGTTCCTTGACAGGTGGACTATAAAATCTTTTAAGGGATGTGATTCTTTTTACATAATTTTTTTATATTTATGTATATTTTATTAAATAATATTTTTTTGTGATATAATGATCATTCCAGAATGATTAATGTGATTCCTTTTACACATAATCCAAATATGGTCTAGACACTTGACATAATAATAATTGATTATATAAAAGTATGAAAACATTATCGTAATTGAAATAAATTGCATAATAAACAATAAAAGGTTCTTATGAAATTCAATTTTTAACATATGTTCATTATTCATGAGGATAAATTCACACATTACAAGTCAGACTCATCATATGGGATTTCTCCCCAATATCCTTTCACTAAGGCATATCATGATGTCATGAACCTTTATTATTATATTAGGTATATACATATACCTATTGGAATATAATATAATGAATTAATTTATTAAAAGTTTATTTAATTTTATGATTAATTTTATTCCATTATGGGTATTTTCATTTAAATATTTCAAATTGGTATGGGATGCATTGAATGTATTACAGATTTCATCATTTCCTCCATGTCAACATTTTTTTATCATTTTATATATCTATTTATATGGATACATATTGATTATAAAGGAAATTTTAGGTATATTTTTATGCTTATCATCCTCTACAAAAATAATTGTTTTTAAATGAAAAATAAAAACTCATTTCCTTTCCTCTGTATTTTTTATTAGAAATTCTTGTTAAAAACTGATTGATTATCTAAAAATCAAAAAAAGTATTATTATTTTATAAAAAGTAATTATATGATTGAGATGTTGAAAACAAAAATCATTTATGTTTTATGATTATATATTGGTACTTGAACATTTTACTGGTGGTAAAATAAATATCGAGTGCTTAGTTGTTCCATGAAACACCCATGATAGGTGGATCTGTGAAATGCCTCCAATGCATTGTGTATGGAAGTCAGTCATATGGAAATTACATTTTCTAGAGTAACATGTATGGAAGATGACACATGTTTATTCCATTTATAAGAGTAATAATTATATTGACGTCCCAAGATACCAATATGTTTTATCTATGTTTTGTATGGGTTTTGTAGTAATCATGTTATAATGAAACTATTTGTGAACTGATCTTATTTTCATAGGAAATTATTACACTCTTCATAAGGGTGAACATAATACATTATGATATGGTTTTAAATTGATGCTGTTTTTTATAGGAATAATATATTTCATTCATTATATATCCCTTACGGAGCTTTTTGATCTCATCCAATGTTTTTAAATACATTCAACAAGATTTAAGGATGGGGAAGTGATATGACGTGGTAAAGTTGAATGTAATGGGGATATCACATGAATAAAATATTGATTTATTTTTAAAATTTTATATTATAGGAAAAAAGGAAACTAATAAGATGTGTCCACTTTATATTTTATGATTTTTTATGTATGAGTAACATACTAATACTCCAAAACACTAAACCTAGAAAGATCCTTAATGTGAAAGAATGTAAAATTCATTCCTAAAAATCATTATTATGATAAGACTAAAGCAATGACATTATAATTTAGAATTTATATTATATTAATTGTAATATTCAGTGTATTTCTAGTTATATTATGATGAACATCTTTCTTTGTTTTAGTTTTCTTATAATAGTTGTATTTATTCTACTATATAAATGACACCATTTGAGGCGTTAAATAGAATGTAGTGTAGGAAACCAAAATTTTGCAATGATATAAGAGAAATGATGATTATCTAAAAAAATTTGGTAGGGTAAACAATATATAAGTTAGTTTTGAATGTTGGACATATGACGACATCCCATCGCAGGTAGAAAATTTCAATCATTACAAATGGAAATGATTATTCATTGGGGGTAGATCAACACATATATCTAAAAATTTATCCTTATAAATGATTCATTCATTTCTATTATAAGAGGATTATAATTCCATGGGTGATTTAAGGATATGAAATCCTATAGTCATTTGGATCATTTTCCTACATAGTGGCTTTTCCATTATGTTTATCTCGTGTACATGACATATTTCCTATTATAATATTATGTATAAATCTTCAGAAGTTATCTCATGTTTTGATCCTTAAAGTTGTTAACTTGGAAGAAAATATATATTATAAGGATCAAAATGTTCATTATATTGACCACATAGATCATGCGTTTCATATTATGATGATTCACCATGTTATGTTTTTAGAGAAAACTAAAATAGTTGAAGAAGAAATAGTGGAATATAAAAATTCTATGACAGAAAGATATGAATAAATAATAAATAATTGAATAAAATTTTAAGGTAACAATTTATAAAACAGGTTAGTATTGAACAACCCAAATAATTATTAAATAAACCATTTTCATATTTATTAATATTGATTTTATGGAAATATTAGTTATAATATTAATACCATTTTTTTAATCAAAAAATAAAATTGTTTTATTTAAAAAGTTTTATTATTTGGTTTCAAGAAAATAATTTTTTAATTTTATAACTTTATTTTGGTAATATTAATACAATTTTTTAATTTATAATTTCATGTTTTAATTTTGGTGAATTTTTCTCATTTTTTAGAATATAATTTTTTTCAATTATAGCGATGAATACAACTTTTTTAAAACCACATTTCTTTTAAACATATAATTTAATTCATATAGATTCCTGACCCTAGAAGTCCTGGATATGTTTCCTTCTACTATTCCATTGTTATATGAAATAAGAAAATTTCATCCCAAATGACGAATTAGTTTACCAGTTTTTGTAAACTAGAAACATGTTTGAGTCATATTCAATATTAATTAGAAAATATACAACAAATTTTTTTCTACATAAAAATAACATTATTACCTCAATATTATTAATGAATACTAATCATATTAAACATAACGAAATATTTTATAATGGAACCCAAATAAAGCTGATCTTACATTATTTATAACGATTGTGTACATCAGAATATGTAATGAATCATTATTAAAAAAAATATAGAATACTAAATAATTGAACAAAAATTACATTTAAATAATTTAACAAAATTACTAGATAAGGAATAATAAATAGGGAATTATGAATAACTAAAAATACATTCCATTTAAATAATTAATTATTTTGAAATTCACCTAGAGATATATAAATAGTGAAATTTTCCGGGATATTACAAAATAAATACTGAATAAAGGAAATTCTTATTTATTGGATCTAATTTATATTAGGAACATGAAACAATTACCATCACATCTATCCTCAAGGAAGATTAAAACATTCTATGTAAAAATAAACATATATAAATAAATACATCAGATTCATCCCATAATATTGTTGATTCAAGGTGGAGATTGCATTGAAAACCCCCAACAGATGTATTTCATGATCAAATCATTCCCCATATATCGAATAAAAAATATAATTTATAAACAATGTTCCTCAAAAAATATCTGCATTGATTATAAAAATTGATTTATTAATATGAACCTAGATAATACAAAATCATCAATTGTTTATGAAATAATCATTTCCATTATTAAGGATATAGATATTTAGGATAAATATAATTCTCAATAATTATATGAAGGTGAATAAATCAATGGGAAGATAATGAATAAAAAACCATTCATGGAATTGAATGAAAATACAATACTTTTCCAAAATATTCATAAGCAATCCCTAGGGATAACAATGATATAATTAATATGAATTATACTTTTTGGAGTGAGAATACAATTTTGTTTCCTTGATGAAATAAAAATAAAAAAAATCTTGAGGAAAAATACATTTCATTTTTAAAATTACATTTTAAAACATTACATATTTTGAAAATTAATTTTATTGAAGATCATATTTTAGAAAAAATTTATTAAATATATAATTTCAAAAATTAAAGGAAATCTATAATGAAAATATGACGATTATTTTTTTATATGTTAAATAAGGTAAAATGAACATTCCTTTTGTATTTTAAAATGGTTAATAATTCTCTTTGTTCAAAAAATAATAATATTATTATTTAAGATACATTCTTAAAAATAATAATTGGAGAAATGTTTTTATCAAATATTTTTTTAATTGGTAAAAAATTTTGAGTTTTTTTAGAAAATATGTTTATTCAAGAAAGAACATCTAAAAATAGAGTGAAATTAAATTTTTTTTCAATAAATTCATTTTTTAAAAAATATTAATTACCAATGAGATTAAAAATGGAACATGAAATAGATTTTTGTTATGAATAACCATTAGAGAATAAAATAAATGTTTTTAATAAATAATAGTCACATATATTCCAATGAATGTAAATTTTACTGTAAACAATTTTGAATTATACGAGAATGTGAAGTAAACAATTGCAATGATATAACATTGATGAGAATTTAATACATTGAAATGATATTGTGTATCAAATTTAAATCTAAATAAAAAAAATATTAAATACAATAATATATTGTGAAAATTTAGTATAAATATAATTTTACAATATTAATGAAATTAGTTAACTAATATAACCTAAAGGAACAAAATTGAGTTAATAAATTCATTACTATTTGGTAACATGTAATTAAAAAAAATGGAATAATTAATTAAACATTAAACATAAAATAAATTTAATAATAATTTATTAAATATATTACAAGTAAATAAGTAGTTTATACACCATTTAAAATGAACTAGGTGAATTCATTATAATAAGATTTAATGAAATGAAATTGAGATGAAATCCCTCACCTCACACTATATTTTATTAATGGATTTAAACATTTTTAGTGTTTTATAATTATATTAACATATACAAGAGTCATAATAATATGTATGATATCATAAATGATTCTTCTATAACATTTTTCACATTTTTGTGTTAATAATATTTCATTATTTGCATTTTATTTTGTGTTAGTTTATTTTTTTTAGTATGTTTTAATTTTTTTAATTTTGGTTTCTCTTACATTTACCATTATTTAACCATGTAAAAAATTTAAAACATGATTTATATATAATATAGATTAATTATATATTTATTTATATTAATATATAAAATTTGGTGATTTGAAATAAAATACTACATCCATTGAGAGGGTATGTCGTATATACACATGACGGTTTCTTCATTTTTCATGTCTTTGAAGAATAATGAATATTATATATATATATATATTTAATATCATTAATTTATAACTATTATTTTATATATATATCAATGAATTTATTAAAACCATACTTAATTCATTCCATGTAATGGTAGAACAAATCACATTTCATTGCAAGGATATTGACACATGAGTTACATTAGCATATTCTAAGAAAATTGAAATCATGAATCTATGTGTGATATATAAATAGTAATAGTATAATAATATCAAAAATATCTTATATAATATATATATATAGTGCATTTATATAATTTTTAATAACCATGAATGTTTTTAATGAAAAAAATAGACATCAGTTCTCTAGGTTATAGTCTTATGTATAGATAAATGATAATTTGATAACAAATTTTATTGATGTCTATAATTTATAATTAATGCTAATACATTAAAAAATATAAATATAATTATGATATGGAAATTATTATATAAAAATTATATAAAAAAATTTAGGAGGTGGGGAATGAGATAAAAACGTTTATTTTTCAAGAACATTACCTCGTCTCCGGGTATCCAACAATTGTTTGAAATAATTAAATAATAATATGGAATTATTCAAAATAAATGGAATCTGGGATGGGGGAATTGAATTTTGGGATTTAGTTTGTCATTTATTATTATAACTATTTTTGTTTTAATATGTGAAGAAAGGTGCAAAAGAGTAATCTTTTTTAATTGAGGTGAGTGACACATTATTAATTATATTAAGGAGATATTTCTAATATAATTTTTACATGTAATGTGGATAAAATTATGATCCAATTTTCATAATATAATGTATTATTTCTAAATATAATCTTAAAATATGTTTTGAACTAGTTTATATGTCATTTAATCCCTTATGTTTAATTCATAGCCTCTTAGTGATAATTTTTTTCTCTTAATCACTATAAATTATTTTAACTACTGAATGCGGTAAAAATTAAATTTACTTTACTATAAATAAAAATAATTAATTATACAACTATATAATCAACTAGTACTCACCCATATATACACATGACATTTTTATAATGGTTTCAATTTAATATGAGAATTGTATTTTTAGAAGTTTCTATGAGATGTTGATGTTGAATATTTTTTAATCATAATGTATGGGTTTGGGGATGAAATATATATTTTGTATATATGTGTGCACAATGAAAGGGACTATTCTGGATGTTTAGGGTTTAATTTTTTTACATATTTAGGCTTCACACTTATTTTATAAGATATATCCTATCGACCACATGACAACTGGTTTAAAAGACAAGAAATGGTTGGTATATGGATAAACATTATGGAATTTAGTCCTAATATACATAGTATATGACCCATGGTCATATACGACGTTAAAATTATAGTAAAATGTAACCAAAAATCAGTAAAATACAATATGTATGGCACGTATCAAGGAGATACATGGAGAGTTAAAATTATGATGATTTTAAATTTTAAACAGAAACAAATATGTTGTGTGATATGGTAAAATACATTACATTAAATAAAAGAATTAGAAAAATTATAGAATTGTTTTTTCTAAAATTCACTTCACAATAATTATTTTCGACTCCATTATAGTTTGTGCCTCTACATTCAGCTAACCATTAGTCCTCCGTTGCTACCATCTTTGCTTGTAGAGTATAGTTGTGGAGATTTTGTTTTCCAATCACAATTATCCTCACCTACATCAAATAGAAAACCAAAAACCACACATGAAAACTCTAATCACAAAACCACTATCATGGAAAAATGAAAAACATCGGGAATTCAAACATTTAGTTCCTTCTTATAAAAATTTATCGATAACTAGAAGAATAATCAGTAAGAGATTGAAATTATTTATTACCTGGGAATGCGAGCAGAGATAAAAAATTAGTTATACCGCCTCACCCACCCTCCCATGTTGGAGATAGAAAACCTCATGGAATAAAAGTGTAAATGGGTATAATGGGTAGTCTTTGGCCACCCCAAACTAGGGATCATGGATTAATGGTTCTGCAATCATAATATGGGGAAACCCGTGAAGAATTGTTTCAAAACGAATTAAATTTTCCCACTATTCGCCTACAATCAATTTATTAAATCAATGGAATGGTAAAAACACATTAAAGAATAAATTATATCATACAGAAATTATGACAACAACATAATTTAGTTTACATAGAAAAAATATTCCAATGAATAAAATATAAAATATTTTAATGGAAACACATATGTGACATACCAACCTCATATATAATTAATACCACAAATAAAACATACTAACATTGAATGGAATTGAATTTTCAATATGATAGAATATATAAAATCATAATGAGATCATATACTAACATAATATTAACATATATGAAAACATAATTTTAGAAACATGAAAAATATATATTGAATATAAAGACTAATTGTGAAGAAAATATAGAAATAGTGAATGGAAATAGATATTGGTGGAATAAGCTTACTGACAGTGAATATATGATGAAAATGTTATGTGATATTTATTATTAACTAAATAAAAATTCATGTGTACTAAATATTGTCAATGAAATTGTCATGAAACTCATTGAAATGTGATCTATCAAGTGTTTACTACTGTCATTGATTTGGATAATATCATGGTATCCTAGCTGGTGTTGAGTTTAAATTTCACTTTAAACCAAAACCATAGACATTTAAAAGGTTATATGAAAAAAACTATAAATGTTTTGAAGAGTGAAAATACAGGTATAAAAACACTGGAACATGTAGTTGATCTTCAATGGTTTAAGGTACACATATCATTACTGGACTTTCATCCACATTTTCATACAAAAAATTTGAATGTATTTGTTCTAGTGATACGAGGGAAAATAAAAATGTAAAGTACAAAAAAAATAAGTACATAAAATATGTAACATCCATTAATATGTAGAAAATAAAAATAAATAAATATTAAATTAAGAATTATATTTTTCCTTAAAATAAAATTTAAATCAATGTTTCAGGAGCCCACCAAATCACGAGCAGTGATCGAGCCTAAATTGTAGAGCCTAAGGTCATCTCTAGTTTCCTGAAGAAAAATAAAACAACATTAAAGATGCCAATATGTAGAGAGATTTATGTTGTTATTCAGATGATAAAATAGGAACCAAAGCATACCACACATCCAACACAAACAATGTCAAAGAACATTGGTCATGGATATGAAGAATGACTCTAGGGAATAGAACAAAATCATACAAAAATAAATGTTATAAAATGAAAATCAATGGATGTTGATTTGTGATTTTTATTGGTGAAATAGTAATATATATTAAAACATAATTATAGAAACATGAAACACATAGAGTGAATACAATATAATAACAGTGAAGACTATATACAAATAGTGAATGGAAATAGATATAGGTTAAATAAGCTGACTAATAGTGAATATATTATGTAAAAATTATGTGATACTTCATGATAACTATATAATAATGCTTGGTTACATTGGAATCTCTAGGAAACCCTCACAAAACTCATTTTACTATGATCTATGAAGCTTTTAATAATATAATTGTGTTGGCTTATATCCTGGTATCCTTGATTTTAGCCAGTTTGAATTTCAATTTGAACCAAAAATATATATTATTCAAATGTTATATGAAAATAACTATAATATTTTTGAATATTGAAAATATAGAAATAACAAGATTGGAACCTGTAGTTGAATATCAATGGTTGAAGGTACACAATTCATTACTAAACTGTCATCCTAATTTTCATTAAATTTTTTTGAATGTATTAGTTCCAGTGATGTGACATAAATTGAAAATGTAATGTTCAAAAAAAACTAATTATATAAAATATGTTACATCCATTAATTTAGATAAAAAATAAATAAATGAAGAATCAAGGACTTATGTTTTAGAATTGGTAATTAGTCTCAAACATGATATAATTCGAGGAAATAAGAGGTTTATAGAACTATATTTTGAATCGGTTGTGTAAATGGTATGATTTTAGTATGAAGTAGTTGTATGAGTCACGTTATTAAAAATGTATTAGATGTTACATGGAAAAAAACTGTAAGTTACCTACTGATTAAGATAACATTTTTTGAAAATAGAAATATAATTGGCTATTTTAATGTAATCTACCTCAATGCATGAAGTGTTTTCTATTCCAATATACTATAATGAATAGATGAGTGTGATTTCTAAGAGAAGTGGAAGTACTAGAGATGAAGTTGAATCCTAGTCATGTGTGATAGGTCACACGACACCTGAAAGATGGATTATGTAGAGATAGTTATGTCATGTGGGTTGTATATTGTTGTTGAATTTAATAGGAACCCTACAAATAATGAATGATGACCCCACTCCAATGTATAGCTTAATTGACTTGGAAAGGATGGGAGGAATGTGCTGATTATTGTAGAACTATTTCAGCGATGAAAATTGCAGGATTAGTTTTGTTTTTTAGTATGTGGAATAAATATTTATAGTATTTAGCGTTAATGGGAGTGATTTATGATAGAAATGCACAATGGGTATGATTAATTTGATGATTTACAATAAATGGAATAGTGGTTAATGTAAAATGGTTTCTCTAGATGGAAGAGTTGTTGAAGAAAACTAATATTCGTAATGTGTTGGAGGAAAGTGTACTTCGTAGGGCTCTGGAATAGGAATGAGAGTTTGGAAATAGTGGTAGATTATAGAATCATGGATTCAAATGTGTTTCTAGGTGGACAGTGTTCAAGAACCCTATGTTTTATGGGTAGAATATAGTGGTAGAATATGCATGGTAACCCTAGGTTCTTTTGGTGTGCGAGGGAGGAAAAAATTTCGAATTCGAGTGGAGGGAGGGTGGGAATGATTGAGAGTGTTCAATTTTGAAGATGTGTTTGTAGTAATTTGACACATTATGAAAGTAGTTCCCATAATTAGTAAATATAATTTATTTTTTCAAATTTAATTCACATTAGTGGCAATAATTAGTTTAAAATAAATTATTTATACACTCTGAGAAAACTAGTTTTAAATATTAAAATGTTTAAAAGAATAGTAGTTTTATATATCTAAATTCAAAATAAAAATAATTAATAGGACCTCAAATGGATTAATATATATATATATATTGGATTTATTTATCGATTAAAAATAATTTAAATAATAATTTAGGATTATTAATTATTTTTATGAATAATTAGTTTCTAATTAAAATTTTGTAATTTTCTCTATTCAAAAATAAATTATGCATTTCAGAGAAATTACAAAAATTCACCCATAGATATTTTTGACATTTTTATATTAACAATTTATTTTAATTTTCAAATATAAATTTACAATTTTTCAAAATTAAGTATCAATAAAATTCCATATTACTATTTGGAAAAAGTCCATTTAGAAAAAAAAAACCATTTTCTTGGTAAAATTTGATATATTCTTATATTATGCATATAAAATCTATAATATGAGTGAAAAATTATTATATTTAAAATAAAATATACAAATATCATTTATATATTTTATTAATAGAAATTAATTTAATTTTTCATTATAAAATTCATTTTTGATCATAAGATTCGTTTTTTGTAAAATCATTCCCTTTTATTTCAATTAGTATATTATTTTCGTTTATTAATAATTGATATCCAATGAATTCATTTTATAATTTTGATATAAATATATTATTATATTTTACTTAATCCTCTTGTTAACAATAAATTTAATGACTATGAGTTAATTGTTAATTTACATTATAATATTAATAGTATTTAGTTAAACATAGTCTAGTGTGTAATGCAGTCCATTAGAAAAACACATTTGTTATTTATAATGAAATATAAAATAATTTTTTAATTATTTTCAAGATATATAATATATTTAATTCATTAAACATATTTTATGGACTACTTATTTTATATTTGATTCAATACGTGGAGTTTCATGTCATATACGCTATCAAATAAGATATTCATACTTTAAAATTATTGGTTGTTATAGTCTCCCCACCATAAATAAATTTTATCAAAGGAATTTAAAAACTATCTTGGAAATTCATGGTCTGATATATTTGAATTTTTTTAATAAAAATCCAAATTGAAAAGGGGTTAATAATACAACCTCTTAATAATATAGAATACGAAGTACAATTATAATATAGAATAAAATATAACTAGGTTTCGTCAAAGGATAGAATTAGTGTAAATTGATGATATGTTCATGGTGGAAAAAAATAAATAATTATACAGAGTCCTTGATTCCATTGATTATAAAAATATAGTGTCCAATGGAATGCTGAATGCCACAAAACCATATATATTTCATGATCTAATGGTCAATTTTATTCCCAGTATATGATCATTATTAGAGAACATTGTTGATTGAAGATCCTTTTCCTAAATTTTACTATTTAATTTTTATTAAATATACTTACTTAATATATTTATATATGAACAATTTCATCCATTTGGGTTTCTTTAGTTACTTTCTTTATGAAATGAAAACAAAAAATTACATTGTTTTTATGCTTGATGTATTGAAATTTACTTTTAACAGATCATAATATCCATGAAACAAGTCATTAAATCTGTATACAACTTATTTTAATAAGAAAGTATTGTTATATCAGGTTATATAATATTACAAACTAATATATAAACATATAAAGTAACATTATTTTTTAATCCGTAATATTTTATTACACAAATAGTTTAGTTAGAAAAATTGAAATATTAACCAAGGCATTGCACAATACATTGGTTGGTGCTAAACAATTCTTGTCCTTTGACAAAGTGTCCATGTCCCACAGTCCATCATATATGATAGGTTATGACTCAAAAAACAAGATTTCATTTTTCTATGAAATATTTTTATAATTAAAAAATATGATTGAAATCCTATATATTTAGTCATTAAATTACGTTTTTCTATGTTTTCTAATACATCCCTATCACATTAATAATTCATCGATATCATATGAAGATATGTTCTTATTTTAGATTTCATCTTTTTGAATTTTCCCTTGATTCGGGTAATTCATGGGTTCTCCATATTTATGAAAAAAATCATTAAATGGATCATTACGGGGGATTTATTTCCTCCCATCATACCCTCATTTTTCCTCTGTAATGTGTTTCATAGTAACCATTAATTTATTAAATAAATCATTATAATGATCCTTCCAAATACATTCCTAGGTATCTCCTTCCACATTTCATAGAAGTTGGAAATTGATCCTTCTATTCCCTAGGGTCTCAACTACTCGAGATCTTAAAAAACATTATCATTCTTTTATTTGTTGTGTCCAAAATTTGGTTAAGGTATATGTTTCTAATAATATTAATTTAAAATTGATTATGAATAAAAATTATTTCATTTACTCTTATAAACATCTCATTTGGTTTCTCATTCTCACTAATTTTTCGTTGATCTTCAATACTAATATGATCACTTTGGGTTCCATCCAATTGACTAAAAAAAGAATTGTATGAGACAAAAATAAAATTGTGAAAAAAATATAATAATGTAGAGGAATTGTATGACATGAAACATAATTTTCCATCTAAAAAACGTAGATTTGTATTAGGTTATCAATTTTCATCATTTAATCAAAATATTCATATTATTTTGAAAATAAATGGTGATTTAAACTTATAATAACCCATTGGAGTGTAAAACCAGGAGCGTAGTTGGCCCATGTTCAATACTAGCATACATTGAATACAATCACGACATCCCTTATTTAGAATTATAAATGAAAGCAACTTATTTTTTATAACCACATCCACTTATATTTTCTAAAAGGGATTTATATATAGGAAGAACCACATAAGATTATTTTTTAAAGAAGATTTGTATTATCTTATACACTTATCTGAAAATTCTATCAGAGCATTATTTTTGAACATTTATGATTTCTTAAATCCAGATCCCAATGTTTTTGTAATTTTTTACCTCATACCAAATGTAGCAACCCAACCATAGTATGTAAGGATATAGTTTCTAATTCAATTATATATTCATAAGATACAAGTAAATTGAATAAAAAGGGACATGATAGTTTGGTAGTCAAAGAAAGAAATACATATACATTATTCTTATACTAAAATCGAGTACACAAGTAACAACATTTATTTTTTATTTTCTTTTTCTAGAGAAAATTTATTAAACATTGTAAATCCCTTCATATCAATCATAAATAACTATATGGAAACCTAGGGATTGAAGAAATACATGGGTTATCACAAATGATCAGTATGTGTTTTTTACGGTGGATGATATCATTAATAAATAAGAATAATCAACAAGGAATGGTAAAGAAATGCATATACATGACTTTTAACTACTTAAATAAATAATGAGATAAGGAATAATAAACATGGAAAGGTAAATAACCAAAAAATAGGTCATTTAGAAAAAAATAACAATGATATAAATTTAGAGATAGTTCTATAGTTAATATATTATGGATAGTAAAAAATAAATACTGAATGAAGTATATTCTTAATTATCAGATATCATGTTTCTTATGCACATTGAAACCTTACTATCATGATATATCCAAATTATAGTATAAAAAATACTAGTTAAAAAACCACATATCTCAGGCTATCCAACTAATTCGCCCCATACGATTGTTGATGCAATTATGGGATTCCAATAACCAGCCAGAAACTTGTGTATTCCACTTCCAAATCAATGCTCATATATTGAATATTCAATTTAGTCAAGAAATTATTTTATGTATCAAATACTTATATTAACAAAAAAATATAAAGAGTTGTCTTTATTTAAATTGATAATAAAACAAAATTCAAATTAATATATATATATATAATATGGTTTATGAATAATAATATCTATGAAAAAAGATTAGGATATTTATCAGAAATTTAATGTCAAATGACCACAATAAAGTGAATAACTCAAGGGGAAGTTAATGAATTAAAAACATGACTCAATGAATTGAATAAAAATTATGTACATGTTTAAAATAATTATAATCCTGTCAAAGTGAGAATAATTAAGGTATCAATATGTCATATACCTATTTTAGTATGAAATTGGGATGTTTTCATTCAAGAAAAAAAATATTTACATACATTATTAAGGAAAAGAACATTTTATTTTCAAATGATTTATTAAAAATAAAGTAGTTTTAAAATAATTTTTTTTAAAATCACACATAATTTTTTCCTTAGTTATATAATTGAAAACATCCAAATTAATCTTCAATTAAATGATTATTTTTAATTCATTACACATCATACAAGATTAATATAACATTCCTTCTACATTTTTGAAACATTAGAAAAATGTATCTTTCATAAATTATGAAGATGGTTCATGGAAATATAATTGGAAAAAATAAAAAATTGTTAAAAATTTAATTATTAAATCATTTTCAAATGTTAAAAATATTTCTGTTTCAATTTTTGAGAAAACATAGTTTTGGAAGAAAATAATGTTTTTTATTGAAGTGATAAATGAAGTCATGTTTTCTTAAAAAACATTATTAAATATGTTTATCTTCGAAAGAATGTGGAAATGAGAATATCAATCTAAAATGATCAAGAATATCCACAAGAGAATAAAATTAATTCTTTTGATAAATAGTTATTATATGATTTCATTATATGAAAATTCATGTGAATGTTTTTAAAATAAAATTACATTGTGAAGTAAAACCTTAATAATATTATAACATTTATGTAACACCCCATGTAAATAAAGAATACGATATTATAATATTTATTAATAATTTTGAATTAAAGAAAAATTTTAATGTAAAGGGGATTCTATGTTCGATGTCAAATCTGGCATGCAACAATTGGTTTCTCTGAAATCTCAGGTTTCACACAAGGCTGAATCATTCTGAAAAATAATAATATTATATTATTTTAAATGGTAGTTAACGTCTACCCGTTGTTTTAGTGGGAATGAAAAAAACTAACTACAATATGATTATATAAGATTTTTTGATGTCTTTACATTTATCAAATAATTTTTAGAGGATTAAGATAATAAATAATCTGATTTTAAGCATAAATACCCTAATAATCATTAAAGGTCATTTTACAGCCTTTTGAGAGAGAACCCCTTTTAAATCTAGTTTTTTTCACTTTTATATGTTCTATATAAAAAAAATAAAATTCTTATTAAGAATTGGTTCATAAAAATTAACTTTGGATGATATTTTGGTATTTTTCTGATAATGTGTATTTTTTAATGAATAGTGAATAATACGTCATTCTAATTCCAAACTGACTTTTAATCTAAATTATTTATATATTTATATTATCTTTCTAAATTGTTTTAATGTGTAATTGTATTCTGTTTTTACTATTTAATCCAACATGGGTCATTGGATGTAATTTCACATTGATATTGTATATAAACAAATGTCATCTTTTGATAGTTATTATTTCCAAAAAACATGCTCTGTAGTTTTGACAATGGAAATTAATTTTAAATTAGATAATGAAACTTTTATGTTTTAAATTTGGTACAATTGAAATAATTTTTTAATTCAAATATTAAAATTATATTTTGGAGTTTTTTTGGTATTTTTCCCAAAACGTTCAATTTTTGATGAATTGTAAAAAAACTACATAGCAGTTGAAAACCATCATTTTCATTTAAATGTAAATTTTCCACTTATTTGAATTAAATTTCAAAAATTAGAAAAACATGGTTTTTATCAATAAGTAAAATGTGGTTCAATAATTTGAAAAATACTTTTTGGTCAATAGTATATTTTGACTTTTATTTACCGCGGTTAAAGGTAAACAGAGAAAATCATTATAAAAATAATATTATACTAATATAAAATTACCCTAACACTAGTCATAACCTTATTGGATGAGTAATGGATGCGAAATAAAATCCTTGGGTAATAATTTTGGCATTTGAAATCCATTTGAGTAAGATAATGACATTAATAACTTTTTATTTAATGTAAAAAATAAAAATATTATAAACATGTATTATTTTTCCAAAAAAAATTAATATGGGGCAATATAATTTATATACTAGGCTATAAATACACATTATAATGATAAAATTATTTCCTACATCCTGGTATTTTATTTATAAATTTTAGACATTAAATAAATAAGTTTAATTATGACACAATGATGATGTAACGATTACCTAATTAATGACTATTTTAAATAAATTAGATTAAAATGTTAAAATAAATTTATTTTGAAACTTTTTAACCAATACATGAATTTTATATAGGAGTTTTACTTGTTATATTTGAACAAATTAATTATTTTCGAAATAATCATGTTGGATTGGATTTTTTTAAAAGTTATGATATGAATAGTATATTAATTGACATAAAAGACTTTTTAAATCCATTAATTTTTTATTAAATGATCAAATACTCCTAAAAATATAATATTCATTCAAGAGAAATATATTATGTTAAAAATGACATTAATGTTTAATTTTGGGTCTAATGGAATTTTATTGAAAATATATTAACCATATAGTTTGAATATAGAGTAAGACATGGTAAAAGTTAAATAAGATAACAAAGAGTTAAATTTGAAATATAAGGACAAAACATTTTCCACAACCTATGCAATTATTATTGGATGATTTTATTTCAAGATATATGAAATATATCTTAGAATTAAATATGTTTTGGTCCATTTGAAACTGAAAATCATTTTATAATAAAATAATATTTTCAAACATTCCTAAAGAGACCCTCCTCTCCCTTGTAATAGAACATCATATCCAGCCCATTAGACACACCTATCAAGCCCCAAGTATCATCAAAACTCTTTCAAAAATAATCTCCAAATATCCTTCTCTTACTCCAAGAATCATTACCATAGGAAAAAGTAACTTCACATATACTTTTTGATTCAAACCAATGAGTGTTACCCAATTTAAAGGTAACATCTTCCCTCAAGTGGTTTTCAATTATTTTACTTCTTCACTCCCTATGATCTTCATATTCCTTGTTTACAAAAAAACAGTATCCCCAATATAATTCGTTGTTATTATGAGAATTATTCAAACTACACTTACAGACAACTCCATCTAATGAATACAATCATACTGTTTCTCTTTACATCGAACTGCAGCCCTAGGAAATGATTATTGTTCAATTATCTCCTACCGCCTCTCATGGTGGCCATTATGATGGAACTGTATTTATATGTGATATTATATATATATATATATATATATTGTCTCTTATAATCAATAATTTTCATTTATATCATACCTTTATGGTTTCCAAAATGGGTAAATATGATAATTTAATTTGGGGAAGGGCGGAAAACCGCCCCCTCAAAGTGATGACTTATTCATGCCATATGTGGAACATATGGAGGATAGAGTTACTGAAATTATATATTATATTATTCTTGAAATTTAATATACCTATGAATAATTTTGTTTTCATTCCATTAAAGTGGAAATAGAAATTAATGTAGCATTCATGCATACGCATGGCTTACCGTCTCTCGGAATGGTGAATTTCATTTCTTATCTCCAAATGTTATATACTATTATATATATACATATATACTGGATATATATGATATATATTATATCTAATTCATGAATATAATTTCGGAGATAATGGAGTTTTGACCACATGGACAAATTTTAATTATAAGAGGGTAATTTTTGACTCAAGTACCAAATATTGACAAAATGACCGTTATTAACATTAAAAATTATTTAAGTTTTATAACATGGTAATAATTAATATAAAAGGAATAAAAATCATGAAAAAAATTATTAAGAAATTATAAATTAACATTATTTTATTATTCAGGATATTAAAGAACAAACGAGTCAAGTCAGACACGATGTAAGGGACTACGTCTCAATCTCCACACATTGAGGCATACTTTGATTTATAAAAGGCTTTATATTATATGGTTTATAAACCCCTCTGACATTGAATTTCATTCAAATGTATCCTATTATCTACGAATAATTTTGCTAAACTATGAAAAAGAATGTTTATTTTTAATGAACGTGGTGACAATGACTTTTTCAACGCTATGAGCATTATTTGAAATTTTTCATCCCTAACAAGACGTAATGTTTTTAAAATTATAATAAATACCATACACTAATTTTATATATTTTGGTATTAAAAATTATATTTATAATGGATTGATTATATCAATATATTGAAATGTTATATTATGATTGGAATGTGGAAATGTTATCTTTCCTATATGCTAGTTCATGTGTTATGATTATGTTATGTTTCTTGGGAATTGTTTACACATACGGGTGGTTCCATGATAAACCTAGGGTAGGTGAGCCTAAGATAGATCTCCATTGCACTGGGATACATGATAGAGTTAATTATAATGATTATCCTAAGAGATTTAGGGAATATACTGTGATGGGTATTCAAAATATAAATCCCTTCATAGTTGTGAAAGATACAACGTAAGTATGTTATGGATGAAACATGTTTCTTTTATGATTTGTGATTTCCATTTGTTATTCTTAAATATTATAATTTTTCGTGGTTAGATAAATATTTAAAATCATTATTTCATTGATTTGTATGTATTGATGGACTAATTCTTTCTTTTTTTATTTTATAACCCTTACATTGCTTTTTATACTCATCCTTTTTTGATATTTTTTTCACATGATATAAGGATGTGTAAAAGAAACGCAGAATTCAAGAAGATTTTTATCAAGAAAATAAATCTTGTTTTATTTTAAGAGTTTTTATTTAATGAAAAAATGGATTCTCTGTAAAAGTGTCTACTTTGTAACAATTGATATGTAATTAAATAGTTATGGCATAATTTTATAAAACTCTAATCTTGAAAAGATCCTCAATGTGAATTATTAACTTCATTCAAGATTATGAAATGTTTGAGGGTGGGTCCTTATAATTTATGTGATAATAAACCAATGAATCAATTATGTGTGACAGATTTAATTCCAAATAATAATGTTTTGATAATAAAATTTATATCCAAAAGTCAAAAAATGCAAAATATTATCGTATTAACAGGAATAATGAAGTAATATAACTCCATGAAAAGAAATTAGTTATTAAATTTTACCACATCGTAACTCGTAATTGAAATCCCTATAGTTGAAATAATTAAAACATAAAATTAAAATATAACAAATATTTAATTATTCATGATAATTGATTTCAATAAAAATTGTATACATCATATAATTTAATCTAGTAAAATAAAATTACAGTATGTTTCCTTTAAATGAAATTGAGACAAAATCTCTTACAACACATATCTCTTTTTATTGTACGTTCTTCATACTTTTATACAGTTTTTAGCAATTTATTGATTATAAAAAAACATATTATTGTGTATGGTATCATATATTAATCTTTAAGAACATCATATTCCTTATTTGTAAATAATATTTCTATATTTTTAACATTATAGGTTATAATTTTATTTTTTAGAATGTTTTGACATATTATTTATATATGTATTTATATATTCCCATAAAATTTGGTGATAGATAATGAAATACATCATTCATTGAGATGATAAGTCGTATATATGTATGAATGACGTTTAAATTTTCTTATTTTATAATATGAATTAATTTTAATATATATATATTATCATTAACATAACATTATTAATTCATATTTATCACATTTTTTAATTAAACTCACATTTATATATTCCATGAAAATCGTGAATGAATCGCATCGCTTCAAGAGTCAGTAGTCAGTCATAAACACGAATGATGTTATATTTTTCTTACAATTTTGAGATCATGATGTTATGTGTGATATAAAAATTAAATAATTATTAAAATATCATAAATATAATAAATATAAAATAAAAACTCTATTTCTACCATTATTCTAGACCATGATCGATGCTAATACTAAAATTACCGATATTACTTTGTGAGGAATTAGTTCACCATACATATGGACAATGATTTAATAACCCATTTGATAGAAGTGCGTAATGTATTAGGAAAAAACCTTTAGATAAATAAATAAATTTAAATATACTATTATGTGGTTTTTATTTAATAATGGTATAATAAAAATTTAAGGGAGGGGATAATGAAATAAAATAAATATGCTTTTATAAGATCATTACTTATTATTCTTGTATCCTATTTATGTTTAATGTGATGACTTCATAAGATAGATTTATGCCCAATGTAATGATTCTAGTATAAGTGTATAGATTTTTGAGAGTTATGAATCTAGTTATTTTTAAATACAAATTGGTTTGATGTTGTGATGCTATGGGGATATGGGTTGACTTTATGAAGTGAAGTGAGTGGGAATTTCGTAAATTGTTGAAGGATGAATAATTCCCACATTTTTTTAATGTAAATATTCATAAATAATGAAAAAATTGATCTTATATGCTATAAAGTCTAAAAAATTCAATCTAATGTGCACTTGACATGTTTTTAGGTCATTTTCCCAATTATGTATAACATTTAGTCCCATATTAAACATGTCTATCTCAAAATCGCTACGATTAATTTTAAATATTTTTATTAATACATATTTAAAAAATTATTTTTACCATATTATAAATTATACATTATTATTATTACAAAAATTAAATCAGTTATTTTATATTCAGTTCACATGAGTGGAGAAAATGATTTTAGAATTAATCTAGCATACTGGACGAGAATGAAGTTTTTTTGAAGTGAAAATATTTAAGAGTTTACAAGGTTATTATATCTAAATTAAATATATAAATTATTCCAATTTTATAAATTGGAATTTGAAATATATTATTTATCTTATTTTACTTCAAAAAAATTTATAATTTAATTTAACATTATATTATATTTAAATGAAAAGATTGTTTTCAATAAAAATTAATTATTTTTTAGTAATAATAAATAAACGAAACACCCCCAAATTTTTCTCCGTATTTTAATTTTATTATTAATATCTCAAAATAGAATAATATTTATTCAAATAAAATTTTAAAAATATTCAAAATCTAGTTTCATAATTTTTGGGCCATTAAAAGGTGACATAATTACCATTAAAAAATACAACATATTATGGGTAAAATTGGATTTGTTATTATCTAATGCCCATAAAATCTATTGGGTGAATTTAAAAACATTTCATTTAATATATAATGTATTAATATAATTAATATCATCCATTAATATTAATTTATAAAAGTAATAATGATAAAACTATCATGGGTGCATAAAAATAGTTTTCATACAAAAAATTTCATTTTTATTCAATTAGTTATTTATTTTAATTTATAATTAATTGATAACCAGATAATTCATTTAATATTTATGTAAAAAATATATTTTAACAAATTAGTTAATCTTATTCATAACCATGAATTTAAATTCTATTGGATAACTTTCATTTCATATAATGATAATAGTATTCTATAATACTCAATCTTGAATGAAATGCAAGCCATCGAAGAAATAATTTCCTTGTGTAATTAATTACTAACTCAGTGTTTCATGAAATTTGAGATATATAAAAAATTTAATTTATTTAAAATATTATAATTTTTTGGGATGTTATACACCCTTCTACACATGGAGTAACATGTCGTACATGTTAACATTTATGATATTTATATTTTATAGTTTTGGGTTGTTACAATTTAAGAGTAAGATTTTATTATGAATATGTTTTGAAGTATCCTAATTAATATCTAGTTACATTTAATTCATTTAATTACTTTTAATAAATTTTATATTAATTTTTACTACATTTTCTGTTTTATTGAAATATGTGTTTTCTTATTAACAATTTTAAATTTCGTAATGTTTCTCTATTTATGTTTATTAAAATAATATATAATGGTGAATTTTTAAATGAAATTTATAGACTGTATGTAATTAAATATTAAATAAGTTTCATATTAATAATAATATTATTCATATATATAATATATGATACTTTTTGAGAAAAAATTTCTCTTATAAAAAACATACTATCTAGCCATGTCTGGAAGATTAATATTAAATTAAAATACTAAAATAATATGAACTGAATATATAAACATGGATTCTATATTAGGAATAATTATTATTTATAATTTTTAAGATTTATAACTTAATCGTTGAAAAAATGTAGTATTCAGAAAGATTAAAAATTAATTACAATGAGTATGGTAAAAACGAGTTTGTCGAGAGATTAATATTAAAAAAATGAAACAAAATACATACAGAAATTTATAAAAAAATTGGATGGAAATATAATGATATTAAAAAATATATAATAAAAATTATCCATTATTGGGTCATACTGATTTATTAAAATTGTGTGTAGAATTCAATCATTAAAAATTTTCATGTGGGCTACTCACCCTAAATAAAAAAGGGAATCCCTCTCCCTATATATTAATCCCATTAAAAACACATAGATTTGTCATTACCTGATGATTTAAATTCTCTAATGATATTTATTAATCATATTAATTATACATTATTTATTAATTTAACCATTTATGGGTTTAGTTCAACCCAATAAGAGATAACTATAGAATTGGTGGTGTTCAAAAAAATACATTTTTTTATTTATTTTTTCCACACCCACATTAATTATTTCTATACTATTATGATATAATGGCCTCATTATCATCCATAAAATTTTATTTTCTATTATAATGTTTATTCCTACAACCACAAACACTTTCATTAAATTAGATGTTTGATAATTATTAATTTGTATGACAAACTACCACCTTATGAATTGAGGTTATTTGTGTTTCCATGACCACCTATCTTGAAGGGTTATATTAATGTATATAAATTTTATATAATTTATTTATAACACAATTATATCTATAGATTAATTATATCAATTATAACATCTTTGTATTAAAATTAAAAAGGGATATTATAACATCACTCGTGAGTGTGATAGACTACCGAGTTGTGAAGCAACATGACTGGCTTACCACTAACAAATTAAATGGATGTTAATAAGTATTAATATAAAAAATATATGTTATATAAATGAAATATTGATGATTTTAATGACACATTTATCATTATTGAAATAAAATATATCATATTTTTTGCCTCGGAGAAAAGAATGATAACATTGTTCCTGGTTGTATAGACTACCACAACATCAAATTATGGATAATAGTTTTTCCCCACAACACAAAATTAATGAAATATATATAATTAAATAATATTTTATTTATTATCTAATGATCATTTTTTAAATATAAAATAATACTTACCTTATTTCAATAATGAATCCTAAATATAGAAAATTACTCAACCTTACATATTGCCTACCATCTTCATTATTATAATATCAATTAATTAATTAAAAAAGAAATTAATGAACGGTTTTATTAGTATAATTTTTTTATAAATATGATAATTATATAATGATCAGTTTACTCTAGTTGTTTATATAATTACCACTTTGAAAATATTAAACATAACTATGTCATTTTTGACAGAGAAAGTGAGTATGGTAAAAATATTTAAAATAAACACAATTGATTAAGTTATTGTAGATAACATTTTAATATTGAAACAAAAGTAATAATTAAAAAATAGGTCCTCAATAAAGTTAAAAATTGAAAAAAATTAACTATTTATAGGATAGAGACACACGTGATAAGTCAGACTCAAGGTATGTGAGATCCCCTCAATCAAGTTTTGGGGAGGAAATCATGATGTTATAAACCATTATTTTATTAGAAGATTTCCATGTTTTAAAATGATTTATGAATTTTTTTATGGGGAAATAAAATATTTATAATTCTCGTTTAATTTTTATTTTATGTTATTTTAATGGTTTTCCAAAAAAAATCCTTTTATGTGTTTTAAATGGAAAAATTGAAAAAAGATAAATGTAATGTTAATTTTCTAATGTAAAACACCAACGAATGTTTCTATCATCATTAAAATTAGATTACTTAGAAAAATTAGATGTTTTATTAAATTTAAAACCATCCTTTAATTTTTGGTTATTTTGGAAATGAAAACGGGGTTTGAAAATAATACCGAATTAAAACTTGGCTTATGATTTTAAATGGTATTTTAATATCTAAACATGTTTGAAAAAAGAGATTAAAATATTTCCATAAATTATGCAACCATTTATTTATGTTTTAGTTCATGGTCATTATATTTGACGGGTGAAGTGATATAGTAGTTGGTGAGAACGTTGTTGATTAAATGAAACATACACTCCAATAGCACTCCAATGATTTTAGTAACGATTATGTTCTTTAGATAATTATATTGTATGTTGTTCGTATGGTTAATATAATTTTTATAGGTTATATATGGTTTTATCATGGGTTCTATGAGGTTATTTCTAAATATACCAAAACGATATATCAAGGATCTCTAATGAGTTTTCATGGAATCATATTTTTCAGTATTGACTGTTAATGCTAATTTTAATAAACTAATATTTCCCAATATGAGTAAAATGTGATAACTTCATGAAAATATTTTCCATGGGTTTCCATGACATTCAATTGAATAATTTTTTTTATTTTTATGTCCATTATAGATATTTTTATGATCATCCAACTTTTCAAAAATGATTTTCAAATTATTTAAGGATTGGTATGGGAATGTAACATTCAAGAATAATATCAAGAATATTTTTAATGAAATGAAATAATATAGTGCTTTAATAGTTTTATATTTTGTAAATAATGGATACTATATAGAAGTGTCTGATTTTTATAATATGATTTTTAATGTATGATTTATGTAAAGATTTTCTATAACTATAGATCTGAAAAGATCCATAGTGTGAATGAATGCAAATTGTTGAATAAATTCAAAATAATTTATTTCAAAAGGTCAAGACGGTACACAATTCATTGTTCAGTGAAACCAAAATTTCTCAATATGGGATATTGATTAGAACGTTGTTCTAAAAAAATCCGATCCATGATTTTCCCCAAATATTTTAAAATGAATCCATTCTCCGAAAAAGAAATTTTTTTCACATATTTACTTTTTTACCTTGGTAACTAGATTTTCACTAAAAAATTTTAATGTTATTTAAAAATATTATGCAACCCATTATAAAAAATTTAAATCTATTTTGAACACAAATTTAATCTCTATTTAATTTAATTTAATTTATTAATCTGATATAATTATCTTTTAAAAAATAATATATATTATATAAATAATTTTTGTTCTATAAAAATGGAATTTTACCATTATGTTTCATTTAATCATATTTAGTGTGGATTACCATACAAATGAGAGTTAAAATAGTTGTATAAAATATTGAAAATAAAATTTGAGGCATAATTTAATCAATAACAATTTGAATGTTTCAAATAAAGCGACATAATATTACTAACTAAAAAATTGTAAATTTTTTTCCCATTATCATTAAAATTAATATTAGTTTTACCAATATTATAATTATTCCTAAAAATTAAATTTAGTTTCTTGGATAATATTTACAAGTTAAACAATAAGATGTGATACATTTTATAATATTTAGTTTCTAAAATAATTAAAGACAAATGATTAATCAATGTTCATAAAAATATGTTTACTATGAAATATTACTTATGTATCATTATTAATAGACATGTGTTTTATAAAATCTACAGAGTATTTTTCATATAAAGTCCCATATTTTATAAATTATATTTTTTTCATGAGGTAAATATTTATTATAATATATTTTATTATACACATTAAACATAAAAAGTAACTAAAATAATTTTATTCTATATGAAATTATCATTTGACTAAATTTAATCTAACACCTTCAAAATTAAAAACATGAAAATATGATAGAAAATATAAATTATGAAAATTATAATTTAAAAAATAAGATCATTCCAATCATCTAGGATCATAATCCCTATGGCCAAAACTATAAAAATGAAACAAAATATTACTATAAAAATTGACATATTAGAAAATGAAAATTTAGTACCTCTTAAGTAATTAATATGAATGATTCTTGTAAAGACCCGTAAATTTCAAGGAAATTTTTTTTTCTTAATTTTCTTTGGAATTTTACAAGAGCGCAGTCTCTGACGGCACCTGATTCCGAGGCCCAGTGTGCCCGGAATCATTTTCCAAAGTTTGGCTCGGGTACGTTTAGTGAACGGACGAGCGGGTTTTTCTAACTTTTGAACCGGTTCCTGGAATCGAATTCTGAGGGCACCGATGAAATCGCAACGCCGATATTCACTTAGAAGCGCCTCTTCCGGAGTTGCGTTTTCTCGGATGTGGTTTTTAATTTTTGGGCTTAATGTTAAAAAATAAAATAATTTTATGACAACTTTATTTTATTTCACTTAAGCCACTTGGAAACCACTTGAAGCCACATAAAGATGACTTAAACTGAGTTGATCCGAATAGGATGCTATCCAGAAATATCCTACCCCCGTGGTAGGATATTTGTGAGGTGGGGCCCGCACGAGCCCCACCGTTTCTTTCCGCTAAGTAACGCACCCACGAAAACCCGTCATTATGAAAGTCAACTAACGCGTTTTCTTATTTCTTAACAGACCATTTAATTGGGCGGTTTATTTCGTAAATTAAATGAGCTGTTTCTTTAGTTAAATTAATAAAACGAATTGATGGGTCGTTTCTTACCCGTTTTCGTGTGTTGGCATAATAATAAAATAAGACCAACCAAAATCTTTTGGGGGATTACTCGTTGAGATAGAATCCTTGTATCTTAATCCTCCTTCGCGAAGAACGTGAAGAACGCAAAAAACGCGAAGAACGCGAAGAACTCCAAACCCGGAAATCGACGACGCGACGCCATGATTCGCAATGCCGACAACGTTCTTCTACAACGTCTCTTCCTCCGCGACGGATCTTCGATCGGCTGCCTGAGGTAAGAGTCTCGGACCTTCCTTTTTATCTCCTTCGTGGTTCTTAACCAAAACACGGATTTAATTAATTAAATTAAATCTGCTATTTCATGGTGTGTTGAGTTCGCCGACTCGACGCCGTGTTCCGCGACGACGCGACGATCTCCACCTTCCGTGACGAGCAATTCCGCGAAGAACGCTCGAAAGTGATGACTACGAGGTAGGGGTTTTATTTCTTGGAAATGCCTCTTTTTCCCTTGTCGTTTCCGTTCAAATTGAGAAACCCGATTATAAAACAATTTTATTTCATTAAAATTTGTTTCGGATATGTGTTTATGTGTTGAACTTTAATTTCTCCCGTTGTTTATATCTAACGCGGAGGGTGCGGGCCAAACAAACACGGCCCGACAACCCTCCGTCGTTCTTCATTTCTGTGCGGATTTGACGGGCGACGACGGAACGTGCCGAAACCGAAGTTGGATGATTCCTCAATGAAGGACGAGTCCCAGGAGGAGCAGCGGCGCAGGCGGGGAAAAAATAGGACCACCAGAGCGATCCCGGTGGCCCGCAGAACACGCCGGCGGCGCGGGTCACCGGCGCGGCGGTGCCGGCAGCCGGGAGCAGCGGCGCCCCAGCGCGCCACCGGACAGGCCACCGCAGCTGAAGCCGCGGTGGCGGCGGCCCCCTCGGACATGCAGCCGCGTGGGTCCGGTGCACTCGGACGCGGTAAAGCCGCGTCTTTGACTCAGCGCGGCCCCACGTGGGGGGGGGGGCACCACCAGGCCGCGGGGGCGGCGCCCCGCGGCGCCTTGGCCGTTCGGCCGAACCGGGCCAGGCCTGACCGGACCGGGTCGGACTGGGTCGGGCGACCCGGTTCGGCCGACCCCCCTGGGGGGGGTGGGTCGGGTCGGGTCGGCCCGGGCCCAGACCCCCGTCTTCAGACGGTTTTCGTTCAAATGGCCGTATCTTGAGCTACGGGCCTCCAAACGACCCGCCGTCAGGGGAAACGCGATCCTTGGATCGAGACGGTCGTTTCGGTATATCGAACTCAAGGTTTCAGAATACTTTGAGTTCGGCCGGGATGGTTCGTAAACGAAACCAACCGGGCCTTCGGAGCGGAAACACTCATATCTTGAGCTACGGACGTCCGATTGACGTGCCGACAGATTCGTTGAATTTCTCTAAGTGAGACGGATCTTTTGGCTCACTCCGCCCGAGGCTTGGATGCTGGAGGAGTATGGTTGGGTTGGTTTTGCCTAAAAAAACAACCGGGCCCCTAGGACGAAAAAGCCAATAACTCTCAGACCGGGCGTCCGATTGACGCGCCGTCTGCGACGTTGAGTTACTGTTGACGATACGGAACTTTTGGATACATAAACTTCGGACTTTGTGTCAGTTGATGTATCAGACTCTCGGCTCGTGGAGCGGACCCTCCCGAACGAGCTTGCTCTGTGCGGGAACCTAGTGCTGGCTGCGACTGCTTCTTCGACAGCGACGACCGTGCAGAGATCCTCAGTGGACTTCGGCGACGACGGTGCAGAGATCCTCAGTGGACTCCGACGATGACCATGCAGAGATCCTCAGTGGACTGCGGCGACGACTGTGCAGAGATCCTCAGTGGACTGCGACGACTACTGCACTCTGCGATCCTACGTGGATCAGTGCTACAGGTCCTGTGTGGGCCCGGTCCTGGGTGGGCCCGATCCTGTGTGGGTCCGATCCTGTGTGGGTCCACGCTCAGCGGTTCTGTGTGAGCCAGCGCCTACAGGTCCTGTGTGGGCCCGATCCTATGTGGGTCATTGCGGGGGTTAGTTACCTATTGATTCTTCGTGGGTCCGACGACTTAGATGGATCAGTGATCATCTTTATCGTCATCCAAAGAAGTATACCTGTGTGAGCTGAATCTTGTGTTACTCTCCTTTGTGGATTGTGTTGAGCTATCCTGTGTGGATTTACTGTTTACTCTCCTTTGTGAACTGTGTTGAGCTGTCCTGTGTGGATTTATTGTTTACTCTCCTTTGTGGATTCTGTTGAGCTATCCTGTGTGGGTATACATTTTGCTTTCCTATGTGGACTGGGTTGTGCTTGGGCTCGGACGTTGGAGCCGAACGGGAATTGATGACTTAGGTATATGCATGGGCATATACCTAAGCCGTGTCAGATGTTACTTCGTAACTGAATCTTTCCTTTGTGGATTATCTTTTGTGGATTTCGGGAGACCTTCGGCGGTCTCGGGGTCCCTACTGAGTAGCTTATACTCACCCCTGCACGGACTTTGCCTGCACTACGTTGTGTTGGTTGCAGACGACGGACAACGCTGATCGTGGTGGAGGCGTGCGGAGTAGGATGGTACCTAGAGGTGGACCACTGGGCGGGACATACTCGGAGTGGTCAGGTGGACCCGAGGAGTAGTGGAGGCTATCTGTACCCACCCTTCAGGTGGGAATTCCAGAGGACGGCTCAACGCTTCAGTTTTTTCCTTTCAGTTGCTGTTTTTCCTTTCAGTTGTACTTTACAGTTGGGCTTGTATTTCTGGACCCTTTTACTTTCAGCACAACTTGTACAGTTTTTTTTACTTAGTGTTTACTTTTCCTCTTGCTTACTCTGTGGTTCTTGTTTACTTTTCAAAGGAAATGCCTTCCCTTTTGTTGGGATTTACGCCTGGGTGCTAGTCGCCAGCCCCTGGCCTATGGAAGGCGGGCTTGGGGTAGTCACGGTACGGGCCCCGAGGACGGGTCGTGACAAATTGGTATCAGAGGATGATCGGTTCTACCGCAGACTCGGATCTTTCTTCTATGTGAAGCAATAGTGTTTAGCGTATTGAGTGTGGATTATCAGTCTAGGGAGTCCAGTGTTGGTGCGGCGGCCGACGTATCCGTACACCAGGGCCCTGACTTCTGATTTCCAACTTAATGCACGAAAACATTGATTGCATGTGTGTTTCAAGTTTTCTTCGTGATTACATGTGTCAGCTCACCAGGTATACTGTTCTGACCGTGGCGCACTTGTTTCCTTTTCAGGATGGTCCGACGACAGCAGCCAGCTAGGGTTCCGAGAGTAGAGCGCGACGGCAGCCCGCCGAGCGACGAGGCCTCGGTACAGGGTCCGTTGACCTCAGAGGCACCAGTGGTACCTTTACCTGCCGAGCCCCCGATGCTTCCAGCACTGGTAGCTGACAACGAACGACGCCTCGGAGCTCTGCACGAGTTCCAGCGCCAGCGACCTCCCAGGTTCTGTGGGGAGTCGGACCCCCAGGCAGCCGAGGACTGGCTGGAGGCGGTCGTCCAAGTTTTCAGGCTAGTGAGGACACCAGTAGACCTCATGGTGATCCTCGCGGCGAGCCTACTGCACACAGCAGCATGACGATGGTGGAGCTTGATGCTCCAGGTACACGGTGAGGCCACCCTCATCTGGATGGACTTCGAGGGCCTCTTCCTCTCAGAGTTCATCCCGACCACCCTCCGTCCGGTGCGCATTCAGGAGCTTCTTCAGCTGCGGCAGGGCATCTTGACGGTCGCCCAGTACGCGGCGAGGTTCACCGACCTTTCTCGCTACTCGACATACATGGTACAGGACCCCATATTCCGGGCCCGGACCTTCGAGCAGGGATTGAGACACGAGATCAGGGCATCACTGATCTCCCTCAGCATCCCGACCCAGGCAGGAGTACTGGAGCGAGCCCTCCTGATCGAGATCTTCCTGGCTGAGTCCACAGCGAGACCTACCGCAGGGCGGCAGATAGCGGAGTCTTCGGAAACAGTAGCCGACGGATGACTCAGGGTTCCAGGAAGACCAGACCTTCCGGCAGTCGACCTCGGGACACTGGCTCAGCAGTGCGGGGTACACTGCGCGAAGCCAGTCTTTCGAGAGGCAGGCAGTGCTACGAGTGCGGCGGGAAGGGCCACATGGCTCGTGACTGCCCGACCCGCCGTACCGAGGGACATCAGACGGTGGAGGGGCCACCCAGGCAGAGGTAGAGGGTCGACCGTGGCAGTCCGTAGGGAGGAGACGGACGAGGCAGAGCAGCTGGCCGAGCAGCAGGTGGTGGGAGACGCTTTGAGGCTCTGCCACCACCACCACCAGTAGGCCCGCCCCGACCACAGGGAGCTGGCGGGCAGAGACAGGCTCAGCTCCAGGCAGCGGACACCTACGACCACGGCGCACCAGAGATGATTCGAGGTACGATCTGTGTCTATTCCACCCTTGCTGCAGTTCTTATAGACAGAGGAGTGAGTCACTCCTTCATAGCCACTGCCCTTGTTCGGAGCTCGGAGATTCTGACAGAGCCGTTGGCTCGATCCTTACGGCTAGAGACTCCTACGGGAGCAGACTTGACGATTATACACTGGTGCCAGCAGTATGAGCTTACTCTAGGAGGCGAGAGATTCGGCTGAGATCTTCTTGTAGTGGCGTCGAGGCCTTACGACGTCATCTTGGGCATGAATGGGATATCTACGGTCCATGCTCAGATTGACTGCATTTGGCGCAAGGTGCGATGTGTGCGCACCGACGGGAGCAGGTTCACCTTCACTGGCGAGAAGGGAGCCTTAGAAGCACAAGATGGACTCACGCAGAGGAGAGGACAACCCATCACTCATCAGTTTTCTAGCCTCATCCTTGGAGCAGTTGACGTGCAGAGTCTTAGTTTTCCTGCAGTGGTGGATCAGTATGCGGACGTCTTCACCGACGACGTTCCAGGGCTACCTCCTCGTAGAGAGGTAGACTTCTATATTGACCTGTACCCCGGGACAGCCCCGATATCCACTCCAGCATATCGGATGGCCCCCGTCGAGCTTTGGGAGCTACGGGTACAGTTGGAGGACTTGCAGGGCAAGGGGTTCATCCGACCCAGTGTTTCACCCTGGGCTTCCCCGATATTGTTCGCCAAGAAGGCGGACGGGAGCATGAGACTGTGTGTCGATAATCGTCGCCTGAACCAGGTGACTGTGAGGAACAAGTATCCGCTACCGAGGATTGATGACCTCTTCGATCAGCTAAAGGGAACACGGTGGTTCTCGAAGATATACCTCAGATCAGGCTATCATCAGCTCAGAGTTCGAGATGAGGATGTGCAGAAGACGACCTTCAGGTGTCGGTATGGCCACTATGAGTTCTTGGATATGCCTTTCGTCGTAACCAACGCTCCAGCAGTGTTCATGTGCCTCATGAACAGGATCTTCCAGCCATACCTCGATCGATTTGTCGTGGTCTTCATCGACGACATTTTGGTGTAATCGACGACGGAGGAGGAGCACGCCTACCACCTGCGGGTTGTACTAGACACACTCCGAGAGCACTAGCTTTATGGAAAGCTCTCGAAGTGCCAGTTCTGGTTACGTGAGGTCCACTTCTTGGGGCATGTCATTTCTGAGGTGGGAGTTGCAGTGGATCCCGTGAATATCGAGGCAGTGCTAGCTTGGGAGCCACCCAAGAGCGTGAAATAGGTGCGGAGTTTCTTGGGCCTAGCCAGATACTATCGGAGATTTGTGCCGGACTTATCCATATTTGCGGCCCCACTCTCAGTGTTGAAGAAGAAGGGGAAACCCTTCGTGTGGTCAGACAGATGTCAGCAGTGCTTCCAGGAGCTGAGGCAGAGGTTGACCAGCGCACCTATCTTGAGGTTGCCTGAGGAGGGAGTTGGATACGTAGTTTACTGCGATGCCTCAGGGACCGGACTCGGGTGTGTCCTGATTCAGGAGCGGGCCGTGATTGCCTACGGATCACGTCAATTGAGGCCGCATGAGCAGAACTACACTACCCATGACCTGGAGTTAGCAACATTGGTCTTCGCTCTGAAGACATGGCGGAAATATCTGATGGGCGAGCGCTTTACAGTCGTTTCTGACCACCAGAGTCTCAGGTACATCTTCTCTCAGAAGGACCTGAACCTGAGACAGCGGCAATGTATCGAGTTCCTCCAGGACTATGACTTTGAGATAGTATATACTCCTAGGAAGGGGAACTTGGTAGCTGATGCCCTCAGTAGCAGGACGGGCATCCAGCTACTTGAGGAGGCGACAGAGCAGCTAGCCGCCTTGCAGATATCCTTCGTGGATAGAGACGGAGTAGCCTTCCTTTAGTCTCTCACAATCTCTCCTCCACTTCTACAGCGGGTCAGAGAGGCACAGCGTGGGGACGCTGACCGTGAGACACGATGTGCACAGATATCCTCAGGACAGGAACCTGATGGATTCTCTTTTGGAGCAGAGCACGACGTCCTTTTCAGAGGAAGTACCTTGGTACCAGTCGCTTTACGAGAGGAGGTGGTGAGAGAGTTTCACACTTCTCCTCTGGCGGTACATCCTGGAGTGGCAAAGATGTACCAGGATCTCAGACGACAGCACTGGTGTCCGGGCATGAAGAAGGCTGTGGCAGAGTTCGTTTCACGGTGCCTCACCTGCCAGCAGGTGAAGGCAGAGCATCAGGTACCAGCATTCTTAGTACAACCCATGGAGGTCCCAGAGTGGAAGTGGGACGGGGTATCTATGGACATCGTGACTGGACTTCCACGCACTTCCAGAGGTCACGACTCCATTTGGGTGATTGTTGACCGACTCACCAAGTCGGCACACTTCTTACCCATTCAAGAGCAGGGCTCAGTGGAGAGCTTGGGGCGTCTCTACATTCCGGAGATTGTACGACTTCACGGTGTGCCATCGACTATCGTCTCCGATCGGGACGCTTGATTTACTTCCCGGCTTTGGAAGGGGTTGTAGGAGGCGTTCGAGACGCGGCTACGTCTGAGCACCACCTTTCACCCTCAGACGGATGGTCAGACGGAGAGGACCATTCAGACCCTCGAGGACCTGCTCCGTGCATGTGTCCTCGACTTTGGTCGCAGCTGGGAGGACCACCTACCCTTGGTGGAATTCGCGTACAACAACAGGTACCACTCCACCATCGGGATGGAACCATACGAGGCGTTTTACGGAAGGCCTTGAAGATCTCCTTTGTGCTGGACAGACCCTGGAGAGTCAGCACTTGTGGGACCAGAGATGGTCCGGGCCACGACAGAGAAGGTCCAGGTCATCCAAGAGCGGATGAGGACAACACAAAGCCGGCAGAAGTCATATGATGACATGAGGCAGAGGCCACTAGAGTTCGAGGATGGCGACCACGTATTTTTGCGGGTTTCACCTCGACGTGGGTTGCAGAGATTTGGCCGAGGCGGCAAGTTGTCTCCACGCTTCATCGGGCCTTTCCAGGTCCTCAGCAGGATTGGAGAGGTGGCATATCGCCTGGCTCTTCCACCTCAGTTGCACCGGGTGCACGACGTCTTCCACATATCCCAGCTGAGGAGATACATGCACGACCCGACACACATCATTGACTATGGGGAGCTAGACATGGATGATGGGGAGACTTTTGCGGAGGTCCCGGTGGAGATAGAGGATCGACAAGAGCGGGTCCTACATGGGTGATCGATTCCTCTTGTGTGCATCAGATGGCAGCACAGGAACCTCCAGGAGAGCACATGGGAGCGGGAGGCTCAGATGCGTGCTCAGTACCCACATTTGTTTCCCTAGTTTTTGATGTATCTTTACGGGGACGTAATGCCCTGAGGTGGGAGTAATGTAAAGACCAGTAAATTTGAAGGATATTTCTTTTTCTTAATTTTCTTTGGAATTTTAAAAGAGCGCAGTCTTTGACAGCACCTGATTCCGTGGCCCGGTGTGCTCGGAATCATTTTCCGAAGTTTGGCTCGGGTACGTTCAGTGAACGGATGAGCTGGTTTTTCTAACTTTTGAACCGGTGCCCGGAATCGAATTCTGAGGGCACCGATGAAATCGCTGCGCCGATATTCTCTTAGAAACGCCTCTTCCGGAGTTGCGTTTGCTCGGATGTGGTTTTTAATTTTTGGGCTTAAAGTTAAGAAATAAAATAATTTTACGACAACTTAATTTTATTTCACTTAAGCCACTTAGAAGCCACTTGAAGCCACTTAAAGACGGCTTAAACTGAGTTGATCCGTATAGGATGCTATCCAGAAATATCCTACCCCCTTGGTAGGATATTTGTGAGGTGGGGACCGCACGAGCCCCACCGTTTCTTTCCGCTAAGTAACTCACCCGCGAAAACCCGTCATTATGAAAGTCAACTGATGCGTTTTCTTAATTCTTAACAGACCATTTAATTGGGTGGTTTATTTCGTAAATTAAATGAGCTGTTTCTTTCGTTGAATTTATTCAACGAATTGATGGGTCGTTTCTTACCCGTTTTCGTGTATTGGCATAATAATAAAATAAGACCATCCAAAATCTTTTGGGGTGTTACTTGTTGAGACAGAATCCTTGTATCTTCTTCCTCCTTCGTGAATAATGCAAAGAACGCGAAGAACGCGAAGAACGCGAAGAATGCTGAACCCGGAAATCGACGACGTGATGCCATGATCTGCAACGCCGACAACGTTCTTCTGCGACATCTCTTCCTCCGCGACGGATCTTCGATCGGCTGCCTGAGGTAAGAGTCTCAGACCTTTCTTTTTATCTCCTTCGTGGTTCTTAACCAAAACACGGATTTAATTAATTAAATTAAATCTGCTGTTTCATGGTGCATTGAGTTCGCCGACTCAACGCTATGTTCCACGACGATGCGACGATCTCCACCTTCCGTGACGTGAAATTCCGCGAAGAATGCTCGCGAGCGACGACTACGAGGTAGGGGTTTTATTTCTTGGAAATGTCTCTTTTTCCCTTGTCGTTTCCGTTCAAATTGAGAAACCTGTTTATAAAAAAACTTTATTTCATTAAAAATTGTTTCAGATATGCGTTTATGTGTTGAACTTTAATTTCTCCCGTTGTTTATATCTAACGCGGAGGGTGCGGGCCAAATGAACAGGGCCCGACAACCCTCCGTCGTTCTTCATTTTTGTGCGGATTTGACGGGCGATGACGGAACGTGCCGCAACGGAAGTTGGATGATTCCGTAGTGAATGACGTGTCCCGGGAGGAGCAGCGGAGTAGGCGGGGACAAAATCGGACCATCGGAGCGATCTCGGTGGCCCGCGGAACACGTCGGCGGCGCGGGTTGCCGGCGTGGCGGCGCCGGCAGCCGGGAGCAGCGGCGCGCCACCGGACAGGCCACTGCAGCTGAAGCCGCGGCGGCGGCACCCGCGGTCATGCGGGTCCGGTGCAGTCAGACGCGGCAAAGCCGCGTCCTTGACTCAGCACATCCCCACGCGGGGGGGGGGGGGGGGGACACCACCAGGCCGCGGGGGCGGCGCCTTGGCCTTTCGTCCGCTCGGCTGAACCGGGCCAGGCCGGTCCGACCGGCCGGGCCACGCCCTGGCCGGACCGGACCGGGTCGGGTCGACCCGGTTCGGCCCACTCCTGGGGGGGGGGGGGGGGTCGGGCTGGGTCGGGTCGAACGGTTCGGCCGACTCCCGGGGGGGGGGGGGGGGTCGGGCCGGGTCGGCCCAGGCCCGGACCCCCATCTTCGGACGGTTTTTGTTCAAATGGCCATATCATGAGCTACGGGTCTCCAAACAACCCACCGTCAGTGGCAAAGCGATCCTTGGATCGAGACGGTCATTTTAGTATATCGCACTCAAGGTTTCAGAATACTTTGAGTTCGGCCGGGTTGGTTCGTACACGAAACCAACCGGGCCTTCGGAGCGGAAACACTCATATAATGAGCTACGGACGTCCGATTGACGTGCCGACAGCTTCGTTGAATTCCTCTAAGTGAGACGGATCTTTTCGCTTACTCCGCCCGAAGTTTGGACGCTGGTGTAGTATGGTAGGGTTGGTTTTTCCTTAAAAACCAACAGGGCCCCTGGGATGAAAAAGCCAATAACTCTCAGACCGGGCGTCCGATTGACGCGCCGTCTGCGACGTTGAGTTCCTGTTGACGATACGGAACTTTTGGATACATCAACTTCGGAATTTGTGTCAGTTGATGTATCAGCCTCTCGGCTCGTGGAGCGGACCCTCCCGAACGAGCTTGCTGTGTGCGGGAACCCTAGTGCTGGCTGCGACTGCTTCTTCGACAGTGACGACCGTGCATAGATCCTCAGTGGACTGCGGTGACGACGGAGCAGAGATCCTCAGTGGACTCCAACGACGACCGTGCAGAGATCCTCAGTGGACTGCAGCGACGACTGTGCAGAGATCCTCAGTGGACTCCGACGACTACTGCACTCAGCGATCCTACGTGGATCAGTGCTACAGGTCCTGTGTGGGCCCGGTCCTGTGTGGGCCCGATCCTGTGTGGGTCCGATGCTGTGTGGGTCCATGCTCAGCGTTTCTGTGTGAGCCAGCGCCTACAGGTCCTGTGTGGGCCCGATCCTGTGTGGGTCATTGCGGGGGTTAGTTACCTATCGATCCTTCGTGGGTCCGATGACTTAGATGGATCAGTGATCATCTTTATCGTCATCCGAAGAAGTATACCTGTGTGAGCTGAATCTTGTGTTACTCTCCTTTGTGGATTGTGTTGAGCTATTCTGTGTGGATTTACTGTTTACTCTCCATTGTGGATTGTGTTGAGATGTCATGTGTGGATTTACTGTTTACTCTCCTTTGTGGATTGTGTTTAGCTATCCTGTGTGGGTATACGTTTTGCATTCCTGTGTGGACTGGGTTGTGCTTGGGCTCGAACGTTGGAGCCGAACGGGAATTGATGACTTAGGTATATGTATGGGCATATACCTAAGCTGTGTCAGATGTTACTTCGTGATTGAATATTTCCTTTGTGGATTATCCTTTTTGGATTTCGGGAGACCTTCGGGGGTCTCGGGGTCCCGACTGAGTAGCTTATACTCACCCCTTCACGGGCTTTGCCCGCACTACGTTGTGTTGGTTGCAGACGACGGACAGCGCTGATCGTGGTGGAGGCATGCTGAGCAGGATGGTACCTGGAGGTGGACCAATGGGCGGGACATATTCGGAGCGGTCAAGTGGACCCGAGGAGTAGTGGAGGCTATCTGTACCCACCCTTCAGGTGGGACTTCCAGAGGACGGCTCGACGCTGTAGTTTTTTCCTTTCAGTTGCTGTTTTTCCTTTCAGTTGTACTTTACAGTTGTGCTTGTATTTCCGGCCCCATTTACTTTCAGCAGAGCTTGTACAGTTTTTTTACTTAGTGTTTACTTTTCCGCTTGCTTACTCTGTGGTACTTGTTTACTTTTCAAAGGCAATGCCTTCCCTTTTGTTGGGATTTACGCCTTGGTGCTAGTCGCCAGCCCCTGGCCTATGGAAGGCGGGCTTGGGGTAGTCAGGGCACGGGCCCCGAGGACGGGTCGTGACAATGCTTGATAAATTTTGTTAGTGTTTATAAGGTTAAGCATAATTGTGTAAATAATAATGTGATGATTTGAATAATACCAAGACCATTGGGAATAATAACCTGACTATTGGAAATTATAACATAACCATTAGAATAGTAACATGACCTCAAAATAATAAAGTGTATGAAAAATAATATTTATCATGATTAATTTATGAAAATTTATATATTAAAATTCCATAAAAAAAATATAATAATAAAAAACTTAATGAAAATGTAATCAAATCATTAATAAAAATTAGTTTAAGGTATTTCTTAAAAGAATAATTATTTTTTATTTTGAATAGAATAAAAGTTTATGGAAATTTATTTTTGTACAATTAAGAAATTTTATGAAATGAGTATCTAAAATTTTTAAAAAGGTGTTTTATTGTGATTAAAAAAATACATCAATTTTTATGTAAATGGTAAAAATATAGGTTTTTCATAACTGTTGTATTTTAAATAATATAATTGATGAATAATTTATGGCAAAATCGCATAAATAATTTTTCTATAAACTAAAACATATTTTATTTGATAAATCAGCCATAAATATAAAATAATCAAGTGTTCCAAACCAAGAATGTATTTTCAAAATTATAGATTCAAAACTATTCATCAAAAGTAAATATATTCATTATTTTGGAAGATTTAATTTTAATAAATTATTGAATTAAAATTATAAAGGATTTCAATGTCCTAAAATTAATATATTTTATTTATATATGATTCTTTAATTTAAAAATATCATCATTACATGGTTTACCTTAGATATAGTGTACTGTACATTTATTTATTATAATAATAATAGAAATCAACCAACACAGGTCAACTTGACCAACAAACCCAACTATAATTTCACATCATATTGTTTGTAAAATATAATAGAAACTAGTTTTTGATATAATTAAAATAAAACATACAATCAGAGTATGATGTGGAAAAATTGAAAACCCATAGAGACTTAAAATACATGTAAAAAATGATGAAGTAAAATGTTTGTAAAAACCCACATGACCAATAGTCACATCTATAAATACAAAAATTATAATTCATAAGTGGTGTGAACCAATCCCACATATGAAACCACAATAGTTTCCATGAATTTCTTCCTTGTAGGTATTTTTAAAATTAATTAATGTATAATAGACTATATCCATGGTCAACTAGGAAATCAATTTATTGGAGATTCTATGGGAGAAAGCATCACTGAGATTTTCTCTTGACTAACCCCAATAAGAGATCAAACAACATAAGCATAAGTGAAACCATTTTCGAGGGAATTTCAAGATCATCGAGATCACAACCCAAATCATGTTTGTCGTACCACCCCATTAATGTGTCATTATCACACACCAACCCCTGAGGTAATTTTATGTTGTATTTAATGGATATGTATTAATAAAAAAATAATATGAAAATTTAAATTGAATAATATAATTCTAAAACTTCATTCAAAAAATTAGTGTATAATGGATTTTGATTTATATATTGTAATACCAAAATTGTCGTTTATATTAGAATTCAATTTCAATTAAGGACAATATTTTAGTTAAATAAATGATTTAAAAATTAAATTTTAATAAAATATTTTTCTGAAATATATTTTTTCAAATATAAATTATCATATAATGTTTTTTGATGATGAATTAATTTTTTTATAAGGGGTCAAAAAATGTAATTTTCAATATTCCATCATATCTCAATACATTTCATTCATATTTTAAAAGTGAAAAATCATATATCTATAAAATTATTTTGATAATATGAATAATATTTTTTAATTAAAATATTGAAATTATCCAATGGTTAATTTTTCATAATTATCTGAGATAGTTGAATTTTCGGGACAAAATTAAATACCTTTTAACATATATGATTTGTATTATGACATCATAATTACCCATAAGTGCTGTAAAAAATACTATAAATTGTACACATGACCAAATAAATATATTAAATTTTAAAATTTTATCTTATGTATAATTTTTTAATTATATAAATACTTTATGAATCCTCAAAACGAATAATATATTCTAATGATTTAAAATTAATTCTTTAAGTGTATCACTCACCTCCACATAATCTATTGTATTATTTTTTTAATTTAATGCCATAAAATTTTAAGAAAAAATTAAATATAATCCCATTTGATAAATACCATAGAAAAACATTGCAATTTTTTTTTGGTTTTTTTATAGAGTCCAAACCCTATGTTGAATAAATAATAATGAAATACCCAAACATTTCCAATATAATCCCACCAAATCTCTTTTTTAACATATCTAAAAATCCTTGTGATCATACATACTCATCCCTAACATCTATATATTACCCCCAATGTGAACCCAATCTCTCCGAATTTTCTTCCCATGTATATGGAATCACCCTCTCATAGTAAGGGATTTCAATCCTCTCCTTTTAAATCAAACAACACATTTACATTATGCATATTAATTTTAGTTTGATCAAGTTGGTATATGTTATTACATTTCCCCCATGTTTTCAAATTTATATCTAAAATATGATATAACACAGTCACTCTCATTTATCCCTCCATTTAACCTCTATGTTCACCTGTTATCTTGCTGAAATTTAGTACGAGATTTCCTTCAACTCATTTTAGTTCAATCACCTATTCAATTATTGATCTTTCAATTAAAATTTATTTATAGTGATATATGTTCATCCATATCCCCCTCACTATAGATTTTATTTCTATAAGAAGATAAACCCCTTTAACTCTCATTAATCCTAGTAATGAACAACAATATGCTCCTATTACCATGCCACATTTTAGCAAAGGATATATCACCTCTTATTTCTATTCAACTACATATTTTAGGTTATGATTCATATATTTAACCTGTGGTTTGTCGAATATTTTTTCCTATAACCACATTTCATTCAATTTTATGTCTAAATTATATGATATCCCATTAATTTTAATTAATCCCTCCCATGATCTTTTATGTAAATCGGTTACCACACTGAATTTAAGAAAGGTAATCACTCATTCTCATCTATATTTATGTTTCTTTAATATCTTATGAATTATTTTTATAATTAATAGATATGAAATTAATTTAATCTATGAATACCCATCTGATTCCAAATTATTAGATACCACTTTTACTCTCATAAAATATTTTTATGATTTTCTATATGATGTCATTATGATTCCAAAATTTCAGCTCTATTTTCCATGAGAAACCAATTGTGTAGTAAATGCCTCACCCATTTCCAATCATGGGTATTCAAATTTATACATTAAAAATTCATCTAATTTGGAGATATATGTATTTATTGTAAACTCTTTGATCACGGAATAAATTATGATGGCGAATAGATACATTTTTTCAGATCAATGTGGCACACATAAGCATGAGAACTAAATGAATATGATATATGTGACCAGAATTATATATATACTCAATCCATTGGGTAATTAAAAGTGTAATGGGAAACCCTGATAGGAAAATGAGTGAACCATATTCCTTCATAAAAAAATTTTATCATGATTTTATGGAATTAATCCTTAACCAATGATTATAATTTAGTGTTTTGAGATGCTTCCACATTTACCATGTTTCCATTATGGTTATCATTCTATAAAACACGTCAATGTTAAAGTTTATAAATATAAATCCTTTATTACCATGGTATAACATGAATTAAATTCATCATTTAATTCCATATTTATTCCATTTCTGTGATTTATATCTCACACCTTTCTTATGTATGTCCCTAGGGTATCCCAAGTAGATTTTTGTTGGGTGGAATAAAATGATCATGTTAAGGAAGAAAACAATAATTATGATGTATTTATTGTTTTATATAGTTATTTAATGTACCTATTTCACAATGAAAATACACTTATCGATCGTCCAGGTAATATTATGTGTACTTTTATTTAATAAATCATGAATTATAGAGTAATAAAGTGAATGATTGATATAGTTTGTACCATCAGAAGATTTTAGTCATTTTTTATATTAGGATTAGAAAAAACAAGAAAAATATACATGTATAATACTCTATAGATAAAAATATTTGTAAATTTCTTTCAGTATCGGTTATGTGGTTTTTCAAGAAAAAACATCCCTGTATAGATATTATAAGTGGATATAGATATGGAATAGATGTACATATGGGTAAAACAAAAAAAAAGCACATTAAGATAGACTCGATTGAGAACTCGTTCATGAGAATATTACATGGTTCACACATGTGTTGACATTATAGGGGATATTGTTTGGTAAATTCATTTGGTTATTATGTACAATTATAATGGGATTAAAAACAATAAGAGTATACATTATGTAATAAATCATTAAAAAATAGATTGAATCCAATAATATCCTAAGTTATGAAATAAATATAATTCACATGTTATATCCTTACATTTATTATATTACCTTTTATGTGATTAATGGTTTTAAAATACACTTTATCAGTTTTCCTTTTACTTTATCCAATGTCCAAAAATTAGAGGAATCAGGTTTACAATTATTGTGACATGAAATGTTATGACTACACCAATACGATGCCCAACACAATTCATCTAGGAATCATGAATTATTTTAAAATACGCTTTCTTATGACTCATGTTCTAAATTGAACCCTATGTCATGGGGACCATCCAAACCCAATAATAGATAAAAATCATCAATTAATGTCTTATGGAAAAACGCCTCTTGATTTAATTGGACCATATAATCCTGTAATCATAAAATAATGAATCTTCTCCATAGAGAAGATCTTATCAAACCTTCAATGATTTAAGAATTATATGCTTCTACTATTTTTTTATCATATGTATGGATATTCTAATTTTTTGTAAGCATTGATCATGACTAAAAATCTTGGTGAAGAGATCAAAGTGATTTGGTGGAATCCAATCTAGAAAATTCTTTTCAAATAAATATTTTACCCGCACTCTATGACATAAAATTGAAAGGTATTTATTTGAACTAGAGAAAAAAAGATGATGAATATACCGGGGAATATGATGAGAAATTCAAAACATTTTCATTATACACCTCTAGATTGTTTGTTAACCCTAAATGAATGATTGACCACTTCTTTGTGGGGATAAAACCATGTCTTTGAAAAGTTCCTGTGATCTTTGACATTGATAGCTATGATAAAATTATATTTTGTTAATTGAAATTTTATATGGATATCATAGAATATCAAGGACATCACAAGGATATTTTATGGATAGTGGAGGATAATTTTGGTGATCCAATGAAAAAATCTAATTTTTATAACAAATTTCAACACCCCACCTGTCAACGGTGCAACAAATAGAATCCTATAAATTTCTTAAGGAGAATGAAAAATGATTTATGTAGGATAATGGATGAAACCAATATAATGACTAATGAATGGAGAATCCTCCTTGTGTGACAGAGGAAATTAATTCTCCATTCAACTCTCAACACATTTTTCAATGATATAACAACAAGGAAATATATATCCTTGAAAACAAATTCACTATGCGAAGGGTATTTAGAGACAACCAAAAACATCATATGAAGAAAGGGAGATAATCTTTCATCACAACCATGGAGGTGGGTGCGAAAAAAAAATTGGTGATAGGTGAGATATTTATTTATTTGTGAATAGTTAATTTAATTTTTAATTTTTCTTCTAATCATTCTTTTATATCACCAAATATATGTAGAACAATTCATACACCACCATAAATAATGGAAGTAGAGTTTTCAGTGATAATTTTAAATGAGGAAATTATTACCTCCGAATTATATAAATTTTCCTTGTAAAAAATTGACATCATAATAAAAATTTGATTATTTTCATACCTCCTTTGTTTTAATTTAATGCAATTTTGTGAATGGATCAGAATTCCCTATATAATTACTACATTAAATTCTATGGGGAGGATCTTACTCTTCAAATTGCAAATTGACCACAGATTCTATAAAAGTGAAAGGGGAGGATGAATAATCTTATTGTCCAAAATCTAAAGCAAAGATATTATTTACCTCTAATAATAATTATCTATATAAAATTATTGAGTATTTATAGAGAATTATACTTTTAAATATTCTATTTGTGGGGAAATACATATATGGGTTTCCTGGGGAAATGGTAGGTGTCCCTCTTAAATTAAAGGTTGTGTTTTCAATTGAGTTTATAACTGTGGTATTACTATCATCCATGAATCCCTATAGAATAGAATAATTGTAACATTAGTAGAAAAAGAAATAACATTACGATAATCTAGATAAAGGGTTCACACACCCATGTTCTTTACTATGGGGTGCACTAATCAACTTCCTCAAAAAGAATGATGGGTAAATGTGCCTGTCCATCGATTATCATGATATTAATGAATTTATAGCAAATAAAAGCTATCCTCTCCCATAAATTCATGACATATTTGATAGGATACATGAATAATAATAATTCTCCCAGTTTGATAGGTTCTCAAGATATTACCATGTAAGAGTGAAGATGGACGATATCCCTAAGACTTATTTCATACATAGTATAACCACTATGGGTTCATAGTAATGCCTTACAGAGTAACTCATATAGAATAAATTATTATGGAAATGATGAATATATTATTTATATATTACATTGACAAATTCATGGTATTCTTTAAAAGATATATTCTAATATACTCAAAAAAAAGGAGGAGCAATAAGAGCATCTGAGCACTCTGTTAAAAACATTAATAATGAAAATAAATATTACATGTATATAAAATGTTATTCCAGGTTCAATGAAGTCTCATTAATTTGGTAATATCATCAAAATAAATGTGACATATTTGTAGAATTTATGTAAAGTATAAATTTATGTATGGTCATGGTCAATATTGGTGATATATATCCTTAGTTTCATTGGATTAGTTGTGTACTATTATCAACTTGTGAGAAATTTCTCAAGACTATTAAACCCTATAGACATTCTAATTTATAAGGTAGTAATGTTATCTTAGAATGAGAAATTTTAAGAGATATTCTTCTAGTTGAAAAGGAGGCCCCTCACCGAACCTGTGCTTAAACTACACAAAAGTGGGGAAATGTTCACAATTTTCAGCGATTCATTAAATAAGGGATTTGTTTTGGTGTTAATGATGAATTACAATGTCATAGACTATTCTACAATATAGTTGAATATTCACACATATAACAACCCATCACATGATATGAATTTAGTTATAGTGATATTAAACTTCAAAATACAATGTCATTATCTCTTTTGTGAGAAGTGTGATGTATATATACATAAAAAATACTAAATTATATATTCCAATAAAAAAAGATGAATAAGTGCCAGGGAAGATAGTTTTAGATGATCAGGAACTATTAATTCTCAATTAATATCCATGCTGGGAAAATGAATACAGTGGAAAATTATCTATGTATAAAAGTTCTAGAAATTAATTCATTGATGATAATTGAGAGGGATCCAATAATATTATATTTCAGAAGGATGGAAATGGGAATCATATGGAAAGGAACATCATCAATCCTTTCATAAATGATTCCTTAACCATCCCTTAAATTGAGGTTAAATAATTCTCAAAGTGATGTTGTGGGAATTTTGTGAGAATTGGATGTAATAGGGAAATGTGAATCGAAAGAGTTCATTTTTATAGATGAATGTGTTGTATGATTTTGGTAAAAACTATGTGTAGCATCAATTTATTAGTTATGGAAGATGATGTAGGATGATGCACATAGATTGAAGGTCTCTATCCATTATAGAATTATAAATATGAATCTCGGTCTCTTTGATCACTATTGGTAGACAATATAATGAAGTAGATTATGAAATATATATCACGGTTTCTTATTTAACAGAAAGTGATGGAGGATAGTGGAAATTCCAAGGATATTATGCAACCATTACCCATACCTACAAGGAAATGGAAGAACATCACCATGGGCTTTATAAATGGACTTCCAAATAAATTAAGTGGAAATAGTTTTGTTGGGGTTGTATTGGATCTTCTTACAAATACTACGCACTTCATGTTAATTTCATAGGGCTTCTCATATGATCAACATTCCCGAATATACATCATAGATGTGGTATAGTTTCAAGGAAAACCAATGCTGATTGTATCCAATTTAGATCCATAATTTACCTCTAGATCTCGATGTGTCTCTGAAAAAAATCAACATAGTGAGTTGATATTTAGCGCAACCAATCACGCAAAAATTGATGTCCAATATGATTAAAATGTCTAGAAACAAGAGAAAAGGACTATAGCATTCTATGTTGATTTCAAAGGAGGATGGGACCAACATATTCCTCTAGTCGAGTTCTCATACAATATAATTTTAAAATCAAGCATCCAAATAGATCACTATGAAGCCCTTTATTGGAATAGGTTGACAAAAATACAAAGTTGGGATGAAGTTGGGGAAGATAAGTTATAGAAACTAAATTTTTAAGGAAATGGGGGAAAAGGTTATAGCCATTCAACAACCCATCAAGACACTAAGAGGTAATAAAATAGATATTCTAACTATCATATACAATAAATATAGTTTTATGAAGGAGGAATTTTATTCACTATAAAATCTATATGTGAGAAATAAATTATATTTATGATGAAAATAAAGCTTATTCCATGATACATTTTCCACCTTTAGATCCATGATCACATCAAAGTGGTAGATAATTCAATGGAACTCCCACCAAACAAATATCAATAACATGATGTATTCCATCTATCCCAATATAGGTAGTGTATAAAATACCCCTCACTTGTAATCAATATAGAGGAGGGTCAATTGGAGTTTGATCTCTTATTTTAGTTGATTCCTATGAATATATTAAATCATACTTATAATTTTATATGAAATAATAAAATTCACCTTCTCAAAATGCGGTGATTAAACCACATGGTTGAAGCAGTGATATAGGAACTACAGGAATTGATGAAATGGAGTAAACCAAATATACTTTGACACTAGAAATTAATAATTTTAGGGTGAAAATTTTAAAGGGGGGATGATTGTAATTACATGAACTATTAAAAATAAAATACCACTTATGATTAAATTAAATGTATTATTTTGTAATATGGTTATAAAAATAAAATAAAATAAATTTATTTTATTATATATTATTATACATAAAATAATATCAAGAATTATTACCATTTATAACATAGATATTGAATAGTGATCATATGATTATAATAAATATAGGGTTTTAAAAAATCTAATCAGCACTGAAAAAAGAAGTGATAGACTCAACCTATTGGATCATACCCTATAAATCATATTTTTAAATGAATATAAGGGAGAAATAATCACAACATACCATTGAAGAAGAATATTATAAGATCCAAAAACATAGTAATGAAAAAAAACTTTTTAGGAGAGAAGTTCAAGATCGTCGAGATCACGACCCAAACCACGTACGTAGAAACACACTATGAATGTCTCACCATCGTACACAATATGATTATATAGTAATCTGGAGTGTTTACTGGATATGTATCATGAACATATTACTAAAAATATGTATATGATATAGAATAATACTAATATTTCCTTATTATAATAAATTTATAAACTCTTTTTATTTTTATACAATAAAAAACGATTCTATTTTTAATTAGTTTCTGATTTCAATCATGATGTATATTTTTATAAATTAATTTATTTTAGAAATAAATATTATATTAATAAAATATTATTATTAATTAATTTTTATCATATATAAATGATCTTATAATTTTAATCTTGTCAGGTGTAATTTTTATAATGGTTTTAATAATATTATTGTCAAATAAACCCAAAAAAATCTAAAAAAATGGTGATTTATATTTTAATATATATAATGAAAATATATAAAATATTATTTTGATAAAATTAATATTATTCTTGGATTAATAATATTGAATTTATCCTACGGTGAATTTTCTATTATTTTCTAAGACATTCAAATTTTGTAGGAAAAAATTCAATACCATATAAATATACGCTATGTATTATAATATCATAATGAACCAAAAGTGATTTAACGAATAACATTTAGGATATCCATGACCAAATATATTTTTTTCCATTTAAAAATTATTATTTTATGTTTAATTCAGTAAATTTTTAGGCCATTATGAATAATCCAAAACTAATAATATTTTTAAAGGATTTAATATCATTCCATTAAGAATACTACTCACATTCACATCCGTATGGGTGTTATTAAATTATTAAATTCTACTTGAATTTTAATATAGTTAAATAAAATACCATTTTTCAATATCCCTGGTATTACATGTGGTTTTAGTTTTTTTATTATATAGAGTCGAAATCCATTGTTTGGGAAATAATAATGAAATCACCTCCCATTTCATATATAATCTCACACATTCTCCTATATATCATCACTAAAAATTTATTGCATAAATTTTTTAATCTACCCTCCCCTCTATAGAGTCATCCCATGGTGCCCCACTCTATAAAGACACTCAACCAAAGCATTTTCAATTACCCTGTCTATGTATTGGATTTCTCTCATATCCTTCAAATCAAAGCACTACTATTATGGTATTCCTTTTAATTTTTGTTTGATCATGTTGGTATATATTATTGATTATGAAAAATACATTAAAATTAATTTCTAATTTATGAGATATACATTTCACTCTCATCAATCCATCAAATTAACCATGATATACATCTTTTACCATGAATAAATTTAGTAAGGGGATTCTTTATTATTATTGAAATTCAAAAAACGCTTTCATGTTATGTATCTAATTTTCAATTTAGCATTATCGGGATATGATCTAAAATATCCCATATACTATCCATTTTAGTTCAATATGATTATGGACCCCATTAACTCTAATTAATTCCTCCCATAAACCATTATGTACACCTGTTAACATGCCAAAATTTTTTAAGGCAATTCAGTTATCTCATTTCCATTCAAGAACCAATTTCATTTTCTGATTATTTGTTTCAACTTGGGGTTGTTTTGGAATATTTTCATAAAACTCCCTTATAGTCCATTATAATTCTAAATGATGATATACCCATTTCACTCTCATTATGCCCTCCCATGAACCATTATATAGATCTGTTACCATGAGAAATTTTAGTATGGGATCCTATCATTAACTACTTTACCAATGTTTGTTTATTATATTATTCCAACATTTACTAATGTAGGTATATTAATTTATATGTCCCAAATACTTTCCATTTTATTTAAAAATAACGAGGTACCCCTTTCCCAATCATCAATCCATGTTTATGAATTTTTAAGTGACATTGTTATAATACCAAAATACCATAATGATTTTTATGCCAATTTTTTATAGGGAACACTAACCCCATTTATTATTGGGGTATTAAACTTTATACATTATTATATATTTTACATGATACATGAATGTATTTATTGGAAAATCCTTGATCCTGGAATAAATTATCACGATAAATGAATCCGCGTGGTATGTTCTATGTGTCACACTTAAGAATGAGAATGAAATGAATGTGATGGGTGTTCCTAAAATTATATAGTGCTCTAATTATTTGGGTAATGATTAGTCTCAATAGATGTATTGTTTGGAAATTGAGTTATCCCGATTCCTCTATGGGACTATTTCTATCATGATGTCTTCACAATTATCTTTGACATATGTTTATGATTCTACATTTTATGTTGTTTCCACATTTCCAATGGTTCAATTATAATTATTATGCAATATTTTCATAACCCCCTCCCCCCAAAGTGTACCCCTCCTGGACTGAAAATGTGTGAAGAGAGAAAATGACCTCCGATTCCTACCTCCAACAGGCCCTAGGATGGAGACTAGCACCGATGGTATATCAAACGCATATATGGGAGGAATCACCCTCTATTAGAAAACCTATAGAAGAGACAAAAAACATAGGAATCATCCTACTATTTATCCGACTGTAATATAATAGAATAAAATTGTACACAAATTTAATGTCATTAAAATAATGATAAAACTGCAAGTGAAAATTGATTTTTCCAAAATAATGTAAAACAACATCATCCATGAATCTTGAACTACATCTGAAACACTAAAACTAGTAGTAACTAGAATGATCTCCAACCTGCTCCATGTGACCTAAAAAATAGTCTATATAATGCGGGTGAGTGAAACTGTAAACTCATTTGGATCATCCCCTGAAAATCTCATGCCAAAGTAATAAAAGAAATCTAAAGCACAATAAACAATAAGTTAAAATAACATGACACCTAAATGGGTATAATATGTTCATAGACTCACCGTATCTACACCCACCTAGTAACACAGAAAATAATATTAAATATAAAAAATATTGTTAAGGGTACACTGCAACCACTTCCCCAGTAGTTTGAAGATTTTCCCTAACATTACATGTCCTAAGAATCACTCTCAAAAGGGTTTCACAGAGACACCTGTGTGAAACACCACAAGATTCACCTCATGAATCTCACCACCACAAACATAAAACTAAAAGTAACTAGGTAGTCTTCGTGATCCACCACAACTCATATAACATGTGTCATACATCAAAAATTATAATTCAAGCCATCAGAGCCCTTAAACCAAGTACGATTCCTCATTCCATCATAACCTATACATATCAAACATATATTAGACCATAGGATACTATTTATAGAATATTTTTGTGTGAAATAATAGAAATCCATTGAATCCCTCTTCACATATATAATTTAAAAAATAACCAACATTCATACTAGCACAAGTAACTAACAAGAGAAGAGTGCATTGAAAAATGGGGGTAGTCATCCATCCATCCACCCACAAGGATGTCAAGGGAAAACCCCCAGGGATAAGAATCATTAGGGTGTCAGTTTCCCTAATTCATATGCAAAAGTATCACATAGAAATAGAAAAAAAATAAATATATAATATATTTCACAACCACACTATGTGAATAACCTAGTTATAGACTCAACTAAAGATAAAATATATTTGACTCTCGGATTCCACTTCTATGACTAGATATCATTTAAACACATATCCATGTAAAGTTCTACACTATGTTACTTTATCCATTTTTATCAGTTTCACATTACATTAATTAATTTTTTAAATATTAAATTAATTTTTTAATTTTCCTCATTTTATTATATTTCCACTTAAACAAAGATATGTTCCCTCCAATAATACCAAAACCGTGTCCACAACTTTTCAGAATCACAACCTCAGTATTTCATCCCAGCAAGTTCCAACCCCATCAGTTTTAAATTATTTATTAATTTATTAATTACATTACCACATTCCAAATTTATATTAATTATAAAAAATAATCCAATGATATAAAACACAAGGTGCTCGACATAGTGAGTAGGTGAACTACTCATCGATTATTTTCCATCAACAGTAGAAGTGCAGACCAATCCATCTTTGGTAAAAAAACATGGAAAGAATGTGGCTTACCTCGCATGTCCTCACTACTTTTGGAAGAAGTGTATGCAAGAACAAAATCCTCATGTAGTTGTAAATTTAATGAATATAAAAAAACAACAGATTCAACCAGGATAGACATTCATCTCAACAGATAAGCCTATCTTTATCATGTTCCATAAACTCCAATGTACTCCCCGACACACACATCCATAAACAGATGCATCTCACCACTCTTGGGGTCAACTGATACCAAAACCACTTTGCCTCCCTCCCCACCCATACCACAAGAGGCCTCCTTTCATAGCGATCCCATGTTCACATAAAATCTGCACCTCCCTGCCCTAAAATCCAGAAGTCTCATATCCAGAGCACATCACATGTAGCTTGAACAAACATAGAATTGGGATATCAGCCCTAAAACGGGGAATCAAACATTCACACACAATGATCTCCCAGGAATCTAAAGAACAAGGAACATGGCCATAACAATCCTTTGGGATACTCAAGTCCAAAATGGCATTCTCTTAATCACTTAACTGGTTTTTATTCCATATAGAATTAACCGATCCATTATTGTTCAGTTCAAATTATCGGCAACCTAAGAAAAAAGATATCACAAGATATCAAAAATTAATTGAACAATTAATTTATCATGCTATTGAAAATTAGTGAAATGAATAAATATTCTTTAGGTTCATTAACCAATTACATTAATCATGTATACTATCATCAATTTTATTACCATAAAATTACAACAACAAAAACCTAATTCATTAAACATGCCTCTTTAACAAATTACATATTGAATTAAAAAATTCATCCAAGCCTTACATTCTTTAAAAATTTCCATCAAATATGAAAAAGAAAATAAAGAAAATTATAGATATCCTACTATCTATTAGATCATGAGACAAATCATTGTCATAGTACAATGAAACAAAAAATTCATCTGATTTATAACCATATATTTAATCTGGTACATATTAAAATTAGGTAAATTTCATTGTGATAAAAAAATAAAAAACCATGATTCATCTAGGATTGATCATATGTAAAGAGATAATAATTGAATCCCATAACTCAAAACGACTTTTAATTTATTTTCATGAGAATGAATAGAAGAAAAAAATCAAAATCCCATCTCTTGCGATGGTTGCATCCACCAAAGGACGCCATGGCACAACCCCACTAACCAACCACCAAGAAAACACCAAAAGAAACACGTAGATCATGTTCCATCCCATTAAAAATATAAATGGGATGAAATAGTTCAATGAAACCACAAGAACTGAGGAAAATCATACATTATTTCAAAGATGGATCACTATAGATCAATGGAGTGAGCTAGGGATTGATCCCTAATTATGAAATCACAAAAAATCTAAATAGAGGGATGTTAGTTCACTTGGGGTCGATAGGGGGAAGCTAATTCCTTATGTTTTCAGAAAACATGAGTAGGTTGAAAAACATAAAACATACAGTGTTGGGGTATTTAAAACATGCAATACCATTTCATGTCATGTAATGCATCGAGGTTGAGTTCATCCGAAAAATACAACGCCTATCAATTTTTTTAAACCCCAAAATTTTTTATGCAATGAATCCCACATTCACACCCGGTAACAATCTGCAATACATAATGTTTTTTGGGAATCCAATGATATAGGATTTCATGTCATGTAATGTATTTACAAAATGTGTAATCCACCCTTTCCTACATTTTCTTGACCAAACCTCATGAAACATCTATCGATCCACCTCCCATTCATTCAATAATCAAAAACATTTAAAGAGTTGATCAATACAGACCCAATACCTTACATCAGGGAACTATCGAAACACATTCTCACCCTTGAGAAACAAAAACCAAACCTAATGGATAAACAAAATGTGGCCATTTGAACGACCACCCCATGAGATACCTCTCACTTCCCACCACCACATAAGCTAACCACCCCACTAGAGGAACAAACATAAAATAACCAAAAAACTAAATCTGTATCCTACTATAGAGAACCAACATTTTTTTACATTACATTTACATAATTTTAAATTTAAACAACATAAAACATTACATGAATAGGATACAATGGTTTAGTGTCTTGGGGAAACTAAGACCTTTCATAACTTTTACAACAAAATATATAATAATTTACGTAATTACTTCATCTATATATTATCATTAGAATTTTAAATCTCCTTATAAAATGTAGTTAGATGAGAATATATATAAAAAAGGGGTGATCTAAAAGCCCAGGAAGAGGATAGATATGAACAATACAGAAATGGTTGAGCATAATCATAACATAAGAAAAGGACCATGAACATAAGAGGAACCATTAATAAAAGACTTTAAACAATAAAATTCATAAAAAATGAAACATAATTTATTATTGGTTAACTAAAACACATAATTTTGAACAAAGATATCACTTTTTTTCAGAAATCATTTCACATTAGATCATGGGATTAATCACTTTACCCAATGCATTGGAGCGCTGTATATTTCCGGGTGCCCCCATCACATCATAACATTATCGTTATCATCCATGCCACATAGAAAATATATAAAAAATGAAAATAACTATCCCATTAAAAATAAATGGGGTTCATCTGATAATAACGCATTCATAAAAATTTGGTTCCCAAAAGAATGTGGGAATAATATACTTGATACATTAACTGTCAACCATGATTGAGAAATAAAAGGTGTGTGTTTGAAAGAAGAGTTATTTTGGAAAAAAACATTATCATGATATAAATACCAATGTAAAACATGTATATCCTCTAAAAGGTAATATAATTCCAAAAAAATTATTTTTAAAGAGTGTTCGTACGAACAATGGAGTAAAAGAGGGATAACCAAAATAATGAAAGTTGGGTTCGAGATTTTTTGATTACATTGTATCTGAAAGAATTCATCATTTTAATGTCTAGTATAACAACATTAGATTCATTATTTAAATTACTAGAACCATGTGTACATGAAAATTGTTCATTATAGTTTCATTATGTTATTTTATTCACCATTGGATGAGTTATATGGTTCAAATTAATTGTTTGGGAATGCACGTTTTTTTTTGGTTTTCATGAATGGATAACTTTTATTCATAAATTGAAGTTCATGTAGAACAAGGATAAACATCCAAGAATGGTATTAAATGTTATTAAAGATAATAAACTATTTTAAATGATCTTATATTGAATTATTTTATATACAATGTGGATGAATCATTAGTCAAAATTTAATAATTATCATTTGGGTTAATTCAGGTTATTTTTCGACCACAACGAACTTGTTTTATTTAATTATTTATTAATATCTACATAATTTAGTTAAATAAAATTAAATAGGATATAATACATATTATATAATATCGTTCAACCATAAATATGGTTTCATGAATAGATCTGATGGAATTAATGAAAATTGAAATCATATTGTCCCTGATGTCTGTAATTCGACACATCACAGACAATGTTTTTATTCCTTGAAAAAGTGGGAGAGGAGAGGAGGAATGAGGATTATTGTTCCATTAACATGAGAAAATCTAGAATATACAATATTTATTGACCATTCGTGCCTCTTGGATAAGAGCAGCATACGATAAAATAATAAAATAAAATTGAAGGAAAGGAAACCACAAGAAAAAGAGAGTGGATTTTTTACCTCTTTGTATCTTCTCTTTGAGATCCTCTTCAAGTCCTGTGATTTTTTTCTTTGGACGATACCTAAAGGTCTTGGTAGTGGGAATGATCCTTGGTAGGTGTATTGGGTATAACATATTTAAGTCTCAAGGCATGAATGATGTGGGAGGAAGAGGAGAATTATGGTGGTATTTATAGTGGAGGAGAATAGGTATTTTACATTATTTAAATCATTATTATCTTTATTTTTTTCCAAGACAATGAATAATCATAATTAATGTGACCCCAAATAGTAATAATGTAATGTGAGTTTGAACCATGTGGACTTGCATCACCTATGATGTCGTAAATAGAATATTTAAATGAAAATTTGAATATACGGTATTTTAATGTATTTCACTATTCATAAAAAAATTAACGAATTTCTAAAAAAATCCAAAAATTAACCCTAACAATTTTTAGATGTTTATAATTTAAAAATGAACACCATTTTTTGAAAATAATATTCTAAATATTATTAAGATAAATTTTAATTAAAATCATACATAAAAAAAATTAACAATTTTAATTCATTAACTACTTTTATATCAAAATGAAAAATTTTCCAATATGTCAATATCATAAATCCTTACTAAAATAAAATAATAATACAATTTACTATTCATTAGTGTCATGTTACTATTCATAAGGATATTTAACTATTCACTTAGAAACAAATTGTTTCCATCATAATATAAATAACATATGGAACCCAAATATAGATGATCGATTTTGGAATTTCAAAGCATAGAAGTGGAAAAATTATTTCTAGTGATGAAACAATATTTAGTATCATAATATGTTATTGTGATTACTAATGTGATTATACTATTTGGAATAATTATAATAAGGTATTTCCATTGATAAAACATTGGGTCGTTACATTCTTCAACCATTAGGAAATTTCTCCCTCAAAATTTCGTTTTACACAAACAGGTGAGGGTACTTCTGCATCATCACTTCCTAAGGATTACAAATTGTTTCTTCAAACATATTGTTCCCACACAAAAATTTTACAAGATGGTTTGTATTTTTGTGTAGAACTATATCTATCTGATCCAGAATATTTATTGTCTACTCCTCATAAGAGAGATCATCTTACAGCTGTACCACCTCTGGGTTCAGTACATGTGAGGGGTCTGGTATGTACATCCTCCGGAGTGATACAAGAAACACATAATGAACTTGATCCATATTCGATGGAAGTGAAAACCTATATACCATGACTCTGAAGCATTCAAGGATCTCACACGGGCCAATGTACCTTCAGATTAACCTCTCATTCTTCCCAAACTGCATGTCTCACTTCTATGGTGATATTTTAAGGACTTTATCCCCAACGTCAAACTCCAAGTCCCTTCAACAGTTGTCAGCATAGCTCTTTTTCAGACACTCAACTACTTTGATGATTCTCTGGATGACTTGAACCTTATCCATCATCTCTTTAATAAGATTGGTTCCATGTATCTTTCTATATCTAACTTCATCCCAATAGGTTGATGTTATATCTCTTTCCCTATAAAGCCTCATATGGAGCTGTCTGAATACTTGAGTTGAAGCTATTATTCTATGAGAAAAAATCCAATCATATATGTGGATCCCATACACCTTTCAATTCCAAAGAAAAGGCTCTAATAATGTCTTCAATATTATAAATTGTACTTTCAGATTGGCCATCAGTTTGTTGGTGATATGATTTGATGAAATTTAATTCACTACTCAAATCATGTTGAAGAATTATTTGGAATATAAATTTGATCCTTGGATCATGTCTAGAGACAATCGAGAGTTAAACACCATACATTCTCACCAATTCCTTCACATATATTATTGTTTGTTTTTAAGGGAGAGATCTTCCCAAATAGCGATATAATTGGATGTCTTGGTTATTCAGTCAACCACAACCAATATCACATTATTTCCCTTCAACTTCTTCAAGAGACCAGGGAAAAAGTCCATAGTTACATTCTCCCATTTCCACATGGGTATAGGAAATGGTTGCATCAACCCATTGGAAATTTGTCACTCTAAATTAATTGGATGACATACCAAGAACCTTGAGATATATTATGCGATATCTTTCTCCATTTTATCCCACAAGAAGTGTTCACTGAGATCTTGATTCATCTTAGTGCTACCATGATGGATAGAGAATGTTGAGATATGTGCATTTTCCAATATCTCCTTCTATATCCTGGGTGATGAAGGCACCCAAAGCCACGTTCAAAACTGAATCACACCCTCATCATTGATACGGAACTCTTGCAGCTTCCATTACATTATGGCATTCACCATATTTTGTAAATCTAGATTATCCATTTGTGCCTCCTTAAAATATCTTTGATGTATGGTTTCTCATTAATTTGGGAAAGGTAGGATTTATCCCATTCCAGTATGATTTTTAAATCCATCCTTTTCTTGTCCAATAAGATAGGACTTCCTCAATCCTTATCATGGATAGAGTAGCTGGTTATTTTCTCCTTAGAGCATCATATAACTTGTCCACCTTTCCAGTATGATAGTGAATACAACAATATTATTCCTTTATTAGCTCTAACCATCTCCTTTGACACATATTGAGCTCCTTTTATAGGAATATATACTTTAGACTCTTGTGGTCGGTTTATATGTCACTCTTCACACCAAATGGTAGTGCCACCAGATTTACAAGGCATAAATCCCGACAGGAAGCACTAGAACATGTGTCTGGTAGTTCTGCTCATGTGTTATGCATGATTATGAGCATTGTGTGATGTGATGGGTGGGAATTGAAATATATAGACCAATAATACATTGGATAATGTAATATATATTATTAAATTTTTTGAATTATTGATGAAAATGATTTTATAATATTTCACATCGATTATGTTAGGTTTTATACACATATTTTCGAAATGGGATGAGGATATCATTGTTCAAAAATATGTGTTGTATTTAACCACTTTGACTTGATGTTTCATTTTTATTCATATTTCTTATTCTATGCCTTTATCAACAAAATTTCGTCTTTCTTATGATTATTATAACATGATTATGATATTATAAGGATTATTCTCACACATGTACTATTGGTTCATGTCACTAATTCTTTATGTGATCTTTTTACCATTAACGTGCTTTCCGCACACCAAATTCCTTAATGTATATCCTCTGATTCCTAATTACCCTATGGAGATAATGAAATATTTATATGCATAAATAATATAAATCTAAATAATTTTTTATTTTCATTATGTGTAATTGATGCATGAGTCAAATATTATCATGACACTAAACCTCTGTATCCTTGATTGCATCTATATTATATTGTTTATCTGAAAACTTTTATAAAAGTAATGTATTAAAAATTCATGTCACTATATTTAAAATTAATTATTTTTGTAATTATATATATATTATTAAAATATTAATTGTTTTTTTAGAAAATTTGTATTTTTTCTATTCACTCAAAAATAAGTTATTTTAGAAAAATCTAAAAAATACATCATAGGCTAATCTTTACATAATGAATCAAAAAAATATTATTATTTTATAAAATAAAAATTCTATAATTTATTTATTTATCATTAAAATATAAAAATATTAAGCTATAATTATTTTCATACATAACAATATAAACAATTTTTAATAGATAAACCAAACCATGAATCCCAAATTTTGGGAATCATGAAAAAGCAATTGTAGGGCTATAATGTTGTTAATACCGATGTCATCCCCCATAAAAATATTCAAACCTTCTTGAGGAATTGATCACAATCTAGAAAACCATATAATCAGACCATCCTCAGGAATCTTGGTAGCATGTTAATATACTACATTATTCCACGAACCCCATGTGTGAATGATTTACATGATATTGTTTACAAGGGTCCTACAAATATGATTTTGGCATGAGATGATCCAATGGATTGTATTAAGGAAATGAAATTAATTATGGAGTATTTTTGAATCCATTTCAATTTAATATTTCCTTATGTTTCTACTATTTCAAAGCATAGGTTCAACTAATATCGCATTGGATTCAACATGGGGAGAGAGATCCACTCCTGAACAATGATGTGAAAGCCATTATAATGGAATATCTTGTTATATTCACTTTACCAATGCCCCACACGAATCACATACTACATAAACCTTGTATATTTCAATTGATATTCACATTATGTGGACATTAGCAGATCCAAAAACAAGGTGAAGGGTTGTGGGATATTTGTTGGAGGTTTTAAGTGGCAGTTTACAATAAGAGAGATAAACCATTGGCCATATTAATTTAATTTTGAAATAGATAAATCTAATACTCCATGTTTTGTATATAAGGTTCATTCTTGAGTAATTGGTCCCCTCAATACGAGATATATTTCATATAGGTCAAATAATACAACATATAGATGGAAGAATGATGACCCTCACCTTTTAAGTATTTCTATTTTTACTAAAGAGAAGTAACAAAATATCATGAATATTCTTACATGCTGGATCTCGGAAAGAATCTTAGTGATAAAACCAAAGAATTTATAAACACTTCAAACCCATTAGACCTTGAATTATAGATATTTTGATGTTTTGTGTTGGGTTTTCTAGAGAAATTAGGGAAAGACAAAAGATTAATACCAATATGTATGATGTTTTCATATGTGGGTACTCCATGGTTCTAATCATTAGTAATTTAAAAATTTATCTTATTTTTGATCTCCTTACCCCAAATCATCTCTCATTAATTCTCCACAAAGATCATTACATCTGATACCCTGTTATAATCTTTTATAGAGAAATAACTGGGAACAATACCTATAAAAGGAAAATTATCACGATATACTATCATCAAAATAAGATAAAAAATGTCACATTGTTTCTTATTTAAGATGAGTGAGATGAATTTTAGGTTCTTATCATCATTCTTGAAGGAAGTATCTGACATAGGAGACTCTGGGGAATCATTAATATTTCAAGGATATTTTAGATTCCAAAAAATAGATATCACAATAAAAAATGATCCATAATGAATGAAACTCTAAAAAATATTATGTGTTTGGATCATTCATCATAGACTAGAAAATTACCACTATTGAGACCCTATATTATTTCCATTCATGTTTTTGGTGACCTTTTGACAGAATGACCAACACTTGATAACCACCCAATCTTATTTCTCTTAGAGGGAATGCATTCTTCTAGATATACTCATAAAAATGAGGTATCTCTCCTTCTACTACGTAGAAAATCCATTACCCAAAGGACCTATGATATATGAACTTTGAGTGTGAAGCCCCACTGAATTTTATCACTGTGTTTTCAATACCCAAAATCTGTTACTTGCATCCTTTGTATTCTAACAACAATTTTCTTGGAATATATTTGAGAATGTTGTAAGAAAATTTAATTCTTCCTATTACAATTCTATTTTTTGATGTGGTTGGTAATTAGACCAACTGACATAGTTAATTGGTGTATGAGAAGCATTTTCAATGATATTAGAGCACCAAGTTACTCTATAGGAGTTATCCACATAAGAATCTCTATGGAGGACTCCAAACATATCACAATCCTATACAGACATAGTATGGAGATAAAAATACTAATTATTTCTAGATTCACATCATTGCCACTCTAGTTTCTTTAATAATTTAGGATCATGACTATACCACAGATTGATCTCTTTATTTCATTAATAAAAATTATCACATCATTCAAAAACACATGATGATAAATTCCATTAAACTAATACATTCACTAAATAAATATAATGATACCAACATTGAGGATTTTTTCATATACCTACATATAGTTTCATAATTTAATATGAACAATATGCGAGATAGTGGATATCTTTATGTTATACCCCAATCAAATTTTATAAATCCACAATTCATCCCCATGAATGGAATTGATAGCCATAATGAGAAATAATATTCGAACATCATATCAACGAACCTGCCTAAGAATCCTATGAAGTAGAGTACCATAATATTTAATGAACACTAAATCAAGTAATATTATTTGAACATGTCTAACATTAAGGAAATATTATTTTTTATCACCCATTAGTTTTAAGAGATAATCATATCTTGTGAAAAAGAAATGGTTCCTTGATCAATCATCCCATAAATCCATGTTGTTCATCTGAGACCCATCGATGGTGGTTATGGAATCAACATCTATTTTTCACACATTCCAAACCATTGTATATGAAATTACACAAACATGTTGGTCTATAATGTTAAAAATAGGATGGATATTTGATTATAATAATTAGAACCAAGGAAGTGGTTCACAATACACAGGGGATACTGCCAACGTGAAATAAGTATTGCACAAATTCCACTAGGACACAATTAACAATATCTTAGTAAGAAATGTAAAAATAACATATAAATAATTCTGGAACTAGTGAAATGGTACGGCCAATAATGAACACTTCCTCCTGAATGTCCACTTCATATGACACCGATTCCAGTTTTCAATTATCTCATTCTAACACCAATCAAGGGATGGTGTCAAAGATCTCTAATGTTCAAGTGGGTAAAAATCTAAAATGCGAGGGTTTATACCTATAAGAAGATACATGAAGTGAACATTTTCCATAACACACAAATATAATGCTCATTTGTGATGGTAACATCCTCCTAGAATATTTTAGGATTGGTGACCCATTAGTTATGTCTTTTTCATGCATAGAAGTAAGTTTTTTATTTTTAACCTACTAATATCTATCTAACAATGGACTAATCATGAGCTAAATGATAATTTTCTATGATTGAATACTCCATGTTTCTATTTTTTGTGAACTTTAACATTTAAAATAACCTCATTTCTACCATTCTCATGATTGGACTCCATATGATCATTCACTTATTTTAATGTTTATGGGTCATAGAGGGGAAATGGTTTGAGGATTTTACATGTTTGAAAATAAACTATGATATTCCATAGCTTGTAATGAATACATATTTATATAATTCAATGGAAATGATTGTTCCGCAGTGGATCAACATCTGAAGGATAATTTGGAATGGAAGACTGTCTTGGGGATAAGATGAAGTGTATTCCATATTCTTGTCATGGTTACTATTTCACTTGATTTGTAGAGTGGTCATGGATAACTCATAAGTTGTGGGATATGTTTATAATTGAGAAGGTGGTTTTGGAATGGACATTAGCAAGGCTCCGATCAAACCAACAAAAAATGTATCCATATCAATTATTGTTATTGAAACATGTAAAATAGTAAACCATGTATCCTAAATCTGGGATCCCCTTAAATTCAATGAAACTAGAGAACCCATATATCACCTTCTTATGAAATCAACACCGGCATTATTTTCTTATGGTTCCAAAATAACATTGAAATCACCACCCACAATCCGCGACCAGACCCCTAGAGAAAAGAAATTGTGATCTTTACATGATGAAACTGTATTTTATGCATCACATGTGGAATAAATGAACTTAATGATGGGGAAGTGGTCCTGTTTGTTTATTATATTGATAAAAAACATTTCAGAATCACCTATGATTTCCAAGGATGCACATGGTTTCCAAAAAATACATATTTGGGGGGTGCGAGGTGCATGAAGATTGATGTTACACACTTTAATTCTATGTATGATGTCTTGTAATTAATATTTTTTTTCTATGGTTACATCACATCCATAATTAAGGAGTTTGTATTAGGAATATTATGATATAATAAAGAAGTTTAATCAAAGGTTCCCATTCAATGAGAATTCTATAAAATAATACAAATCATTAATGAAGTATGGGATTGGAATTAGAAAATAATAACAAGGGTGAAAATTAGTTAATGGACACTGGGGAAAGACAATTCAATTGGGACCCGATTTAGAAATAAAATGGTGGAGTGGGTGGGCTATACTTTTGATATAATAATGATTCAAGGCCTATAAGAAGCTTGATAGGGGATTAAGAAGATGGTAGAATCATTTTGTGAGAAGGACAGTTGAAAACCCAGAATGCTTTAAGGGATTTGGTAGGGGAGTAGGGAGGCATGATTTCAAAATACCATTCCTTTTAATTGGAAATACTTGAATCCAAGGGAGAATGAGAGTTCTAGGCTTTTCAATAGTTTCTTTTTTTTTTCATTACTCCCTACCTGGTAGACCCTTTTAAAATTGGGGATGAGGGAGGCAGGAACGTATGGAGGTGTGAATGGATGAGACACAATCAGTCATGAATGAGCATCCTAGGGGTGAGAACACAACGTAGATATTTTAGAACGATTGGGGGTTATAGATGGTGGTATTTGGAAGGAGGATAAGATGAAACAATATATAGATATGAGATGGTGTGAGAAACATTATTTAGGTGTAGGGATGAAAAATAATTAGTAGAGGAATTTTTGTGATGATTATCATTTTTTATGTCCATAACTCATGAAAGACAATGAAGTGTTAGTATTAAACTAATAACAATAATAGTTGAATTATTAGGAAGTAGGGAAAATGTTTTTCAAAAGGATGAAGGATTCTCATTATTTTAGAAAAATAATATTTCTTAAGGGAGGTATAGATTCACTTCATTGCAAATCCAAGATATAGATGCACATATAATCATCAACGTTCATTATTACGCACATAGAAAATATCCCACGACATCTACTATTGAATAAAAAAATTCATTATGTAAGAAAATGGGGGTTTTTAGTTCAATTCAAACACATTAATATGAATATTCTTGCATGAAATTAACCCTTACAAACCATATGCATATGTTAAATCGATATTTGTCACATGGATGGGAGCGATATGACTCTTCTCAGATGGAATCTTCAATTGATCTGAGAAACACATTGAATAATATTTGATTAAGAATCTATACAATTACAATGTTATCCAACCACCATGAATCAATTTTGTTCTAAAAGTAACGATGTGGTGGAATATCTGGGCTAAACCACACCACTCTATTTTCAATGACTATTTTTGATGATAATTATCATTTGTATATATAGAATTATAATACTTATTTCATCCGCACACATGTTTTTTACGACTTATATTTCATATCTATAAATATTATTTTGTATGATATGATTCATCATTTTCATTATTGGTTATTATAATATTTGTTATTCATAATGTTAACGGTGGTCCTTGCATGTTTTTATATTTTGAAATAATATTATTTTAAATTTATATTCCACATTAATTTTTACAGCTTTAATCGATGTAATCATCCATGATTTTTTGTAAATATTTGTATGAGATACATTGTTTCATATACGATGGTTTCAAGGTTCCATTATTATTGGATATAGTGCCGTTAAGGATGTTTTATATCTTGTGTGGGATAATCCCTAATCATGTATTAATTTTAATGAAATAATAAATAAATATTACTTATAATTATATACAAGACAATTATAATGGATCTCAGAACATTTAGTGTTACATTATCCCACATTAAACCACCACCCTTCAATATAAATAATTTCATAGTAATCAAAATATTTAAGTGGTTTATGTACATAGTCACAACTCGTGATATAATTTGTAGAGTGATTCAAACCTTGTAAATTTAGGAAACATAAAATTTTCATTATAATATTTTTATCCATAATATTGAGTTTTCTCCATCCATTTTAGTCATGAGTATATTGTTATTATGTATTGAGACTGTTGTTGTCTAATTTTTTTATAAAGTATATTGAATAAAATCTTTTCATCCACTATCATAGATTTATATAAAATATTATCCTGATTTTCCAAATTTTAATTTCCTCTATGTGGAGGTATCCAATTTATTTAAAATATCACATTAAATGTATCATGTAATAATAAAAATACATTCATATGATAATTTTCCAAAAACATAATCTTTAGATAATGAAATTGTTACTTTCTATATTTTTATTAATAATTCATGATTTATAAATCACGGTGAAGATTCTATATTTTTATATAATGTTCAAGGTAAAAAGAGGTGGTTTAGAAAACATATAAATATAATACTCTATTCTGTGAAGTGGATGATCATTTATCCTCACTAAACTTGATTTTAAGAACTCTATTATATAGTTTTGATTACATAATATTTATCTTCTTCTTTTGGACTTAGAGATTATTATTACTATCATCCATTTTATACATTAGATTACGGAATTATAAGGACCCATTCATAAGTATTAAATAATTTTGAGTAACATCAAAAATTAATTTTGATAATATTTTTTGGGATAGAGTTTTATATATAATTATGAAATAACTATTACATAACAACTCAAATATTACTATATAGACACATCTAGTCACTATAATTTTTTTCACAAAATGAAACACATTAAAATATAACATGATTTTTTCTTGAAAATAATTATTATAACTTTCATCTTGAATTATTCCTTTCCCTTAACCATCATTATACCCATGTAAAATATTCCATATATACAGGATAAACACAAAAATCATAGTAAGGGATGTTTAATATAAAACGAAACCATTGGTCCATGAATATTTTAAACTCATGATAAAATTTTCTCAAAATGATTATTTTCTCCCATAATACCAAAATGATTCCACATCCATCATGAAATTATAAGATTCCTGAAAAATATATTAGAAATCATAAATCATAAGTATAAATTATTGAATCCATATCATAATAACATTTTTTATTTCATAGCTACATGGGGATTAAGATTTATTTTTAAAATTATAATACCCATCACAATATATTCCCCAAGTCTAATAGGATAAACCTTACCATTTAACACCATATCATTACCCAATTCATTGGATAGATATGATGGGCTCACCCCCCAGGTTAATTACGGAACTGCCTGTATACAAGTATAATTCCCAAGAACCATAATGTAACCGTAACACATAAAACAAGAGTGAAGGAAAAATAACATTCCCATATTGGAGTCACAATATATAATTTCAATAAATAGATATATTAAATAAATTATAAAAACAGATTTCAATACCAATATACGTAAAATAGGAGTATGGTATTTATTTTTTAATTATAAATATTACAACTTATTGAGAAATCCAAATATCAAATAATGGTAATAGTAGCTGAAAATTCATAGTGACCATATAAATAAAAAAATTTATTTTTTATTTAGCAAAACACTTCTTATAAAATAATACCATCTGAATACATTCTATGGAAATTAAAATATAATTTCTTTGATTATATTCCATATAATAAAGGAAATGTGCAACACCAAAATATGCCTCAATGAACGAATCTTAAAATGATTTCCCTTACCTTGAATCTGACTCATCTCGAATGTTCTTTAAATTATTTAATAATACACTTAGGTTAATTTATATGTGGTTGAGAACCTTTTTCATGTTTATTATCCCTTTTATATCCCTTATTTTTAATGTTACAGAAATTATATAAATATTTAACTTCATAGATAAAAGATGGCGATGTATAAAAAAGATTCCATTTGAAATCCATTTACTAATAATAAAATATAATGGTTTTAATTATACACTTTATAAAATAAGGTGGTATATAATATCAAATATCTCTCAACGAATGGAGATCGAGAGGAATTCCATTACCTTGAGTCTGACTCATTTAGTATGTTTTTTATCATCCGGAATAATAAACATAGTGTAATTTATAATTTCATGTGATCCTTTTTCAAATTTACTATTCCTTTAATATCACTTATTTATATTTTTATAACAATTAGATAATTATTTAAGTCCATGTTGGATGTTTTGTCAATATTCAGTACTTGAGTTCAAAAATAAACAAGGTATGAAATAACTAGTCAATGTGATCATAAGTCCATCATATACAGAATAAAATTGATTACATAATGAATAATTTTTTATATCATTTATACCTTTAAATATATTCATTAAATATGGATATAAAAAATGAACAATGTTTCAATCTTGGACATCGTAAGCCACTCGTATGCATTATTAACATTTTCGAATTTTCATTGATTATTATGGAATATAGGTTTGTATTATTTTAATATTATATAATTATTATAAAATATTTAATATAATATTATTTATTTAAATATTTTTATATATATCTTATAAATGATATAGTGAATAAAAAATAATCGCATTGCTTCAGGGAGGTGATAGTTGACACATATCCATGAATGATGTTATCATTTTTATGTTGTTGGAAATTAAGAACATAATTGATATATTATTAACTTATAATGATTTAGGCATCATCGATTTAATTTATGAACATTAATTTCATCATTTTAACTAGTCTAGAAAGGCATTTATGAAAACCCAATTATATTGGTTTGTGGAGGTGATAGTTCACATGTACGCATGAAAAATTAATTTCTTTTCAATTTAATAGAAGTATGATGTAATTAGTTGATGATATTAATATTATAAAATCTCACTATATTGATGATACTAGAATTATAATCATATCATGGTAGGGGGATAATTGAAAGAGTTTGAAGAAGAAATAAAATAGAAACACATTAATTAAAAAATTATTTTTCCATTGGATGATCACATTTCATAACACCTTAACACCACCATGTAGGGTGTTCTACATATAAATTGCCCTCTGGAATGATGGGGGGGATTCTAAGAAGGGATCTAGGCATAGCTTGGCTAAACCAATTTTATTCAATTCAGCGTAATAGAGAAGAATGGGTTCCCTTTTAGTGGATAGAGGAGGGGAACTATTGGATGTATTAAAAGTATTAAATTAATATATGCTGCTTTTTAATTCCAAACGGGTCTAGGTTTATTTAGTTCAAATATAGGATTGAGATAGATATACATATAATCATCTAGTTAAAAGTATACATGTTTTTGATATTTTTTAATCCTCATATTTATGTTTTAACCCCTTTTATATCTTACCGTTTAATCAAGTAATTTAAAAAATGGGATTAAAATAAAAACCAAATCATGAAAAAAGACAAATTAATGAGTCATTAATGATTTTTTCATAATTATCTAAACTTGTTTTCTGAATATTATATTTTAATAAATTTAATATCATTTAATTACATATTATATATTTTTAAATATGAATTATGTCAATTTTGACACTATTCATTACATGACTTCTTAAAACCTCATAAAAACTTGGTTACTTGATAAAACTACATTATTTCATATATAAAACTTAAAATTAATGAAAAAAATTTATTGGATGGCATCAAATATTACAAATTGAAATTATTTTAATATTATTAATATCATTCATTTAATTATACCTTTAATATATCTATTACTACATCATCATTGTGTCATAATTAAATTTAATTGTTTATTTCCTAAAAATTATAAATAAATTACCATGATGTATTTAATAATTTTATATTTCTATGGAATATTTATAGTCAAATAGATCACTTATATAACCCTGTATTAAATTTTTTTAACAATAAGAGGTATGTTTATGACATCATTGATTTTACATTAAATAAAATGTTATTAATGTCATAATCACACCCAAGGGGCTTGAAAATTACACCATTTCATCCCATATAATTTATTTTTCAAAAATAAATCATCAAATATTATTATAACATGTGTTAGGGTAGTTTTATATTATTATAACACTATTTTTAGATTTAATTTCGTGATTTACCTTTAACTGTGGTAAATAAAATACAAAATTCACAATTCAGAAAAAAATATAGATCCTATTAGATCACATTTATAATTTTTATTACAACCATTTATGTCCTTTTTTTTAAAATTAAATTCAAACATATCAATAGATTTAGATTTACATTGATCTCATCGATGTATCGAGAAGATAGGTAAATTTTTCATTCAAAAAATAAATAGGTTCTTGTATCCAATTTCAATATAAAAACTAATCAAATGATTGTTATAGTATTAAATGATGAAATTGTAATCTAATTATACTATAAAACAAATTAGAAGGATAATCAGACTATATAAATATTTTTGAAAAAAATTAACTTTTTCATAACAATGTATTATTTTTTACTATTCATTATAAAAGAATATTATCATATAAATACAAAAACATAGTCCGAAAATAAATTTTATTACTCTACTTCTAAATAAGAAGTTTAGTTTAACATAATAAAATTATAAATTTATGAACATTTATAATTACAAATGGCTCTACATCCATTGGTTTTAAAACTACAATTTAACAATATTAGTGATTTTTATGCTTAAAATTCGATTTAATATTATATTAATCTCATAAAACGTATTGGAGAAAAGTAAAAACATTTAATAAACATGTGTAATCATAATATATTTTGTTATTATCATTCTTGAAAATATAATGGCTAGCAAATTACTACTAAATAAAACAAAAATATTAATATTTTATTAATTTCTAGTATAAATAAATTTTTGGTGCAATGTAAGATTTTGGAGAAATATATTATTTCATTTTTTGTTTTCTATCCAACATTGCATCCCATTTAATGTAATATTAATATATAACTCATAAATTTAAAATAGATATGTAAAATTATAGTTATATAATAATCTATGATGTTACATCCTTACCCCCTTTTGTAAATTGTGTCCTAGAAATTTTATTATCTTATCAAATAAATGTGGGGTATTTATCCATCATTGAATTTTCAGATTTAAATTTTGTCTCTTCATCCGTATTTTTTCCACAAATTATTAACGTGATGAATCATATTATTCAACAATAATTTATGTCTTTGGTCAAGAACCAAAATTGGTTGTTCTTCAAAAGAAATATTCACTTCTAGTTGAAATAATTCTGGACACAAAATCTGAGATGGATCTGGAATATAATTTCTTACCATTGATGAATAGAAAACATTGCCTACCTTAGAAAAACTCAGAGGAAATGCAGCTCGGTAAGAAACAAAACCTATGTCTCTTTTGTTTTATAGGGTCCAATGAACCATAGGATCAGCTTCCGATTATTACCAAAACACGTCACACTTTTCAGTACTAAAACATTGAGAAAGACATGATCACCTATATAAAAAAAAGATACATACTCTGGTTAACTCTATAACTTTTATGCCTTCTTGTAGATTTCCTCATGTGTCTTTGAATAAAATGAAAATTTTCTACTCTATATTCAACTAATCCTAGTCCCATAAACATCCTTTATATGACATCATCTGAACAAGATAGTGTTTGACACAACCTTTCATTTAATTTCTAGAATGGTTTCATAATTATACTAGAAATAAAACATTTGTTATATGATTTAACAATATAATAATGATTTTTACCCCAAAGTCACTTGTAATCTATTGAACGTGAACAAAGAATAACCTCCAAGGTCAGAGATTTTTGTCCTGATTGACCATAAGATTGCGGTAAAATTATGTAATGAAATTTAATTCAGTTGCAAATTACATCTGAAGGCCTTTCGAAAAGATAGATGTAAATCGAGGATCACGATCAGAAACATTAGATAGAGTAACTTCGTGTAATATGACTATCTATTTAATATAAAACCTAGAAATTTTATCAATAGATTGTGTATCTCGAATAGGAAGAAATTGACCTGATTTAATCAATCTATCAATAATAATCCAAATATTAATGTTACTCCAAAATTTATTTGGTAATTCTATATAAAACAAATGGTTATATTTTCCCATTTCCCATTCGGTAGTGGAAAATTCTAATGCATCCCCTTGTGAAACTACCTCTCTTCTTTTACATTTTGACAAGTCAAAAACATCATAGTAAAGTCTATAATATCTCTTCTCAATCTATATTACTAGTAATACTCTTGAAGATCATAGTAAATTTTAGTACATCTAGGAGAAATTGAAACCATAAAACTATGTACTTCAAATGATAATTCTTTATTCAATAGCGAATACAAAGGTACACAAATGATTTTCCCAAATATAAAAAAACAATTTTTATCAAAATAAAATTCATTAAACTAACACACTTTGAACTAATTGATCATTTTTCTACAATTCACTATCATATCTATGTTCTTTGTTACTTCTCCAAGATAGAGATAATTGTACTAAAACATAAAACAAAACCTATTGATTTCATACAACAACAACTTCGAATCCAAATTATATCAAATAATTATCCAAACGGTCATGTTCCAAATATAACATAGTTAATGTAGAATGAATTTTTCATATCAAAAAATATTCAATGTTTTTTCATTTCAAAGATTGTAATGAATCATGAAATCATAATCCTTAATTAGTCCCAACCATCTTCATGATTACAAGATCAATTATTTTAGCGTAAATATATTCTCCAACATTTTATGGTCAATATAACTTTCAAATTTTACTCATTTATGGATGATGCCTCCAATTTTTTAAAGAAAAAGACAACCAAAGGTAATTCAAAATCATAAGTGGAATAATTTAACTTATGTTATTTCAACTGATATAAATCTTAATAAATTATTTGAACATTTTTCATTCAGAAAAACCCAATTCCTTCCAACAAAACAACACTATAGATAATAAATTCCCTATTTTAGGAAGGCATATCTATAAATTCAGTATTCACCAATATTATTTTCAATTATTGGATACAAACATCACATTATTTTTTGGAGATGAATGTAACACTTTTCATGTTAACACAGTCAATGGACAAGATAACCATGCAAAAGTTTCTAAAAATGTCTGGAAATAACTTAAAAAACCAAGAAAACCTAAAATATCAGTTACATTTGAAGATCATTCCAATTATTTCACTACTTCTATTTCAACCATATTAATAGTTATGACATATTTAGAAAACATGTGACAAAATAATGATAATTATTGAAACCATAATTAAAGTTTTCTTAATTTACAATATAATATATTTTCTTTTATGATTTGACAAACAACCCATATATATCATTCATACTGATATTTACTTTTATAATATATTACAATGTAATCAATAAACACAACCACACTCATATCAAAGAACTCATGGTATATTCTATTCATAATATCCATGAATCCAGTAGGTGAATTAGTTAACACAAACGACATAAATAAAAATTTAGAATGGCTATATCTAGTACGAAATGCCGTCTTATGAATGTCTTCTTCAATTTATTTCAACTGATGGTTCCCCAACCTCAATTCAACATTGGAAAAATATTGTGATCCCTTGAGGTAATCAATTAAATATCATTATTAGGAAAAAAATACTAGTTACTAATATTGATGTTATTCAATTATTTTTAATCAATGCAATGTCTCATAGAACCATCTTTCTTTTTATGAAATAAAATATGAGAACCACAAGTTGATGTTCTATGTAGACTAAAGCTTTTATCCAATTACACATGAATGTTAATATTCAATACTAAAAGTAAAATTTGAGCCATTTGATACGGTGGTATTGAAATTGGATTAGAATTTGCAACTAAGTTGAAAATATATTAAACTTCCTGATCTGGTATAAAAATAGGAATCTAATTAGGAAAAACATAGAGATACTCAATTACCACTAGTACATTTTTATCATAAATTTTCCTTTATTTTAAAAAATACGTGGAATATTACATTGATTCCAATATTTTAATAGTTTCTTGTCCTCCTAACGTGTTATCAATGGTAAGGGTCTGTTTTTTTACACAAACTAAAACTCTTTGTGAAATGTAACTTCATTAGTTCTGAAGTCAATCATTTCATTGTAAACAGGAATCCAATACGCACACAGAATAATATAAAACTATATTAGATGGAAAAAGGGTGTTTTATAGATTCTTTCAATAGATAAGGACAATAATATTATTATAATTTATTTTTACCTTAAAATTTCTCCAATAATGTTTTTACCATATGTCATGTATTCTTTTCTTTTGGAGGAATTTTCAATTTACAAGAAAATTTCAATGAAATGAAAGAATTTGAAGACATGTAATCAAACAACACATTGAAAAAATTTGAATAAATAAACAATGTACCTAATGTCACATAATTTGATGGACCAACATCTACTAAAGTACTTGTAAATGATTTTACCACACATTTCTTCATATAGTCTAGTTTCTTCCCATCATTAAAATTCTTCATTGGAAAATAGTTTTTCATAATGATCCATCTCATTGAACTAATTTTTTTAAATACAATAAATTAGATTTATTATTTATAATATATTGATATTTTTTGTGTAATTATGAGCCTTATATACCATTTTACGACACCATTAGTAGGTACCATAATTTTAAATTCATTCTCTATTGTGATTTTACAATAATTTCTACACACTATAAACGTAATATTCATAACATCATACTTTTTTTATGTATTATTCCCATTCACCTTCCACCTAGACCACTTTTTATTTTTTCTATCCAGAAATCATGATAATAAGAAAATTCGATTTCAACTTATATGAATGTCGAATATGTTTTTCATAACTTTGGAACTCATAAGAAGCCAACAAATTTCGATACATTGGCATTAATCCTGAGTAAAAAGATTCATTTTACTATCATTATCACTAATGAAATTTGGAGTGTACCATTCAAGTGGAGTGAATTTTCCCTTGTATGAGTCCACCTATTCATCATCATAAATCAATTACTTGAAATGTTTTCCTATCATATTTTGAACCACCATAAGAAAATATTTCAAATGAAACAATTTTTTTATTTCATCCCACAAGGAGTATCTATATCCTCTAATTTATTGATATTCCTAATCATTGACTACCTCAAATAATCTTCACCTACAAACATTAAACATCAAGATTTAATGTTTTTTTAACACCCCATTACATCAAAAATCATTTATAGTTCGTTAATCAACCATTCACTTTTGATTGGGTCAGATGATCCTCTGAATGATGGGTGATGTTGCCTAATGAAATACTCCAATACTTACATGTTCTTTTGTGGTTAATCTAGCTGATCTCTTGCATGGATACCACAACTATTTATATTCTATGTAAATTGTGTGGACACTTCAATAAAAGTTTCAGTTCCGATTACAACCATTTTAGGTTTCTAAACTGTATGATTCTTTTCCTCTAAATGTCGTCCCAATTCAACTTCCCTATTTCCTTTCTGGAATGAAATTATGAATATACATATATAAGATCACGAAATATGATAATCTTCATATTCTATATCATTTATAAATGAACATAATGTAAAAATAATTTACAAATATTCTATTAAAAATATTGTAACCCCTATTGTTATCTAAACTGACCTGTGATACCATCTATAAGGACCCCACAATAAATATTACAAAATATTTATTTAATTAAAAAATTTAATTCAATAACCATTTCCGGTTTAGGGTTTTAGTGAATTAGGAATTAAAATTTTGATAACTACTCAAATAGTATAAATCATACACATATACTCACTATCCATTTTTCACATTATAAAACACATTAAATTAGAACATGATTTCTTTTTAATGATAATCATATTCATAATATGGTTGATGAATTCTGAAATTCTATTACACATCTATATACCCTTTGAAAATATTGAAAAAATGGTATGATAACAAAAACATATTAAGGTATAGAATATAAGAAAAGAAATAGTTATTCCATGACTATTTTAAACAGATGAAATTGTTTTTAGAATATCACAATATTCACCCCTAAAAAATAATCTATTTAACATACCTCAGGACATTATAAGATTCATTATGATGACCTAGATTTCCTTAGGGCCTTCAATTTTTAACAAACTATTTTTTAGGGTGTTCTAGGATGCAAAGGTGACACAATTCCAGTGTTTTCCAAATATCCATTTTTTCATTGGAAGCACAGTGTGTCAATGTGTGAGTGCATCGACATGTCAGTTAATTTTCATGATAGTTTTTCGAAATGTTGGTGCATCAGCATGTCAGTCTTTTTTCACGTTAGTACATCAACGAGTTAGAGGAGTCCTCAGTGGTGAGTCTGGATCATTGTTATTGGTGAGTCAGGGCATTAGTAGGTCAAGGCGTTGGTGAGTAAGGAACATCGGTAATGGTGAGTCAGAAAATTGGTAGGTCAGGGCATCAGTGAGTCATGGTGTTGGTTGGTCGAGGCATAAGTAGTTTGTTGGGTAGGTAGCATAGTTTTGGTGGCTCCACATTAGTGACTCACCAATCGGTGACTCATTTGTAGTTTTCCAAGTTTTTCCAAGTTTTTTATTTTTTCCACTCTAACATTGGATTTGACGTAAACCATGTCTAATGAATTGTTTGAGGTATATTAAGGGTGTTTCAAATTGTGTTAATTATATCATCAGATTTCATAACAGAATGTGTGATTTGATATACCCAAACCACGATATCTTAACAATGATCCCATGTTAACATCTTTTAAAACAGTTCTTCCATTAAAATATGATCTTACCCTTCAAAGATATAATCTTACCCTCATTGTGTGTTTTCCCATTCTCCTTGGTGCTCCTAGAACCTTCCTCCCTGGATGAGTTGCAAGAAAACTCTAGAGCTCTCATGTTCTTCTTTCTCGATGTTTTTTTACAACTTCTCATGCGATCCCCTATTCTTGGAACAATGAGGAAATTGGATCAATTGGTCTTCTGGTAGGTATTCCTCTTGCCTATATTTAATAATTCATCATGCAGAGTGGGTATAATAATGATTACCTATGGGGAATGACTATATAAATTCCTTAAAATGGGAAAAAATAATAAGTGAATATGATCAAAAGATAACAAGGGTAAATAAAGTAATGGTTAAGGAGGATATTGATGTTTGATATCCTATTTTTATCCTTGTTTCTTTGTGGATTTGTTTTGTTGTATGCCTTCTGAAAATCATGGTTGTTGGTGGCCATTTATTTGACACATGGATTGTCTTATTTGTTTTCGTCATGTTGTATGATAATTGGCCATGACAAGAAATCTTCTTAATCATGTAAACAAAATTAAATGATATTAATTCCCCTGGATGAAAACCCTTATGTTATCAACCCTATTTATCAAGTAGAAAAAATAATAGCATTTAAGAAATATGAATATGTCATGTTTGATTTGTGTATCTGAGTGCTATGTTCTGTTAGGATTATCCAATTTGTGTGTGTTTTGTGGTGTTGTTGTTGGGAGATTGGTTGTAGGTATGGGGGAGGACATACATGTTAGATACATGAAAAAGGTGTGGTATGTGTTTAAAATAGGGATTTGGGTTAATAGAACATGTTGTGGGCTTTGTGTGTGGGGAAGTACAAGGGGTCTGTCAGTATCATATTTGGAGAGACCGATTGATTGTGGAATGGATTGAATTTTAGGCAGCATAACTACCTTTGTTTATTCCATAGTCATTGATTGATTTTGGGAAGTGGGAATGTGGGGCGGCTATGAAAGTTTTTATATAGGGTCTACATATATGAACTTTTGGGAAGCAGGGATTCAAAGCATGGCTGTGATAGAAGGATTGTGCGGTATAATATTGACGAATGATTTTTTAGAAACGATGGTACATGTTTCTAGAATGATTGGGGGTTCGTGCGGTGCGAATGGAAAAATATTTTTGTTAATTATTTTTAGGTGGTTTCAGTTGGTAGTTTCATATATGTTTTGGTACTAATTAATGTAAATATGTTAATTAATAAATGGAAATTACATTAATGATAAAGATGTTGAGTTATGCCTTGGCAGTGGCTGTTGTGTTTGTGCATATAGGTGAAGCATCAACTGTGGTTTTGTAGGAGTTGATTGTGAGTTGTGGGGACCAGTAGGTTGGGATGAGTGTTTTATTACCAATATATAAATATATTAGATGATGGTGATTTCTATACCCACCCACCCTTGTTGAGCACTATGTTCTAAACGCCTCATTTTAATGGGGTAAGGTGTCATTACCAACATCCTGGTGGGATAATGGATCACTGGTCAGTGAATTCTCCTGGTCACCCTCTTCTAGGTTCATACTGCTTGATCATATCTAGGAAGGCTATAATGTCTTGAGGGTTACCATAGTCCCAGATTCATTGGTTAGGTTTTTTGTATGAGATTATTTTTTGTTTTCAGTGTAGGAATTTTTTCTCAACTATATTTTGGATGAGGCATATGTGTCTTCAGGCATGAGACGTTGCTATTGAGGCCCAGGTGTCTGCGTATGAGATTTTAAAAGTGGGACTGCATATGGGAAGATTGGTATCATTATGATGTTATCCATTAGGGATGAGCAGTTAACCTGTGGGAAAGTGGTGTGGGTACCCAAATATCGATGTGCTTATAATACTACATTACTTGATTTGCATTATTTGGTTAGTGTGTCGTGGTGAGTCCAGGGAGGAGATATTACATGGTAGGTTATTTGAGGATATTTTGTTTTATCATAGGCATGTTAGTATGTTCCCTCACATGTGAAAAAGTGGTTATTGTATTCCTACTAGGTATACTTTTATAATCACCCATGGCATATAAAACTATTTTTAGGTTTCTAGGATGACATTAAAGATAGTGATGTACATTACTAGATCGGGCATGGGGATTAATTTTTTTTCTTCTTATTATATATCCTTTTGATACTTTACCTTCAGAGATTTTTTTCCTTTTTATCATCCTTACATTTTACTAAGAATGTCAGAATGTATTTTGGATTACTTTTACTTATGTTATTTGGGGTTACTTGGGATTTACCATCTTATATACTGATCTTGTACGGTTAAAAATGGTTACCCCATACATATTATGTGAGATTCTATAACCTTGGATCTAGATGCCACCCAAGGGCCAATTGAAGGCGGGACTCGAGGTTCATTATCTCCCCTCCATCTTGAGGTAGGAAGGGTGTGGCACTTTGTTGTACCTTGCCTCAACATGAATAAGGGAGGTTGTGACAAAATTTTATCAAAGGAATGTTTTTGGGAGTTGGGAAATAGGATGGAGTTGGGATTTTGGCACATTGAGAATAGCATGTGATGGTAGGGAAATAGTGATAGGACATATTGGTATATGAAATAGGATAGGGAAGACTGGCTAGGACACCATGTTTTAGGGCCCTCATTAATCTAATGCAAGGAATCTGGACTAATTCAACGACCAAGTGATGCTATAATGATTTCTTGGTAGAGTCCCTAAAAAAATCAAATTCCTCACAATTACAGGGTTTCATGTGTGTATTTTTAGTTTTGGGAATTTTAAATAAATGAGTAGATAAAATAAAGTTAAAATAAATTTTCTCTACTACTCAGGATGAGGTGTTCCTTGTTAACTTTTTCAACTATGGCACCGTGATATCTCCCCCAAATGATACGTGCAGTTAAGGTTCGATAGCTTGAATCGGTTGATCAGTGGCGGGCTGACCGAGAGGAGGAATATAAGCAGTGGTAAAAGAGGGTCCGTGCCTTTCTGTAACAGACTTTGGGAAATTACGAGGGCAACGACTTTGACATGGAAATGGAGAGTTTGGTTGAGGAGTAGCTGATTTATCTCAACAATATCTCAGATCTAATATAATACTTGTTTCCTATAAAACCAAGATAGATACAATTATTAGTGCATCATTGGAGGATGATTTTCCTTGAGGAGAGGGAGGAAATAGAGGTTTCTTGGGATGACTTGGAGAGGGAGTTCTTGGAATTTAATTCTTCCACAATGACGCATGAGAAGAGGTAGGAGCTACTATCTCATAAAAAGGAGAGTATTTATGTAAGGTAAATAAGAATCAAGTTCATATATCACCAGCGCTTCATACAAGATCTCTTCTCGGATGAGGAGTCATGAGCGAGACACTTAAAGGAATAACTCCAACACTACCTTTAGTACGTTTTTACTCCTTTCACCCTACCAACATACAGTGAGGTTAAAAAGGAGGACGAGGTAATGGAAAGGATGCACTTGATGAGAGGTGTGTCATGAGAGGGGATCCTGTCTAGTTCTTCAAAGGGGAATAATGTTAGCAGCGTGTCTCCGGTTTCAGGGTCTTCTAGGGATCGACTAGTGAGATGTAGGCCCCAATAATTCTAGTTTTGATCTCCTTTTACTCACCTTTTACCCACAGGTTTAGGAACGAGGTGATTGTTTTGTGGAGGTCAAGGAAATACACAAAACCAATGCACAGTATGATTCTTGTATAGTGGGGGTGGGTATTTATAGCACCAACATTAGTTGTAGTAGTTGCTGGTCAGGCCCTTCCAGTTATATGGGTTGCGGGGTCCCTCTCCACCAAGGGTAGACTGTTCTAGAGGAGTCAAACATCATGATGATACTTAGGGACCATGACTGTGGCATGGTTGGGGAGGTGGTTGATAGTTGAGGGGTAGATGAGAAGGGTGTGGACTATTTCACACTGCAGAGGTAGCAGTTCCATTAGTGCTAGAGGTTGTTCGAGGTACGATGAGTCTGTTGAGTACTCTTGTGTGTGCATTGTTTGATTCATAATATTTACACTACATTGTTCCTCCCAGTCTATACCTTTCATTGTGACTATATGTACTATGGATTCCCATTCCCTTGGTGTTGAGTACACCAGTTGGAGGTCAGAAAAGTCAGTTTGATCTTGGTCGGGGATGTAGACTAATGGTGGGGACACATTAGCCTAGTGGGGATCTTCTTTTCCTACAGATGCTTCTATACTATAACATCCTTGGTATCAACTGGTTGTTTTATATTCACACTATTGTTTAATACATTCGTAGAGGGGTTGTGTTCTTGTTAAGGTGGCCTAGCTCGTAGTTTTTTTGGTGAGCGAGGTTTTCAAGAGGTCCGCCTACATGTGAAACCTCTTCTTTCGTTGTTAGCTAAGATGTTAGAAGAATCATAAGAAACATATATGATGGATTTTCAGGGTTATTAGGGAGTTCCAGGATTAATTCCCCAAAATGGTTGTCACTCTACCCCATAGACATGAAATTGACATCAGAATAGACTTCCAACGTATTGTCTATCTAATTTCAATGGATCCCTATTAGATGGACCCTTCTAGGTTGTAGGAGTAGAAGATTCGTATTGATGACCTGATGAAGATGGGTTTTATCCATCCATGTGTATATCCATGTCTTAATTTAGTCTTATATGTGAATAAGGATGATGATGGCCTAAAACATTTAATAGACTACCAGAGACTGAATCAGGTGATGATCAATAACCCTTACCCTCTCTCGAGGATCAAACATGATTTGAACCAGTTAAAGGTTTAAGGTTGATTCTCTAAGATCATATTTAATTATATAAATATCTTGTATAGGGATAAGGAGGAGAAATCCAAAAGATTACTCTCTAGTTCATTTATGTGCACTTGGAGTTTGGGTTCATGTCATTTGGTGTCACAAATGCACTGACTGTGTTCGTGGGGCTCACAAACTCTATTTTCTATGAGTACCCAGACCAGTTCATCATCATTTTCATTGATGATATCCTGACCAACTCATTTTAAAAAAAAAGAGAATTTTCGTCATTAGTGGACTATCTTGGAGGTCCACCAACACCATAAGATCTATGAAAATTGGTCAAAGTGCATGTTCTGGACACACTATGTGCACATCCTTGGACATGTGGTGTCTCAACAAGAGATCACAATTGAACCGTCAATAATTGAAGTAGTTGTTTAATGTGAGGAATCAAAGAATGTGGTGAAGTTTTATAGATTTCTTGGCGATGTGTGATACTACCGTAGGTTTTTACCCAACTTCTCCTGAGTTGTAGCTTCTTAGACATCTTTGACCAGAGACGACTGGGCCTTTATGTGGAGCGAGGAGTGTGTGACACATTTCAGCTATCAAAATTGGAAGATAGTTAGTTCCCATGTGCATAGGTTGTGTCACATACATGAATTATTTTATTTTTATGTTTCATTTAATTTCCATACTTGATTTTTTTGTGTGGGTTTTCCATGAATTTTTGGAGCAAAGTGTGGGTTTTCAAGATTTGGCCCCAACCTTGAGCCCATTTCCAAATTTAATAATAATTTTTTATCATTTATAACTCCTCCATATTTTAATATTTTCAACTCATTACACTTCCCACATGGAGTCACCTAACCTATTAACACTACCGGATCCATTTTGACCCCTTATCAATAAATAATCATGGTGGATTTGGGTTATTTATTAAGGTATTAGGCTAGCACGTGATCCCATTTTCAGGTTCAAAAAAATAATTTTTTATTTTATATATTATTAAATTTTCATATTTTTATGTTATTAAACCTCTCACTCGAGACCTCTGACCCTATTCTCACCCCCATGTTCTTGTCAACCTCTCTAGAGGTCATCATCATCGCAGATTAGGGAATCAAATCTCAAGATTTCTCAAATATTCCATATTTGAGAAGGTAATTTGTTTAATTCATAACTCAATAATTTTTTTTCCTTTTCCCCCATTTCAGTTCCCACATGATCCCCTTAGCCGTATACAACCAACCATATTAGTTTTAGATTCATGGAGATTCGCCTATTGATGAATTTGGGGTGATTTCGTCAAGATTTGTCAAGTTAGTGGGTTTCCTTCCATCCTCCACCCATTTAAATTGGGTATGTTCCATAATTTTATGAAGATAATAATTTCATGCAATCAAATATTCTATCCTAGGAGTTTAACATCAGTTTCATGGTCTAATCTTGTGGTTTTAGTTTTGGTTTAACACCCTGGTGTGGTAGAGACGGTGCAGTTGTACTTTCGCACAAGGACTTGGTAATTTTTACACTTGTGGTAGGTGATTCCATGTGTAAACACTACTAGATGAGTTATCTTAGCATTATTTCAATATTTATCACACTCCTCCTAGAATCTAAATACTGGGAAAATTATTTTTTGTGCCATCAGTTAGAAAAATGACTTTTAAATTCAATTTTGGTTTGAAAATGGGTGTTTTACAGGTGTGTTCAATGTTGTAAAACTTTTGGTTGTTTTAAAATTCATGGGTGGGTCTTATTAAATGTTTTACTGCTGAAAATTTCAGTTTGGGGTAATATTGGTGATGATTTGGTTTTAAAAGATGGATTTTAGTTGTATTTTAAGTGCAATGTTTGGTTATAGTCCATAAAAATGTTTTATGGAATTTCTAAATGGATTATTGAGTTATATAAATGTCGAAATGCATTTGTAGCTACTGTTTTGAGTGTGTATGACTAGAATTGGTATTTTTATATGAATATTGAAATTGGTAATATGGTGAAATTTTTTATCACAAAGGGGGAAACCCGAGTAGATAGGTGGGAGAACGGTTAGTAGTATGCTAGTGATCTTATGTGGTTTTGTCCCTATTTTTCATTGCCTGTGGAACATTTCCTAGAGTAAAAAAACAATAATGATGATAATTTTTGACCACTAGGTTATGGGTTTGTTCCCAACTATGGTCTCATGCTTGAGAACATATATATTTTTTGTAACATTGCACTGAGATACGAGGTACATGGGGCCCGAAAAAAACTATTTCCAAGGGTTGCACCCATGATTAGTGCTCATTGAATCTTTCATGTTGATCATTTTCATATGGTTTGTTTGGATAAAAAATTCAGTAGATTACATGTTTTATTTAAATGTTTTCATCCATTTATATAATCCTTTGAAAATGATTTACTTTGAAAAGTTTCATTATCTAGAAATTATTTCCACCATTTCTTATTTTTTAAAAATTGCATGATATTTATATTGTATTTCATACTATATGGAATTATTTGGTGGAATAATATTGGTCATAGGATGACACCCAACATACACATTTGTGTTTAAGAATATATTATCATGTTTGACATAGGTAATGGCAAGGCCATGGTTGATGGTGGTTTAGGATGTTAGTTTCATTCCATGGTGTGATGTTGTGGAGATGGATTGTGGGTGAAGACCCCTTGTCATGTGGTGTTCTAGGGGATTTATTTATGGTACGTTTTTATATATTTGTACCTCTTGGGTCATGTTTGAGACCATGTTTTCACTTATGAATTTTATTTAAGTGTTGTTTGGCGTGAATTTTTAGAATCAGTTTATAGATTTTTTTTTTGTTTTATGACTCAGTACTTAGAATAAATCATTCCATAACCAATATTTATGTTTACCAAGAACATTTTACATCCTCTGGGGATAGGGATAAACCTTTAATAATTCCCACTGACCAGTTAGGGTGTTGTATTTAATGGCGACCACATTATGTTTTAAATTAAATGATATAAGAGGAGGTTTATATAATTTTTGTAATATTATAATTTTGGGATGATTCTGGTTAAACATGAGCTTGATCTATTAGGGATTAGAGGTTTGGTTATGAGTGGGGGTTCCTGTCTAGTACCTCTCATGAAAAAAAGAGATTTTCCATGGGATGTTGGGATTGTTTGTTTCATTTCTCTACTATGTGGGATGTGCAGGTTACAGACTACACGTAAACGTCAAATGGGTGTGAAGTGGATGATTATTTCATTGTTCTGATGTGATTTACTTATACATATTTTATTTAATTGTATTAATTTTTTCATAATTTTTGTATTGATTATTTATTTTGTGACTCTTTCCCTGTATAGCAATATGCCTCCCTGGAAAGCTCTAATGCACCCACGGGTGGACACGAGAGAGATTTCCCCTTCACTGATTGATCAATGGATGGTAAAAGATGTAGATAGGGATATCCAATCCATAGGTCACAGAGTTTCCTTCACTCCATCTCTAGCTAAGGAAGGGGATTTGGGGCCATGGAAGGGTAAATCCTAGGAGTTACTAATGAAAAAGCCTCCAAATTTCAATGGTTGCACCGAACCACAGGAACCATAAGAGTGGACCGAGAATATTAAGTGCATGTTTGTGTTACTGGACACAGATAATGAGGATAAGGTGAAATGTTCCCGGTTCCTGTTAGAGGTTCCAAGCCACAGGTGGTGGTAATCTGTGAATCAAGCGAGGATGATTGATTAGATGAGATGGATGGACGTCAGGGTTCTCTTCAATGACCAGTACTTCCTTGATGTTTAGGAATTTTCATGATCTTGAGAGATTATGGAACTTGTGTTGGGGGTTTTCATTTATGGAGTATGGAATCCATTTGGTTGATTTGGTCTAGTGTGCTCTGTAAATGGTCTCCAATAAGAAAATGTTGTCCTAGATGTTCGAGAGGGGTTTGCGGTTAGAGATCTACTTCGAGTACATCATCTTCAAGATGAAAACATATTCTTAAGATGTTGATTGAGCATCCATGGTGGATATTGAACATAAGGTAAGGGATGGATTCTCCGGGACAATGATAGTAATGGGAAGTTTCATAACTTATGAGAAGAAAAGGAATCAGGAGTAGTAGGGAAAGATGGGAGGCTTCATCTCATGCCATCCTTCAAGGTAGTTTTCATTTGTGGATTCTGATGAGAGGTCTGTTGTGTGCCACCAGTATGGGTGGTGATTGTACATATGACCAGAATGCACATATCCTCCAAAGCCCAATTACTAGTGTGGATGTATGGGACACATGTAGAGTTATTTTTGGATGTAAAGTAAACTCTATAGTGGGGTAAGATCAGTAGACACACAGGGAGTTCCAAGATATTCAGTGCCATCGAGGATGGGTGTCTCTCAGTTGGTTTGTTGTGGAGGAAGGTCCAGATCATCTACTGGGATGATCCATCTCAGGGTAGAGTCCTAGGAAATTGGTTGTTCTTAGGCATTGTCTAGGCATCATCATGCGGTGGATCAGGTGACCATGAGATCAGAGGTGGGACTATCAACAGTTCAAGGTACCATTTTGATTGTATCTTCAATATCAGCTATGATTTTTGATATCGGTGCTATGGTTTCTTTAATCTATGCCTGTTTTGTGCACATGCATAATTTTCAAACTGAGCTTTTTTTTTCTGATGGAGTTGGTGACGCCACTGTGAAAGAAGATGGAGAATTGTCTCAGGTACCTATTGTGTGCACTTTCCATGTCAGGGGTTGCTATGGAGTGGGACCTCTTGGTCTTATAAATGGATCTATTTGACATGATACTAGTCATATATTAGATTGTACAATCTCAGGTGAAAATTATTTTCTATTGGAGTTAGGAGAGTTTCACGAATCATGATGGTAGAGAACAGTTTTTTCGTTGGGAATGAGATCCTTGTTCTGGTCGTTTGAGACCTCCACTCCTAGAGTTTGGGAATATTATGTTCATGTTATTGTCTCCCATGCTAGAGGATGATGTTAATTCCGATGAGTTTGTGTTACATAATGTAGTGTATGAGTTCCCAGAGGCATTTACAGTTGATTTTTCGTGCTTAACCAAGGAGTGGGACATTGTGTTTTTGATCAATTTGGAAATAGGAAAACATCTGAAATCTCTTCCCTGATATTGTATAGCACACACCAAATTGAGGGAATTAAATATTCAGTTAGAAGATTTAGAATTGAAAGGATTCGTTCGATTGGGTTTCCCTACTTGGGCCACTTCTATTCTATTTGTGAAGAAGGTCATTTGTTCCCCCCAGTTGTGTATTGATTATTTGAAGATGAACAAGGTAAATATGAAGAAAAAATATCATTTTCCCCGAATAGATGACTGGTTTGATCAATTTAATGGGGAAACATTGTATTCTAAAAATGATTTCCATTCAGGATACCATCATCTTAGGGAGAAAGAGTCAGATATCCTAAAGATTGCCTTCTGAAGTAGGTACGACCACATTGAGTACTTTTTCATGCCCTTCATATTGACCAATGCTCTAGTTGTCAATAGGGATCTCATGAGTATGGTGTTTGATGAACATATTTACTCATTCATTGTGGTTTTCATGGATGAAATCCTAGTATACATTGGATCACAGGAAGAGAATAAACATCATTCACAGATCGTTATGGGCACTTTGCAGGATCACCGATTTTATGCACAGCTATCCAAGTGCACTATTTGGATTAGTGAGGTGAAGTTTATGGGGCATGTGGTCTCAGAGTAGGGAGTCTCTGTGGATCCTGAGGGGATCAGTGCAGTGATTTCTTGAGATATGATCGAAGAACATTTTTGAGATGAAGAGTTTCCTCAGCATGGTAGGATTCTATAGGCGGTTTGTTTAGGATTTCTCTCATCTTGATTCTCTCATGACTACGCACACACATAAAGGGGTGAAGTTTGTTTCGGGCCCAGAATGTCAAGAATCCTTTGAGGAGATAAAGAGGTGGATGACTACTACCCCTGTGTTGATCATTCTAGATTATGGAAAAAGCTATGTTGTTTATTGTGTTGATTCATGTATGGGTATCCGGTGAAAGATTATGTAGGATTATTACATGATTGTGTATGGATCCACCAACACTGGCCACAAAAAAAATTATGACCCATGACTTGGGGCTTGTAGCTGTGATTCTAATTTTGATGACCTAGTGTGACTACCACTTTTGGGGGATGTTTGTTTCCTACACTGATAAAAAAATCTTGGTCTAAAACTTCTCACAAAAGTATCTCAATATGAGACATTGTCACTAGATCAATTAAATGCAGGGGTTCGACATTAAAATTTTCTATAACATAGAAAAGGAAAATGTGGTGGAATACATCTTTAGAAGAAGAGTACTAGTGCACGAATTGCGGATTCTCGTGGTGAGTGGAATCTAATTAGTCTCTATTATCAGAGGCACATGGAGGCCTTGAAGATAAGCGGAGGTGTGTTCATGGATAATGATAAGTCAACCCATTATTTTATGGAGATCATTCAGCGAGAAAAACTTTGTGATGAGCAATGTCAGCATTCGAGGATGATTCCTTAATGTGGGAAGACATCTTCGCATTAGTATTCTTCCCCCAAGGGTATCTTATGCTTCATGGGCCACTTAGTGATTCTTTTTTCTCTATGGAAGGTGGCGATGCAGGATATCCACCTATCATAGTGGGTTTTTAATCCATAAGCCTCCATGATGTTTGATGATAGGAGTCAGAAATTTTGGTGGCCAGGTATGATATGTGATAGAGCATAATTCGTGTCGATATGCTATTCATGTCAGCAAGTGAATGTGGAGAATCAAAGGCCCTATGGTTTGTTTTATCCTAAACCTAATCTATCGTGGATGTGGGATGTGGTCGCCTTGGATTTGACTATTGTTCTACCTTATACACCCTGGGGTAAGTATTCCATATGGCTAGTAATTGATCATATTATCAATTCAGACAACATCATTCCAATCGAGGATACAAATAAATTTAATGATTTAGGCCAATTGTATCTTCATGATGAGGTAAGGCTTCAAGATTATTCATCAGCAGTTGTCTTGGATAGAGATCGATGTTTCACTTATCGGTTTTGGGAAGGCCTTCAAAAGGCCTTGGGGTCTCAGATTAAAATGATCATGACATATCATCCACAAACAGATGGTCATAAAGAGTCAGTGAATCAGACATTGGATGACATTCCCCGTGCATGTTTTTTGGACATTAAAATTTTTAGGGATAGCCATTTTGGATTGGATAAATTTTCCAATAATAGCATTTACCAATCCTCAATTTTTATGGATCATTTTGAGAAACTCTATGGTCTTTCTTGTCAGTCACCCCTATGTTGGGATGGGATAGGAGATAATTCACTATTGGGGAAGAACCTAGTTCGAGAGATGTTTGAGAAGTCGTGTTGATCAGTAAATTCATATTGATAGCTAAGAGTTTCCATAAATCTTATTTGGACAAGATGCATTAAGACCTAGTGTTTTCTGTGGGTGACTGGCTATTCTTGAATGTGGCCCCTCATCTATGCCATCATCATTTGGGAATGTATTGGAATATAAGGCCATGATATGTCATACCTTTTAAAATCACCGAGCATATTGGAAATTTGGCATATAGGTTTTATTTTCCATTACATTTGACATCCATTCCTAATGTATTCCATGTATCCCAAATGAAAATGTAGAACTTGGATCTGTCCCATGAGTTGAATTGGGAGGAATTGGATATAAAGCCCGATTTTGTTTTTTTATTGAGTCTCTAGGGAGAATAGATAAATCCCATGAAAAGGTACTTCATGGAATGTCTATTCCACTAGTTCTGGTCTTTTCGAAGCATGGGAACAATGTCCACAAAACTAGGGAGTCGTAGTAGTGTGTTGAGAAAGAGTACACATTCTTGTTTTCCGATCAAGCATTCGGTTGACTTTTCAGGGCAGAACATCTTCATGGTGGGAATATTGTCACATCCATGACTTATTTTAATGGAATTTTTAATTTAATTTCCATTCATTGTTTTTTAGGGTGATCACAATAATTTTTGGAAGAAAGGGTGGGTTTTCATGATTTGGGGAAAACTTTGAGCCCATTTCTAGATATAAAAATAATTTCTTTTGTTTATAGCTCCTCAATTTAACAATATATGCACCCATTACACTTTCCACATGGCATACCTGGACCTATTTATATTACCTTTTCCATTTTTAACCCTTCTGAATCAATAATTATTGTGGATTTGGGTGATTTATTAATGTAATGGGCCAACCCTTGAGCCCATTTTTAGTTTTAAAAAAATAATTCCTTTCTTTTTTCTATTATTCATTTTTTTCATTTTTTCGGTGATTCTAACTCTCACTCAAGGGAAATGTACCTCGGCATGGACCCATGATAATGTCTCCCTATCTGTATCTCATCTTTATCTCAGATTATAGAATGATTTCTCTAGCTTTCTCAAATCGTCCATATTTAGAACGGTAATTTGTTTCTTGCATAACACCATTATTTTTTACCCTCATTCCCCCATTTTAGTTCCACCTTGACATCCTAATCATTATTTTAACCTCTATATATGTTTTGGATGCTTGTAGATTCACCAATTGTTGTATTTGGGGAGATTTCTTCAAGATTTATCATGTAAGTGGGTTTCCATCCTTTCTCCTCCCATTTTCTTAGGGTTTCATCCATTTTTTGCGAAGTTCCTAATTTACAGAAATTAGGTATTCGATATTAGGGTTTTATCATGTGTAAAATGATCCATAATTGTGGTTTTAGGTATAATTTAACACCCTTATGGTGCGGCTGTAGTGTGGTTGAACTTTCAAACAAGGATTTGGTATTTTAGACAATTGTGGTAGGCGAATCCATGTGTATTAACTTATAGATGAGTTTGACTGGAATGATATATATTTTTATAATACTCCAAATTCATTTAGATTTATGTATAAAAATAGTGAAATTAGTTAAATAATTTATTTTTAAATAACATTTTTCTGTGGAAATGGGTTTTTTGAAAGTGTGTTTGATGTTGTAAAACTTGGGACTATTTTATAATTCATGGGAGGATCTTATTAAAATATTTTTCTACTACAAATTCAATTTTTGTGTAATATTTCTGTTCATTTGGTTATAAAAAGGTATTTCAGATAGATTTTATGTGAAAAGTTTGGTTATAATCCTTGAAAATGAATTATGGAAATTCCGAATGGTTTATTGAGTTATATAAATGGGGAAAATCATGTGTAGAATTTTTTTTAGTTTTTATGACCAAAAATGGTTTTGTATATGCAAATTGATGTTGGTAACACTGGGAAATTGTTTAAGAATATTTTCGGAAACCCGGGTATCTAGACTGGAGGATGTGTACAATTATGCTAGTGATCTAGAGTGATTTTTTGTCCATGTTTCCCATAGCATGTTGGACACTTAAAACACTAGAAAAATTATGATGATGATAATTAGGGACCACTAGGTTATGGGTATGTTCCCTACTTGTATCTCATGAAAGAGAATAGGTATTTTTATGGTTACTTTACACAGAGATATGAGGTATATGGGGCCTGAAATTTACAAGTGCCTTGGGATGTTTCCAACATTAGTGCTCATTGACTCATTAATATTGATCATTTTATTATAGATGTTTAGATAAATAATTAAGAATATTATATTTTTTATTTTAATTTGTTCACCCTTCAAAAAATCCATTGAAAATGTTGTACTTTTAAAATCTTCATTCATTAGAAATTATTGCCACCATTTCATGTTTATTTAAAATCAAATGATTTTTATCTTGTATTGCATTCTATTTGGTATCATTGGGTGGTATCCTTTCAGTATTATTCTCACACCCTACTTACACCATTTGGTATATATATACTTTATCATGTTTGGAACAGGAAAATTCAAGGCCTAGGGTGATGGTGCATGGGGTTGTTAGTTGACTTCCATGGTGCAGTGTCAGGGAGATGGCTCGTGGGTAATGAACCCTTGTCATGTGGTGTTCCTTTGGATATATTTATACTACTTTTATATATATTGGGACCACTTTTTTCATGTTCAAGAACATATATTCAATTATGAATTATATTTAAGGCTTGTTTGGCATGAATTTTAATATTCATTTTGTTGATTGTATTTTTTGTTTTATGTATCCATAATTGTTTAAATCATTCCGGAAATAATATTTATGATAAAAAAGCACATATAGAAGCCCTTGGGGATAAGGAATTCCATTCTAGACTTTCCACAGTGAAGGTTGGGTTCCAATTTTAATGGTGACCAGATTCGGTTTGTGATGAGTTTCTAGAGGAATGGGTAATGATTGAGGTTCCCTATGATGCTTATGGAATAGGTTTGAGATGTGTGCTAATGAAATAGTGAGTAGTAATATTTTATGGGTCCAGGAATTTACATAATCAGTAACAAAATTATTCCACCCCTGATCTATAACTTTTAAAGGTCATTTTCACACTAATTTTGTTGCGGCATTACCTAATCAGGGAGCACATTGTGGTTTTCACGGAATACAAGAGCATGAGGTAAGTCTTTTCCCAGCAAGACCTGAAAATGATCCAGTGATAGTTGATGGATATAATGTAGTACTATGACATCAAAATCTTTTACACCCTGAGGTATGGGAATGTGGTGGATGATGCCTTTTGAATGAATTCATCGAAGGAGGTAGTTCGGGAATCCACGAATGAATGGAATTCCATAGAGGATCTACCCACTTTTCTCCTAGATGCGGGGGCAGAAAGTGGAAGAAGCTATCCATTTAAGATGGAAATGAAGTCTTCCTTGGTGAAATAGGTTGAGGAGTCATAGTGGGAAGACATATAGGATGAACTAATGGGTGATCGTGTTGTCCTGAGTGATGCTCTAAAGGGATGGTTGGAGGATAGCTAGAATCATAGGTTGTTCAGTGGGAATCTATTTATTCTAGTGGAAATGTAATGGCCCGGACCTCTCCGGCCCATTCCTTTGTAAAAAAGAAGGCCATGAAGTGTTCTGGAGGGTGAAAAGGACTTTTTCCACACTTTTCTATTTTTTTAAACTACACACTATGTAGTTTGAGTACACGCAATGTACACCCTTTCCGGGTATACCACGTGTTGGAGGTTGTGTCCTCTCCTTGTTAAGTAAATGAGTACACGCCGTGTAGTGTAACTACACACCGTGTACCACCTTGCTAGGTATACCCCGTGTTGAAGGTCGTTTCCCTGCTGTGTGAAATAATGGGTGCACGCCGTGTGTCCAATACTACACGCTATGTAGTCCTTCCCCGCATACGTGTTACCAGTCAAAAGTTGTCTGCCATGTTGGAGCCGTGTCCCTGCCATGTGCAATAAATGGGTACACACCGTGTGTCCAAACTATATGGCGTGTAGCCCCTCCCCGTGTATGCGTTACCCCCAAACCGTGTGTTGACCAGTCAACGGCCGCGGAGCTGTGTTGGAAGCCACATGGAGACCGTGCGAAATAACCGATACACGCCATGTACCATAAAGTACACGCCTTGTGGAGGGATTATAATAAGGGGTTTTGGAAGATCATGGATAATCTAAAATGATTTTTATGTAAACAGAATTGAGAATAATGGTGTCAATTTCATAGGATAGGAGAGTGGAACACTTTGAATTGTTAAAATTATTAAATTAGTAAAACTAATTTCATATTCCAAATGGGTCCATGATTATTTGGTTCAACGATACCATGAGGAGGAGTCTAAATCATTATTTTGAATTAAAATTATACATTTTTTAAAAAAATTTAATCATTATCTTCATGTTTTGACATGTTTTTACCCTTTCCATTTTATCAAATAATTTAGACGTTATAAGTTAAAATAATTACCAAATCATGCTAAATGAAAAATTAATGAGACATTAATGAACATTTTATACTGATATGAACTATATGGATGAATCTAATATTTTTTATAATTTATTTCTTTTATTTAAATATTTTATATATTTAATTGTAAATTACACAAATATTAACACAATTCATTACTTGACATTCTAGAAAATAATAACAACTTGATTCAATCAAAAAAAATATTTTAATTAACATAAAACATGTCTATGTCATACAATTTTTTTGGATTGAATAAAATGTTTCTAATTTTATTTATTTTTAAAATTATTTATATTTTTCATTTGATTCTTCCTTTAATAAATCTATTACTACGTCATCATTGTGTCCTAATTAAATTTAATTAATTAGTTCCAAAAAATTATGAAAAAATACTATTTATAGATTATATTTTTGTATTTATAAGGAATATTTATAGTTGATGTGATTAATTATATTAGCACATATTAAAATTATTTTAGTAATGATAGGCATGTTTATGATATATTTGTTTTTACTTTAAATAAAATGTTATTAATGTCATAATCACACCCATGTGGATTGTAATGTCCACTATTTCAGCCCATGTATTTTCTTATTCTACCATATCACATCCAATAATATTATTAAAAGTATTAGGGATGTTTTATATTATTATTTTATTATTTTTTCTCTTAATTTCAGATTTACCATTATCTGTGTTAAAAATAATAATAAAGTTAATATTCACCAAAAATTAAATTGATCTTATTAAATAAAATTTTTCAAAATGATTAAAACCATTAAAGTCTATTTTATAAAATTAATATCACATAAGTGAATAAATAATTTTTAAACTAATCTCACAGATGTGTCAAGAAGATGGGTAACAAGGACATTGAAAATTTCAAGAGGTTTTTATGTCAATATTCAATATAAAAATAAATAAATTAAAAGAAGTTGGTTTAAAATATAAGAACATTATTTAATTATACCTTATAAAAAACTAAAAGAATAATCTATCTATATAAATAATTTTCAAAAAAAAAAGAATTTTGGTATAAAAATGAAGTATTTTTTACTATTCATTAAAAAATGAAACTTGTTGGAAAAATATGAAAAATTCAACAAATGTAATTTTTTATACTTTTATTGTAAATAATAATATTTCATTTTTCATATTATAATTCCAAATATATCAAAATTTATAATTAAAAATGGTATTCTATCAATAGGTTGCAAAAATACATTTTTAAAATATTGGAGCCTTTTTTCGTAAAATCAGATTTATTCTTATTTTTAGCCAATACAAATTATTTGAAGAAAAAAATGAAATTTAAAAAAATCTATAAACATAATATAGTTATATATGTTCATTATTTCCAATTCAACAACTTGGTGATAACTAACACTAAAAATAATAATATAAATAATGTATTTTTTGTTGGTATAACTCAGACTTCTATAAAACATAAGATTTCGGAGAAACCCATTATTGTGTTTAATTAAACTATCATACATATCATCCCCTTGAATGTAAAATTAATATCTAAATAATAATTATTAATATATATGAATGATTGTTTTTCAAAAATTTCCAATGATGTTATGGTAATTCACTATTATAATTGTTGTGTTTTCCACACATAAGTAAATAAATCATTAGTGGTTCTTTTATATGTACACATTACTATTCAATCATGGTAACCAACCGATTGATATTCCTATGATATTCTGAAGCTCTATAACCCCCTCTTCAATAGTTAAACAATTTTCTAATCCATATGGTCTAATTTCTATAGTTCTTCTAAAATAAAATTACATATAAGTGGTAAAATTTCCCTTCTTCCACTTTCTTCGTTACTTCTTTTTTCCTGAGCCTGGATCCTACTTATAATTTTTCCCTCAGATTTTCATGTTTCTAAAAATTATTGTCTTGTTTTAAGATATCATATATGAGATAATAACACTTGTTTTCATTCCATAAAAAATTCTAATGGGTTTATCATTGATGTAATCATCACATTGTCCTTTATACTAATGGTTAATCAGTTACATCATGTTCTAGACATTACTAAAATAATAAGCTTTAATATTAATGATGAATATCCAACATCATTTGTGAATTATAATCAACTGTAATATAACATGGTTTAAACCCTTACACTATTTACTCATTTACATCATCTTGTACGCCCACAATTTAATTAATTCAACCTATATAAATAATATTTTACACGGTGTCACTTTATGTTGGGTTATCTTATACATTTCAGCCTAGTTCATCAATGTAATAAGGAAATTAATAAATTATTTAGTTTCAAAAAAATAATAATATTAAACAAATTATATACCTCAGGAGTAAAAAACCTAGTTTTTTGTTATGGCATCTAGGCCATTCACCAGAATAATGGTCATGATATAAATGACTGACAATACATGGTGTTTTTACCTCTAGATTCATATATGTGAAAACCAAATCGACCTAAATTATAATGATATGGGTATGTATCTTGGAAAATAATAATATCAAAAATGTAGAAAAACATTATGTCATCCCCCTATGAGAATTCTTGTTTCGTAGAATTATCCCCAGGGTTTTAAAAATGTTCTATTATACTAATGAATAAAAATGACTTGAATATCATTTGACAGAAACTACTGGGACCCAATCCATTAATAAATTCAATTTAATGATTCATAGAATTCTTATCAGACAAATAAACAGTTAGGGTTGAGTGGTATAGTGTTATTAATGTATTGGACCGATATATAACTCAAATTTTAAATAAAAATATCATATTTACTTAAAATAGACGTAGTTATACTAACTCCCAAACATCTAAAAATAAATTTAGTAATATATATAAAAAACATTAATATGAGAAAGGTGGGGTAGAAAAATCAACATGAGAATAAAAAAGGAAATAAGTCATAGTGTGATAGTTAAGAGGCACAGAATTATATCATAAATGGGATGCTTATAATCATCAAGATAAGGTTTAAGGAAATGATATCATAAGAGCATAGAGTTTTCAAAATAGAGTGAAGTATGATATCATTAACATAATTCGAGGGTTAATCCCAATACCATCATCATAATGTTGAAAAATATACATTGATAATTTTGGTCAACTCCATAATACCTTAGATAAAATCTCAGAAGATATAAATCATTACCCAAATTATTATAGGGATATAAAATTATAACCAATTATAAATCATAATCTTATTCAGAACCAAGAGAAGGATTTTGGTTTCTTAAATTTGATTCATGGAATAACCAAAGGATAAATCACATGGATTCCAAAGTGATTAAGAAATTAAATATTTTGGGTGTTTAAATTTGAAAATTATTCATAGGGAATTATAATTTATTTATAATATAGATATTTCATATGAATTTTCAAGGAGAATAATGATTAAAAATTTATATAACTTGGTTAATAATTATGAAATAAATAAATTATATTCTAATATAAGGAAATACATTATTTAATTCCATAAATAAAGAGTTGAAAGAAAATGGTTATCTATAAAATAAAGATAGATTCTAGAAGCTATTGATACTTTAAAAACATTTAAACAGTGCAATTATTGACATGATATTGAAAATAATAACGTTCTCATCAACTAGGTTTATATATAATATTGAATATATATGTGAACTAAAACATTAATTACAAAAAAATGAAATCTTATTTGATCATTTTCATATTTAAGAGACAAATATTCAGAAATATTACTTATATATGGGAACAATATTTCCGAATTGGGAGGCATTGAAATTTGACTTGTGACCCACATGTTGTGAATATTGTAGTAAAGTTAACTTACACTAGTGTCTAGATTCATTTTATACATGCACTTTACATCCTAAATATGAAAATTAATTTATTTATATTCATACATGGTAAATTGTTTCAACAATACTTCAAATACCACTACATTCTAATAATTAAATGTTTTTAATTTAGAATCCATTCGTATTTTGGTAACAAGACATAATTTGGTCAATTAGTTCATAACTCATTATTTATGTTGACCATTGTAGAAATAATGTGTAAAAATGTTTAATCATATTTTTAAAATTAATAGTTTTATAGATATAATTTTTAATTATTAAAGATAATTTTAATCATAAACATAGTGGATGGTGATGAAAAATGATAACATTTATCATGGATTTAATAGTTAAAATGAATGAAATATAAATGTTTACATTTAAAATAAACACCAGATTTTAAAATGATAATTGATTATTTTAAATAATATAATCATATATATGTTTTATATATATCATATTAAGTAATTTGTATCATTCTTTTGATCATATATGAAAGGAATTGATTAAAAATTGATGAAACCACATTATGAAGGCAGTACATCATGAAGTTCAATAATCACATTTTTTTATTTCGGTATTGGTAGTATAGAATAAATAATTTTTAATAGATTAATAATATTTAATGTATGGTTATTAATTATAATTATTTGATTATAATTTTATAGATACAATAGATTTGGATGATATAAGTATAAAATTTAATGAAAATGGTAATAAATAGTTTGGAGTGATGAACTTCTGTTATAGATTTCAATGGATGTTAAGAACATCAGAAAAAATCTAGAGAATATGTGATTATATAAGTAAAAAAAAATCTGAGTTGAGGTTGTTTCTTCATAGGTATATAAGAAATTCTATTTTTATGTGAAACCATATATGGAGGGAAGTGATCCATTTTTATATGTCAAGTAATATATAGTTTTGGGATTACCATTTAAATTTCCATGATTCCAATAGACCATTACATTATCAATTACTCAAATATATTGCAAAAATGCTTTTTGGTGAGTTTTTTTGTTTTACCTAGTAAGATAATTCCACACAATTTTATCAGGTTTCATCACTTTTGAAATTATATTATTTTTAATTTAATGGTTTATATTTTATTTAAGAATATAACTAAACTGATATAATTTTTTTTAAATATTTTGGAAGCTAAATTGAATATTTTTTTAGTTTAATTAAATATATGAATATGATAAAATATATTTCTCAATTAGAATATTTGACATATAAAAATTGATTTTATATAAAAATTACTTTTATTCCTTATGTGTTCCTTAAAATTAATATATTTGGATTAAAATTGAAGGGATGTTAATATAGTTATGTATAGGGTTAAATGAAATATTTGAATCATGATTTCATTTATATCAATTTTATTATTTAAATAAAAATTAAATTATATTAGTCTCATAATTTTATAAAAATATATTTTAACATTATCGTGATAATTAACACCAATAATTACGATATTATGATTAATTAAAAAATGAAAATGAAATTGTTGGTTAATATTTAAATGTTGAACTCAAACAAAATACATTTTCATATATTTAAATTCGGAAAGTGATAAATTTTAATGTTTAATCTATGTATGTAAAAATAATTTATATGTAAAATATTACATTAGTTTCAAAAATAATAAACCTATTTTTAATAAATTCATCATTTTAGTATTAAATTATTTATATAACATATAAAATAAATATTATATATATTATAAGTTTATATTATATAATTAAGTAATTCTTATCTTAAAATTAGTTATACTTTCAACCAAATAATATTTTTTACTATTCACCAAAAAATCAATTATTTCACTACAAACCCAAGATTTTATCATTGGAAAATATTCATATAATGAGATCTAAATATTGTTATTATTTAATTAAATATAAATAGGAAAATTATTTAATTTATATATTATTTAGAAGCCATAAATTATAAATAAAAATGATTTATTCAAAAATACTGTATGTAAAATCATGTGTTCTTAATATCATTTCATATTAATTTCTAATTTAAGTTATGTAATTATATTATTTAATATATAATAACATAGTATTATTTTAATTTAGGTCAATATGAAAAAAATAAAATATTTAATACTAATGATGATTAAAATTAAAAATTATATTTATGCTTAATACGGTTTAGTAAATAAAATTAATAAATTATTCTTATTCATATATTTATGCTTTGCAAATCTCTTGATATTAAAATAATTATTTTAATTATATATATACAATATATTTTATATTATTTGTAGTTGTTTGATTACCTGAGTAGTCAAGGATCCCTATGATCCTACTTCAGACCTGGGTTCAAATCTGGATGTGAGAGAATATCTGATGGCATGAGCTGATGCATGGATGACGCATGATGCCTGAATGACATAGGCCAACTAATGGAGGTTGTATGATGCAGGCATGATTCTGAATTGTGGGTTCGTGATAGTTGGTGGGCCTTTGATCTATGTTTTGGGCATCATTTCCTCAGATACATTGGTCCACTTACTAAATAAACACTACACAAAAATGTGATTTTAGTGCGAGTTTATTAAAATCCACCACTAAAACTTTTCAATTTTCTTAACAACATGTAACTTCTCCCCCCAACCCCAAGATTCTTCACCCCTGACCCAATGAAGCCCTCCCCCACCCCCCAAAGCCTCTTCATCGATCCTGAATCTCACCGCCGATCCTGACCATTGTCACACCAGGCCCGACCCTCACGCCTCACCCCCTACACTTGTCTCCCCTCACTGTTTATCCCAACATAGTCACTCGCCATCCCTCTATATCAGTCCGGACAGACCATATAATGCCCCAACCATAATCCTTACATAATCTTGATTTTTTATAATTAATTTAATTTCATTCACGTTTAGGATCTTATCTAGCTTAGATTTGTGTAAATTAGTACATATCTATTAAATTACATCTCAAATATTACATTTTGTACACTTATATTCAATTAAATTTTTTTCCACAACAATAAAACTCCATAAAACCAAGAATTATTTTCATGATAAAAATATCCTATAATTATTCCATTATCTTACCCTTCATAATACCCTGGTAAAAAAATCCAAAACATGGGATGAGCATAAAAAGCTCAGTAAGGGATATACAATAAGGAGTGAAAATATTAGACCATGAATATATAACAATAAATGAAATCATACATTTAACAAAGAAATCATAATATATATAATATATCTCATGAAATGGCAAGATTTATGAATATCTAACTTAAGTAATAAATAATAAAGGTAACTTGTGGCATCTATAACATACTTACACTGTAGCTTTTATAGCTACATAGGGAGTAACCATCGGGGTTACATTTGTAATAACCATCAAAGTGTATTACCTAAATATCTTAGTAGAAACCTTAATGTTTTCCACCATCATGTTACCCAATGCATTGGGGATCTATCTCGGGCTCAGTCACCCTTGGTTTATCATGGAACCGCCCATATAAATAATCAATTCCAAAAAACCATTACATAATCATGACATGTGGAACAATCATAAAGGATAAGTAATATTTCAACATTGCAATCATAATATATCATTTAAAAATATTGAAATAATCAATGATTTCTCAAAACATTTTTCAATATCGAAATACCTAAAATGGGTATATGGTTTTTATTTTCCCTTGAAAAACATTATGACTTGTTAAGGAAGCAAAATTTCAAATAATGTTCGCGGGTGCCGAAAGGTCTTTGTCACCATAAAAATTAAATAGTAACATTCTTTTTTTAATTTAGTAAAATGGATCATAAATAAAGACTCTATTTGTAATACATTTAATTAAATAAAATTTCAATGGATATAATTATACACTGTATAAAATAATGTCACGTATAATGAAAAATATGCTATAATGAAAGGAGATTGAGACAAAGTCCCTTACCTTGAGTCAGACTTATCATGTTCGTTCAATATATTCCTGAAAACAAAACATAGATTAGTTTATACTTTAATTAAATGTTTTTAAAGTGTATTTTTCATTTTATATTACTTATCATCATGTTATAAAAATTACATAATTATTTATATTCAAATCTATTGTTTTGTTGATATTAGGTACATGACCAAATAAGTAGTTTTTTTGAAAATTTTCCACCATCTCTATAATGATATTAATTATTTATATATCACATATATCCATTATATATGTATTTATAATTTCGAAAATATTTGTATATACGAAATAAAATTCACTATTCATTGAGATGGTATGCAGTACCTATACATAAACACATCCATCATTTCTTTTTCTTACTTATATAATTTTAATCAAATGATATAAATGTATATTATAATAACTATATAATATTTTTTTCAATCATGATTCAAAGGTTTAATAAAGTCATTTTTTATACATTCCATGTATAGCATGAATGAGTCATATCACATTAAGGGGGAGATAGTCCACACTTTCGCAAATGAAATTACCTTATTTACACATCATGGAAATCATAAATGTATGTTTTAAATAAAAATTAAAAAAGAATAGATACAATATAAATATAATATATAGAATATAAAAATATAGTTAATATAAATGGAGGCGTTGAAAGGTGGTAGATGAACAATGAACAATCATTGTTTCGTGATGCAGTATTTCTCCATACACATAAAGAGTACGGTCATATCCATTATATGGAAGTTTTTGTATATGTAGTTCCAATAAATCTCATAAAAATATCCTAGTATATTGAGGATATTTGTGTTGTTTTTTAATAAATAAATTATTATATCATAGGGTGTGGGAAGGAATGTAATTGAAAGGAAGTATAGATAATATGTTACCTCAAAATTAGGATACATCATTTGATTCGATCCAAATGGATTTTTTGAATTGACTTCATCACTAGATACAGATTCAAGGAGTAAGGGAAGGATTTTGGGAGATTATTTGAGGAAACTACGAACGATCCATTTGGTTTGAGTTGTGTTCATAAGTGGGTAGAGGCTGTGGTCTTTTAGAAAAGGGAGTGGGGGGAACTTAAGGAAAGTCTTGAAATATTATTTTATTATAAAATGAAAATGAAATTATAATATTTTGAAATTGAAATAATTATAGGATAAGATGATTATGGGTCTAAATCCTATCATACAATATGTTTTAGACATATTTATGTTAAAAAAATTAGCTATATCTTTTTGATTTATGCCTTAGTTAAAAACAGTAACTCTTTCCATTTCTTATTGTATATACACAATATATTGTTATATTATTAACTATAAAATTAAAATCATAACAAAATATGATAATTAATTAAATTTTCAACATTATATAATTCATTTTCCTGAATCATAGTTTTTTATAACTATTATTTAAATTAATGAAATAGAATTTGTTTTAAAAACTCATTTATGTCAATTTTTGCACTGTTAAGTAATTGATTTTTGATAGAGTCATAACAACCTGATACCTTCGAACCACAAGCATTAACTAAAATACCACATGTTAATATCATATATAAATTTCTTGGATGGCATAAAAATAATATAATTAAATTTATTTTTATATTTATGATATAATTTATTTGAATCATTCATTAATATAGCAGTCATGACCTAATCATTATGTCAAAAATAAATAAATTTATTTTATGTCTAAAAACAATAAATAAAATACCATGATGTAATAAATACTTTTGAATTTACAAAGACTATTTATAGTCTAATTGATAAACTATATAACCCCATATAAAAAATTTATTATGAAGATTCATGTTTATGTTATTTTTCTCTTTAAATTAAATTAATTTCTATAACATGTCATCATCACTCCCAAGTGGATACCAAATGCCAATTTTTTGGACTATGTATTATAATGGAAGGAAATAACTTATAGAATATATTTAGGGAATGTTTTAGGGTAGTTTTATATTATTAGTATTTTATTTTATCCTTATTTACCCAATTTACCCTTTAACGATGGTAAATAAAAATAATTAATGATTTTGTTTTTCGTAATGTACAAAAATAAAATTTTCCTATTCACATAATTTGGACCTTATGCTTCCATATATGGAATTAATTTTTCCAAGTTCAAATCAAATAATTGGGTGAAATTAATCTAAAATTAATTCCATTTGACAAAACTAGAATGTGGGTTTTCAAGAAGTAATTACTATCAAAAAATTGTCCTGTATTTATGTCCAATTAAAATTTATAATTACTTAAAATGAACAAAATTGGATTAAATGATAAACCAAATAATCCACATAAACATTAAAACCAACTAAAATTACAATCTAACTATATAAACCAATTTGATGACATGATGTTTTTGAATTAGTGGGTAGTATTTTCCACTATTCATTACAATTCTGATCTTTATAAGAAAATTAAAAAACAATTAACCAATGTATATTAATATGCCTTGACTATATATAATAAGTTTATTTTTCTCAAATATAACATATATAAGTGACATAATCCATATTTAAAAATGGTTATCCATCAAAAGGCGTTATGTTAACCATTTAAAAAAATTATATCATTTCATGCTTAAAATATAATTCATTATTATTTTTAGCCACTGAAATTTTATTGAAAAAATATAAAAACACTGAAAAAACATGTGTAATCATATTTTTGTATGTTATGTTCATCACCTTCAATATAAATGTTAGGAGTTTACTACCATTTAAAATAATAATAATTTTATATTATTTTTGGGTATAACTCAATGTTTTTTGAAATGTTATATTTCAATGAAACCCATTGTTGCATGTTGAGTATGCTATTAGGAAGATATTCCAATTTAATGTATAAATAATATTTTTTTTTATAAATATTAATAGATATTAAAAATTATTATTCTATTAATACATAGGATCCCACATTATTCCTACCTTAGGGAAATTTCATCCCCATAATATTTTATAATTATCAAATAAATGGGGGTATTTATTCCTCGTAACATTTTTATATTTCCACGATGCCTCTTCAATCATATGGATTTTTAAAAAAAACCATTAACAAAATAATTATTTTATTCTGCAACACATGATTGAAGGTTCCGGGCGCAGCGGAAGCGCGTGGGTGGATGTGCCCACTTGGCTTTTTGTCATTAGCAATGATCAATCCGGGATCAATACGACGATAAACACCAGTCTCCACGGATCGAATCACAGAAAAAGACAAAGAAGATGGTTTTTCCCAGAACCACAAACAAGGATCGTTACAGGTTGATTATAATTAATTTAATTAATTATAAAGAAATACCATTTGGGTGTTCTTTCTTCGTTGATGTTCTCAATCACGTTGTCGATGTGATACGCCGTTGCGTCGCATAAGCCAAGTGTAGACTCCCTCTAGCAGTGATCCACACGTGTACCTCGTATCTGTGGACGTCTCCAAAAGATTCTCCGGGTGCTAGCGTGGAGAAGCCTTTGCTTGCGTTGTCCGCCTTAGATTGTCTTGATCCGATGGAAGAGGATCTCTCTCGGTCTTGAGATAGTTCTTGGAGGAATAGGTTCTTTCTGCCTTGAAAGAATTCTCCAGAGATTTTGTGCACAATGATTCTCTTGTGTGTCAGAAAAGAGTTGGGGTTGTGAGGATATTTATAATCGGGTGTGTGGGGTTATAGAGTTATGAAAATAAATAAACGCGTTACGCGTTTTATTTATTTCATTGACTCTTTATTTAAAACCCCATGTCGAATAAATAATTCCTTGACATGCGCCCACGCTGATTATAATAAATATCATTTAAAACAATATTATATCCTAAAAATCCCAACTAAAAAAAACTACACGGCGTGTATTAATAAATACATGGCGTGTACTTGTTATTCATTGAAAACTACACTTAGTGTACATTAAATGTACACGGCGTATATATATTGTTTTCATATATTCATTTCCTTTCCAAAATAAAACTACACGGCATGTAATAATAATACACGACATGTACTTGTTTTATTTTCTTTTTCCTCCATCATTTAAAACAACTTATGCTTCCTTGAATAATTATTAAACCACGTACGAGAATAATCGTTATTCAACTTGAGATACTTGGATAAACTTAGTGTGTGACCCTCTAGGCCTCTTTCTCATTGGCATTAGGCGGGCTTGCCTAAACTCCACGATTACTGTCTAGCAACGGGTCAAGGCACCCAAGAGAAAGAAGTTGACGCCGCATTGACGTATCACCTCATACGAACGCTTACTGTGTAATTTAATCCCTTTGTCTCAATATCTCGTCAAGCAGGTTTCATGGCAGTGTCATAAACCTATATGCTTGATATGTCGTTCTTTGACTACCTGAAATAAACTCATCGTTTACACCATGGCCATGGAATTTAATGCGACAGTTCTATTTCAATCAAAGGGCCGAGATATCAACTTCCATAAATGGAAGGGAAAAATCCTTCCTTGACTTATCCATTAACAACATGTCACTCATGACGCACCCAACATACCCTACTTCCCGCCAACTGTCTGCGTGATGGTTTTCGTCAGTAAATCTAAGTGCGTGAGTCATGACATGAGTTAATGATAATCTTCCAGACTAAGGATCATTACACATGCTCGTAGATAGCAATATCCGATGACACCAAGACATGCGGAATTACTACTGGCGGGTCTGTTCTCATAATCTCCCATCTTAGAGATTACCAAGTGCGAACTCCATGAGAGAGAGTCTCATCTTCTTATGAGTACTCGCACATGACGGTCTGTATACTATGTGTCCTATCATAGTATGTCATCCAACCGCAGAACTTTATTTAGGAATATTGTTATAGCATTTCAAGGTTCTCATCATAGCGGGGATCTGCTATGACCTTATTAATGCAACAAATATTTCAGGACGTTATTATATTATAGTCATGCAGAACAATGAACAATATATAATAAGTGAACATTTATGTAATCAAAGTACAAAACAGTTGGTTCTGAGGACACCAACCCTTACAAACTCCCACTTGGACTAGAGCCAACTGCCTACGACTTTTAGTCCGCTAGACCTCACATGATGATCATGTTTCTGCTGAGTCAAGGCTTTAGTCAATGGGTCTGCCACGTTGTCTTCCGTGGAAATACTGCTCACTGCAACTTCACCTCTCTGAGAAAAATCCCTCAAGAGATGATACTTCCGAAGTATGTGCTTTGTCCGCTGATTTGACCTTGGCTCTTTTTCAAGTGCCACCGCTGCAGTATTATCACAATAGAGTGTGATAGGATCTTTACTGCTCGGTAAAACATCCAGCTCTTGGATGAAGCTTCGCATCCATACTGCTTATTTAGCTGCCTCAGAAGCTACGATATACTCGAACTCCGCTATAGAATCTGCCACCACACTTTGTTTTGAGCTCTTCCAGCTCACTGCACCTCCATTCAAACTGAAGATGTATCCAGTCTGCGACTTCATGTCATCCTGATCAGTCTGGAAACTAGCATCTACATGTCCTCTGATGACTAGTTCCTCATCTCCTCCATAAACCAAGAACATATCCTTAGTACGCCTCAAATACTTAAGGATAGTCTTGACTGCCATCCAATGGCGGTCTCCTGGATCAGCTTGATATCTGCCTACTGCACTTAATGCATAAGCAACATCTAGCCTCGTACATAGCATAACATACATGACTGACCCAATCGCGGATGCGTAAGGGATCCTTGCCATTCTCTTTCTTTCCTCATGTGTCTGAGGACACATTTTCTTGGAAAGATGAATGCCATTTGACACTGGAAACAATCCCCTCTTGGACTGTTCCATACTGAATCTCTTCAGTATCTTGTCAATGTATGTACTTTGACTTAGGCCCATCATTTTCTTGGATCTATCACGATGGATCTTGATCCCAAGAATATATGTCGCCTCACCCAAGTCTTTCATGGAGAAGCATTTATTCAACCATGCCTTAACTGACTGTAAGACAGGTACTTCGTTTCCAATTAGCAATATGTCATCGACATATACTATTAGGAAAACGACTGCACTTCCACTAAACCTTTTGTAGACACAAGGCTCACATTCGTTCTTAACAAAGCCAAATTCTGTAACAGCTTCATCAAAACGAATGTTCCAGGACCTTGATGATTGCTTTAATCCATAAATGGATTTTTGCAACTTTCATACCTTGTTGGCATCCTTTGAAGTCACAAACCCTTCAGGTTGTGTCATGTAGACATCTTCCTGGAGGTTCCCGTTAAGGAAAGCTGTTTTGACATCCATTTGCCAAATTTCATAGTCATGGTAAGAAGCAATGGCCAATAGGATTCTGATAGACTTCAGCATTGCAACCGGTGAAAAGGTTTCATCATAGTCAATTCCTTGACGCTGTCTAAAACCTTTTGCAACCAGTCGTGCCTTGTAGGTGCTGACTTACCCCTCCATGTCCAGTTTCTTCTTGAATACCCATTTATTACCAATAGGCTTTACATCAACTGGAGGATCTACCAAAATCCAGACTTGGTTTTGGTACATGGAATCCATTTCAGAATTCATGGCTTCTTGCCACTTGGCAACGTCTGTGCCTTCAACTGCTTCCTTGTAGGTAAGAGGATCATCATTGTCAACCAATAATGAGTCACCATCCTCAGTGACAAGAAAACCATATCGTTCTGGTTCTCTCACCTCTCTCGTGCTCCTACGTAGTTCTTGTGTCTCTGGAACAGATTGTTCTTCCACGGGGCTTTGTGGAATCTGTTCTTGTACCAACTCATGTGTATCTTGAGCCTCGACTTCATCGAAGTCTATCTCGCTCCCACTATCTCTTCTGGAGATGTGCTCCCTCTCAAGGAATATGGCGTGTCTTTCCACTGTAACCTTTTTGTCTGAGGGGTTGTATAGGTAATATCCCCTTGTTTCCTTGGGATATCCTATAAAGATACACTTTGTGCCTCGGGGTGCAAGTTTGTTACCTGAAGAGGCCTTAACAAATGCTTCGCTACCCCACACGTGTAAATTCGATAACATGGCTTTGCGTCCACTCCATAACTCGTATGGAATACCATTTATCGATTTAGTTGGTACTTGGTTTAGTATGTGTGCAGCTGTTTGTAATGCATATCCCCAAAAGGATAATGGAAGACTCGCATGACTCATCATTGATCTCACCATGTCCAACAGGGTGTGGTTCCCCCTTTCACTTACACCATTCCACTGCAGTGTGTAAGGAGGAGTGAGTTGAGATAGAATCCCAAACTCCCGTAAGAAATCAATGAAGTCCTGATTAAGATATTCTCCTCCTCTGTCTGAGCGGAGTTTCTTAATCTTCTTACCAAGCTGGTTCTCAACATCATTCTTGTATTCTTTGAACCGATCAAGAGAATCTGACTTATACCTCATTAAATAGATATATCCATATCTACTAAAATCATCAGTAAAAGTTTTGAAGTACGAGAACCCACCCCTTGCTTCAACTGGAAATGGTCCACACACATCTGTGTGAACTAATTCTAGAAGCTCTTTAGCTCTTTCACCTTTCCCACTAAATGGGGCTTTGGTCATTTTGCCTTGTAGACACGCATGACATACACCAAGTGGTTTTAGTTCGAAAGAATCTAAATACCCATCTTGATGTAATTTTGTCAAACGTTTCTCATTGACATGACCTAGCCGGTGATGCCAAAGTTGGGTGTGGTATGAGTCATGTAAATTAACTTTGTTATCAATTTCCATTACTTGGTTTGTGTAGTCTAACACATAAAGGCCGTTATATAAATGTGCCCTAACAAAACAAATGCTATCTTTATAAAAGTAGAAACATTCATTTCCAAACTTGAATATGAATCCATCCGTATCTAATCTAGATACTAAAATAATGTTTTTGGTTACATAGGGTACATAATAACATCCTTTCAAAACCAAGACCATCCCGGTGGGCAATGTGTGGTGGTAGTCCCCGACAGCTACAGCAGCAAGTCTGGCTCCGTTGGCTGCTCGTAGATCTATCTCCCCTCGATCAATCTTCTTGAATCTACTTGGTTCCTGTATTTGGATATAGATGTGAGCACCACAAGCAGTATCTAATACCCAGTTAGTAGAAACAGATAGATTGCATTCGATAACAAACGCACCTGAAGCTTCCCCTTGCTTCCTTGGCTGGGTGCAGTTTTTCTTCCAGTGACCCTTCTTGCCACATGCGAAACAAACAGCATCCTGTTCCTTTGCCTCCCCTTTGATCTTCCTTTTCTTGGAAGGCCTTGAAGAAGCTTTGGGCTTAAAGCTCTTCGCCTTCCCTTTCCTTTTATTCACCATAAGGACAGAAGGCTTTTCACGCTTCATGTCATTGTCCACTTGGAGAATAAGGATAAGAAGATCAGATAGAGACTTCTCAATATTGTTCATGTTGAAATTAACAACAAATTTTGAGAAGCTCTGGGGAGTGATGCGAGAATGATATCGGTACCCAGTTCTTCAGGGAGTTTAAACCCTAGAACCTCCAATCACTCAATGTAGCCAATGAGCTTGACTACATGAGGCCCAACTGGGGCACCCTCTCCAAGATTGCTCTGAAACAGAGCCTTGGAGATCTAAAACCTTTCCTGTCTTTCTCTCTCCTGGTATAAACCACGGAGGTGCTCGAGCATGTTTTAGGCATCCATGTCTTCATGAGACTTCATGATCTCACTAGACATAGATGACAACATCAAACATTGAACGTCGAGAGTATCGTTCAAATGTTGATCATAGACTAGGAAATCTTCATCACTTTCCCCTGGGGCAGGAGAATCAGGAAGTGAGGACTCCAGCACATAAAACTTCCGTTCATGGCGTAGGATAACCCGAAGGCGCCTAAACCATTCCTGAAAGTTACTGCCGGTGAGGATGTCGTCTTTATCCAGAATTGATCGCAGAGAAAATGTGGTTGATGTGTTTGTAATTTTGATTCTACAATTTAAAAGAGCAGATTCATCAGTACTTTCTTGATTACATTTTATGAGAAATAATAAATTTTATTAAGTCTCCCACTATTTTATCAATTCCCAATGGCCCTCACCATTGAACTCGGAATGTCCAGTTGCTTTGACATTCTAATGGCAAGGATCCATATTTCCCTTCGAATAACCCCAACAAGGGTTGGTCAAGCTATATAAAGGTATTTAGGTAGGCGGGTCTTTGCCAACTGTGAGCTTACAGTTCCTTGATCTGTTGAGTGGACTCCCCAATCCTGAAATCCTGACTTGGATTTCCTCAACTCTTGCCTCCAATATTACATCAAGCCTAGCAAGGGCTACTTCTCTTGATGTAATATGGTTAAGTCAACCCGAAACCTTTCATAAGGGCTTCCTTTATAAAAGTAAGTGTCCCAACAAGGATTGGTCAAACACATAGTTTTATTGAGTCTTTCCCTTAATCAAGTAACGGAAGGCTTGGTCTGACTTAATATTGTATTTGAGGGATTTTATTCTTTATGCGTATCTTTTCATAATCACATGCTTGTTAATATTAAGTTATGCTTGCTTAAGTGATTAACCATGTTCCGATAATGTATACGCATAGACCGGTTTTTATTTTATTCCATCTTTTCATGCTTGTTCATTTTATTAATTATGTGATCGTGACAACACATGCATAATATATAAACCATGCAATCAGACAGAAATAAAATAAGATGGCATGATCATGAGCTTCTATTTGGTAAGCTTATCTAGCAGTTTTGATAAGCTTACCATGACCTAGGGAAAACACCTTGAACCTGATGATTCGTGTTTTGCAGCTCCCACCTGTCCACCTTTGTATCTTCTTGTGTCGGTTTCGCCTCGGCTTCGGGATTTGAACCGTCTCCTCTGGCTTGGGAGATCCTCCATTATATGGGTTTACATTAAAGAAACCATGGGCACGCAGGCCCTACATTTTATTGGAAGAAGGCTCGCAGGCCAACAAATTTAAATTAAATTAATTTAAATGAAACCATACACATACAAAGGGTCTTTGGTCTAGCTCATGATCATCCATAGTATGCAACGACATTTACGCATATTTAGAATTCAAATTCATTTAATCGTTCTTTTATTTAAGATAAGACGTGCTCGAATTCAATTAATTATGATCTTATAATTAATCAATTATTTATCGTAAATTCCTTTCTGAATTTCCTTGAGATTCTTCTCATCCATATTCCTTGTACGGGTCTTTGTACATTGGAGGAAACCTGGTGAAATTCCATTTCTGGAATGTACACGGCGTGTAGTTTATAATTACACGGCGTGTATTTTTCTTTTCACCCTTTGTCCAAAGTACACGCCGGGGCTTTGGCGTGTTTTTCTGTACTTTGGAAATTTTAGAGTACATGGCATGTAGATGAATCATACACGGCGTGTACTTCCTTGTTACGCGGTAACCGGCATGGAGATCCCGTATACGCGGTACGCGACTTATCTTTGTACACGGTTTCACCTGGGTCGGAATGGACTACACGGCGTGTTGTTCCAACATACACGTCGTGTATTCCGGTTTCCACACGCCGTTCTATTCTGGTCAACACGGCGTGATTAAAACTTAGGCATAATCAATTCACACGGCGTGGTTTGGCAGACCAGTGCCGGTTCGTTGAACCTAAGTACACGGCATGTAGTTTTAATTACACGTCGTGTAATCCCGTGTTGTACAGACAGAAAGAGCGGCTCCTCCGGATGAGTTCCTCGTTTTTATTTTAATCAAAATCAAAATTAAAAGGTCGTTTCTGTGATATGAATCGAGAAATGAAGGAGGAAGAATAGATCTCGTTAATTCAGATTTATAGAACGATTTATTTCGAATTGAATCAAATATGAATGCGTAAATTATCAACGAAAATTAAATAACTATAATCAACGTTGTAACCTCCCTTTGATACCATTTGAAGGTTCCGGGTGCAGCGGAAGCGCGTGGGTGGATGTGCCCACTAGGCTTTTAGTCATTAGAAATGATCAATCCGGGATCAATACGACGATAAACGCCAGTCTCCACGGATCGAATCACAGAAAAAGACAAAGAAGATGGTTTTTCCCGGAACCACAAACAAGGATCGTTACAGGTTGATTATAATTAATTTAATTAATTATAAAGAAATACCTTTTGGGTGTTCTTTCTTCGTTGATGTTCTCAATCACGTTGTCGATGTGATCCGTCGTTGCGTCGCAGAAGCCAAGTGTAGACTCCCTCTAGCGGTGATCCACACGTGTACCTCGTATCTCTGGACGTCGCCAAAAGATTCTCCAGTTGCTAGCATGGAGAAGCCTTTTCTTGCGTTGTCCGCCTTAGATTGTCTTGATCCGATGGAAGAGGATCTCTCTCGGTCTTGAGAGCGTTCTTGGAGAAAGCGGTTCTTTCGGCCTTGAAATAATTCTCCAGAGATGTTGTGCACAACGATTCTCTTGTGTGTCAGAAAAGAGTTGGGGTTGTGAGGATATTTATAATTGGGTGTGTGGGGTTATAGAGTTATGACAATAAATAAACGCGTTACGCATTTTATTTATTTCATTGACTCTTTATTTAAAACCCCATGTCGAATAAATAATTCCTTGACATGCGCCCACGCTGATTATAATAAATATCATTTAAAATAATATTATATCCTCAAAATCCCAACTAAAAAAAACTACACGGCGTGTACTTGTTTTTCATTGAAAACTACACTGCGTGTACATTAAATGTACACGGCGTGTATATCTTGTTTTCATTTATTCATTTCCTTTCCAAAATAAAACTACACGGCATGTAATAATAATACACGACATGTACTTGTTTTATTTTCTTTTTCCTCCATCATTTAAAACAACTTACGCTTCCTTGAATAATTATTAAACCACGTACGAGAATAATCTTTATTCAACTTGAGATACTTGGATAAACTTAGTGTGTGACCCTCTAGGCCGCTTTCTCGTTGGCATTAGGCGGGCATGCCTAAAGTCCAATATTACTGTCTAGCAACGGGTCAAGGCACCCAAGAGAAAGAAGTTGATGCCGCATTGACGTATCACCTCATACGAACGCTTACTGTGAAATTTAATCCCTTTGTCTCAATATCTCGTCAAGCAGGTTTCATGGCAGTGCCATAAACCTATATGCTTGATATGTCGTTCTTTGACTACCTGAAATAAAATCATCGTTTACACCATGGCCATGGAATTTAATGCGACAGTTCTATTTCAATCAAAGGGCCGAGATATCAACATACATAAATGGAAGGGACAAATCCTTCCTTGACTTATCCATTAACAACATGTCACTCGTGACGCACCCAACGTACCCTACTTCCCGCCAACTGTCTGCGTGATGGTTTTCGTCAGTAAATCTAAGTGCGCAAGTCATGACATGAGTTAATGATAATCTTCCAGTCTAAGCACCATTACACATGCTCGTAGATAGCAATATCCGATGACACCAAGACATGCATAATTACTACTGGCGGGTCTGTTCTCATAATCTCCCATCTTGGAGATTACCAAGTGCGAACTCCATGAGAGAGAGTCTCGTCTTCTTATGAGTACTCGCACATGACGGTCTGTATACTATGTGTCCTATCATAGTATGTCATCCAACCGCAGAACTTTATTTAAGAATATTGTTATAGCATTTCAAGGTTCTCATCATAGCGAGGATCTGCTATGACCTTATTAATGCAACAAATATTTCAGGACATTATTATATTATAGTCATCCAGAATAATGAACAATATATAATAAGTGAACATTTATGTAATCAAAGTACAAAACAGTTGGTTCTGAGGACACCAACCCTTACAATGTTAACTATGTTCAAGATCATGGAATTGTTTTTTCCCATAGGAATTATTAACTTCCAACTGAACTACTTATGGGATCAAAATATATGATAGACACAACATATACTTTCATAACATTGAAAAATGAAAACTATAGTGTAATTGGGTTAAATATGGACGTAAAGACACCCTATAGGAAACTTATCCAACATTCTATAGGATTTAATAGGGTCTAATGAACCTCAGACTATGCTTTCCCTTACAGCAAAATGCATCACACTTTTTCCTGGAGAATCATTGAGAAAGGCATGATCACCAAATTTTAATGAAAGATCCTTCCTCCAGTTATTCACATAATGTTTCAGCCTTCGATGAGCTATTCTCATGTGATTTTGAATCAACTACACTTTTTTTACCCTCTCTTCTTCCAATTCTTGTCCCATCAACATCCTTTCACCTACTTTATCCCAAAAAAATATAGATTTTGACACCACTTTCCATACAATTCTTTAAATGGTGGTATCATTATACTAGAATGGAAAAAAAATTGTATGAAAAATAAACCGAAGAGGGATGTTGATTCCAAAATCCCTAGTAATCATTGAACAAGAATGTAGAATATCCTCCAATGTCTAAATTGTTGGTTCTGACTACCCATCTGAATAAGGATGAAAAGTTGTAATAAATTTTAATTCAATACCCGATGGATCATGAAGGCTTTTAATAACGTTAGAAGGGAACCTGTGGTCATGATCAGATACAATGTATTAGGGAACTCCCTGTAACAAGACTATAAGCTTAATATACAATCGATAAATTTTATCTAAATATAGAGTATCTCTAAAAGGAATAAAATGACCAAATTTATTCAATCGTTCAACAATATCGAAGATTTCCTTGATACCTTAAGAATTATTTGTTAATCCAACTTCAAAATCAATGGAAATATTTTCCAATATCCACATTGAAACTGGTAAAGGATGATGCATCCCTCATATTAACATCCATTATACTTTAACCTATAGATAAGTCATACACTTCATAGAAAAGGCAAAAATATCAATTTTCATTCCATCCCTCCAGAAATACTCATGAAGACCTTTGTACATATTAGTTCTCTTCAGATGTATAGTAAACTATGAACTATAAGCTTCACATAACAAATACATCTTCAACTGAGAATCATAAGGAACACATAATCTCATTCCAAACCTTAAAACACATTATTTTTTAGTGTCAAATTCTGGTATCATACCCATCTAAAACAATTCATCCTTTTCTACAACTCACTGTCTTCTTTCTGCAGTTGATTAATTATGTCTAATAGAGATGATTTCACTACCAGCTGAAAAAATAAGTGAAATCCCTAAAAAACAACTTATTATCCAAAATTAGTCAAACAAGAAACCATAGGATCTTGTTCAAAACATAGAAAGATTAATATGGCTTTACTCGTTCCACCTAAATCCTCATCCACTTTATTTTCCTTTCCTATAGGGTAATGAATTATGAAACAATAATATTTTATTAATTAAATCCATCTACTTTGTATCATGTCTAATTCATTCGGATGGAATATATACTTCAACTTTAGTGATCATTATATATTTCACACATCATGTCATATAGATGATGCCTCTAAATTTTTAAGTCAAAAAAAGAAAACAACTAATTCCAAACCATGATTAGGGTAATTTAACTCACGAGTTTTCAACTGAAGTTAAGCATAAGAAAATACCTAATCATTCTACATTAAAACACAATCATGTCCTTACAACAAATCATCACTATAGATTACAAATTTACCACTTTTAAAAGACAGTGCCAAAACTTGATCGTTTTCCAATATTCTTTTCAATTTCTAAAAACATACCTCACATTATTTTTTCCAGATGAACATAATACCCTTTTGAGTGATCTTAGAAAATTTTATAGATAATCATGAAAAATTTTCAAAAAAATCTCTGATAATAACCCAATAAAACAAGAAAACTATGAATACCTATGATATTTGTTGGTCTGGGCCACTCTATAGATACATTTTTTTAATGTGTTCAACCATTATGAAATCATTAGAAACAATATGTCCCATGAATGAAATTTTTTTCAACCAAATTTCACTCTTAATAGACATTCCATATAGTGTCTTTTCATTTATTGATTTCAAAACAATACTTTTGTAACATTCATAACCATCCCAGATTTTAGAATATTTCAAAATATCTTTAATAAGCACAACCTTAAACTTGTCCAAGTACACAAGGAAAATTTAATTCATAAGATCCATGAATACAAAATGGGAATTTCTTAATCCAAAAGGCATAACTATTCATTCGTTATTCACATATCTAGTATGAAACACAATCTTCAGAATGTATACTTCCATTAATTTCAACTAATGGTACAACAACCTCAAGTCAATATTTGAGAAATACTAAGCTCCAGGGAGATGATCAACCAAATCATCGATATGAGAAAAAATATACTTTTTATTAAGAGTGATGTTATTCAATTCTATATAATCAATGAAAAGTAAAATTTATTAATCATTAATTTAAACAAATATTATAGGAGAACCTTGTGGTGATGTTATAGGATGAATGAATCCTTCATGTAATAACTCCTATAATTTCTTCTTTATCACTAAAATATCAATTTGAGCCATTCGATAAGGGGGTATTGAAATTGGATTATCATCAGGAACCATGTAAAAGTTAAATTAAACTTCTTGATTATGTATTATACAAGAAAACAAATCATGAAAAACATCGTGATACTCGTTGACCACCAGTAAAATATTAAGATGAACAGTTCATTTGTTTTTATCAAAATGTGAAAGATGATATTCATTTCTACCTTTTAATAGTTTCTCAGCTTCTTGATATGATATCATAATTAAAGTTTCATTTTTTTACAAAAACATTAATTCATTCTAAAAAGAAACCTCTTTATCTCTATAGTCAGTATTAGTATGATAAACAAGAAGCCATCCAATACCCAAAATAACATCAAACTCTAGGGGAGGAAATTATAAGGATTCCATGTATATTATTTTTGCACACAAATATAGTAAGGTTCATCTAATTTTTTTAATCTCACCATTTCCCCCACGTGTTTTTACCACATCATTAGTATTAATATCATGATATGGAATTATCATTTTTCTAGAAATTTTACCCAAAAATAATGATTGTGTAGACCTGAAATCGAATAATACCTTGGAATAATCTGAATAAAAAAGAAATGGACCTGATACCGCATCATTAGATGACCCAACATCTAATCAAGTAGTTGAAATGGATTTCACCACTCTTTTTTGCCTATAATATGGTCATTTTCTATACATTGAGTTCTTTTTCAGAAAATAATTTACAAAAATGACCAATTTCATGATACTTGTATCATTTTACTGACGGTAAATAAAATTTTATCTTAACACTAACTGGATATTTTTAATTTCAATTGCAACATTATTTCGCATTTAACAACATTATAAGCACTTAATATAATTTAAAAGGCATTCCCTATTGTGCTTTCTACAACAATTTTCAGAAATTGAAATCTTAAGTTTCCTAACATTAGAATTTTTGGAAGAGATCATCCCTTTCATCTAACACATTGACATCTTTTTTTTTCAAAGAACACATGATCAAATGACATGTCAATTTATACCTTCTCCACACATCGAAAAAGTTTTCCAAAACATTTTATGTAATGATATACTAATTCCCTTTGATATGTTTTAATTAATTCGGAGTAAAAATTATTGATTTTACTATAAAGAACACATATGATATTTGGAGCATACGTTTTCAGTTGCGTGAATTTTTTTTCATTAGCAGAAACTAAGTCAACCTTCTACTACAATTCCATGAATTGTTTTTCCCTCATATGTTGAACCACGTAATAAAAATATTTCTGAAGGATCATACCTTTGACTGCATCCCATTCAAGATCATCAATCACCTCATTTTCCTTCATATTTTATACAATTGACCACCACTGACCAGCTTCGACTTTAATCTAGTAAAAAAGAAGACAATCCTTTTTATGTTTTCAACACCCAATGACATCAAAAATATTTTTCAATTATTTAATGCACCCTTCAGCTAGTACAATGTTAGATGATCATCTTAATGATGAGGGATGTTGCATTATGAAATGATCTACTTCTTACATGTTCTGTTTTGGTTTATCTGGATGATCTCATTCATATATACCACCACCATTTATTGTCTGAGTTAACAATTTCATCTCTCCAACATACTATTCGGTTCTGATTCCGACCAACTTAGGATAATGATTTGGTAGGTTGTTTTCCTGTTGAGGTCGTCTCATCATTGCTACCCTATTTCATAGATGGAAGACCATTCTGAACACATATATATCTTAGGAAAAGAAACATTGTAATAATTTAAAACTATATAATTTCAATAATAAAATATTGTCAAAATAATTTATTGATATTATTTTACAATATCATAACTCAATGTTATCTAAGATGACCTCTGATACCAACTATAAGTCCCCATCCTTAAACATTAAATAATCCTTATTTTTTGATCAAGAATTTAATTTAGTTCACATTGACGATATTTTTAAGGGTTATAGTTTTAGATAATTATACCATATCTATTAAATTACATATAAAATTTAAAAATTTATACAATTCAATTCAATATATTTTTTTCACAACTATGAAAAGTCATCAAAAAACATGAATTATTTTCTTGATAAAAATATTCTTTATTTCTTCCATTACCTTACCCATCTTTATACACTATGAAAATTTCAAAAACATGGGATGAGCATAAAAATCGCAGAAAGGGTTATAATATATGGAAAAAATATTATTACCTGAATATATAAAAATTAATGAAATCATAATTTTAACTCATAAAATATAATTTATTTAATATATCTCATGAAATCATATAATTTATGAAAAAATCATTGAAATAATAAATCATAATGGTAACTTGTGGAATCAAGAACATACATAAATTGTAGATTTCACTACTACATTATGATTAACTTTCATGGATAGGTTTGGAATATCAATCATATTATATTCCCTAAATCTCTTAGGATGCACCTTAAGGATTTAATCATTCAGGTTACCCAATACATTGGAGAGTTATCTCAGGATCACCATCCCATGGGTTATCATGTAACCCCTATATATGTAATCAATTCCCAGTAACTATAACATAATTATCATATATAAAAAAATTATAATGGAAATATAACATTTCCACTTTGCAATCACAATATATTATTTCAAGAAATTGACATAATCAATGATTTCTAGAAACCATTTTCATTTCCAAAATACATAAAAGGGTATACATTATTTATTTACCTTTTAAAAACAATATATATTTTTAAAGATTCCAAATATCCAATAATGCTCGCAGTGGCAGAAAGGTTTTTTTCATCACATACTTTAAAAAGAGACATTCTATTTAACATTTAGTTAAATAATTTGAGACCAAAATTTTCCTTTTTGAATACCATTGAATGAAACTAAAAGTCAAAGGAAATAATTATACAACATATAAAATAAGTTCATGTGTGAACCAAAATATGCCTCAGTAAAAGGAGATTGAGAAGAAGTCCCTTAACATGAGTCTGACATGCCTCATTCGTTATTTATATTACTGAATAATAAAAATTGGTTAATTTTTTCTTTAATAAAAACCTTTTTAATTTTATTATTCATTTAATATAACTAATCATCATGTTATAAAAATTACATAATTATTTAGGTTCATATCTATTGTTTTGTCGATATTCAGTACCTGAGTTAAAAATGAACATATTTTGATGTAAATTTTCCATCATCTCTATAATGATATTAATGATTTCAATATCACATATATACATTATTTATGTATTTATAATTTCCATAATATTTTGAGATAATAAATTAAATTCACAGCTCATGGAGACGATAGGCCATAGGTACATATGAGAGATACTATTATTTATTTTTTATATTATAATAATATTAATAAAATGATATAAATTTATATTATAATACCAGTATTATATTTATTTAAATTATGACACATAGGTTTAATAAAACCATCCTTTTATGTTCCAGGTATATCATTAAAGAGTCATATCACTTTGAGGGGTGGTAGTCCACACTTCCTCAAATGAAATTATCTTATTTAGACGACATAGAACACATAAAGGTATGTTGTAAATAAATTTTATAATAGAATGGGGAAAATATAAATATAATAAATATAATATATAAATTTAGTGCCATCATAATGGCCACCATGAGAGGTGGTAGATGAAATTCGAACAATCATTTTTTAAGGAGGTAGTAGTTCACTGTAAACAAAATCAATATAATTATATCCATTAGATAGAGGTGTGTGTCAGTGTAGTTATAAAAGATATCACAAAAAATTAAAATTATATTAAGGATACTAGTGCTTTTTTTAATCAAATTATATTAAAAGAATAGTGAGTGGAGGAGGAATACAAAATAATGGATCATCAGTGAACACGTTACATTTAAATAGGGTAAATTATTTTGATTTGAGTCAAAAGGCTTTCTTGAAATGGTTAATTCCCAATATAAGGCATTTAAGAGAAATGGATAGATTTTGGGAGCTTATTTATGTTGATGATGGATTATAAATGGGGCATTATAGGTGTGAGTATGTGGGTAGAGGCGGTGGCCTTTTATAGGAGGGAGGATGGGCACGTTAGGAATGCCTTGAAATATTACATTATTATAAAATTATTTTATAATTATAATAATTCCAAGGTGATATAATACTGTTTAAGATAAGGATGGGTCTAATTCCTCTCAAAAAATAGTTTTTATACATCTTTAGTTATTAAAATTAACCATATCTTTTAGATATGGCCCTTAGTGAAATTCCTTAAATCTTACCATGTCTTCTTGTTTTAACACAATGTATGGTTACTATAGTTACTATGAAATTAAAATAGATACATAAGTGGATCATTAATATATTTTGTAACATTATATAAGTCATTTGGATGAATCTTTGATTTTTTAGGAGTATTATATAATTTAATAAAATAATATTTGTTTTAAACACTCATTTATGTCAATTTTGTATGTATTAGTAATTGATTTCTTGAAGTCAATAATCCTTTATTCATTCAAAAAAAGGAATTAAGTCAATGATAATATGTCAATATAATCCCTAAAATTTGTTGATGGAATCATGATAATAAAATTATATTTATTTAATTAATTATATTATTTAAATAATAAGGTAATCACAACATCATCATTGTGCCATAAATAAATTTAATATTTTAAAGTCTAAAAATTATAAATAAAATACCACGATTTAAGAAATAGTTCTATATTTCAAATGAAATTTTATATTCAAAGATATCAATCATATAACCTTGTGTAATAATTGTTTTAGTAAGAAGATACATGTTTATATTATTTTTCTATTTTCTTTTAATTAATTTTTATAACATGTCATTATCACCCCCAAATGGACCACAAATGCCATAATTTCATCCTAATTATTCTCATTGTCATAAATAACGCATAAAATATGATGATGACACGTTTTAGTGTAGTTTAATAATATTAAAATAATATTTTTACCCATATTTACATGATTTACCCTTAACCATGGTAAATTTAAATAATTACTGAACATTCTATACGTAATATCCAAAAATAAAAGTTACATATTCAGAAAATATTGAAAATACAAATAAAAATATAGAATCCATTTTCATAAATTCAAAACAAATAATTGGTTGAAAATAATTTAAAATTAACTCAAGTTTTCAAAACTAGAAAACATGTTTTTAAGAAGTTAAAAGTATCAAAATATTGACATGGGTGTATGTTTAATTAAAATTGAAATTTACTTCCAATGACCACAATTTGATTAAATGATAAAAACATAATCCAACTACACTTTAAAAAATAAAAAATTAAAATCTAACATTATATATTAATTATAATAAAAGGATGTTTTGAATTAAAATGCAGTATTTTTTACTATTCATTAAAAAATGAACCATATCAAGAAGTTAACAACAATTTAACCAAAGTATATTCGATTGTACTGATTATATATATATTTTTTATAATCAAATAGAACACATAAATGTGGAAAAAACTAGATTTAAAAAGGATTATCCATCAAAAGGGGTTAAAATAACCTTTTAAAAATATTATAGTATTTCATGCTTAAAATCATATTCATTCTTATTTTAAGAATTTAAAATTTATTTGGTAAATGTAAATACATTTAAAAAACCTTTGTAATCATATGGTAGTATGTTATATTCATTTCTTCCAATGTAATGGCTAATCATAAACTACCATTTAAAATAATAATAATAATATATTAATTTTCGATAAAACTCATTGTTGTGTCCAACGTAAGATTTCAAAGATAAATGTGGTTACATGTTAAGTACACTGTCCAAATATGTGTCACCTTTAATGTAAAAAAATAATTTTTCTTAAATATTAATACAGATAAAAATGAATTATTTTACAAATACCTAGGATCCAATATAGCAAGTCGCTACCCCTTAATGGTCGGGTGGTAAGTGAAAGGAATTTTCAATATAGATATTTTCTAAAGACCCAAAAAATACATGTAATTTTTTATTTTTTATTTTTATGAGTCTACCAAAATATACGATGCATGATTCCGAAGCCGGTTGTGATGGAATTTATTTCTTAACGTTTTTTGAGTTACGTTAAGTAAACGTGTGGGTGGGATATTCTGTCTTTTGAACTGGTGCTCAGATTAATAATTTGAGAGAAAAGTTGAATCTACAGCACTAGGATTCACTTAAGGGAAGATTTAATACAACAGTAGTAGGTTGGGAGAAAAATTTAATGTTTGGTGTTTACAGAAAAATAATAAAATTACTTAGCAAGATATTTTATTACTTTTTCTCTAGTGGATGAGCATAGGTGGTGGAGACCTGTGACTTGTCATGCCAATTAATGGCTTCACTCATTATTTTTTGAGACCACACCATTGTGGAATTAAGAGGTTCCTTCATTAAATAAACAACATTAATTCATCGGTGTGTTACTCACCTTTCCACTTCTTATTTAAATGGAGCTCGGTGTGGGGTTCTGTGACATCTTCTTCAAGTGAAAAAACTCTAGGGATGTCCAACACCGATATCCACCGATGGAAGATGGAGGCTTTGGAGGCAATGATACTAGACAGTCAAATGGTGACAGCTCAATCCAACGTGGATGCTCCACCCATCGCGACCGCGACACCTTTAGCGAATATTGATGTAGTGTTTTTTTGATACTGTGATATACCTCCTTCTCCTTTCTGGATTTATACGAAGAATGTAGATCAATCGACCAATGCGTTGACCCACATATCATTACTTAAACATGGTAGGTTTATGTAGGGTAACATGTCAGGAGTTATTTCTAAATTTTCTGATTGATACTAACACCCATTTTTTAAAAGGATAATGTGGAGGGTGCGGGACAATCAAAAAAAGGGATGGAAACTCCACCCAATTTTTTTGTACTTGTGATTCCCATGTGCGGTCAGAATAGGTGATGGAAAGCCCAAGATAGGGGTCACGCAGTAGCAGTGGTGACCTGAAAGGATCGTAAGCACAAGCGACAATAAGAACATACCACTGAAGCACGTTCGGTGGCCTGTTAAACAAACTGCTGACGTGCCATGCCAACAGCGGGTGGAGGAGACCTATGGAAATGGGACACGGGTTGTGGAAAGGCCACACGATGTCGTTTTCTGCAGTTCCCAGAGACAGTCGGCCCGAGCTGTCCCTGCGGGACAATGGTGGTGCCTGAAAGCGCCCACGGCTGTAGCAGCCAAGACAGGAGGGGGAGGCGTGGCACTGTGCTACACCACATCGTCTGGAGATCGGTCGGCCACCTAAATGAATGTGTCACATGGTGGAGAACCCCACACTAGCTGGATGAAATGGCCCCACATCCACAAGTCTAGTTGGAGTCACGGTTCGCCTTCTGGAAGATGTTGTCCAGTCGAACAGGCCGGACCCGCGGCTGAGCGGGCCAACGCAGGTGGGTCGAGTCCCAGTTGGTGGGATGGGTAATCTATTGCCTAGGTATGTGAACTAGCCAAGCTGACCCTGAGGGGCCGGACCCTGTGAACTGGGTCCAACCTTAATGGGCCGAACCCGGGTGGGGTCATGTAGACTCCAAGACCTGTTGTGTCGGGCTGGCCTAACCGAGTTGGACATGCCCCATACCCAACCGGCCCTGAATAAAGAAATGACTATAACATACGAACCGTGTGCCAATTTTACATGTTTTTAGTGGTGTTGGGATCCCTTTTGGGAAGTGGTACCTTGGACATATTCAAGTGGGCTTGACCGAGCCGGACTAGACCAAGGTGTAGTCACGCCCGTTTCCCTGAAAGGTGTGTAGCTAACAGACCAGGCATCCGATTGACGCGTTGTCTATGACATAAAGATCGTTGTGGCATGGAAGTCCTTTGGAGATAATATAATTTAGTTTTTATGGAGATTGATGTGAGACCTGGGTTTGATCCGACATGAATTCAACCAAGTCCTTTTTGAAAAAGTGTCCATATCTCACTGTCCGGGAATCTGATCAATGCGTCCTCTATCATGTGAGGAAATCTACGGCAGGGAGGCCCATGGGTATGATTTTTCAGGCCTTCATACTGGATGAGAGATGACTTATGGCTTGAGGATCTGAGTGTTTCGGAGATCATGCTTGCTTTGTGAAGGAATCCAGTGGCTGGTTGTGACATGAAGAAGGGGAGCGACCATTAGAGGTCAGCATTAGAAACTCTTGAGTAGGATGATCAAGCTGTACGAAGAATCATCCCTACCACTATACCAATGACCAATATGGGTTAGAACTACTATCCAACAATGGTCAGCACCAGTAACCAATACGGGTCAACACTAGCGTCTAATAAGGGTCACCACCACTGACCAATATAGGTCAGCACCTAGCCACCAATATGGGCCATCATATAGTGACATATATTGGTCAGTAGTTCAGTTAATACGGAAAGGATGATCTTGCATTCCGAATATTAATCCATATCCTAGTAACCTTAATGTTATACCATTAGACTGAGATGTCTATTTTTCTTTGTGCATCATGATCTAGACCGTGCGTGTGATTTTACCTTTGTGGAATTTCTTGTGATGTTTCCTTTTTGGATTACTGAGATACTATTAGGGGGTCATGGGGGCCCCTACTGAGTTGTAATACTCACACATACTTGGTATCCTCTCATACATGTGTCTCTGCTGTAGACTACTGATGCTCGAAGGAAGACATTGGAGGTTCGGGATATAGTGGAGCTTGGTGCTATGCGAGTAGTGGAGATCCACTTATTGGACTTCAGACATATAAATACAACCCTCTCGGTTGAGATCCAGGGTAGATGCGATGGTTGTTTATATTCTTTTTAGTTTCTTGGTACTATATTCCACACCCCTGTTTTCAGTTTACAATTGTACTTGTGGTGGTACTTTACTATTGTGATTATACCATGATATTGATGGTTGTTTACATCACTTTCCCTTTTTTTTATGTAAATATATATAAGGAAATTCCATCCCATTTCGGGAAAAGCCTTCATGTTCTATTAACCATCCCCTAGCCTATAGAAGGTGGGCTTGGGTTAGTCACATTTCGGCCTCGTGGGATGGGTCGTGACAATGTGGTATCATAGGACGGTCGGTTCTACGAGAAGAACCAAGAGTATAATTTTGTTGGGGAAATTGTGTAAAGTTTCTATAGTTTAGTTTTCAGTATTGGGAGTCTAGTGTTGGTGTGGTAGTTGACATATCCATACTCCAGGACCTGGATATCTATTTTCCGACTCGGTACATGAAAACACTAGTTTCAAGAGTTTTAAAATGTTGTCTTGATAATTGTTGAGTATGCTCATCAGGTATAACATTTTGACCGTGTAACATATGTTTCTTACAAGATGCCTCCATGAATATTACCATCCAATAATCTAGTAACTGATCATGACAATGGCCCACCGACCGAAAAGGCAACAGTACATGGACCACTAACATTTATGGAACATCGGGTGGTGTACCAGCAACACCACCACCCGATGAGAAGTAGATGCTACCATTGGTTCATGCATGCCGGATGATCACATTTCATGTGTTCTAGAGATAGTATTATTTGAGGTTTCTAGGAGATACAAACCCACAAGAACTAGAGAACTGGATTGAGGTGGTTTTGCGAGTCTTTCTCTTAGTAGAGACACCTGCCGAGTAGATGGCGATATTGGTCGCATGCCATCTTCAGGGCTTGGTAGGACGACAGTGGATCTTGAATCTCTAGGTTAATGAGGAGATGAACCTCACCTGGATGAACATTGAGAACCCATTATAGTATATTTCATGCTAAAGACTTTATGCTTCGTGCGTTTTCAGGAGCTGTTACATTTGCAGTGGGGAAGCCAGACTGTGGCTTAGTACACGGCCAGATTTACTAACCTCTCCCAACACTCTTCTGACATAGTACGAGATCCTTACATCATGTCCCATATATTTGAGCACGGTATATGAAAATTGATTAGATATAAGATAGTTTCTCTCACCATCCTTACATAGCCTAAGGTTCTAGAGTGAGATTTACTGATGGAGAGATTCCTTTCCAAGTAGGCATAGACAGTGAGAGTCCCCACTGGATGACTGGTAGCAGAGTCATCTACAGGTGGATGTAGATACACTTCGCAGAAGCGTAATTAGGCTGGAACATGCAGAGGGAGACCCCAAGATGTCGGTCAGAGGTTAGAGGCTCGAGAGGTTGAGGGATCCACCCGCAAGGCGTGATCTGTTTTTCCCATAGGGGACATGGTGATAGAGCTTGTGCATGTCCAACACCTTGTGCGGATGATCAAAAGATGGTGGAGGGGCCACCGAGGTAGTGGCAGTGACATGATCCTGAGTGCCAACCAGATGGGGGACGAGTTAGGGGAGTAGGACGTGTAGCAAGAGGAGTTTTTGGTAACCCTGCACTACCACCACTACCCCCAAGCGGTCCACCAAGAGCTCAGGGAGTAGGTTGATGGGGAAAGGCCCAACTACAAGCACTAGAGGCTCACGATCCTAACATCATTGAGATGATACTGGGTACGATCTGTATATTCACTACTTCAGGAGAAGTGATTATTGACAGGCATGATAACCATTCCATCATATCCATGTACATAGTTCGGTACACTATGATTCGAACTAAGATTTTAGCTCAACCTTTGCGTTCGGATAGTCCTATGGGAGAAGATTCGGTGGCAACACACTAGTGCTGAATGTGTGATATTACTCTCAGAGGAGAGAGTTTCATATGGGATCGTCAAGTTGCGACATTTAATCCCTAAAAATTCATTCTAGGAATGGATTGGCTATCAACAGTTCACACACAGATTGACTACTTGAGACGTACAATGTGATGTATGTGCAGAGATAGAGGACTATTTTCCTTTGTTGGTAAAAGGAAAACCGAGTAGCACAAGATGGACTTGAGCTCAGGATGGTGTAGCCTATTACATATCAACTGGCATTCATGACCTTCAACATGGTTGATGAGGTGAGTATACAATTCATATTGGCATTAGACGAGTATGAGGACATCTTTTCTAAAGATTTACAATAATTACCTCTCCATAGAGAGGTAGACTTATGTATTGAGTATTACACAAGAACAACACTGATATTGACACCAGCATAACAAATAGCCCCTACGGAGCTATAGGATCTAAGGGTATAGTTGGAGGACTTATAAAAGAAAGGATTCGTAAGGCCAAGTGTTTCTCTAAGGTTATCCCAGATATTGTTTTCCAAGAAAGAAGTTCAATGTTTGAGGTTATGTGTGGAATTATGGAGCCTAAACGAGGTAGACAAGAAGAAAAATTATCCTTTGTTGAGGATTGATGATATCTTCAACCAGCTAATGGAAGCTTGAGGGTATTCATTGATAGTCCTAAGATCATGCTAGCACTAGCTCTGGGTACGAGATGAGGATGTACCGAAGACAACCTTCAGATGTCATAATGGCCATTACGAGTTCTTAGTGATGATATTCTATGTTACCAATGCTCTAGTAATGTTCATGGGGCCCATGAAGAAGATCTTCCAGCTATTCCTTGATCACGTCATGGTGGTCTTCATCGACATCATCTTGGCGTACATAGCATCTGAGTAAGGGAACATTGTATACTTGAGTATAGTTCTGGACACAATACAGAATCCCTAGTTATATGGGAATCATTCAAAGTGTGAGTTCTTCATACGGAAGTTCCACTTCTCAGGACACATCATCTTAGAGGCTAGATTTGTAGTGAATCTAGCGAAGATCGAGGAAGTACTTTCTTTGAAGACAACTATGAGTGTTACTAAGGTGTGAAGCTTCCTTGGATTAGAATGATACTATTGGAGGTTCATACCTGATATCTCCAGAGTAGAAAAACCTATGATCACCTTGACAAAGATAGTTAAACCATTCCTGCGGTCAATGACATGCCAACAGATCTTTCAACAGTTGAGGAAGATCTTGACTAGGGCTCCCATCCTGTGGTTGCCGGAGGAGGGAACTAACTATGTGGATTACTATAATGCATCATGGACCAGACTCAACTGCATATTGATGCAGGTTGATGTAGGGATTTCTTATTTCTCATGACTATCGAGGCCTCATGAGGCGATTTATGCAACTAACAACATTGAGTTTTAAGTAGTATTAATCTCAAAGATTATGTGGTGACACTACTTGATGGGCGAGTAGTTCATGGTTTACTAAGACCAAAAGAGTCTCAAATATATCTTTACATTGAAATATTTTAATCTGACATAGCGATGTTGGCTAGAGATCCTCCAGTACTATGACATTGAGATGGTCTATACACCTAGGAAGGGGAATAATGTGGTATATGCACTTAGCTGGATATTGAGTTCGCTTCTTCGGATGGTTGGGATATTTAAATGTGATAACATAAAAGGATTTTGAAATAGAATATCATAGACACATCATGAGGTAATCAAATAATAAAGGTAACAACAAGGATTTAAGAACTTGAGAAAGTCAAATATTCACTAATAGTTAGCTATATCATCATTATGAGAGGAAACTAATGATTATGTAGGGGGTAGGAAAATTAATTTGAGAGACAAGACATCACATTTCTACTCTGTAAATATTATTCTGTGTCACCAGATGATTATCTTCATTATTTCATTTATTATCATGTGATCTTTCACTATACCTATATTCAGGATGGAGATTTTTGGGCATATATTGATAAATCATTTCATGTTATTTGACCTCATTATTTTGTATTACAATACTTTCTTTTGGTCTAGAAATAATTAAATTGAGTTCTTCTTTTTAAATTATTATTCTATAGTTACAACCTAATTTTAATAATATTTTTTATTATTCATAAGGTTTAAAATTTAGATATCAAGTCATTGGACCAGTTGATTAAGTGTTTTCAAATGAGGGTATATTAATTTCAATCATGCATGAAAAGTTTTCAAGATATGTCAATTTCATCATTCAAGAGAATTATTATATCATTACAGTTCATTAATTTAATTCATATCACTCCCTTTTAGAATGATCTCAGTCATTAACATAGATTATCTCTAACTCTAGTATTATATTTTTTTCACTTCTTTTATCATTTTTTTCACACTATTCAAACACATAATCCATAATTATGATGATGTTTTTACTAATTTATGACCTTAAAAATCCCCCTGATCTTCTCACACACCATACCATTAAATCGACAATTCTCACCACTATATAGATAGAATAGTTGATATACATTTTTATTTTTAGTTCACGTAAATGACCATGCTCAACAATAATTTGGAACCATTACTAGATATGTCTTGGTGTGACTGCCTCATTTTTTTTAAAAAAAATTATTAATAGAAAAATAAAAAATCATTAATAAAAAGATGTTAAAAAATAAGAATTTTTTTATCCATACAATATGATAAATCACAAATATTTTCCCTCTTTATGATGTGTGTTAGAGCCAAATTCCACATCTCTATGTTTTAGTTAATATATTTCACATCATTCAATGATAAAATATTGTTTGGATTTGAAATAGATTATTTTATGTGATGTAATCACCATAATTTTGTGTATTTCATTTTTTTTGGGAAAACAACTCTGATATTTTTCCATGGATATCCATGAAAAAGTAATTCGAATAAAAATAAAAATTATTTTTATGATCCTCAACTCAATGAATATTCATAATTAAAATAAATGATGGTTGAATTTCATTCTATGTTTTGATCTGTATAAATAAAAATCTCATTAATAATGTATTAAAATTTAATAGATATAAGAATTAGTACAGATTTAAGATATAATTCTGGAATAAGAACACAACCAAATTGAAATATTTGGTCACACAATGTAATAGTTGGAAAATTAAAATAAGTGTGAAGTGGAATCTTCAATAGAATTTAGTTGGGAAAAACCACTGAACATGAATAATCTAAGAATAATAATCAAAAACAAAAAATAATCATCTAAACTAATTGAAAATAAAATTATTATAAGTCATATAATTCTTTGAATGAAAATTATACTATAGATTTTAAAGAATAAATGCAGTTTTAAATGGAATTTCTTATTGTTTTCTTTATTCAAATGATTTAAAGGGTTAAAAATTATAGTTGATTTGATTTTATTATTTCTCTTGTTGAGGAAAATATAGGAAAATATTTTTTTGAATATAAAAATATTAGAGATTATTTTATTTAATAATACTAAATGTAGATGAACATTAAATTGGAAATATAACAGAATAAAAAAACAACCATGAAATATTTGAGTTGGATAGTTGTTAATCAATTGGTAGATGTTATATTACTAGTTTTGAGTATTAATACCCAATAAACATTGTATTGGATTTAGATGTATATGATGAAGAAATGATCATTTTATAATTTCCAACTGACGATATTTCATTTCTATTTCCTTATATAAATGATCCATCTAGAGATTTTTCTACAAAATGTAAAATTGTATTGTTCAACCTGGGGAAAAATCATAAAATTTAAATTTAATTTAATTGATTATTCATGAACATGAACATAAAAAATTTTCAATTAAAACTGATGTAGAAATATATATATATTTATTTATTTATTTATTTAGCGGGTGATTATTTGGAATCTAATATCCACAGTGAGGATGACCACATAGTAGATCACTCTATTAGATATATTTCATCAAAAGTTGTGATTGATGAGATTAATTTTAATCTAAAACAATATAATTCAAAAGGTGAGATGAAATTCAATCTTCCCAATTTTTCAATGCCTTCCCCATCTTATTTAGGTCCCAAATGTCTTTTATAATATAGAATTTATTTGGATTGGTTACTTTTGGAGTATCAATGATTCTAAAATATATCTTAAAAAATTTGATACTTCTCTTCATGAATATATTTCCCAAGATATAGCCCCTTGTACCTATGTTATTAATTATTCCATGGCAAGGGAAAGGGTAAAAGGATTTGAGAACAATTATAAACCCTTATTAACATAAATCATACATGTTTCCTCAACCATGAATATAGTAGTTTATTTGGTTTTGGAAGATGAAGATAATGAATATTTTTTACAATTTGTTGTTGTACCATACATTTATTATGAGAAAAATTATTTAAGGTCAAAAAATATGTTGACTTTTATGATGTTGTTTATGTCAAACTATGAGGCATCCTCAAGAATTTATATATATACTTATTCATTGATTATTTTTTCTTTTTTCACTATTTTACACATGTATATTTTTAACAGGGAGCCCTATCTCACATAATTATTTTTCTCACCCACGGATCACAATGGAACAGATTCCCATTGATGTGCGTCTTAGAATGTTCAATCATTGGATTGTATGTATACATGAAACCCAGTATGCCTTCAAGATGGCCAAAGTAGTTGGTATCGACTCTCATTTCTCACTTGGGACTTTTTATTGCACTGTTGTGATGTTGGCGTCTATCTTTAAAGGGGCTCGTGGAGAGACATCGTCTTCTGGGTCACAATATCAGGAGCAGTTGTGAGCATAAACTAAGTATACATAGTGTTTCCATATGCAATAAGAAGAGACGTGTCATCAGCACGAGGAGGACATGCGTCTATGGCAGCAACAGTAGCAGCACAAGCAGATGGAGTACATGCGGTGTCTGACTCATATATTAGGGATTGAAATTCATCCACCATCTCCTCCAGCTCCTCCATCAACTCCTAAAGTCTATCCCTCCAATTATTTTTTTGTTCGGTTAAAAGCATTTGAATTTAACATTTGTTGTGATTTTAACTATTTAGAGTTTTTGTATTTTTTATTAGTGTGGATATTGCATATTTTTTTTAAAATATTAATTTTTTTTATTTATTATTAGTATTCAATTTTTTAATGTTTTATTATTATTATTATAATAACTATATTTTAATATTTTTTATATTTTTTCATGAATATTGAAAATTTTAATATTTTTTTTACTTTACAAATATTAATATAAAATATTCATTAATCATAATTTTATTTATTTTTTATTTTACTAAGAATATGAAAATATTGGGAATTTTTATATTTTTTAATTTTATTTATTTTAATAAAATTAATATTATTTTTTCATTAATCACAAGTATAATAATTTTTTATTTTATTAAATATTTTTGATGGGGCATTTTGCGATGGGGTGACATCACCAATAGATTAAGAATATAATTTTTAAAACTTATTTTTTACTGTTTACATTACCTTCGCAAAAACAATTTTGTGACCTGCCCATCACAACAGGTTTAGGACATAAAGATATTTGTGACGGACTCATCCCAAATGGTTCTTGTATATATAATATATTTAATTGGGGATATATTTTCAATGGGCCTACTTCCAGTCACAAGTAGTATTTTTTTCGATGGACCCACTGCAAAAATACTAGTTTCGATGTCGTTTTCTGCAACTAGCTATTTGCAATGGGACCCCATCTCAAAAGAGTTTTGAGACAGTATCCGGTCGCAAATAGCCAGTCGCAAATATCCGAAATTCTAGTAGTGATAGAAATAAACTAACCCAATGGACATGATGATTTAAGAGATTTATTTCTATATAAAATCATTTTATGTAATATTATTTTGAATATTCCAAATAAATTCCTTGTGAAAAATCAGAAGGATGATGAATCATGAATACAGTGAGGAAAACAATACTGGAAAAGAGAGGTTCACATATAGTTTTATCATTAGACCATATTGAAATATTTATTTAACAAGAAGTGGACTAAAAAGAATTCCCAATTGAGAGTTACCTATATGTTAATTTTGTAGAATGGAAAAAAATAGTTTGATTCTCAATATAGTTATAGGAAAAGATTGGTTTGACCCTCCAAACTCCCATTTTATTGTGAAAAGAAATGAATAATTCAAGGGATGATATAAAAACAAAAAACCATGTATGTTTGAATATGTTTATTAAATTAATCCAAGATGGTCGAAATAAAAATGGATAAGGCTATGTTAAGGGTACTAGAAAATGCTTTATGTATGTATGGATGGACCTCGGGTAATCAATTACTGATGTGATGGGAAGAAGATAGATATATGAGATGATGCTCTAAAAATTGTACCACACGTACTCTAGCATCAAAAATTAATTTATTATGTGATCTATGAAATCCAATTCATGAATATAAGAGCAAATGATGATGATTAATATCATAAAACATTTATGAAAATTGTAAAATGGAAATCTCAATTGATCTTTATTGATGACGTGGCATACTAGAATTAATTTCTAAAAGGTACACATTCCATAAAAAATAGAAATTAAAATATCTTAATTGATTAAATGTATAAAAAAAATTATATTTAATTAATATTTTAAGGTTATGAAATAATTAAAATAAAAAAAAGTTGTTGAATTAATAATGAAAAATACTAATGTTTGGAAATCAAATCCTATGTCAACGATTCACCTTTGATTAATTTTTTTGGGTACATGTTCCCTACACATTCTATTATTTTACATATTTTTGTATTTGAACGTTTTTGGGATGGATTTTAGATCATATTATTGTTCCGTTATAAATTTCAAGGGGGGGGGAGTAACATTTTATAAATATATCCACCCTAGTATGGTCGATCTGTGCGAGGATAAATTTTACACCTCTGATGGAAAATAAATTTTTTTGTGTACGTCCTGATTTTAATTCAAATAGGTAATATATATAACATTATATAAAGAAACACAAAATTAATGATATTCTTATTATATTGGTGGTTTTGATATCCTCTGGGATTAGTTATTTAGTCTTCCATATGATTTTTAATTTATTTTTTTAATAAAACTAAAATATGGTTCTATTCTAATTTTATTAACACAATATATAATTTAAATGATTGTGTGATAGGAATTAGAGATTCAAATACTTCATATTCATGAAAAGGAACTCATTTTCCCATGTTTACCACAATAGGAATCACCTGTTCATTTCTATAGGATGAAATACTAATCAATGCAACTCTATATAAATTATAAAAATCATAACAAGATAGTGGTTAATAATATGTATCCTTCATATTATATTTTTTATTTTTTATTTATGAGGTTCTAAATATTTTTAAATTTCTGTCTATTATTTTGGAGACTATCTATTGAGGTAAAAAGTTCAGGTATACCGAATACAACTTTATTTATGATGTATGAAAATTACAAATATATAGTGATTATATTTTGAATTCAAACATCATTGTCTATATTTAGTGGTTTAATATATCAATCCATTAAAGATTACCATGATTGGTATGTTGTCGTAATTAATGATTAAATTGATATATATGGTAATACTAATTGTGATCTATAATAACACTTGAAAATTATACTATTTTCTCAAAAGAAGCGTATGTTGTATGAAAATTTTACCATGATTCAATTTATACTTCTGAAAGATTCATTTATTCTTAATATAATAAAACACTAAGGTATAATAGTGGATATATAATAAATGATGTTTGTGAACATTATCCATGACTAACCTCAGGGACTGAGATAAATATATTTCTCTAATATTCTGTATATTATCGATATGTAGTGGAGAATTTCATATTATTGTTTAATCCACTACACATATTTACCCAAGAACAATTCATGACCCTTTTGACTAATTATTAAGATGAATATTTAAAGGGGTTGAAAAGGATGATTATCAAAACTATTATATGAACAATTCCCTATTGTATAGAAGGGTTTTTTATCAATAGAGATTCTTTGATAAAGGGATTGGGGATTTTTTCACTCAAAATGATATATTGATTGATTATTCCTCTCATTGATTTTTTTTCATGATAAAAAAAATAAAAAACTCAACTTTTACATTTAACTGTGTAAATTATTAATTAATGATATAGTGGCATTAACATTATAAAGAATGTTTAAAAATTTATATTGATTATAAAATATTATATTGTGTATTCACTTAGAAATATATGAATATAAACAAGTGATGATATTTATATATGATTAAATATTATAATTTATCAATACATTTCCACGTTTGGAAAAAGAACATCATCACCGATTCTATGAGTCATAAATATCTAAACAGATTTCTTTTGTCAGTGAATAAAAAATATCAAATATTTCTAAATATTAAAATTGTGGATCCTTGAAATTATGTTAGAAGGGAAAATATAAAATCGTACACAATATATTGTTCAACCATCTATCCATGTGAATATTATCATAGTGAAAATTTAATTTGAAGAGATAAGTGGAATGCGAAGATTTTTATGGAATTAAAAATTGACTTGAATGGGATTATAAGGTTCATGATATGAGTATTTGTTCCTTAAATTCCAGATTTGATTACAGATTTAGAATAAGAATCTCAAATATTATCATTCAATATTTATTGATGATGTATGAATTTGTATAATGATGGGAAAGATTATTTTTGATGGGACAACATGAAGATAGATATTTCATAATAAGAATTATGGTCCTTAGTATGTCAGCATGTTATTCTAGAGACATACATGTTTATGGGGTCTCTAAAACCATTTCCTATACTAGAATGTAAATGGAAATATTACCATGTATTTCCTTGATGAATCTAAATAACATCAAAATGAGATAATGTTATGTGGGTTATAGCCGATTGAATTAAAAAATAATCACATTTAATTTCTATAAAGTAATGTTTCTCTATTTATTAAATATCAATGATATTTAATAAACAATTCGTATGGTCTCATGGTGAACAACATCTTATTATATAATATAGTGATCCAAGTCTCACCTCGTTTTTCTGTAGGTATATTTAACAATCATGGGATATGGAATTCTATATTTTTACTTCATAATATCATCAGATAGATTGGATTTATAAGAGAATCATTAAAACACTAAAGGATATGTTGAGATCCTAAATTGTGGATTTCAATGGTGGTTATGAAAAAAACCTTCCTCTAATGGAATTTACATATAATAATTATTTTTACTCAAAAATTCAAATGCATCATTTTAAATCCTTCTATTGAAATAAAATAATAACTCCAACATTTTTTTATATTGTTGGAGAATAAATATGATGGGACATGAGTTAGGTTAAAACAATTAGGGGAAATTAGATCTATTTAGAACCGTAAAAATAAAGCTTAGTGTGCACATAAATTTAAATAGACAATAAACAGTTAAATATGTAATTTTATATCATTGAGAATGTATTATTTTGAATCTCCCTAAGGAAGATAATTATGGTATTTAAAAATTAGGGGATGTTGAGACCTATGAATATTTATCCAATATAGTTTCATTATAAGATCAAGATAGTTTCATGTCACATATAACTTTACACTAAACATCTCCCAAGTGAAAAATATGTTCTATGTAACACATGGAGAATGTTAGAGCTTAATTGTTCAGATGTACAAAAAATAATGGAATTAAAAAATGAAAATGATATTTATTTTGATGAAAACTAGTATAAATAATGTATCATTGAGATCAAATTAAATGAATCTAGGAAATATTTAGTATCTGTGTTCATAGGAGGTATAATATATTTGAGAAAGCTGAATGGGAACTCGAGGATTTGAAAAAAATCTATATCCTTATTTTCTAGAATTATTGGGATCGAATTTTTAATTAGAATATCATTTTAATTGGGTAAAATTTAAAACCCCGATATTTTATATTTATTTCATTCAATATAATATTTATGTATTTAATTTAATTCATTACAGGGGTCCCAAAGTCAAAATTATCCCGCATTACACTATATCATTATAATCAAGCCATTTGATTAATGTGTAAAAGTAAAATTAACAAAATCATGACATATATATAATTTATTTTAAAAAATTTATATAAATATTTTAATTCCTATGAAATATATATTAAATTTCAATGAAATAATTTATTTGTTAAAAGAACAATTTTATCTAGGACTTGTGTTTTCTGCATGTTATGTATTTTTATCATATAACCTTATATTATTCACTATTTTAGAAACATTTAAATTAAATTTATTGATAATTTATATTATTAAATTAATAATTATTTAAAAATTAGAAATCTAATGATTAGGATTGTAGATGAATTCCTTTATGTGTAAAAAGCTCAATTTTAAAAATGTACAAAATTATTTTTTAATTAAAATTAAACTAATCATTATTTATTAATTCTAATAATGAACATAATATATTTTATATTAACCCATCCATTTTTAGGATAATTCTATATATTTTTAATGTACAAGGAATGAATATATATTAATTGTTATACATAAAAATTGACTTTTCAAAAAAAATTGATGCATTTTTCACAATTTGTTAAAAATTAATTTCATACGCAAAAAATATTTGAAATTTATAAAATGGATTCCATGTTTTAAATTGGAAATATAATTTTTTAACGAGGATACCTTATTTTTTTCATAATGTATATTGGTAGCTATTAAAATTTGTTACCATTGTATTGTTTAAAACAAGTTTATAGGGTGTTTAATATAGGATATAAATATAATATTTCCACATAAACATGTATAATTCAAATATTACGATGATTACTAGAAAATATATTATCCAATATTTTATTAAATTTATATTTTAAGCATTTTACTTAAATAAATATTTATTTATATTTAAATCATTTAAGTAATTCCAACTCTATCATATCCCTCAATTGTAAAATGTCAGATCATATCCACCCTTATTAAAGAGTTGTGATACTTATACGTTATCCAATAAAATCCTTAATACCATAATACATATCTTAACTTAAATATATAGTGATTTCTCTTCTCCATACTGCAATATTTTAAGGATTCATATAAAATGCAATGGATGATTATAAATATTGATGTATAGATCTTAACGGAGTACATACAATTTTCTTTATTCATACACCATATGTTAACTCAAATATCAATAATAAAAATAATAAATAATTATAATAAATAAACAGATATGTTATTACCAATAGGGAAAATCCTATTTTCCAACTCTTTTCCATTAAAATTTAAATTAATGTATCACACATGAGCATGTCTGGAATACTACCACTACCGAATGATATGATTCATTTTCCTTGAAGGCCACACATGTATATTTATAATAATTTATTTAATAATTGTATATCTGTTTTTATTATATTATTATTAATATTTAATGAAGTAATATTATTTCTATTATTAATTTTTTCAGTATAAAATTGTAATTGTGTTAATGTTTATTTGTGGATGACCATATCCATGAATGAAGTAATTCAATTTTCTATCTATAACATTATTGATGATTTAAAAATTTATATAAAAAATATATATGATATTTATATCATGATTATAATTATTTAGGATACAGAATATTGATTAATGAACATGTTCCAGGACCACTGAAAATAAGCTTTCCATAATAAAATGCTTAAACATTTGGGAAGATTTTTTCTAACAATTAATTAATTTTTTTTACTTATAATATATAATAAATGAACCATATATTATATTATATATATTTACATGGTTTTTATAGGTATATAATAAATATAAATTTTCTATATATTAGTTTAGTGTTATGAAAAAAACGTACATGGTTAAAGGTTTTATGTCACAATATTATTTTTACATTGATTTTTTATGAGTAAATATTTTATGATGGAATTATATGATATGTTTATAGAAAATAAAATATATTTTCTTCTAATATGGCTATATATTTATAATAAATGTTTTATTTTTATTTTAATATTTATTAATACTCATTATAATAAAAAAATGTTTATTTATGAAACATGACATTATTTATCCCATCATTAAAAAATATATATTCATCCATGATGATATTTTCATTAAAAAAATTACATTTTTTTACTATCATGTTATGTATTATTAAATTAATGTATTCCCATATATTACATTAATAAAATTACATGGAATGGTCATTTTAGATATCATATAAAGGTATTTAATACCAATAGTAATAAAAGAAACATTGCTTTAAATATAATGGAATGAACTAATTTCCTATAATTCATATCCATTCAATGATTTTGAGTATACATTGTATATATCTCTTTTTATTTTCAATAAAAACATTATTCTTAAATTTCTAGAATTTTTTTCATTTAAATAAGTTGTTTCATAGTAAAAATACTGTTTTACTAAAGAACTACAGTGATCTATTAAATTAATTTTTTTATATGAAAAAATGCAGTGATGTTACATATTATTCATAAGGTATACATTCCATTGAAAAAATATTTATTCATTCTATAAATTTATTCTTATTATGATTATGAAATACTGAGGATACTCATTTTTATGTCATGGGATATGTAGTGATTACATGATAAATGCATTAATGATATTTTGAAATCAATATGAATGGTTTACAATTATTTAAGGGGTGATTTTGATATATCCATGTAATGAATTTTTTAACAATTAATATTTTTTAACTCAAAGAGTGCAGGGGAGGCTATACCAAGCCAAAAAAGGTTATATGGTTTGCTATCACATGACCAAAATAGTGGATATGTGAGGTTATCCTAGACCTATTTAGTTTCAAAAATGGTTGTCCAAAAACTTACATGGAATGAATGTATTAGTTTATATCCCCGAAAAAATATTTATATGATTCTTATTATGCCACACACTATTCCACTTTTTTATGAAATGGTCTTATGCGGATGTTATAGTTTTGGGGATCATTTTATTTGATTACATTATGATTAATGATTTGTGAATTTCCATGTTATAATCCATGACTCATGATTATGATCACTACATTACATGTTATGATTTTCAAAAGTTCATTCCATGTTCATATACCCTTATTCTCATGTTTTGATTAACTTATCCTCGATATCTAACTTGTTTACATTAACTGAGCAAATGAGTTTACCAAATATAATATTTTATTTTATCCATGACTTGAATAACGTTTTAAGTAATGTTATGTATTATAATTTTTCTATTTTTGAAAAATATTGTAAAGGATGAAGTAGAAATTTTATATACCATATGATTATGTATTCTTGTTTACAAAAAATCTAAGCATTTGTGATTATGGTATTGATTATAATGTTATATAATTAATATTTATCTAACATGATGTATTATAAATCTATTAAATTATCATTTCATCCCAATAAGGAAATGTTAACATATGAATCTCATATTGAGGGTGATGTTCCAAACTAAATGATATCATGAGAAAACACAATCCACAACCATAAACTGAACTTCGTGATGACGGGGGATTGTGTAATATTTCTAATGATTTTTAATATCAAAAATAATTTTTGAGTTAGATAAACCTCTCATTTCATCTATTAGAAGATTATTAGTCATAGTAAATATATTTTTACATTTTCAAATAAATAAAATGTCGAATGACATCATTATCAATAAAGAGATTTGAATTTGTTCATTTTTAACAAGGATTTAAATATGTTGTTATAGGAAAAATAACTAGTTGATAAATGTTTTCCCCCAAGAACCATTAAATTGATTTATTATGGTATAGATAAATTTACGAAGAATATTTATTGTGTAATCAGTATGACCATTATTTTGGGTGATAAGAATTTCTCAAATTCATTGGAGAAACCATTGCTTCTTGGAGACCCTTCCAAAAAATTATGGTAACATGCATGTCTTTATCATTAAAAAGTAGTAATAGAACACAATAAACCATAATAATAGAATATAAATAATGATTTATAGTATGTTACACCCTAATTAACACCTTAATTATAAAGAAAATGGGTTGATTTGGAATACTAGTAAAAAATCAACCATATTTCATTCCCCTAGTTTGATGATCCTGATAATCCAAAAACTAAATCACCAAAAATATGAACTCTAATTCATACCAGTATAGAAAAATGATATAGTTACCTTGTTTTCATCAACTTATTGGAAGTAATATCTATAATGTATTAAGACATGTTACAAAAATTAAAAAATTTACCATCATTAGGGTCCACCATTTTTTTTTTCTAATCACCAGACATTCTTTAACCCTCATGTAAACCATCAATCATAGATATTTTCTACTTCTCATAAAAATATTCCAAATATCAAATTGAAAATCTAATAAATAATATATACAGTGGAATAAATCACTGCAAATAGATAAATAAATTGAGGTCTCCCTAAAAATATATAGTCCACTTATCTACTGATGGTTAGGATCCATACCTTTTAAATATGGATATGTTCTTGTATAGATGAAATAACATGAACCGGATCTAATATTTCTCATTATTCATTATCTATGTTACAAAAAACTTCCCCAATTTTTTTTATTGAAATCATATTATTTAATTATTCCAATGTTTCTTATGACCAAATGTCATGGGTTTGAAGGAGTTTTGTTATGAACCTTAGGATACTAAAGGTGTTCTCTTTATTTGATAGAAAAAATGATGGAACTATTGTTTGGTCTATGGAGATAGATTTTTTCTATGAATCACAAGATATAAAAAATATAAAACATATTTATTCCAGTGAATTTGGATGGTTTTAGACCAACATGAAATTAAGGGGATTTGTTTTCATGACAAGGGATAAAATTCTATGTTCGAAAAGGTCACTATGTATTTAAATATTCCACATGAATTAAATTTATGAAATAAAATAGTTTATGTAGAAATATTTTCTTCACACATCATGTTTTAATTTTTTGATGATCAATTTCTTAGTCTATATAAATATTACCACACAATAATGTATATATCACACCATAGTGGGGGTTGGGTGATCAATATTTTCTATTCAACATTGAATAGTTTCACACCACATTATAGACACCATTCTCGAAAGTGAGAATGTGAATTATAGTGGTTCTAAATGATTGTACATGTCCAAATAATGTAGATTATTCAATGAAATAACCTATGTTATAGTATAATAATTAAAAAAATAGGCCAATTATTCACCCCACAATACCGAATACCAAAAAATTATTTGAAGAAGCATAATATATACGGTAATTAGATAAAAATATAGTGATCTAAAAAAACATTCAAATGAATGAACTAATCATGAGATGAAATAAAAATAATTTCAATTATGTGTACATTAAGGTTAATGGAAATTATGGGGATAATCCAGGAGTTCATCATTACTGAAAGTTAGTTAAAAAAATCAAATATGTGACACACTATTAATGTTATATTTCTTATATTTATTTTTTTATAAAATCCTCATCATTCATGGAGCTATAAGAAAATAATTTTGATGAGGATCTGGGTGTTACATATTGTGATTAATTATAGTGTTGATCTTTTATATAATTTTCTAATAGTGATTCAATATGTATAGTGAGACTATATTGTCATATATGAACATCAATTAAGTGATCTATATTGTTTTTAGTGAACCAACACACCCCTAATTTCATTCCCATTATATTATCACATTTAGGGATCCAAATTTTAAAATGTTTTAATGTTCCTTACTTTTTTAAGTACTAAAAGAATGTTTTTATAGAGAGGAATGAAGATTTATCTACAGTTATAGGAAAGTATCATTATTGGGGAAAATTTATTTATATTTTATATAGTCCTAATTCATAAAAGTCCCCCTCCTCAGGATATAATTCTTGTTATAGAAAAATAAATTAATTAGGGAAATGATTTTTAAGTTGATGTTTTCCATCTCATAAATTTTTTTATTATTATTAATCATAACGGTGTAACTATCATAAAATGTAGTAATTTACAACAATAGATGATTATATTGAAAAATTATTTCAAAAAATCAGCTATGAATGTCTATGACATGAATTAATGTTATATCACTTAATATAAATATTATTGTAATATCATATTAAGATTTTTTAGAATTGGTTATATAAACCAATGATATTAATGAATTAAGGTGATCATTTCCAAACAGAATTTACATTAAAGTCATATCACGAAAAGCATAATATGTATTTTTGAAGAAGCTCCTGCATAATTAAGAGGGTGATTAAAAATCTATGAATCAAATAATTTAGATTTATGAAATAAATATTAATACTCTATAATTAGTGAAATTTATTTGTTTGGTGTGATAAATGATCTACTCAATATAATGGTGGTTGAAATTAGTATACTTTAGGACTATCTATATGTTGTAAAATGATTTTTAGAGTATATGTTTTATGTTCAATTGAAAATTTTCTATTTTTTAAAAAATATCAAAATTATGTCTCATGTGACAAATTATATAATACCCTCATTGTATATGAAAATTGAAATGAAGACAATGAGTCTAGAATAAAGGATAGATATAGATAAGTTTCATTTAAATCAGCGAATAAACTTGTTGAAAAAAATGATCATAAAGATGATGTGGTTTATGAGGTGATTTATTTTCTATCCACTTCTTTTAACATATGAAAATTAAAGATAATTGGTGGTCTTCCACTTGCATGATTCATTTGTTAAAAGGTCAGATATATTTAGTATAAATGACCATGAAAATATCAAGGGGATAAAAAAGAAGTTAATTTTAATAATGTATGAATGATGATTGATGTAATAAAAGAATCATAGTGGATATTTTTTAAAATTAAAAAATTTCACTCAAAAGGTGATTACTTTTTCGAAGAATGTGATATTAAATTGGTTGAGTATTGTAGTGAAATTTGTTATGATACCATGAGGGTTTTTGTGAAATAACACCACACTCATGTTCATTGAAGTGTCTTGATTTAATCATTTTATTATTAATAATGAAATGTATATAATGTTTTATGATTTCTATAATGATGTATAATGATTAGTTTTTCATTGAAAAGTATGTCTTACAACATTTGGAATATGATAATTGAGAATATAGTCCAATGAAATGATGTTACAAAGGTTTAAAATTGTATGATTTAAAATCAGTTTCATATAAACTATAGTATGATTCCAAATATAGAAAGTATATTATATAGTAATATATTTTAGTTATTGAATTAGAAAGTGATTATGAATTATTTAATAGAGGTTGTATTTTTGGATATATAGAAGAATTAAAGGATAACTCTAATGATAAGGAAATGAAAAAGGAAAAACTCTATATTATATAAAATGTAACATAGAAAACATCACAAAAAAAATTGGAGACTAGAAAACCCCAGTTCATACATTAAAAATGATGGGTCAAAAAAATGTATCTATCCCAAGTGGAATAAAAATTTACTTTGTTAAACTTATAATTAAAGGAGTTGGTTTATTGATATTCGAGAATAATTAGAATATAATGAAAATAATATGACATGGGAAGTTGTTTAGTAGCTCTAAATTATTTTTTTATCAAAAAATAATGGGTTTAAATAAAATAAATTATGATGGAAAAAAACAATGAATAAGAAATGGATGGAATTATGTTGTTATTTCCAAATAAAAGGTATATTTTTTTTGCTATAATTTCAAGATGGTTTGTTGACATGAAATCACAAAGTTTATTTTTCCCATGGATTAATAAAATAATTCATTGTTTATAAAATGGATATCAAACTCTCTTTAATAAATGGAGTGCATAATGCGGATGTCTTCATTGGGATTCCATAGAGTTTCTTTAAATAATAGATGAAAGAAATTTCTCAATTTGATGATGTTTTAATATATCCTAATGAAATCCCAAAGGATATGATACTATTACAAGTATAATTATTTAATGTGGTTTAGTTTTAATAGTTTTGAGGTTGATCTACTAAATTATATTAATATGGATAATAATAAATGTATCATTTGGTTATTGAATGTTTACAAAATTATCTTTAGAGGCTCATATGAAACAGAAATCAAGAAGCTATTATAACATATGTGTTTTAAATTTGATAAATATATTACCAGTGAAATATAATTTTTTCCATTTTGTTTTTGAATGAAACAAGAAAATATTGTGATAGTTATTTCCCAAATAAAACAAGCATGGTTTACACATAAGCAATATCATTAGGATTATTCTCATCCAATGGATTCATCTGTTTGAAATAGATGAATATAAAAAATGATATGTATGGAATGTCGTTCAATACAACACATTATGTGTATGTTTTCAATAGTACTTTATACTTGATATCTATTAGAAATTCTGGTGTATTTTCCATTTTTCATGATACTCAATATCAATGTTGTCCCAAATGATTCCATAAGTAGGATATGAAAACAAATATTTAATATATCAATAAAATAGTCAAAATTGTGTTGTTTTGTTTTATAAGATCATTATAGAATAAAATGAGAATCAGAATTTTATATATGGAAATATCTATTAATGAAATAATTTCTACTAGATTTCCTTAAATAATTAATCTTCCTAATCTACAGAACATGCCTCTTGTGCCTCAATTAACTAATAATATCTACCTCATTATATCTCGATTTCCATTGTTAGATGGTTTGTCAATGCATTCTATTTTTAACAAGGGTTACCTCTCCATTCCAGAACCTTTCATCATGGAAACCCAAGGACCAGTGCTTGTGCGTCATCCTATGGTAGGCAAGGATACCCAAGTCGGCCCCTCGATGAAGGAGGTTCTCCTCCATCTCGAACCTTACTCATTGAATTTACTTCAGGTGATTTTATAGATTCTAATTGGTTATATTTTTTTGGTATATATAAATGTATAACCCTAAGTGGTTTTATAACTGATTCTATAAAAATGGAAGTGTACATCAACTATTGGACAGTCATTTCAAATATTGGAGAGGACCAACATCCCTCCTTTCCTGATTTTTTTCAATCGTGGGTGCTGGAATTAATGATGTTGGTTTGTTCCCTTATTAAGATTGTGTTTTTCTTTGTTCTTGGTTACCTTGGAAATTTCTTGAAGGTTTGGGTGCAAATTCCTCATTCAGTTGGAAAATAGATAATTAATCAATTCTGATGTCCAATATATTTAAAATTCATTACGAATTCTTCCTATGATGTGTTATGAATCTACCTACCAAGCCTTCACCTTCACTTCCAAAAACATCATTTCCTTCACATTATAGGATATTCGATACATGGATTTCTCTTCATGGATGATAACACAATTATCATCTAAGAAGTGGGTATTACTCATATCATTGTTTAAATGTAATTATCATATCCACTTCTTCACCAAATTCTCATATGTTATGGTGATATCGTTTCATTGTGGAAATACCTAGTATTGTTATCCCATTTTCACTTCTTCCATGGTGGTCACTTGTAGGGCCGTAACATTTCTATTTTCATGATGAAATATTTCAAGGCCTTCACCTCATCCCCGATTTGACATTATGAGGCTAAATACTCCTAGGATCTATAGATAGAGGTCTCATGTGGAATGGAAGTTAATCAATTTGCTTCTAGTTCACTCCCTAAAGATCCTCAACAGGATATCATTCCTATAGAATTGGATCTTACTTATAATTTGGATTCTGAAGGATTTGATTAGGGACCTTATTCCCCACCCCCATAGTGTTTTTTCATAGATTTGGTTGTCATCCATTCTCCCCATATTCCCCATGGTCTCAATTTTTCTTTAGTTCATTCATCAATGACACAATCCCCAGTCTCTTCACATGACTTGGAGTCCTCTAGTCTCATATTGATAATGGACATAGGAAGGGACTTTCCTCCCCCTAAAGAACATATAATTTGATCCTTTACCCACCTTTTCATAACATATTTGGATTTTAAATTTTTACTCTCCACAATAAAATGTAGATTTCGGTAGGAGTTTGTTTCCATTCTCATTATCATAGTAGATTTTAGACCAAGTATTATGGTAGATAGAAATATAGTTTTTCATATTCTAAATCCATTTCCTTGGTAATGATGGGTGCTAAAACCAGGCCTTTCATGAAGAAATGATATGATTTATAATTTTAAATTCGTGTGTATTTATATAAATAATGATGAATTGTTTAATTGATTCTGATAATCATCATAATAATAAATTTCATAGAGATATTCTTGAGAAAAATTTAAATCAATATACATTATATTTATTCACCAAATAATGAAGGATTACATAATGTAAGAATCTAGAGACCAATAATTGGAATATATGTTTTTTAGAACGTGTTTTTCTCATGGTATAATATTTCTACATTGAATGGGTATGATATTGTTAAGGTCAGTTTGGATTATTGTGTTTTCAATTATCACTTGTTTATCAAAAATGTGACACCTAGGAAATGGTATATTTGTTGTAAGACCTGAGTATGCTTATCCCTAGGGATTATAACTATATTATTGGGTGTGATGTCAATGTAATTATGAATCCATCATATAATAAAGGGTATGGTGTTTATCCAATTTAGTAATAACATGATTTCACTCATTTTTCGTCCCATAACGGCCTCTTGGATCTGGGATTTATGGGGGATCATTTTACATGGTTTATTAATCAAAAGTGTGGTAACCATACATTGTGCTTCTTAGAATTATTCAAGATTAATGATAGATTGATATCAACCTTTTCTAATGGGGAGTGGATCACCTATATTGGGATCTTTTGGATCTTTCCACCTTCTTATGTGACTTTCTAATAGTCCTTCACAAATTGACCATTTTTTTATTTCAAGGCATTGGCTGTCAGATCATTATTTTAACCCGGTGTTTTGGGATTCTTGGGAGTAATACATGAGGGATGTTTCTTGGATTGGGATTCATAACGAAATACATGGATTGAATTAGGACCTACATAAAAGGGTGTCCATCAATCCTCAACATTTTAGGGAGTTAGATATCTTCATGGATAATATTGAGGAATCTGAGAAGAACCTTCAAGTCAATTAGGATGATTACATCCTTAGATATTTGTTACAAATTAAGACTCGTATATATGAAATTATACGTGAATAGAATGCTAGTTGGTGGAGTTGGATAGGGTCACATGTCATAATATTGGGATAATAATCCTTTTTTTTCAGGAATTTATTTCGTAAAAATATTGTTTTAGTGCTCTAATTATAATACGTGGTGATGATTCATATTCCAACATTGAAAACATAATAGGAGGTATATTTTATACTTATTTAAATCCTTTCTTGGGGAGCCTAATTCTAGTATTCATGATAGCTATCCTATATGACATGCTGATATTTCTTTTATCATTTTTCTGGGGGATTCATCAGAAATCCAACATTTCATAGAAACCATTCTGGTTAAGGGATAGGATCGAGAGGCCATTTTTTTCTCTCAATATGGGATGTGATATTATCCAATAGATGTTCCATTTGTTCTAAATCATAGGACATCGGTAAATAGAAGCTCATGGATATCATACATGGTTTCTTAAGTGGGGGCGGTTTACCAAGATTAGTATGTTCCACCACTCTAATTCTACTGTCAAAGTTTACCAATCTAAAATACATTAAATAGAATTGACCAATCTATATATGGAAATTACCAAATAATATATATGCCATTATTATAAATAGATTAATCCCAATTTCAATTTTTATTAGGAGTGTGGATGAAAAAACTTTTTTATTTGGGGAAGGACACCAAAATTATCCATGTCTATGGAACATGAGATTATTGGATATATTAATAAGAAAGATGTGGGATCTAATATTTATATCAATATATATATATAATTCTTATGATATATTGGAATGAAAATGAAGTGAAACTAAGAGTTCATATACAATATTTTCATAAGGAGTAATTTGGATCCCTTATATACTTGAGCTGAATCATTATTCATCACTACGATGGGATGGAGGATAAAATTTATATCAATATTTGGAATTATGATAAATAATTCCTCTATCATGGTTTTCACATCACTCTTGTAAATTGTGTTCATACTTCAATTCCTATTCATGTCTTATCAACCTTCAATACCTCTAATACAACCCTTAAAAGAATTCAGAACACTGTTTCATCCTTCATGTGTGATGAAAATGGCCAAATAATCTTTCAATGTGTTTCATGGGATATTATATCTAGAGAGACAATTAATGGAGGTATTAGTCTTAGAAGAATCTCTGAGACATTTAACTCTCTATAAGAGAAGTTGGTAGGGACATATTTATAGGGTCAAACATTATGGGAGAAATTCATTAAACAAAAATATGGGGAATATGTGAAAAAATAATGGAATTGGTGTTCCATATCATGGGACTGAATCCATCAGCACATTACCTCTCTTTATTAGCACACAAGGAGAATTATTGAATGTAGACGGATCATCAATTAGAAGGAAAATTGTGTGGGGAACACTTTTGGGTTTACCAAATTCCTAACACCATGTATATCATTCCCCCTTGTAGGATTCATCCCTTAGTTGTTCCATTCCTCACTCAACAACAAGAAATAATATTTTTTTATTAATATTAGGGTCAACATTGGTCAGGACATGAATCTTTTTACAAACTCCTCAAATAGAGTTATGGAAACTAAATTATATCAACTCTTTTTACATTAAAATACTTGTCTTGATACATGAGGATATTTGTAATTATATAATATTTTCATGATAAATATAATTTCCTTATCAGGTGTATCTATAACCACTACCTCCCCAATGATGACGTAGTAAAACATAAGGAGGTCCCTCTCATTTACAAATGAAAATGTTATAGAAACACAAATGAAGAGACATAATTTTTATTTTTTACAGGGATTGTGAATACTATGTTTATAATGGTTTTCATATTTTTAATGTCTCTATGGATTAAGAGATGTCAGACACTATCTTCCTTCATCAGTGGTTTCATAGAGCAGATGATATCTGTCATGCGCATAGGGATATAAGAATTTTTTTAACAGTCTATAAGAGTATTAAGATTGTGATTAATAAGGATATATTTAAGGGGTTGATTGCTTAGGTCATGGAAGAGATGGTTATCGCATGTGACCTCACAGTTGAGATGATTCACCGTATCAAGAAATATGATTTCCCTCCCTCTCTTCAACTAATCATGGATGGTAGTCCATCTAACCACTTCATTCATAAATAGGTAATCGAAGTGGGTTGAGATAAATGGATCCCTTCCATTAGTGGTCTTATGTTGAACATTGAGGGGAAAAGTTATAATGGAGTTATTCAAGGAGGTGGGTTCATTAGACACCGATTTGGTTCGTTCATTATTACTATCAGTTTTTTTCTTGTTTAGGGAGACTCCCTCATTATTGATTCCTACACTATGCTCAATGAGACTTAATTTTTCATTTTTCATGATATTATTTTGAATGGTAATAAAACCATAGATAATATATAGATCCATCATGTGGGATATATCAATATAATGGTCTATCATTTATTAGGTTTTAAAATGAAAAAAAATCACCTCTAACCACTTCAAGGTTGCTCAAAAATTGTTATAGGGAAATATTGTGACAGCCTTATTAGCCGCAAGGGCCACTTCTGAATCTCCTTATATTGTATTCTCATTCATCCGTCCCTTTAAATAGTAATAAAATATAATTTTAAGAGCTTATACCATGGGGATATAATATTTTTGACCCCCATGACTATTTTGGGGCTTGGAAACTATCCTTATTAATTTTTCTTAATATTTGATGGATAGAACGTCTACTTCTTGGGGTGATTTCTGTCTTTAATGTTATTATAAATTATTTCTCATAATGAAGAATGATATGATTTCTTTGAGAATGAAAAATTCCAAATATATAAGAACCACTGAATATTTTACTGAATCTATAGATAATACAAAAACATGAATACATTTGGAATGATTCAATATATCATGATCCAATCAAAGTGAAACAACTTGAGTACCATAAATCATACAAAAAAATTCAATTTAATTTTCAAGGGCCAATCGTATAAATATCAAATGTAATTTTATTAAGGATAAGGTTGTGAAACCCTCAGTTTATATATAGCATGTTCCACATATGATTTTATTAGTTGATATCATGACAATGTATAAATATAGTATTTATTTTTTGAGGTATCTAAATTCTCTTTGAGTCCAGCAGAATCCATATAACAATATAGATTGGTTTTAATACCTATATATTTTAGGATATTATTTTTAATTAAATAAAAGTCTTGTTTATAGATTATATTACACGTATCACTAAACTAGAATGAGTAAATACAAATTTGATGATAATTATTATGAAATTTTAAAAACTATAAAACCAATTTTAAAAAATATATATTAATCAAAAAGAAATTTATTATAATATATACCAAGAACACTAGACGTGTTAAATTGAAATTTTTCAATAAAATTTTATTTCTTTGTATGATTTATTTTCTTTTAAAAAATAAAATTTATAATTTTTAGATCTTTTAAATAAAATAATTTACAAAATCATCATAAATACAATATCTTATGGAAATATTGTAATAATAAAAAAATAATATAAATTTCAATATTAAAAAACAACAATTATGATAATAATATAACATTAATGGAAATATCACACTAAAATAATGAAATAATATTTCATGTTATCTTTTTTACATTATAAGTGTATATTTATAAATTAAAATAAATCATTTCTAAATTCCATGCTAAATTTATAAAACCCATGATTAATATTTTGGAAACATAAGAAATATTTTACTCTAAAAAATATTTTTATTTGATTATATTGAAAGACTTTTTTCTTCAAATAAATAAATATAAATATAAAAAATTACACATCATTTTTTAATTAATCATTTTTATAATATCTATCATTTTAATTATCATTATAATTTATTAAGGTAAAATTTTTAGGATTAATATCAATTAACCTAAAAATGGTAAAATTGTTATTTTATTATTTTATTATTTAAATTATATAAATTTTTTGATATAATAATTCATATATTAAATATATTACATTAATATAATTAATAAAACTATATTTAAATATAATAAAAATCATTCAATTGGTAATAAATAATATAAAATATTAATAATTCATAATAATAAAAACAACGAATTTTTTAGACAATTAATATTTCAATATATGTAATGATTAAATTTTAATTTAAAATTTAATTTATTTACAAATATAATTAGATTTTATGGAGAATAATTCTACATTTAATGATTTTTTGTAGAAGGTATTATATTAAATTTAAAAAATTTATCAATTACTTAGTTAAAAAAATAGCTTCCATGGTAAAAAAATTATGGTAACTTGTAAAAAAATATGTAAAAAAACGTTATAAAGAGTTTGAAAATTGTTTGTGATGACTAAATTGATTATCTCATAGAAAAATCATTATTGGAATTTTTTTACTCTTCAATACATACATTACATTATAGAAATGTAAATAGTACTCCCAAAATTACCCTTCAATTCACTTGTAAAATGGGACCACATAGACCCATTATTTCTTAATATATAACATATACATTTTCTGTAAAAGTAATATATATTTATCCTAATATAATAATATCTTGTAATAATTATCCTCTTGTCTCAATTAGATAGCCTATGAGCCCATTTTTAAGTAGTTTTTTAAGAGAAATATGATGTCCTCGATGTTAATATTCCTTACACTTTGGCCTTTTATTCTTCTCATTTTATCATCAAAAACCCATATATACAACATAAAATGTAAAATTTTTTTAATATAATATATTGTTATTATAATTTTATTCAAAAATTACTAAATCATTTAAATCTACTGAAAAAATATAATAAGATCAATTGTGAACACATGAAGAATACAGACACCATGAAACTACATGGATGATTTTACATCATTGAACATCATGGACACTAAAATGTAATATTTATATAATTAACATGTTTCATATATAAATATAATAATTATTTAATTAAAATGCATCATATTACTTCATTATTTTCCATTTTTATAAATAGAATTGTTAATCGTGTATACATCTGGACAACCATCTCCACGAACAGAAATTTTGATTTTTCACACCAAGTATAATTTATATAAAAAATATACTTTAATAAATATAGATGATATAAATAAAAAATATAATTCTCAATAAATTATATATTAATATTATATAAACACATGTCCTTAAAAATAAAATAATTATAATAAGCTCTTGATGGGGTTGATTTTTCCACCCAATTTAACGATTTAATAATTTATATATCATAATGATTATCAAATGATATATAATGGTAATTTATTTTAATAAAAAATTATATATTTTGAATTAATGATTCTTTAAATGTATATTAATATTTAATATGTCACATTTTGATCATTAAACACACAGAAACATGTTCTTCACAATTTCAATTTTCACAAACCATAACATTATAATTAATCTAATAAAAGTGTGATATGAAGAATAAATTAAACACCATAATTATATTATCATTTACAATACAGTAATGGTTAAATGTTTATGAGTAAACATGATTCATAAAAACCATCATAATATAATATGAAATAAGCAATCATATTTTCTATCATTCGACGGTGAAAATAAACCCTAACCAAATAAAATATTTATAAAGTTGTTATAACTGATATCTATAATTATAAATATATATTAATATGTTTATGGGATAAGATATTAAAATATAACTATTTATATATAGAAGTTTATTGATTTTTTTAGAATGTAGGAAAATAAGATATGATATTTTTGCTACATATCTAATTTCATGATCCATATTTCATGTTGTTACACATGTTATATTGGATATTTTAAAATTATGAACTAATATATGAATGTTAAAATATTCATGTAATTAATGGAGTAGGAGAATCGTATTTTTTTCTATAAATAAATGGAATTTTGTTTCATATGACACAAATGTTTGGATGGTTATTTGTCTCAATTTCCATTTCCATTAGTTAAGTATGATACTGTGTGTCATCATTCTTGAATTAGGGAGTACAACTAACTAATTACATTAAACTATAGTGGATATAATTAATTTAATTATTTTTTCATCTAAACTTATTTATTACCCTCATATGTTGTTTTCATTCTAAATATACCATTACCAAAGGGTTGTCTCCGTCATTCTCAATTTTAATTCTGGATTATTAATAAAATATAGTTCATTTAAGTAATTTTTATTCTATTTATTTATAAAATAACTAATTATTTACACATCCTATGATTAATTTGTAGTTTTTTTATTCTAACTATTTCATTTTCCCATTTGGATCAATATATACCAATGGTAATGTAATCAGAATAACCTTTTATTTTCAGTCATGAATCTACCTCTTCCCTGGACACATTCATTAAATTAATTTATGAATGACCTAATATATTCATTGATAAACGATTAAGGTTACATTAGTCCATATTAAATGTCAATAAAAAATTTAAAATAAAAATTTTTCAATATCAAATGGAGTAATTTTTTTAATTTTTCAAAAGTGTAACTTTTATAATTTTTCCTCTGTGAACACATCCACCATATTAGTATTTTAAATTAATAATCCTATGTAAATATTAATATTTTTAAATTAATTATAGAATATATTTTAAATTTATTTTAAAATGGTCATGATTTTTTATTTATAATGTTAATTTCCAAATTCTCTAAATATATTCATATATGTATAAATCTTATAAATAATATTATACCTGATCAGGGATATTATTCAAATGATACCATATAAATTATTTCTCATTATGTATAATGAAATGATTTTTTTTTCTGACATAGGAGTGATATGTCACTATCTTTTTCTTCTCTAAATATCACTCCCTTTTAGGCATAACATTTCATCACTTACTTCCCCTTTCGAATATTTTTTTTCCTACTTGATTAGCTGAAGTGTGTTCACTAGGATTCCATAAAACAAATGTCTCTGAAAAATACATAATTTTTTTTAAAATGCTAAATTTCTTTTTTAAAACTATACACTTCAAAGAAAGATATATACCCAAAATTTTTTATAGTATCTTGGGAATACAATAAATTTTCCATGAGTATATCACAATATTATTGTAGATGAAATTATTATTCATTTAATTATATGATTAAATTTTAAAATCATTTGAATCCCATTATATTTTAATGTATATTTTTTATATCATGAATTATTCATCATAAGTTGTATTCATATGAGAGGATAATCATGAAAGGGATCCTATATATCCCATAAATAAATTTCATAAATTCTTGTAACTCAAGAGAGAATGACGTGTAGAAAAAAATTTATTTTTTCTAAAAAAAATTATTTGAATACATAAATTTTTCACCACATAATGTGTAGTCATATGTGGATATGTTTAGAGTGTGTTACTATGATTATTTGTGTGCCACAATTCATTATTATTTCCATATATCTATCATATGTGGAGTTTTAAGGATGTATTATTCTTGTTATTCAATGGTTTATTTCAAATTTTATTATTATATTTTCTGAATAAATTTATTATTTATCCTTATTTTACCAATATGATTATCTTATACTCACATACTCACATATGTTTTTATTACTTATGTTTTCCCATACTGGGAACTTGAGGTCTCCATTTACATGTTTTCTCATTTACTCATGTCATTATGAATGGTAATATATATGTTGTGTCTAAAATAGTAAAATTTTTTGGTTAAATTGTTGAGGAATGTGGAAGACATATTTTATATTAAGAAGTTTTTTATATAGTTTGAATTTTTTTTATTTGATGGAAAATACATAGGTGTAATTTTTTGATAATTATATATACCTACAAACCTAATAAGACTTTTGAATGTATTTTAGTAAAATAATTGATTTTTATCATATAATTATGTGATATTCGTGTCATTACGAATGTGGGGTGTCATATTGTAGATGTACCAATTTTAGTTAGTTCCCTAGAACAAAAATCTATGTTCCTTTTTTTGCCTATATTAATGTATTTTAATGTTTATAAAATATATCCTACCTTAATAACTATTATACTAAATGGAATTTTATGTAAAAATATTATATGTTTATGCGTCTTACTAATTGTTCATAATAATTTACTATAATGATGATAACCAAGGAGTGGTAGAAAATATTTTTAAATTTATTTTCAATATCCTGATGATTTCCATTGATCAAAAAAATGATACAAGATACCAGGGGTGTAAACTTGGACTAAATTGTGAAAAATTCCCATGGAGGAAACCCATGATATTATATAGTTCATGAGATTAAGAGAACATTATCCTACAATAGAAATTCCACATTTACATGTTTCATTGGATATTCATATCTGGAGATGTTTTTAACGATCCATAGACTATATTATTATTATTAATACATTCAAAAATTCATAATCTTGATATATTGTTAAAAAATGAGGAAATATTATTATAGTATTGAAGAATATATTTGATTCATCATGAGTGATGTAGTATTAATGGATTTTTTAATATAGAATTTCTCTATTATGTCTGTTAATGAATGTTGATATCTCTAGAACATAGATGATATTTAAAATTCATGATTAAGTTCATTCTAGGGTGATGTTTTCAAAATCAGCATTTCTATAATTTGAAATAAAGTGACATAAATCATATTTTTCGTGATATTATAATGAAACCATCTTGATTAGTGATATTGAGATTAATGTATTATACAAAACTATGTACGTTCTTTTTAGGGTATTTGTCATTATTTAATTAATAATATTATATAGAGAAATATGGATTTTTTTAAATGATAAGGTTGGACATAATGTTGTGTGACCTAATACTCTAGGAAAAGGGCCTAGATGGTTACACAATAAGAGTATTTGTAAATTTAGTTAAATTTTATAGGAATTTGATTTGTTGGTAAATATTATTTAATGATTAATTTTAATAATAAATATTGTTGATTAGATTCAAATTAGTCAATCATTAGATAATTGAGAGAACATATATTTCAATAAAATATTTGAAATACGTTAACTTAGTAGGTAATATTTTATATAATAACATGAATATAAAAATATATATTTATTCTAGTTTATTAATAAGGTAACAAAATATTTAAATATTCAGTAATGTGATTTTTCAATAAATAATTATCCATAAATTTTGATTAATATAATAAAATAAAAAAAATATATTTATTTATTTATTGAAAAATATTAATGTGGAATTTATGTAATTAAACTATAAAAAATATTTAATGAACAATAAATATTGAAAATGATTTCCAGATTGATTTTAATAGTCTGTTGAAAAATATTTTTTTAAATATTATTTCAATATATTATAGAATTTTTAGGGAAGAAAAAATATCTCTTATTATATATACTAGTTTAGTGGTTTCAATATAAAGACAATACTAATAATAATTACAATATTGAAAAGGGGTTTTCCTATAAGTATGATAATTAAAAGGACCCTTGTAATTTTTTTTATTTTCTAGCACTATAACTATATTAAACTGATAGTGAATTTTTCACAATACATTTGACAATACATAATTCATTTTTCACAAATTGGTATAGAGAAAATCATGTCAATCCCCTAGTATCCCCTACACCATAATGATCTAAGGAATGTATTGAAATTATTATCCTCCAAAAAAATAGAATCATTATCCCTTGATGTACTTGTTTACAATTAATATGATTGCTCACATGTAATGGATTCGTCTACACATGTGTCCAAATAGTTATACTGTAATGGTCAATGCTTCGTGCATCACATGTGGATAATTACTAGAAGAAATATACAATTAAATCATTTTATGGAGTGATGGTGAAAATTGTGTGGCCTACAGATTCATCATTGAAGAAGGATCTAAACAATTATAAATTCATTCACAGAATAATTTTATTATAAATTATATTTTCATATATCGTATCTTATTGGATTTGTAGAATAAATTCCAATAAAATTTTGAGGAAGAATCTAGTCACGTTTATGGAAAAATTATGTAGTTCATAAACCCGATCCCTTATATATAACCCATTAATTGTCAAGCAGCACAAAACTAGTCACATTGAAATATATAGTTGTTAATTATTTTTTGGTCGAAATCACATAAATATTGTTAGTTTGTCAGTTAGTGTTTATTCATTCATTAATAACATGTTATATTTTCTTTTTTTTGTATATCAATTCTCTACATTTCATTTTTATATCATTTTAAATAGTTTATAAATAGATATAGAATGATCAGACATTCTATCAAGAGATGGTGATGATGATGTTCAGTAGACATGGACACATGACATGTAAATAAAAGTACTCAGCTTGTAACCATATTCACAGAACCATAAAATAACAAGAGATACATAATACAATGAGTATTAATAACACCTAGAGCATTTATTTCACTACATGTATCAACAAGTCTATCCTAGTACGTAGTCTTTTTTTGTCATGTATAACTACATCCTTGTGTACAATACCTTTTTAGTGTACAATTTATAATGATTTATATATTTTTATAATGATTTTTAAGATTCATATATGGAGTTAAATTATTATAGGGCTACATTATCCTTTCTGAGTAGTTTGGTTGATTCAAAGAGTTAATGGAAATCCCATGGAATCTGGTAAGAATGTAATTGCTATAGAATTTCAATGGGAATCTCATAGATATCAACCCACTAGCTGGAGGGACTTCCCTTGATGAAAATATTATTTATTTTACCAATAAGAATCTAGTGACCTTGGGATTATTGATATTAATGATTGAATGAATGATTAAATAATTATTCCCTTAAATCGTTATAATAAATCTTATAATTAACAATTTCTTTAAAAATGTACTATTTAAAACATTTTTGGCACACTTTGTTTGGATTTATCTATATCCACCATCTTCTCTTAGTCCATTTATCTTTAATTTTTTGGATACTATTATATTATTATGTTTGGAATATTCCATCGTAATCCATATATTTCACTTTATTCTAGACATAGTTATATGATATGTTTCTGGGATCTATTTATCATTTTTTGAAAAGTCTCAAATCAATTCTAGATATCTAATGTGATTTACATCTAATGAATTTTTGTATTGTATGTTGTGGTGTAAAAAGTGTGATTATTGTGGTATGTGATGATATATCCTCTCCATAATCCAATTTAATATATAATATAGATTTTATTTATAAGGAATAATTTTTCAAGACCTCCCAGTAATTTCTCATTTATTCCTATTTTTTTGTGGGTGGATTCTATTACATTAGTCATTGGACCCTTGTTTTTGATAGGTGGACCTTTCTCCTTCATTTGTTATATGAAATGTGGATGAGAATGCTTTTAGAAATGGTTATTAAATCAATTATCATGAGTGCTAAATTAATTTACATGAGTGTTAATAAAGGGGTTTAGAGAAATAAAAGATTCCCCGTTTTCTGGTTAATGGAGTGTTTATCCAAAGTGTTGTGAAATTGGTTATAAAATATTATCAAAGAATATATTTTTTTAAATTTTTTATGAAATTTTATTTGATATATGTTATTCCCATTGAAATTGATTTAACATATCCAACACATGGAGAACCTTGGTACATAGGTGGTGTGTTTAGTATTTTCCCTTGTTCAATAATATTTTTATAGGGTTCCCTATCTAGGGAGTTCTATTATTATTAGATCAATGATACATTGGTTCTATGTAATTGATGAGGAAAGGTTTATGATTTCACATTTTAGGGTGACCCACTATCCATAGTTCATTGATTTATTATCTTTAGGGTCTTGGGTGTGCTGTAGTCACTTTTTTTTCATTTCGGTATGAGTGTCCTTGAAAACTATTGTTTTTTACCATGGGGTGAATACATGTGTGATTTGGGTATATAATATTTCATATTTGAAATGATATAATTTATGATTTTATAAATTAAAATATTTTTAAAAATTTATCCTTTTAAATAATATTATGCGGTCTTTTGAAATGATTTGAAAAATGGGGAACTCTTTATCAAATTTTCTTATAAAAACTATGTAAATAATTATCATGTATTATATTATTTTTAATGGAGAATATAGAGTTTATTTAGTAGATAGTTTTTTTGAATAAAATAGTGGAGACCCTTCAAACCCTCTTCAAATCAAACCCTACACACTCCCTCAATGATATTTAGACATTGGTTTATTAGATAATATAATTGTAAAGGCTACTGTTTGAGGCAGTGTGGTTTTATTTGGCTAGGTATGGGTTTTATTTGGTGAGATAATAGGATTAAAACTACATATAACAAGATGTAGTCCTTATATTTTTTGATTCTCTGTTTTATATGTTTTACGATAATTCACAATGAATATTTATCTTGATATGTTTGGTGGTATCACTACCATTGGAACTGATTTCATTATGGAATATTTTTTATCTGATAATAATTATTTATATATGTATTTTATCTAATTTAAATATAGGAATATTATTCTCTCTTGTTATTATCGTTTTCTTGATTGATACCTTCTATCCCATGTGGATCAAGAACTCTTTTTGGGGATTTCTTTTGTCTAGTTCATTACCTTGATGGGTGAGTTTTCATGTGTTTAATTGGAATTTTTTTATTAGAGGGGGTATATCATCAAGGGTTTTTATAATGGGATATTTGGGATACTTGAGAGGGTATTGTTGAGACAGGATAAGTACATTGTGGCGAGTGATTGACATTCTCATTAATGGAAAATACACAAGTAACCTTGGTAATCATGGTTATGAATTTTGTATGTTAGATATTATAATAAATCGAAATTTCTGGTTGTGTTTTGTTGAGTTTAAATAGAGGTTATAAAATTAACTCATCATTTACTTCTATTTTACAAATATAATAAAATTACTCTAAGATTTCCTTAAAGGTTCCCTCGTCATAGTTTTGTGTATAATTATCCTCAAGGGAATCCTCCTCTCTTATAAACTCTCATAAATCATATTTTATGTGTTTTTTGAGCAATAGAATATAATGTTCCAGCAGTTCAGAACAATTTTTTTGAGTCACAATTAGGAGATGTAGGAGATAGTGGCTGAAAGTAAGAGTTCTTAAGTGATAATCCCTGATCATTAATGGTTTAAAATAAACAATGTGATTTGGAGTTGTAGCCGTAAAATATTGATCATGTCAACAATTTTTTTTGAGACACCATGTTTTTTCATGGTGAGATATACAATATTTTTTATGGGTGGACTAGTCATTAAAGGCTGGGAATTGAGGGATTAGGAAAACTAGAACATGGGGTTGGGTTGCATGGTAATAAAACCCTTGAAATTTATAGTTCTTCACAAATACCCAAATTAAAGATAATTATTTTAAGATAATATCTTGGAATAAGATAGCCTTTGTTGTAATATTATGATAATAGTTTTGTGGAGATAGTTTTCCTTTCACAACATGTTATTATAAATGATCTTCATGGTTTATACATGTGCCGAAGAATTTATTTTTGGGAAAAAGAACATTACAACATGTTCCAATATTTATTGATCATTCCAAATATTTGAAACACATTTATGTCTTGAAAAATTAATATTTCCCATCGAACATTAAAAAAGGAAATTCAAGAAGAATGAAAAGAAATTTTTTACTTAAATTTTACATGTAATTTAAATAATTAAAAAAAGAATCACCTCATATTAGGATCATTATTCAATGACGGGTTTTATCTTCCAAATCAGATTTTTTGAAATTCACTTGTTCTATAGGGATGAAAAGAAACACAAAACCTCTTAAAATGGTCAACACAAGTACCTTTTATACCCATGAAAAATAGATGGATTTCTAAGTTCTTACATAATGGATTGATTTGATTGAATTTTTCATCTTGATATCTTCGGGTTCCTTCAGGAATGAATGAATCACACTTTTTTTAATCATTCATTAGAGTATTATAGAAATATTATCTAGTGAAAATTAGTATTTCTCTATAATTACCACATCATGATTATACCTACAATATATTTGTAGATATATATCTATAGAATTTCAGTTAATGATAGAATATTATTCAATTTCACAAAACCCTTAAAAATGATAAAAATAATTTTTTGATCCAATTCTATATAATAATATTATTATTATATTTGTTATAGAATTCAATAACTCACATAATGATACATATTATATTTCTATTTGATATTTAATATGTATCCAATACATTAAATTCCTTTCTCTTCCACATTGGAATTTATCAAATATAGGAAAAAATATTAAAATAAATAAATTTATTAAAAAAATATTTTATTCACTCTCTAGGGAACCAATATTTTTTCAATATAAATAAAATAATATATATATTGTATTTATAGTAAGGATAATACATATTTATTAAATATTTATGCAATTAAATAAATTATTTATTAATGAATGAATAAATATTTATAACCTTGAAAATAATATTTTTGATCAATAAATCAAAAAAATATACCTCTATCTTGTGAAAACAATTATTTAAATAATTATATTCATAATATAATTTAATTAAATTTAACAAAAACACATAGTGTATGACCTTTTTGGATTATTTTTCATTGAAATTGGGAGGAATTTCTTAATAAAAATACTACACTATAGGATTAGGCCACAAAACCCATAACAAATAATTTAATATTTCAATGTAAAAAATGATACAAGAACACTTACTTCTTAATGTAGTCCCTTTTTTAGAATATATTATATTGTACATTTTATGCATGTGTCATCAATCTATGGAACTCATACATACTTCTCAGAATATCTAAAATCTACTCATTATTACACCATGTTGAAGGAATTTAAGTTGATGGTTACATATAAATAGAAGGGTATAGAAAAAAATAATCATTATGATGGAGGATAAAATCAATCCATGACATATTAATTAACAACACATTACTTCTTATGTACCCAAAATATCCATCATAACCATGAACTATATCATAATTTTATGTGAAATCCATCTAAATGTGTGATTTAGGATATGAATAAAAAAAGTTATTAATTTACAAGGAACATTAATCACACTCATAGATAGTTATATCTGATTAAATATAAATGTCTAGAATTACTATAGGGGGTCTTTTTCTCATGGTATCATATCATAGAAATTACTATATGAAAACCTCTTTAGATGAAGTCTTATATTCTTTCATATTCACTGACATGACAATCTACATTGCATGTGTCCCATCATAGAATATATATTTGACAGTGGAAGTATATTTCAAAATATCTTCTTGCCATTTCACAGTTCTCATCATAGTAGTTAACTTTTATGTCATAATAAATGTTACTAATACCTTAGATTAATGTTATATTAAATTAATTTATGATAGTGAAAAATATGAATGAATATTTTTAGTTAATATAAAAAACGATGAATATAAATGTATTCCTAAGTAAAAATAGTTGGTTCTAGGAAAACCCCTCAATAGTTTTCCCAAAAGATAATAACTAGAATACTAATACTCTAAGCCCTGTAGAACTCACAAAATTATCTTGTTTCAGCTGAGTTATGGATTTATTCAAGGGTTGTACCATGTTGCTTCAATTAAAATTCATCTCTCTATAATGTCATAGAAATTATTGAAATCCATAAAATAATGATAAAATAGATATTTTTTCTTCATCTTTTAATGTTATATTGGTTCCTTTTCATGATTCACATCTATAATATTATCACAATAAGGTATGATAGGGTTATTAATGTTGGGAACGAAATTCAGATGATGGATAAGGTTTTAAATACACATTTCTAATTTAGATTCACCATAAGCTCCAATAAACTAAAACACATATATAAAATCATTTTCCACAACTATTGTTAAACACTCTAGTCTCACAAAACCTCTAGTTGGATATGATATGATTCCTGCATAAGATTTCAGATCAACTTTCTCTATTTAAAATCTTGAATATACGTATAAACTAATTAATTCTTCTTTATCAAAAATATATACCCAGATCATGTACTTATTATACATCAAATAGTTTAGGATAGTCACGAATAACATCCAATGTTGGTCACTTGGATCATCTTGAAATGGTTCTGCCATATGTATGGTTTATGTGATGTTTATATTATAACATATAATATCATAAATTGGGGACTAAATTTATGATGCGTATCAATTATTTTCCATCATACATCCTTCCTCATGTTTCTGAAGTCCAAATTTTTATAATGACGATTTTCTTGTGACACATGAAAAATTATCCTATGGGATTTTTTCCAAATAATATGATTTAGTATCTAGTCAATATTTTTAAATTGAATTTGACCTAGAATCCTATTTGACCGATCATTGTGGATAATAATTTCAATAATATATGTATCATGGAGAAGTACTTCACTGAGATGCATGTGTTAAATTAAGATTTAAGAAACATTAATTTCTTTAGTTAATATCAAATAATAATTATTTCATCAACATAATCTATTTAGAATATTATCAAACTACCACTAATCCACTTATTTGATGAAGGATAAAATTCAATATTTATGGAAAAATAATTAAATTATGGGATCATTTATCTAATTTTTCTAGGAGGTAGATAAAATTGTTGATCCATAAATAGATTATTGAATCATTAATACCATATTGGTACCCTTTAGAGTATCATACAGCTGAGGATGTTCCATATAGTCATATAATTAAATGATACCCATTATTAAGTCAATTTTAAATTAAAATTTATATCATAGTCATGCTATTCCACAATAAAATTTATAATTATAATGTATTTTTGCATAGACACTAGTGAAAATATTTAATCGTAGTTTATTAATTGAAAATTTATGAATAATTTTGAAAGTATTTGTTTATTATATGTATTTAATTTCCATTTAATATCCAATGTCTTGTTTAATACCCATTTTTAATAATTTTATTAATATCTTCTAGAATGTCGACCAAAATCCATATATAGGTTTTCTACCTGAAATTCATTTTTGAATTCATAACATCATGATATTTTGAAACATACCTACCACTTACATCATAACTATTTTGTTATAAGATCAATATTATAAACAAATAATGAATCCCCATCATTTAATATTATAAAATGACATTGTTTATATTTTCAAACCTCCATTGTGATCTTATAAATACATGTGTCTGTAGAATTTTCTCCTATGTGGAGTCTTATGGAATCTATTCATGTGGAAACTCTTGTGTATCTTGACACATGAAATCATTGAAATCAATCCCCCCATTATCTAAATTATATATTTTATCCCATTAAATATAGAAGGTATATATAAAAACCAAATATTTATTTTTTATTGGAAATAAATATAGTATGCTTTAGTTTCTATTGGATACCCAATAATGATACACTTAGTGCCTTAAGGTACAAAGTTGTTTTTATAAATGTCCTTAATAATTTTTTCATAATCCCAATCATGATCATATGACAACATGAGTTTATTTACATGATAATTATTATATTGAAATATTTAATCTATTTCATTTGGATCCTGGTTTAGTATGTATGCTGAAATTTATAAATCACCACACACAAAATATAATGTATGGCTAACATGAGTCATCATTGATATCCAAAGTTCTATAAAAATAAAATTCATCCTCATACATAAACTACTATTCTGAGGATTATAGAGAAGAATGAGTTGGGATAGAATCCATAAATCATAGAAATAATTAATGAACTAATAATTGAGATATTCTTTACCATGGCCTAATTTCTTTTTTAAATTATTATACAATGATGTTCCAAAAATTAAAAAATCTATTATTTAAATATATGAATAAAATGTGACGTATTCATCATTATGTAGGAATAAAAATATATACTAAAATATTTATTATATTTCATATAGTATATGTATATACACCTTACATAAAATGGACATTGTTAACATACATCAATGTGAAATAATTCAAGAATAATTTTTGTGCCATTCTAGAATTCCAATAAATAATTAATTATTTATCTTTCCGTATAATTATTCATGATGTAAGCTATGTGGTTTTTGAATAAATGAATCAATAAATCCATCTTGGTGGTATTCAGTCAAACTAGTTTCATTTACATGACATATATAGTAATTCCATTGTTATTTGTTGTATGAGTGATGTGAACTATTTTATTTGTCAATTTTCATTACATGTTTCCATTAACAATACATATTAATATCATTATTTATATGTTCCATAATGTGTTAAAAAGAATATTTATATAATATTAATAATTTATTATATAACCAGAAATTACATCCTTCTTTATCAACTATATACACTATAATATTTTTTTTGGTAACATATGGGACATAATAGACATTTTTTAAACCATGTTTATTCATGTTGGTAATGTGAGGTGGTATCATATAATAGACACAATAGTTAGAATGGATTCTTTAGATTATCTTATTTCATTCTCTCTCTATGAAATATTTTAAAATCAAATCGGTTCCTCAATGTGAATAATTATTTTTGTACCAAATGATATATCTAATATAAAATTTTTAGAAATATATAATTTGGACTTGATAACAAAGTCACATAAAAATTCAAATTTGATCTTCTCTTTGGTATATTTTTTATTTCAGTTGAAATTTTTTCCACATTTTTTATAAAAACAATCATATGCTCATAATTGTACTTTTATTGTCCTTTTACTAGAAATTAATTGAGAAGATTATTTGGATTTTTAGATATTCATCAGAGATTTTTAATTTTTCTCTATTTAGTTAAAAATATTTTTATGATTTTTTTATTAATCAAATTGGTGAATCAGTGTGAGAATATGTTGAAGAGTATCCTCAATGTTTTTAATATTATTATTTAAAAAATGATATTTTCGGATATAGTTATTAATGAATGATAATGTTGCACAATTATTATGGTAGATTATACTTTGCAACCTCAAGGTCCTCACAATAGTTAATGAGTTTGAATATGTGTGGCCCCATTTGAACAAATTATCTCTGATTATTCCAAATGAATTTATATTATATCTAAAACCATCTATATCAACTTTTCTCATAGTAAAACTATAATGATTCTGGTGAAATATATAATAATTCATATCTTCTAATTACATCATGATTTCATTAAATGTAAATAAATTTATTCAAAAAATAAATCCATAAATCATATTTTGGATTTTTATCTCATATAGTGATCTATTTATTAATCACCTCTTTAGCAGGTGGATCATGAAATGTGTATTTTGGCACATAATATTTCTATTCATAGAACTACAACACACATAATTTTCTTAACCATTCATAGAAGTAGTTTCTTTAAATTAAATGGTTTTTTATATAATATTTCACATGTAGAATGTGGTTATGGACATAAAATTATTCTAAAATATTAAAAGGTAAATTTAATAGTATATTTTTAGATTAACACTTATGTGATAAATAATAATAACTTTTATTTCATTATGTCTCCCACTATTGTTTCAAGTCTTAATGGACATCACTATTGAACTCAGAATATCCATTAAATCAAGAAAATATAGTGGAAAGGATTAGAATTTCCATTCATTATGTTCAATAATGCGGTCGGTAATTTTATAAGTGGTCTTTTGGTAGGAGGACTTACCAAATATAAACTATAATCTTTAGGAACCATGTATTGGACTACAAATACTAAAAAAACCTAACCTGTGTTTTAACAACACTTGCCTCTAAATCTGCATTTATTATAATAAAGAAACAACATTCAGAAATTATATATTAATTTTGAACCGTATTCTTAGTTAATAATAGATTATAATTAAAAGTAAACTAAACTATAGAATGAAATGACACTTAAAAATTGTTTCTTCATATGTTATATAATTGAACAAGTAATGAAATAATATTAACCTGAGGTTTTTAATTTCATAAAATGAGATATATTTCATATTTTACCCATTACATTTATTATTAATATAAAGTGTAATTTATTCATGTGGTAAACCATGTATCGATAAATCATTTAGGGATAATAAACTTATTTTAATTCTATATTTTGTAGTTCTCCCTTATTTTATGTGATCTAAATCATGCATCTGAAAGATAAATCCTCTACAAGAAAAAATAAAAAAATAGATAAATGTATGAATCGGGATATTTTCTAATGGTTTATTTATTTATAGGACAATAATTTAGACAATTACCATAGTATAAAAATCCATATGACAGAGTACAAATGAGCTACATCATTCCATTCGTCCACTATTTTATCACCTTATTTGTATTCACCTTAGTTCCATAATTGAATACCACCATGAAGTATGGTATACTCTTTTAATGATATATCATTATAAATCAAATATAGGTGGGGGAAAACAATGGATTGGTTATGGGGGATGGAATAAACAACCTTAGTCACAAAATCCATAAATAATATGATATGGAATGATTGAACACATACCATATTATATAATTTAATAAAAAATAATTTCAATCCCTAGAATGAAAATTAAAATATATTTGATATAACAATACATAGGCATCTTAAAAGCATAAGATTGATCATATACATGAAAATAAAATCCAAAATTACATGGTCTATAACTCACATCATTTTTTTATTATTATATAAAAAATGACATTATTATTTAATTAATCAATTAATTACATTTATCATAATACCCTTCTGATGACCCATGGAGATAACCATCAAAATAATCATTATGACCAATAATGGAATATATTTACAAGAAATAAACATAGAATTCCTAAATTATTCAAATGAATTAGTATATTTCCTACATATTCTGGTTTGATTAGAATAATTGATATTTAAGGATGCGATTAATTATTTTAATGAAATTTTATTCTATACATTATTGAGAGACTACACATCTGTTACCAACGATCTAAAAATCATGTTCTTATACTTCCATGTATATAGGATATGTAAGGGACTTAGTGTATTTCTCTTATAGATTATACGATGTTTAAAAAAAGATTTATCTCATAAAGTATTCTTGTCATGTGTCTTTTTAACCTACTGATTTAGTTTGTGTGTTTTTCAAAAAAGATAATTAATGACTCCAAAGACATGTATGTTGGCTATCAAAATTTTGTTTAATTATTTTTCATGGTTATCAGTATATAGTGAAATAAATTATGTATTTTTCAGAACATTTATTTTAAATTTCAATGAAAAAAAGATAGACTATACATTAGGTATGACAAATCGACATCGTGTAATTTTCCAATCTATATGTTAGGATGGTCCATCCAATATGTGATGTAGAATAAATTAACTATGATTAATTACTTTTCATAATGTCTTGTATCCAGCGACATATAGAGGTGTTGTGATCTTTGGTACACGATATCTACTCTCACAACATGCCTTCCAACCTATTCTTCCTACAATAATTAATTTCACCTCTTAATGTCATCTCTAATCATTCATCACCTATACATAGTCCTTTTGAAAATATAAATCTTGAAAAAATAATATTAAAATTTTGATTTAACATTATTTAACCTTCAAATTAATGAATGTATAATTTGAAAATTTTAACTAACCATAATTGGGTATAAAAAATCAATTGTCAAATATACAATTAAAAATTTAATCATGACACCTATATTAGAATATTATGGATCTATATGTTGAGGAAATAACTTTTTAGTGAAAAAAAATTCAAAAAATTTCATATGTGAGGAATAATTCCCAAATTTGGATGGTCATATAAATCACGTCTAGTAGTATTCTTCTGTCAAATATTGAAAATGGACAACATAGAACCATGACCTAACCATTTTCAGAATACATTTGTAATTATTATAAATATTTTGTAAAAATAATTAAATTGTATTTGGATCTTTCATTGATAAATATATATATATCATCCAAAAACCCATTTTAGATTAATGAAACTATATATAGGTGACCCAAAATACATCCCTTGTATTGGTGATCTACATATTCTCCTCTAATCTCATATATACATAAATGGAATGTCGAGTAATAGTATGATGGTCAATCATTTCACATTGTTCAAATTGAACACTTCATGTTCCATATATATCGAATTAATCACTCTAATTATTCTAGATATTCAGTGGATGAGAGATAAATGAATCTAGGAAGAAATATGTTGTGAAAATAGATTCTCAATTTTTGAATATCCGAAAAATGGACATACCCATATATTTATAGAGTTAGTGTTAATATTATAATATTAGCTAATTTTGAAGTTTCATATGAATCGTAGAACACATGAGAAGGGGGGATGAATTAGGTCATTACATTTTAGGAAATTTCTTCTTAATGAAAAATAACCCCCAAAACATTTAAGAGTTATGTACTTATCATCCTTTTAAAAAACTCAGATTAGTGAAAATGTAGGAATGTGAAAAAATATCACATGATTTACAAGGTTCATACCATGAGTTAGAACTATCATATATTCAAAGGATACATCCATGGGTCCATTGATATTATTTATTTACCAGAACAGAATATTTATATTTTGTGAACTCTAGTTACACAAATAATATCTCATAATAGTATTGATTATAACATCTCTCCTTAGTTTAGAAACTTTTCTAAATAAAAATTCTTCCACATCACATATATGGGATATTATGAAATATTTTCAATAAAATTTCTTTCAAGAAACTATGTATAATGTGCCATCATCCAATAGACCAGTATTAAGTTGTCCCTATCTGACACACCATTTCTTAAAATACACCTTTTACTAAACCAATGTCCTTCTTTATTATCAAGCTCAATTCCTCACAAATTGTTCATCATTTAATCCTTGTCCATATTCCCTTTCTATGTGTCTCAATCTAGATATCAGAACAAAACTCTAGTATATACTCTTTTTATGATATCTATATATTTAATTTATATTAAACATAAAAAACTAATTCATAAGGATTCTAAATTATAGAATAATTCATTTAGAATCTTGTATTTTTAACAGAAAAAACTCACATGTACTAATATACCTTCGAACCACTCATTATAGATATAGAAAGTGGGGGATATTTTTAATAATCCCTCTCACTAAAATAAAAATATATATATGTTTATTGAAATATGAATAAAACAACAATATATATCATGTATCCGAGAAAAATATTGAACTATCTTGAATTATCATGAATTTCTATCAATCTAGGAATTTTCTTAAACATGTGATTTATGAAACTCTTCAAAAGACATCAATTATTTTAATAAGAAACCAATATTTAGAACAAAAAAACATCATCTCAATCAATTACTTTAATATTTTAAGTATTGTTTCGTGATTATCCATCTTTTTGATGCTGGTCTGATAAAAACAATTGATAAAATCCAATATCTGATGAATCAGTTAAATGATCTTATTATTAATAAATAATATTCTACGTAGAAGTTATACAACTCTTAAAATATTATGTTTACATTTATTGTTTATAAAAAAATTCTCCCAAATTACATTACCACAAAATGTTTTTTTATTGAAATTCTTTATCAATCCATTGAACACATTTTTTTTAACCTATAATAATAATTTTCTCTCCAATATTCATAGAAACTAATTATCCTGAAAAACTCAAATTCATATGTCCAATGTTTTTGAACTGTATGAAGAAACACACACATATTTTTCTTCACAAAATAAATTAATTACTTTTTCATATTTCATATTATCCATGAAAAATAAATACGGTTGGAAATATTGTGGAAAATTTAAAAAAATTAATGACCTATAAGATTTTAATTAGTAGAAACTTTCTATTTTATGAAATGTTTATATTCATTGAACACACCTCCAAATTTCTCACATATCCCTTTCTATAAAGAATTATTTTTTTGAATTACTAGACATGCGTGTTTGATTTAAAAAAATCATCACAGTTATCTTTTATCACATATTCATATATGGATTCTTGTGAAATGTTTTAGTTTTATTTTATTTTTTATTATTGGAAAAACATAGAAAATGAAACATTAAATATTCTAATAGTATCTGTGATTGATGTTATGTGTCATGTGATTTTTCTAGGATATATCATATATTCATTATCTTTTTGGCTCTGTATGATGATATTTCACTAATACTGTTATATAAAGCATCTAATTGAAAAATATGAACTTTTCACTGCTCGATTATAAACTATGAACTACTCTTCAATTGATGAATCTATGTCCAAAATATTTTATTATGGTCATCTTCAACAAACTATCTTTAGGGGAATTTATTATCATGATATTTATCAAGATTTATATACATAGTGATCTTCATATCATCTTCAATCATTAGGTTATAATGTAATGAATTTTCTATCATCCTGACTTACTCAATTTATTTTATCCAAATCATTATAACTTTCCCACATTCACATAATTTTTATTTCATATTTTATAAAAAGATAATTAATAATTATTAGTTTCTAAAAAATGAAATAATTTGATAAAAAATCATAATGTATCTTATATATTTTCATTTGGAATTGATAAAAATATTTATTAAACATCTCTTTCAAATCATCCACATTGATCACTAAATTTTTCAAAAAATGTTTTTACAAAAACTAATGTATTTATACATATATTGAAAATTTACTTATTAAATTAAAATGTCATACACCCATAATTTTATATAATGTTACATTTTTTTAATTAATTAAAACCCCTGGTGAGAGGAAATTTTTTTGTCTATGTAACATTGAACTCCAAGTAACATTTACCATTTCCCCTGGATAATTTATTTCTAACAGAACATTCAGATTAATTTATGTAATATTTTACTTATTCTTCCATTGTGTGACAATGTTTTTCATATTCTATCAATTTTTAAACATAATAAAAATCATTGTGTTGGTCTTATATAATAATTTTAATATGTATTTGGTCTAGGATTAACATGATGTTTTAGTGTTAATTAAAAAAATATTTCTTTTTTCAATGATTTAGTGAGAAAATCCAAATTTTTATTTTTTTTCAAATTTATTATAAAAACATCTCCATAAAAAACTATATCATGAGTAATGATGTAAATAATATCGATATTTGAAGATAATTATTATTTTACATGATATTTATAAAGATATATGAATCTCAAGTTACAAAAAATTATCTTCAATTGATGGAAAACATCTTCTTTCAAATATTCAATATGAACTATCATAAAAATAATTTTAGTAAATGACACGGTATCTATAAAATATTCTCATTCTATTATGATTAAATTTAATAAATATTGTTTCTTACTATTCCATCTCAGAAAACATTTTCCATATAAAAATAATATTCATGATTTTGATTCTATATCATTATAATTATCATCCCCATCAGCAATAATATAAGAATGAAAGATTATATCACCACATCATTTTTATATAAAACCATTTGAAGTTGTTCTTATGAAATATATTATAAATCACTAAGGTGCCATCATATGAGGTTCATTTGTATTAGTATAATATTTGGGACTTAAATACACAAGATATATATTATAAGGACATGAGGATATATGATAATCTGAACATCTAATCAACTTTTTCAAAACATTCTTCTTCAAACTCTTCCCAACATAATATTTAATATTATTAATCATGACTGAAAATAGAATAGAAAATTATTTCGATTATTCCATGATAATTTTTTTTGATAATTCATTGCAGTAATTTTCATGATAAATAAAAATGTTTATTTTCATTTTTTAACTTTTAGTGCCAATATGATAGTTAATTTAAGTAACATTAAAATTTCAATGGTCATTTTAATATCTTCCTCAAACTCCTTTGACGAATTTTTATCTTCCATATAAAAATATTACAACTACATAAATAATATCTTTAGAGGTAAAGAAATGCACATTATTCACATATTATTTTTCTGTAAACATTCCATTAGTTAAAATAATCCTTTTCATAAAATTATCCGGTTTTGAGTACCATTCTTGGGGGGGCTCATTTCAACCCATAAAACGATTTCTTCAATTTTCAATCCATGCTTCCATCACATTCAAGATGAAACCAACATTTTTTTCAATGTAATATTATTATTCAATAAAACCAATTCATAAATATGACATTAAATACATTTGATTAACATTTTAATAATGATATGTAGACACTGATACTAATATTCTGATTGTTTCCAATATTTATAAAAAGGAAAATTTTTCATTAAAATCAATTACTTCGACCTATGAATTTCCATTACAAAAAAGTCATGCATTTTTTCTGAAAAAAATACCATTGTCCACATTTAATCTATATAAACCCATTTTTTCTCAATAACATTCTTTCTTTCTAGACATGGAACAATAATAAGGTTTAATTTTTATCAATTTCATTTTACTCATAATTCATTGAACCTACCAATTCGTTGTGTTATTCTATTTTAGAAAAAACTTCTTTTTTACTCTGTAGGATCAGAGATTTATAGTTTCATATTCCCAATATTATTATAGTTTAAATCTAACCATTATAATAACCCTCTATATTTTTAGTTTCAATATGTATCGATAATATGTGAAATTAAAGTGTTTGTCTAAATTTTGACCTTCCTCATCACATGATTCATATGAGTCACGATATATATTATTTGGATTATAGTTAATGTAATGGGAATTATTCATTTTTACTTCATCAATATTATCAACAAATTTGGTTAAGGGTATAGGATTTTAAACAACACTCAAATCATATGAATCCACAAAATTTTGAATTTTTTTCTAAAAATTTTATCATCATATATTCTGTGAATAAGCTAGTAAAATTGGAACCTAGGATTTATTATTAAACTATTCTTCATCCAACTTATTTATCATTACTTAATAAAAACATACAAAAACAATAAGTATTTTAGGGAAATTTTTTTTTGTAAAAACAAAATTCTTGAGGTGTTATATTTGATTTTGTTCATAGAAAAATTTTGATATATAATATTATACAAGTAAAATATTATTATATCTAGGATAAAATTAATTTTTTTTATTCTTTCAACATGTTTCATTCCATTTCCGCCCATGTTCTATTTTTTCTATCCCATAACTCCATTTTGTTTTGTGGGAATATATTGAATTATAGTGAAGTTTTATTCCACTATTCATTAAATATGAATTAAATTTATTACATGTGCACTATTTCTATATTTATTAATCAACATATCTATATAAATTCTAATTTATATCTCTAAATATCTCTTGAATGATAAAACAATTAATAAAACATCATATTTGGGCTTCTACAACATGATATTGATCATCTGATTAGAATAATTAATATATGTGATAAATTAAAAATCAACTTTTGTTTATTATTCTCTCACCATTACACAAATATTGAGTTGAATATGATAAATATGTATAGTATATTGAATGTCAAATTTTATATGGATTTTACCAACCATATCCTTATTCTTAAATTTTATTCCATCATCATTTTCTTTTATTTTTATTGTTGTAAAATTCTTATCATTATCTGATTTAAAAAGATTGATAATTATTTTCTAACAATGATTTTGAAACCTTTGATACCATACTTATTTCTCACCATAAGCACCCAAATAATAGGAGTTATAATATTCTCCCCTCTATATGATATTTCGACAACTTCATTCTCACTTGGTATCAGCATTACAATCCTCCACACCCATAATGAGAAATACGTTTTAAAAAAATAAATTCTATACTATAATAAAAAAAATATGATAAAAAATGTATGTTATTTTTAATCCCATCAACAAAATGAACATACGTATATTACAGTTTTTCAGATTCTCTCTTAGTAGTGTCTATTCCTTTTATTTTTTAGGAAATATCCTTCCAAAAGATAGATTATCATCGATTTTTTTAACATATTATTATGAATTGAAAATATATTTTTATATGAGTGGAAAAAAATCTATTTTAGATTCAATTATATCTTATTTATTCTTACACTGAGTGTTATAGAAATAATAAAAATTCATATAAGAATATTCATATATCATTCCTCTTTAACTTTTGTAGAAAGATATGTTTTTCTTGGGAGAGATGTTAAAAATTTATCTGAAAAGAAATATAGTCGATAACATCATCCACAATGTTAATCCAAGAAATATAACAAATTTTATGTTTTTATACCTCAAAAATCTTGATATTTTTATCTTATATCTTCCAATGTCAAATGAAGGATATTCATTCTTCTTCCACCTTTTCTCACACTTTCATCATTACTATTTCTAAGAAGTTAAATATTATACCATTATTTGTAATCTCTATTCAAATAAATTATCTATCCCTAGAGACATCATAAACTCTAATAATTAGATAGAAGTATACTCATTATTTATATAATGTTTCCTATGGTTCATAAATTATTTCTTATCATTCTTTCTCTAGGCATGGGAAGACATTCATTCATGTTATAATTTAATATTTTTTGGTTGTGATATATTTCTCAGCACATTTATCAATGAATGTTTTTACAAATCGTTCTTTAACCCAAAAAATGATAGAAAAATAAAATGGAATTTTTTTTTAGGGATTAAAATTTTCATTTGATTCATCGAATGGGATTTATATATTGTCAGTGATAATTCATCTATTACATATGAATATATGTTTAAATTATCATTCACATTTATTAAGGTATTTTTTTCCTTAACATGTATTATCCAAGTCCTAAAAACATTATATTCCTTATATGCATGTTTTATACTCAAATATTCTACCATAAATACTATTAAATAATTCATATGTTTATACTAATATCTTCCAAAATGTATTCATCATAAATCTTAAAAATATATATTTTCTTCTAATATACTATTTTTTTTATTATTATGATCACTTTCATGAGAGTTCTCATTTTCTCATTACATGCTACAAGTTTAAATATGAGATGATATTCAATATATGATTATTCACCTTCTAAATTTTAATTTTTTCCAGAATTTATATTTTTATCAAAATTTTCAACGAATGTTATGATTATTAATAAATATTCATCATCATAAGAATCAAAATCGTATATTTCTAGTTCATATTTTTTTACTTTAACATACATCATCTATTCATAGTAAAATATATCTCAACGATAGAGTAATTTTTATCTTTCTTATACATTTCTTCAAACTTCATCCAACATGGATTTCCTTCTGAATAGTCTTTATATTCACTGTATGGACCCGCTTTTTGAACCAGGTTAAAAAGTGAAGGATTTTGAACTTTTCAAATTACTGAACCGGTCGAATTTAAGATCGGGCTTCGGAATGAGATTGTGAAGGTTGGAACACTTCCTTTTAATATTTTTAGACATGTCCGAATGCTCGTTATGTATTCCCATGTGTCTTGAGGGGTTCCAGGAGTGTCAGACCCAAAGACGGATGGTTTTTAAAGAATAGCAGAAGGCACACGATTGGCACACGGTTTCCCAAACCTTGTGGACAAAACCATGCGGCTTGAATCAGGGAGGTAGAGGAGTCTGCACGGCTTGCGCACAGTTTACACAAACCGTGCAGCCAGCCTGTGGGGGTGTCGTGGGTGTCCAGTGGGGGACACACGGTTGGCACACAGTTTTCCAAACCATGCGGCCGAAACTGTGTGCCATGCCCAGTTTTGGTTTTTTAAAATAGTTAAAATAAAAATAAAATAAAAACCAAATCTAATAGGATATCTCCCTCACTCCTCTCGGCCAGAACCCGCATGTGGCCTCCCCCTTGGAGCGACGATGCACAGAGCTCCCCTCGGCTCCCTCATCCTTCAATCTTCTACTCCGTTCTTGGCAATTCCTCCTTCGAATCTCTATGGTATGCTCCTCCATTCTTCCCTCTCCTTATTGTTCAATTTTAGGGATCCTCTTTACCCTAATTTCATTCAGACAAGCACCCGTAGTTTTAGTGTGTGGTTGGTTTTGGTTTCTTTCTTGTTCCAATTGGTCCAGGGTTATGTGGACGGTCCCCCGGGACTTTGTTGGTGTGCGTACGACATCCGCTGCTAAAGGTGAGGCAGATTGCAGTGATTTCGATCTGCCAGTTTGTTTCCAAGGTAATGGTTTTTTTCGGTTAGTGTTTGTGCATCATCTAAACTAATGTATTAGGTTGTTAAATAGTTTCTGGTATGTTTTTTCTTGTGAGTTAGGATTTTGGAATGGTTTTGGTTTGTCGGAGCTTAGGCGGGTTTAGTTAGAAAGTGCCAAGAGCTGAAGTGGATGGATGGATCCACCTTGAGGTAGGGTTTCAATCCTTTCCCCTTTAAAATTAAAGTAAAGCCTTTAAAGAGTTTAATACTGTATTGCTTTAATTATGAAAGTTTAGTTTCAATTAAATGCATCTATGCAAAGAGTGTGAATTGAAGGAATGAGATAAAATGGTTACTTGGACAATAAAATTCCTATTTAATAATAAAACCCCTCGATCAGAGGTGTGTTGTCTGCAAGATAAAAGTATGAAGTATATTATTATTCATTCCTGCTTGATCTCTATGATGCAAAGGTGATAATTATTGATGACATGCTTTCCATTGATTTTTACCAAATGATTAAAGTATGATAATTGCAACCAATCAGATGAAATTTTTAAACTGATAAGTAAGTGTATTAGGGTGGTAAGACCATGCCTTAGAATAAGGAAATAATCCTGGCCCAGGATAGTGGCATGAATCTAGTGAATGGGCCTTACCTAGGAGGGGAAGTCCGTAGCACCTCTTAATTCTTTGTAAATCCCTATATGCCTTTTAAATGACACATAATGAATGAATAATGAATAGGGGTTAGCCAATACCGTACATGAGAGGGTTTCCTCATGAACCTTATATAAATGTGATGATTATTTTAATGTCTAGAGATGAATTCCTAAGATGGGTTCCCTTACGTATGAACGTGAATGTGTTTTCTTATATGTATGTGGTATGATTCTTTGAATTATTATGAGGTAATTCCATAAGTGTTATATTACAAACATGTTTGTGAGTGTGGAATGTCTAATTGAAATGCATAAGAGGTACTGCCTTATTCATTCAATTGAAATCGTGATAATGATTATGAATGGAAATTGAATAATAATGGTATTTGAAAAGGTTTTAGGTATGGGATGGATATTTTCCCCTTGACCCTTGTATGATAATTCATGACTTGTTTTCCCATGTGAGTAAAATGTTATTGAACTGCTTAAAATGTAAACAATGTCATGGGTGAATCATGGATCCCATGTGAGATGCCATGGATGGACTCATTCGAGACTTGTTACCGAAATACCGAGTGAATCATGGATCCCATGTGAGATGCCATGGATAGACTCAACGAGGCATGATATTTCACGGGAGATACCCAGATCTTATTTATAGGATTCTAGGGACAGGCCCAGTTGACGGACTATACCGCACCTAGAGCGAGGCCAGTTACCTTGGAGGTTCGTCGTAATGGGGATTTATAGTGATGTTGGGTTCCTAGAGGTTCACCGGAATGAGGTTGTAGGGTGTTGGTAGATTTTCTCCCTAAACGATGCCTGGTTTTCAATTTAAGTATTCCAGGAACGAGTTCTGAGAATAGTTTGAACACCTGAATAAAAATGATAAATGACTATAATGGGTACTTAAAGCGATGCCAAGACAAATAATAATGCTTGGGTTGGTCTTGGTAATTTCCTAGTTTACTACCTTACTTGTTTACTGTTTTACCTGTTGTTGTTCAATTAAATACACACTGTCTGGATTGGGTTAGACAACGGTGGTGCCAGCCTACTGAGATTATTATCTCACACCCTACTCGGGCCTCCATTGCACTAGGGTACCCGAGTAGAGCTTCTTGTTTGGAGGACTTAGGTTGTATGTTGTGTTGTTTATACCTGAGGAGTTAGGAGTAGAGGACCAAGAAAGAGCTTGGGATTCTCAGGAGAACGCCATTGTACACTTATGTCTTTTATTATTACATTTTATTGTATTGAAATCATGTTGTATCGTTTACTGCTGTCCTTTTTAATATCATCATCCCTTTATTGTGACAACTGGCTTTGGACACCTTTTATAAAAATGATCACTATTTGTCTTTTGCTGCTATTGTTCGTTGTTTATCTATTAGGGATTCAGATTTTGAATGTTATTTACTCTAAGATACCGTTGTGCAACTCTGATAAGAGGGTATAGTCTCCCCACTATCACCTCCTGAGACCCTCACCTCTATTCGGCAGCCTCTGGCGTTCGGGGAGACGCGCTTTAGGCCATGTGACCTACCGGTCTGGCCACCGGGTCGATGGTGAGCCGGTCCGGGAAATTACAAAGTGGTATCATAGGATTTTATTTTCTAATTTGTTTTAGTTTTTGGTGACATTATAGAAAGATAGGAAGGAAATGGAATTTGGTAATAAGTTGTGCTCGGGATTAGCTATCCCGTGTACAGGGAAAGCCAAATTGCCTCGAATGGAATTGTTGTTTTAAGGATTTTGATTATTATAGTTGATTTGATTTTACCATTGGGTGACGCACATGATTTATCCTGATACTGTTGATTAATTTGTGTGTTCTATTTTAGTTGCAACCCGATGAGACGAGGGTATGCCATATCTTGCATCATATAGCCACCTTGTAAAGAAATTGTATACCATGCATTATGCCATGCCATCTAGGATGCATTAGTTGATTCTTGCTATTGTGATAAGGGTTGTGATGACTATTTTAGGCTTCATGTTGCTTTAGCATGCCTACTCTATTGTGTTCCATGATTTTGTGATATAGCATGTTATGTGTTACTGCTTACGATAACATGTTCCTTTGATTAAAATGAAATTGGTTTTTTTTGCTAGATTATGTGATTGCGATTATGATAGGGGAATGTTTTCGGTTATAAGGTGTATCGGCGCCTTATGGCTGGAAAAGGGTAGCATGTGTAATTGAATCACCATAAAAAGGGCTACTAATGTTTAAATTGTAAAATGAATTGAAATTGATATTGAATGAAGGGAGACAAATGCCAAATTGTAAAGTGTATGGGCACTTTATAGATTTGTAGGTGGCCTACCTTATGACTGGATGATTGGTTTGCGCTTGTTAACTTCTGATAGGTGATTTTTTTTGTTTAATGGGAGAAAATTTTCAACCCATGGAGTTTATGGGTGCTTCACGAGTTGGTAAATAGAAACCCATAATGGATGTAATGGCATGATGTTCTGTGAAATGATTATATATGTAAAAGCGGTTTGATCTTGAAATGGAATGTTTTGGCTTGTTGGGACCCTCATAGGTCGCCTGTTTTGTTTAAAAGGAATTTATAATGATTAATTTCTTGAAAAGAGATGGGATGTCTGATAAATGATAAATGGTTAAGAGGAAGTTTGTTGAAGATTACCTCTAATGCTTTGAGCTGTTTGGTAAAATGATCAACTGCCTAGTGATTTTTTTTGGAAAAGGTTACTTGATCTGTTGAATTTAATCTTTTAAATTGATTGAATGATTAATGTGAATAAATATAAAGGGATTGAAAAAAGGAACATGTTGTGGTGTCCCCTGTTGAGACACCATGTGTGGGTAGGTTAATTCATTCTTGTGAGTGCCTTGGAACGGAACCTTACGTGTTTTACATAGGCTGCTTTCTTTTAGTTTCGGTGTTAAATGTCAGGCATTGAGCCCAGTGACTTTTGTTGGGCGTGACCAAGTGCTTGGGTCGAAGATTATTTGTCGTGAGGGGATAGCCTGTGGTAGGTAGCGCCCTTAGAGATTATGTGCTGGGATTATTCCGTGAACATTCTAATGTTTGGTACTGTTCGAGTACCGTTGTCCCATGTAGGACTTCCAGTTCTAATGAAACCCCTGTTCAGATGGGTGGTCATGCTTATTTTGATCTTGTTAAGGAATTGAGCATCGGGTAATGCTCTGTATCAGTTGATTGGACAAGCCTCTGTCATGGTCGGTCACCTTGTTGGTCATTTGACCCTTTCTTTTTGAATGATAATGGATGAATTGACATGTCATAGTCCAAGCGAACAGTCTTATGGGGCAATATGACGTTTAGATAAATTGCTTATGCTGTTGTGTACGGTCTTGGGTCATCTCCGTGGTAGAGTGACATGAGTGTTTGAGAATCCAGATTTCCCAATGCTTGGGATAATTTTTGAAAGACTCGGGTGGTTGACGTGCTGGTCTTGTTTCTTTGGATTCCTTGTATGTTTGATGTGGTTATCATAGATCGGAGGAGAAATGTACGTTCGTTCAGTTAATTATGAACAAGTCTTCTTAAGAGCAGCTTGTCTTTCTTCTTTCGATGACGTCGAACCTTCTAAGGTGGGAAACATCATTCTAGTTGAGTAAAACGTGTCCTTCAGGGTAAAAGTAGCATGATAATATGGACCATCTTGGAAAATGGTCGGGTTCTACTCGAATTCTTTTGGGTTTGGGTGGTAAGGTTGATCGACGAATGCCTCGTGTGGGAAGAGGCATCGTGGTCTATTGAAATCATGATGCATCGGTAGGTGGAGCTGAGTTTCTTCTCTATATTCGACCAGGGGTGGTTCGACTGATCTCCGTTCTAGTTTTTGGGTATCAATAACTGGAATCTGTTTTAATTCTCTTAGTGTACTCTGCTACGCGACGAGCATGTCCCCTATCTTTCTTTCAACTTGGATGCACTAAGAGAGCGTCGGTCTTACGCCGTGCTAAAGATTTAAAGCTGTTGAGGTCTTTGGGTTGTTTTCTTTCAGCTTTTCATTCATGATGCATGGTTTCCTTCGTGGTTTGATCTTTGAGACATCACCGAGAGTCGGATATGAGCTTTTAGGTGAACGTTCTCCTGATGAATGCGAGATTCCTTGGGAGAAGGAATCATTGATCATCTTGTAAAGCACCGGCTGCCTAAGCTGGGAATCTTCTTGAATAGTCATCTAGAGCATCTTGACTCTTTTCGACTTGGGTTTATAGGTTGATGTGTAAATATACCGTTTTATCATTTCAAAATCATGCTAAGTGCATCGTTGGAACTCTTAGGGTGTGTTTTTGGAATATAGTTCAAAAGGTGGTGGAGCTGTGGTTTGAGTCCTCACCCTTTATCACGAAAAAAAATCTTAGGTGGGAATTACCTATGTTTGGTTGCATGACGAGGCGATGATGTGATCATGTCTCTTATGGAATGGGATTGGGTAAGAGCTTTCGTGACAGTTCGGTGGAAAAATGAGTGTTTGCTTGGGTGTTGACGACTTAAGTGTCGTGTGCTTAAGTGGATGATCATGGAGCGTTGAACGTTGGAAACGTAATGCGATCGTTTGAATGAAACTTCGCGACCCTTGTCGGTTGAGTGTTGTGTGCGTTGTTCCCGAAGGCTTCTCAGGGATAAGAATTTCTAAGGTGGGAAGGTTGTAAGGACCCTCTTTTTGAACCGGGCTAAAAAGTGTAGGATTTTGAACTTTTCAAATTACTGAATCGGCCAAATTTATGATTGGGCTTCGGAATGAGTTTACGATGGTTGGAACCCATACTTTTAATGTTTTTCGACATTGGTGAATGCCTGTTATGTTTTACTGAGTGTCTTGAGGCGTTTTGGGAGTGTCGGACCCGAAGACGGTAGGTTTTTAAAGAATAGAAGAAGGTGCACGGTTGGCGCGTGGTTTCCCAAATCGTGCTGACCAAACTGTGCAGCTTGAATCAGGGAGGCAGAGGAGTCTGCATGGCTTGTGCACAGTTTACCAAAACCGTGAGGCCAGCCCGTGTGGGGTGTTGATGGTGGCCAGTGGGGGACACACGGTTGGCATAGGGTTTTACAAACCTTGTGGCCCAAACCGTGCATCGTTCCAAGTTTTGGGTTTTTTAAAATAGTTAAAATAAAATATAAATAAAAACCTAATCTAATAAGATCTCTCCCTCACTCCTATCATCTAGAAACCGCACGAGGCCTCCCCCTTGGAGCCGTGACGCACAATGCTCCCCTAGGCTCCCTCCTCCTTCGATCTTCTCCTCCGTTCTTGATGATTCCTCCTTCTAATCTACATGGTAAGATCCTCACTTCATCCCTCTCCTTCTTGGCCGATTTTAGGGATCCTCCTTGCCCTAATTTCATTCGGCCAAGCACCCCTAGGTTTAGGGTGTGGTTGTTTTCTGTTTCCTTCTTGTTCCGCTTAGTCCAGGGTTATGCAGAAGGTCCCCCGGGACCTTGTTCGTGTGCGTACAACTTCTGCCGCTGAAGGTCAGGCGGATTGCAGTGATTTCTATCCTCCGGTTTGTTTCCAAGGTCAGGGTTTTGCCCAGTTAGTGTTTGTGCATCCTCTAAAGAAAATTCTTTGGTTGTAAAAGAGTTTCTGGTATTTTTTTCCTTGTGTGTTAGGCTTTTGGAATGGTTTTGGTTTGCCGAATCTTAGGAGGCATTAGTTAGAAAGAACCAAGAGCCTTGGTGGAAAGATGGATCCACCTTGAGGTTGGGTCCCTCTCCTTGCCCCTTTCAAATTTATGTGAAGCCTTTAAATATTTTAGTACTGCATTGCTTTAATTATGCAAGATTATTTTCAATTAAATGTTTCTGTGAAAAGAGTGTGAATTGCAGGAATGAGATAAAATGGTTTCTTGGTCATTAAACATGTGTTTTAATAATAAAACCCCTCGATCAGAGGTGCACTGTCTTAAAGATAAAAGTAGGAAGTGCATTCTTATGCTTTCCTACTTGATCTATATGATGCTTGGGTGATAATTGTTGATGACATGCTTTCCTTTGATTTTTACCAAATGATTAAAGTATGATAATTTCACCCAATCAGATAAAATGGTTAAACTGATAAGGATATGGATTAGGGTGGTAAGACCATGCCTTAAAATAATGAAATATTCCTGGACCAGGATAGTGGCAGGAATCTAGTGAATGTGACTTAACTTGGAGGGGTAGTCCGTAGCACATATTATTGTTTTTTAAATCCCTATATGCGTTTGAAATGACATAGAATGAATGTGGAATGAATAGGGGGTTAGCCAATACCATACATGAGCGGGTTTCCTCATTCACCGTATATAAATGTGATGAATATGTTAATGTCTAGAGATGAATACTTAAGAAGGGTTGCCTTAAGTATGAACGTGAATGTGCACACTTATATGTATGTGTTATGATTCTTTGAATGCTTATGAGGTAATGCTGTAATTAGTGTATTACAAACATGTTTTTGAATGTGTAATGACTACTTGAAATGCATAAGAGGTACTGCCTTATGAATTAAATTGAAATCATGATAATGATTATGAATGGAAATTGAATATGAATGGTATTTGAAATGGTTTTGGGTATGGGATGGTGATTTTCCCCTTCAACCTTGTATGATAATTCTTGACATGTCTGCTCACGTGAGTTAAATGTTATTTAACTGCATAAAATGTGAACAATGTCATGGTTGAATCATGGATCCCATGTGATATTCCATGGACGGACTCATACGTGACTTGTTTCCGAAATGGGGAGTGAATCATGGATCCCATGTGAGATGCCATGGACGGACTCAAACGATACTTGTTACTATAATGCCGAGTGAATCATGAATCCAGTATGAGATGCCATGGACAGACTCAACGTGGGATGATATGTCATGGGCGATACCCTGATCTTATTTATAGTATTCCGGGGATGAGCTCAGTTGACATACTATACTGCACCTAGAGCGAGGTCGCGTACCTAGTAGGTTCACCGGAATGGGCTTGTAGAGTGATTTAGGGTTCCTAGAGGTTAACCGGAATAGGTTTGTAGGGTGTTGGTGGATTTTCTCCCTGAACGATGCTTGGTTTCTGATTTGAGTATTCAAGGAATGGGTTCAGGGAATGGTTTGAACACCTGAATAAAAAATGATAAATGAATGGAATGTGTACTTAAAGCGATGAAAATCCAAAGAACAATGCTTCGGTCGGTCGTGCTAGTTTCCTTGTTTACTGCCTTACTTGTTTACTGCTTTACCTGTTACTGTTCAATTAAATACACACTGTCTGGAATAGGTTAGACACTAGTGGTGTCGGCCTACTGAGATTATTATCTCACACCCTACTCGGACCGCCATTGAATCGGGGTCCCCGAGTAGACCTTCTTGCTTACAGGACTTAGGTTGTTTGTTGTGTTGTTTTTACTTGAGGAGTTAGGAGTAGAGGACCAAACGGGAGATTGTGATGCTTAGGAGAACTCCATTGGGCTCTGCTGACTTTTTTATTTCATTTCTATTTTATTGAAGGCATGTTGTTTTATTTACTTCTTTCTATATCTGTATCATCATCCCTATGGTGTGAAAACTGGCTGTGGCCACCTTTTATAAAAATGATCACTATTTCTGTTCCGCTGCTGTTGTTCATTGTTTATCTATTTATCTATTACGACTTCCCATTTTGAATGTTATTTACTCTGAGATACCACTGTGCAAATATGATAAGTGGGTATAGTCTCCCCACTATCACCTCCTGGGACCCTTGCTGCTAGTCAGAAGCCTCTGGCATACGGGGAGATGTGCTTGAGGCCATGAGACCTACTGGTCCAGCCACTGGGTCGATAGTGATCCAGGCAAGGACATTATATTCACCAACATCATTCTTCGGTTAATTCATATAAATATTTCCAATTCCTTGACACTCAAAACAAATAAGTACAATTTTACCTCTAAACATGCATTTTTCTCTTCGATTGTTATTGGAGACAAGATAAATGAACCATTCAATCTTCTCATCATATTCGTTATCTTATGAATAAAAAATATTAGGATTTTGAGTATATTGGATTTTTAGTATTCTCATAGCTTCAAAAGGAACCTCATATTTGATATTTTTTGGAATGTTCATGCTTATGTAAATTTATAGTAAGAAAATAATGTTTTTAAATTCAACAATAAAATAATATTTATCTTATAAATAATAGATTTTGAATTTAAAAATATCATGGAAGAGTGTCATGAGTTTCATTATAATAGTACAGTCATCCACTATATCTTAAAACCTTTAATCTTGTACACAACACCACTATCATTGGTGAATTATTCATCATTATTTTCATTTGCATTAATTATAATATATTGAAATATTCTTATCCAGAATAGTATCTTTTATTTATTAACATTTTTATTTCCCTTGTAAATAATCACAAGTCAGTCCCATGTTTCTTTAGTAATTTGGATAGACATCACCTTAATGAGAAAATTCTATTATGAGTAATTGATAATATAATTTAATGCATTCTGATCAACCTATATGTTCTTATTATTTTCAAATGTTGTAGGAGAATATTTTTGAAATGGTCTAAACACGGGAGTGGATATATCAATAATAATAAATCCTAGTGATAAAATACATGTCATCATTCATTTATTCCATTCATTATATTTTATCCATCAAATGGAGGAACACCTCTTCTATTAAAATTAATATTTTCCATGATAATAATTATTTATGGGAACCTAGTGTCTGATTCCAATTGTTGTTCTTAAGGATTGTATAACATCTTTAACTATATGGGGTAAAGTCATTTCTTTATTTTATCATGTTAAATTCTAAATGAAACATAATGCAGACAACATTATATAATAATTTCTATATCAACATTTACAATGTAGTCACAAGAATGAAAATGTATAATAGTAAACAAAGAACACATGATTTAGAAGATCCAACCTTAGTGTGATAACATACATCCTTGACATGGAAACTCACATGGATCCTTAGAAATTCAATATTTCCATGAATTAAAAAAATTGTGTTAAATCAAATTAGAAACCCTATATCTTTTGATTGAAATGATCATATTTTACCCTATCTATATAAATGTTTTTACCATAAATATTTTATCCAGAACCCATGTTTGTAACATTGTGAAATATACTAAAATAAATTTCCATCAAGAAACTGTCTATGATGTCTGTACACATTAATCTCTTGCGTCCAGTGACATTAATCCATTGTGACTTTTATGAAACTGTTAAATTTAACAATCTGATATTCTATCTATTTATAAAACATAGAAACTCAAAAACACATCTGTGGAGAACCCGAATATATTTCCTTTATTCAATGTTCTCTATCATTTAATAAGAAATAACTCTGTTCTATACATTTTTAATGAATTTTGATTTTAGACTTATTTTTCGACATAAAAATATGATATTAGTTGAAAATGAAATTTAACATAATAATTTTAGCATCTCACTATTGTTCAATTAACCTTCTAAAATATCGATGAAATTTCAAGCCTCTACTAATAGGTTTTCTAGTAGTGGAAATGGGTGGAAACGTTTTTCCATTTTCCCCATCACTAAAATTTAAAAATATTAATTTTACATAAATTCATATTCAACATAAATACATCATAATAGTTCTATATAGATTTAAAAACATCAATAATTCACCAAAATATCTAACTTCTTTCAAATAACCATAAACATGTTGTTTAAGAAACTCTAGAAAAAATATTTCATTTATTTATAAGAAACCAGTTTGATGAATAGCCCATAATTATTAAAATTAAATACATTAAATTTTTTATTAATCTTTCATTATTATCCTTATGATGAATATTTTTCCAAAGAGAATAATTGACAAAATATTATGTTTAGTAAATGTTTTCTATAATTTCCTTCTTCTGGTTTATTTATTTGGTCAGAAATTATATGAATAATTAGAAACGTATACGTAATAGAGATTATAAAAAAATAATCATCTAATGGAATTTCACTAATAAAGTTCATTGGATGGTATTTCATTATCTGATGTTCAAAAAAATTATCTGTTCTTCATCCTCTAAGAATCATTTTTCTTCAAACATCATAAAAAATGAAATTTAAGAAAAAATCACCTTCCATTGTATAATGTTATTTAAATATTTTAAGTGACTCACTTTTTTTTACATTGTACCAATGAAAAGACAATGTAATGTTTTATCTACCAATTAATCCAAGACCAATTATGATGGTTGACTAGATTTTCTCAACATCTAAAGACTTCATTTAATAGAAAAATTCTTCTTGTTAAATGCTTTTCATCATCTGATAAAATTATATTCATTGATGAAACATCAATATTTCTTAAATATCAATACCCCAAATGAATAATGTGGGTCTAAGAGAAGTGAACTATGTCATATTACTAAGATGATATTTTAATTTACGGTTTCTCAAATATTCGAATATTACTTCTTCATTTACACTTAATTTCATAGAAATTATTAAAATCAACAAACACCCATCAATAATAACATGATGGATTCTCCCAATATATATATATATATATATATGGAATTGTTTCATGTGATTATTCTCTAGACCATCTATCAACCAAAATTGAATCTATTAAATCTGATGATCAGTGACTAATGCATTTGATCAAAACATCACTATCACATATATCCACAATGCTCTATCTAGTCAACATAAAATAATAGATCTTCATCTAGAGTTATTTATCCATTAAAATATTAATAAAGAAATTTCATATTTCTATTATCATGGAATGTTTGTATCATGATATTCTTCATGATTTAAGAACAATAAGATCCACATAGAATTTTCATTATATAGGTTAAAATGTAAGGAAATTTCAAACAACATGACTTTGTAAAATTTTTTCTTCTGTCAATTATGACATCTTAAAATTCTGTATCTTCTCATTTCCCAATATTAAAAATCATTTTTAACAAAGTTATTTGTTATAAAATAAAAAAAACATTATTAAAAACATTACATAGGATCCTTAAATTACATGACCCATAAATAATCTAATAAATGTTATATGAACATAAAATAAAGAATAATAATAATATTTTTATGTTTATGGAATTTTTTGTCTAGAGAAATGAAATATAATTTTTTTACAAGATTGAAAAATAATATATTCCACCACACAAAATCATGATCTGCTTGTCCTCCTAAACATTTATCTGATAATAAAATTAATATTTTAATAAATATTTATTCATAAGTAAATATTCTATTATCGTTCTGTAGTCTTAATATTTCAAAAATTGGTATTAGATAAAATAAATCATATTAATTGTTAATAGAATTAATATTGATTAATTATTCACTTAATTAAAAAATTCATTATTAGTAAATAAATATTTATTTATTCACTTCTGAATACAATTATAGATTGATAAAACCTGACCAAAAATATTCATCATTCCTTTGAGTAATTTATAATTAAAAATTCATATTCAAAATAAAATGTAATTGAGATCAGTAAAAAAAAATGTGGAACCCTCTAGGATTCATTCCCATTTTCATTAGGAGGGTTTTCCAAAATTCAAATATTATTATTTATCAATTGGTCATGACACCCTTGGAAAAGAAATTAATGTGGAAACAATGAAGGCCACAATCAAATTCACACTACTTAATATAATCCCTTTGTCACAATATCTAATTATGTTGGTTTCAAACACATGTCATAAAAATATCTTCTAGATAAATATCATATTGACTATCATAAATAGAGTCAACATTGTTGGGATTGTATTATCTCAATGAAACTCTATAACAATTAATGATCATGATACTCAAAATTAAACTTGTTTTTTACTAATGATATTACATTAAATTTATTTTAGGACATTTAAATTCATTATAATTATATTGTTTGAATTATAATCATTATATTTATTCACGTGGAATGTTCTTCAATGTGTTCTAAAGGGTCTTAAGTGAATTCTAGAAACATTTTACATTGTATTCTGGAAACAGTATTCATACATTTATTGAAGAATGTAACATTTGAAACAAACCCTACATTTGTATTAATCATTTTGATGAATGATAATAATTTATTGTTAATCAACGCTATGTTAAAATAAACATATGGATAATTAACAATAGATTTTGATGGAACCTCACGTTTGACAAAGAGAAAATGTATTGTCAAAGAACCCTACGTAATGCATGGATCATCAACCTTACATTTGTGATCAAAATTATGTTGTCAAATCTATGATCATAAAATTAATGCTATGTAGTTTAACCCTACCCTTTCTATTATTTTTTTTATGATGTAACACTAAATTTTTACTTTTCAATCATTGGAGATTTGAATTTAAAATTTCATCAGAGTTTTGTGCACCAATTGTTGTGGAATATCTGGATGAATTAATGTTTGTTCTCAACCGAATCAAATCTCATTATATTTGAATTAATCAATTGTATTCAGTGGAGAAATTATCACTTATTCTTAAGTGAGGTAATGACATAAATGATCATTTTTTATTGATTTTATTTCTCATGATCAATTAGGACTTTTTCTTTAATATGGAATTGCAAAGAAGGCTATCTACATTATTTTATCCTATCACTATATTTGTTTAATATATATATGCACATATGGTTAAAATAATTAGAGACATATATTGATATTGAAAATAAATTCTTGAAAATATATATATCATATCTACTACAACAATCAATAAGACACATTTATCTACAGTAAAGGATACACTTTGCAGAAATACATGTTTTGAATCCAGTATTTGTAGTATGTCTATTGCTTCTAATCATTGATTATTTTATTTAAAGATCTATTGCAAGAAGATCTCTTTGAAACTACACATTCATGAAGAAATTATCTTCTGAAGAATAAGATTCATATATTGTCAGTTGCAGTTACAACTGAGATGTTCAATGAAAAACAATATCAAACAATATATTTTTGTTTGGTGTTTCAACTACTCATACACAGATGTGGTGGAGTATCGGCTTCTCTATCTGAAATGTGGTTATTTGGTTCTCTCGTAAAGAACTAAAAGGCTATATTTTTAGCATTATTTTTAAATTATCCAACTTCCTGCACTCAATTGTGGATTGGTCTTATTATATGAGGACCAGACTAGTGATATTCACCATGATTGCAGAGAGAGTAATTGTTGGAGTGGACTCGGGGACCATCGTGCCCGAAACCACTATAAAAATATGTGTACAATATTTCAATTTTTTCCACTACAAATACATTCACAATAAAGGTAAACACTACTAATCCGTATACTCTAGAGTTCGTGTCAAAAGATAAAATTTTGGAAGATTTTATAAAGAAACAATTCACCACACCTTAGGTATATTTGTTTCTTCCATACTAACAATTTCTATTAGAATATAGATTTTTTATAAAGCTACAACCAGATAAAAGTTTAAGATCTATATAACTATGGAAATTACTGATTAAATAGAAGGAATGTCAATGGTTCAAGCTAGGAATATTAATGGTGAAATTTACAAATGATGGAAATTGCAGATGATTACCTATTTAATGAATATTGGATTTTAAATCTACTGAATATTTAGTTCTCCTAACATAATTTCTAAATACTCTGAAACATGGACGACAACTACAATGGATGAGTATGACATGAATTCTAATCATATGAATGATATTATCTATGGTCTCAAACTATATGATTACATCATGTCTCACAATTTCCTACTTCTTAGGAAAAGTGGAAAACCATTTCAGTTTCCTATAGAGGATCATATAATCTGCAGCAAATGAGGTATGCAACAAAAAAGCTAAAATTAAACACAATGAGAATGTTTTATGGTGAGAGTATCACATAGAAGAATGGCTGGATAACTGATATAATCAATAATATTACGTACTGAGGTATTCCATTCATTAAAAATATCATTATTTTAATGTAATGTGAGTATAACCTACTAACTGAAATGGTATATTAGCTACAATTAACCAATCATCACATACCAAACATCTGACAATTAGATAATTTATTGGTACATTGATGGTGTATGAAGCTGAAATGAACGATAAATATGATATTCATAATGTATTAGTGAAATAAGATAATATTTCTATAATTGTAACTTCTCAGAATCAATATATAAGAATAAACCAAGAATTTAGAGATGAGAGGAACATAGATTCATCTTATTCTAAACTAGAACTAGCTCAATAATCCAAAAAGTTTATCATGCTTCATTATAATAATTAATTATTAAAAAATCCCTTAAAAAGGATGATAATGACCTGAGAGAAGATAGATGATATGAATTCATGAAATTGGGTCATATATGGCCTGGTTATCCACAACTAAAAGGTGAAAAGTGATAGATAATAATGAAATATTAGGAAAATGATGATTATGACCATAAAGGAAAAAAGTGAAATGAAGGTTACATGGAGTGTTTTTAAAGACTATAGAATCTCATCAAAATATGATTCAGAAAAGGAAAAATCAAATCTGAACGCAAATATGTGTTTTATGGATAAAAAATCTAATGTACAAACAATTTATTCATTGAATTCATATTATGATTAAAATATTCCAAATAATAAATTGGCTACCTACTACAAAATTCATGAATAAAAAAATCACACTTCATTAATAAAACACAAATATTTAAAAAATATTTTCAATTCTATTTTAATATAAATAGATACCTAACATTAACAACATCAAGAGTTAATTGAATAATTTAACTCGTATACCAAAAATTGTGTTGATCCTATAAATAAGTTAAAATCATTGAAAGATGAATTAGAAATATATAAAATTGAATGTCTCTACTTTACAAAATAAGAAAATGTTATGAGTTATATTATAAGTAAAAATGTCATTAAAAAGTAATTATTTGGTGTTGGAAGTAACGGTGATAAATCTAAAATATATAATATGATTTTGATCCAATCTCAAGAAACTATCAGTTTTAATTTTTGTGTAAGAGAAGCATATATAAGAAGAATATTTTATTTAAAAAATCCTTATATAAGTAGAATTAAAAGGTTTTTTCTTTCAAAAATTTCATTTGATTAATATTATATGAGTTATGGAAAAACAAAGAAGATCTAGATTCCAGTATCTCTACAAGATAAAACTCCTGATCCGAGGAGGATATGGTTATGAAAACAAACTTTTGTCTATATTGTATTTTTGATAAATAGATTATAGAAAACAAAAAATCAATATGGTATATTGAAATTGGATTCTCTAGGAACATGAGTGGAAACTGATCAACCATCAAATAATGACTAAAATAGAAGGATTCCAAGACACATATAGTGATAATGAAGAAGGAAAGATAATTGGACTTGGAACTATTAGAGTTCCACAAACTCTCTAAATCACCAAAGTAGAATATTACATGGTAAAAAAATCATTCTGATAAGTATCTATCAACTTTATTATTATAGATATTATGTTGAATTTTTTAAGAATCACTAATCTATCTTTAATGATAAAATTCTTAAGTTTAGGGCACCTATAACTAATAATATTTATACTTTTGATTTAAATTACTTGTGTAAGAAGACTGTAAATTGATTGACTGCTAATATAAATGAGTCACGTATCTAGAATAAGGGACATGGTAATTATAATATTTATGATATACTTAAATTGTATAAGAAATAGTTAGATTATGATTTTCTTAGTCCTAAATTAGATGGTTATATATTATGTGATGCATCCAAAAATTGAAAAGAATCAATAATATTCCATTAAATCTATTAACAGTATTTAAAGATCAAATCCTCTATAATGTATCCACATGGATCTGTTTGATCCATCAAGAGTATATTTTTATTCTTAAAAATTGTATTCAAATGTTTTATTTTAATATTATTCTAGATTAACATGGGACTATTTTTTAAAACTCCAATATGATGTTTTAACTACTTTTTAATGTTGTCATGAAATTGATCAAAATGAAAAAGGTATTAAGATAAACTCATTAAGATTTGTTTAGGGTGGAGAATTTACGAATCTGAATTCAATTTCTTTATTCAAATTTGGGTATTAAACACAAATTTCTATACCATGAACACCTAAAAAAAACGGAATTATTGAATGATGAAATGGTACTATTTTGGATATAGCTTGGACTATTCTATATAAATACAGTCTTCCTACCTACTTATGAGAAGAGGTTATAAGTAAGACCTACTATATCATATATAATTATTTAATTTAGCCTACTTTCGAAAACAAAACTTATTAACGATCTAATAAAAAAATTAAAAGGTAATTTTCATTACTGTGTTTGGATTCACGGTGTATATTTTGAACACCAATGATAATCATTGTATATTTGATCCAAAAGTTGATGAAGGAATACGTTTTTCATATTATACTACCCCTAATAATTGTAGAGTATTTAATAATAATTCAAGTATTGTTCATGAATTTTTTATGGGATGTTTGATGAAACTAATAGATTTAGTAAAGAGAAATATCGAACTGATAAAATTACTGACACTTCTAGAAACATGATACCTGAAAACCTAAAAAATGATTTTGAAAATAATATAAAAAAATTCAGTCCTGTTCAGAAGAATGTGATAAAGATGAACCTAAAAGTGTTTATCCTTGAATATCAAGAACCCTAACAAAACATCACTTATATAATCATATAGGATACCTATATATTGGATTAATAACTATAAGAAATGTAAGAAAACTGGTTAAATTCCTAACTGTTAAATCTCAACTAGTATCTAAATGGTTTTAGGAAACCTTAGAAGATGAGTGCAAGATGTTAGCATTGGAAGATGAGAAAAACAATTAAAAAGGAATAAAGATAGGGAATTAGTTGAAAGGTCATTACATTATCTAGTTATAAGATCTAAATGGGTCTATAGAAATAAACCATATGATCAAAGGATTTTAACTACAAAAAATATAGATTAGCAGCTAAAGTATATAATCAGGAATAAATTATAGATTAGGATGCAACCTATTCCCCTGTAGCTAGACTAGAAGAAATTAAAATCCTTTTAGAATATTAATCACATAAGAATGTTAAAATATATATGATAGAAGTTAAATATTGTTTTTTAAATGGTTATTTAATGGTGGATGTTTATGTTTAACAAGATCCCAATTTTGAAAATTCTCAAAAAATAGGTTTTATTTTTAATACTACTAAATATCCTTATGTCTTCAAGAAATAAACTAAATCATGATATAAATGATTAATTTATTTTTTATTGAGAATAGGATTTATTGTAAGATTTCTAGATCCAATAATTTTTAAGAAAACCATTTGTTCTAAAAATTTATTAGTTCAAATCTAGGTTGATGATGTTATTTTTGGTTCAACTAGTGAAAATATTTGTAACGATTTTTCATAACTCATGGAAAATTAATTTAAAGTGAGTATGATGGGAGATTTAATTTTTTTAAGTACATCAACTTAATCAAAAAGAATATAGAAATTTGGAAAACCAAAGTAAATATATTATTGTTTTATTCAAATGGTTTTGTCTATAGAATAACAAGACATATACAACTCCCATATGTACAAATATAAAACATTATTTGTATGATGCATGAAAACTAGTGGACAAGTAGTTATATATAGTTATGATTGGTATTTTATTATACCTTACTTCCAGTAGACTTTATATTAGGATTTCTATATGATTATGTGGTATATTTCAATAATATCCTATATAATCCAATTTTATTACTATTAAAAGTATATTTAGATATTTAAAAGGAATTGTTTTTAAATCTCTCCATTATTCTAAAACTTGTGATATTTATTTAATATCATACACATATGTGTATTTTGGAGGTTTTAGACTAGATAGAAAAATTCCCTCATGAACCTATCTCTTATTATGAAAATATTTAGTATCATGGTAATGTAAGAATGAACACTCAGTGTCTTTGTCAACAGTCGAGGCCTAATATGTATCTGCAGGTAGTTGTTGTGCACAAATATTGTGGATAAAAAACAAACTAAAGGAATTCAGACAATATTTTAGTAGCACACATATTTTATGAGATAATACAAGTTCTATAAATATTTCAATAAATTATATAAGTGATTCAAGAACTAAAATTTTTTATATCAAGCATCATTTTCTATGAGATCATGTTCTATAGAAATATTTATCTTTATAATTTTTCAGCAATATATATCAATTGGTTGATATTTTAAATAATCATATTCCAGTGATGTGTTTTGATTTTATGAAGGGATATTTTTGTTTAATTAATTTATAAATAAATTTTTCTATTTTAATATTATATTATAGTATGTTATCATATTTTATATTATTTTATATTATTTTATTTTATTTTATTTTATTTTATTCATATTTATTTATGTTATATTTTGTTTACAATAACTTTAAAATATTATTTTCATTAATGTTTGTATTTTTCTATCTATTTTAGTTTATATACATTTTATTAAATTTATTTTCACCTTATGTTTTAAATTTTTTTCCTAAACGCACTAAAACCTGAATTCGAAACAAATATATGAAATCCTCTATCTGAATCCAATGGAATAGCATACACATCGTTTATTAAACTATTTCACCTTACCTAAAAAATCATCTACCTTCCAAAACCTATAATTCAAAAAACTCACATTTTCAGATTTTAAAAAATGATGAAAACCCTGAAAACTAAAGAAAGTGAAGATAGATATCCGAAGTGACAATGATTTTTTAGAATAATTATTTATCAAGGTAATGTGGTAGATTTTAAATGGATTTATTAGATGAATATACTACAGAAACATGTGTTTCTTGTTCAAGATCACGAGTCTATGTTCAATGAAGTGAACTCAGAGATTCTCTATGAGGAATAACTGATGTTTGTCAATAAAAGAATATTGTTTTGTTTTGATGATTACAAAGATTATTTTTTCATGAGAATATAAGATAAGGATTTTACATTTCATTCACTAATATTTCCCAAATTTTGAACTTTCTTCATAATGGTTTCATTCACTTTCATCTACAATATATTGTAGATAATGATCATATGACTGAAGACATTCTTTTTTTTTCAGAAAACATAAGAAATATGTATTTCAATGATATCAAAAATGATTATAAAATATTTGATAGAGTTATTCAAACCTGGATTGCTCCAAGGATGGCTGAAATAGAGAAAATTTTGTATCCAGACATGTACATCATGTTTCAACATTTAAATAATTTAAAGCTGAATTTTCCATGGAATAAGTTCAGATATCTTCAATAATACTGTCAACCAGATTCAATGATGACTTTATATACTTATGGAAGGATAATTTCTCGAATTCTTTTTCAAAATTATATGATTTGATTAATGAATTATCTAATTAATTTTCATCATAGTAATGTACTCAATGTGATAAATCTAAATAAGTTAGGTTTTTTCTTGAGTACTGTGAAATACAACTTGTTACATGTTGGTGAAAATGAGAAATAGGGTTCTGGAACATCTGCTAAGGGGGAGAAAGGTATTGTTAGAAGAAGACTTTTTGAATCATAAAAAATGGTATTTCCAACCCAAATAAGAAGATTCATAGATATAATTAATCATAAGAAGATTAAGAAGTAGAATAATTATAAATTTATGAGGGATATACCCTCATTCCATGGACTAGAAAAGATTTACAATTTTAGGAACTGGTGTTGGTTTCCATAGAAGCTACATTCTCGGTTCATTTAGGAGGACCAGTTCATGAAAAATATCATCAAGTAGACAATTTATATAGAGGGATTCAGGATGTTCCTTCAATAGTAGATCAAGTATAAGATAATATTCAACCAAAACAATATTCATGAAGAAAATGTTTTTGAAGAAGCGTCTGAAGATTAAAAACAAGTGCAGCTATCAATATCTAATGTTACAGATATCATTGAGAATTTGAAAGTGGAGTGATTAGGAACAATCACTTGAATAAAAGAGAAGTGATTAATAATCAATCATCCACTAGTGAAATGTCTATGGATAAGTCAATATCTAATCCTTTATCAATTACGGTTGATGATTAGAAAAAAAATTAGATGAAGGAACATCTGATTATTTGTAACATAATGTTTATGATATATTGGTTAGGTACAATAATTCATTGGAATTAAATGTACATATTTTTCAAGATCATGATGTTTCATGTAAAATGATTAAAGATCTTATTGAGGATTTTGTTTCCAAAAAGGATTTTTATTCTTTTAAGAGAGAAATGTTGGATGAAATGGGAAATATCAAATCTGTAGTTTTTTATAAATCATAATTTGTAGATCTGAAGTATTATTTTGGGAGATAGATTGAGTAAATCAATAGTAGGGTCAGGCAGACTAGTACAACAACATATCCCCTTTAACCTCTCTAGATTTGACTCACAGATTTTTGGAAATCAGAACTGTTATGGTAGACATGAATGATCATCACTTGAACTTTCAGTACAATAGTGCCATTTTCAATTCTGTTGGATATTCAGAAATTAATAGTTTCCCTATTGACTACGATTGAACCATGTATTAGATTTCAGCTAAAAAAATCTCAAATAAATTGGACCAGTTTATATTGCAATATGAGTGTTTGAATGTCTTTTTGAAAGTCAATCTTGATGATTATTTTCATATAATTCAGGATTATAGAGTTTGGATTATGATGTTCAGAGACAATATTTTTAAAAAATTGTGGGTACATATTGTAGAGTTGAAACACATGTTTCATGATTCTTAAAATCCCATAGAACATGAATCCATGAAAACCCCTATCCAAACACTTCTAAAGTAACCATATTTGTGCATAACATGGTTCATAATCAAACTGATTATTGTACTTATAAATTTTTTTATTAGAAAAATTTTCATTACTCTTATTATCAGTGCTTTATTTGATATTATTTTATATTTCTATCAATAGCCAAAAATCCATTAATATTTATCTAATCAAGATTATAATAACATTCACTTACTGATATGTAAAAAATTAAATATGTATTAATATTTTTATGTAGATTTTTTATCTCACAAAAGGGAGTGAAATTTGGATAAACATAACATTTCTATTTATCAATATAATTCTATCAAATCAAAATTAAAATTATATTGTTTTAAATGTTTTCAAAATTATAAATTTTGTTACTAATTTTATATATTTTATGATCATCCAAATGTGGGACATTGTTGAGAACTTATTTTCTCAACAATAAAAAAATATTATTGATTTAGATGCTAAAAAATACCAATGTTTTTTTACCAGTGATATTACATTTTGTGTATTTTCGGATATTGTTATTCTTTATAATTTCTTATTTTGTAATTATATTTAGATTTTTTATTCACAAGATCTATTCCTAATTTTTTTTGAATTGATCATATTAATATTCTAGAAACAGTGTTTTTCGTATTCTTGAACAAATTTTCAAACACTATGTTGTGTAATGTAACATATAAATCACCCCCAGGTTTGTATTAAACCTTATTTTGAATGATCATCATGTCTGGTTAATCAACCCTACATCGATAAAAATTTAAGGATAAGGAACGTTACATTTAGACGGAACCTTATTTTTTAAAAAGAGAAGAAGTATTATTAAAAACCCTACGTATGTATGTAACCATATGTTTCTGAATAAATTTTTTGGATCAACCAGAATACTTTTTTGATCCATCATTCATTGTCGACCCTATTTTCAGAAAATGTAATCTAGGCAGTTGAACCCTACTTTTGAATTTTCAATCACTAGTGATTTGTATTAACTATTTTAGCTATGTTTCATGCAACTGTCATTGCAGAATATCAATATGATTTAATGCTCATTCTCAACCGATTCAATGATCATTAAAATTGATTTGAATAATCATATGTATTGGATAAATTCACTCTCATTATTAAGGGATATTAGGACTACAATGAGATGTTTTTATGAATTTTAATTCACAGTATCTATGAGGTGTTTTTATTGGATATGGAATTGAGAAGTAGGCTCTCTATAATATTTTATTATATCAGAGTATTTGTTAAATATATAAATGTGTGTGTATGATTCATAGAAGTAATAATATATATTTTTACCACAACTGTATTCTTGAAAATTTCTTTTACAGATCTACTAAAACAATCAATCACACTATATTTTCTATATAAAAAGCTAATCATTCGAGCTATTCATGTTTTGAATATCGTATTTTATGTAAATCTCAAATTTCTTATTGTTCCATCTAATATTAAAAGTTATAATGCAATTGGATATCTTTATAACAACTCCATCTTGATGAAATTATTTTTTGATGAAGAAGATCCATCCACTGTCAGTTTCTATTACAAATGTGATGTTAAATAAAATCATTTTTGAATCAATATTTTTTTATTTATATTTTCAAATGCTTATACATTGTATCAGTGGAGTATCAGGTTATTGATATAAGTTATGGATATACGGTTCTCTATTAGAGGTCCAGAAGTATATATTTTTATCCATATTTGTAATGGTGTCAACCTCCTGCACTCAGTTGTGGAATGGTCTTAAGATATTTCGACATGAATAATTAATTTCACCGAGCTCGTAGAGAGAGTAATTAGTGGAGTAGACAAGGATATAATTATACCTTGAACAACTATAGAAAATCTGTTATGTGTTTCTATTGTATCCACTACTCATGCTTTCGTATAGAACATAAAAACTACTTATCAACATAATCTACTATTGATTTCAAAAGATAAATTTGTTGTAGATTATAAAAAGACATAATACACCACATCTTATGTATATTTGTATATTTAATCCAAAAAAACATTGTACCATTGACATTGAATTTAATTTATGTTTCCATTTTAATAAAATTCAATATATATCTTCTATAAAAAATATGGTTTTGAGAAATCATTCATCGGAAAATTAATTGAAAACACATCACAAGTGACACAACGAATTTATCCAATATCATTAGGTATTTTATCATCATTGTTTATGAAATACATAGAATTTCATGAGTTATTTTATGCATTAATAAGAATCATAACATGAATATTCCATTCCACATATTATCATATATAAATATTCAATGTAATATAATGATGATTTTTTATAGATGAGTATGTTCTCATAATACCTCATTTTGGATATTACCAAATACTATCTTCAGGAGAATAAATCTTGTCTTTTATTATTACTCAAAAATGAAAATCATTAAAATATTTTCCCATCATATAAAATTTTCAAACTATTGTGCAATTTCTAGGAATATTTTCATGGAATATAATGGTTATCAACATAGAGGTGAAATAATATAACATTATCAATGTGATAGATTCTTTAAATATTATTAAATAAATATAAATAATAATAATTAAAAATATATATTATTATTTTCATTAATATTAACTTACATGTATATACATTAAATATAATGTAAAAATATTGAATTTAAGAACACTAACTCCAATATAGATGAGTGATCAGATATACCTATATTGTTTTTAACATGACATCAAATCAACTGTATATATGAAAAATATCACAACATAAATTGACACATTCAATAGGTATATGATTTAATAAATAATTATTGTTGGTTTTATTGGATGTTTTGGATCACCTCTTTCACCAAGTAGCATTTCAATCACTGGACATGGAATGATAAGAAGTATCAAGATAAGCATAGGGTAGTTATTGGTGGATCTCAATAATATGATTACAAGACTCCATTCTCCATTAATAGTTGTTTCCCTTGTTTTTATCTATGTGGTATGTTTGGAAACACAATAATGTATCTTCCACCACCTGTGAAGTATTGTAGTCCTTTATGTTTTTATGGTAATATTTAGATATTCATCAACCCTCTGTACATGACCTTAAAAGGTTAAGGATCATTATAAACAATGGAAATTGTATCATATTGATAATATTCAATTTCAATAGTTGTTTAACCCCAATTCATTGTATATATACACCTTTTCCCAGTGGATGTGTTTTCTATAGTCGTTAACACAAACCTGAAAATAGTTACTATTACCATTTTTTTAGTATTATCTAAATATAATGCTTGATGTGATGTATTTTCCATCAATATTTTCATATATTTATTTTTTATAAGGGTAATAAACAACCATTGGAGATGTTTTATTTTATCAGGGAGGATAACTTCTCCATGAAACGATGAAATATAATGGTTTTCTTTCTCCAGTGTTCTCTTTCATTAGTTGATGAAGATATAGTATTTTATTACTAGGTTAAGGATCCAAATATATTCGATGTCATCACTTGAATGAAAATGTCAGTATCTAAAATAGATATGATCTATTTTTACTATATTAAGGCCCTACTTTATGTTGTAAATGGGATCTCCATTTGTTTTTGGAAGAGTGGGATCCAAGGTCCAATTTTTAGTACCATACGACCTATATCATATGAGTACGAAGAATTTCTGTATAGTATAGATAGATTTATATCCCCACATGTGAACCATCCATTGGTTTTTAAATTTAACCCTATGGTATTCATATTTATCTTATAATGTATTCTCTTAAATAAGAAGGTGTATTTCTCAATTAATTTGGATCTTAGTGTGATTCCAATTTCAATTCTCTATTAACATATGGATCTTCTTGTACTGAAGGAGCTAAAGATTCAACTGTGTTATCTTCTGTATAACATTATTATTCCTCACATTTTTTGACCAGGGGAATACCCCTTGTACTATTTCAAGAATTATGATATTATTTGAATATCATCATGGACTATAAAATGCTAAATCAGATGAATGTTATTAATAAGTACAATTTACCCATGTTGATGAACTTTTTATCATTATAGTGGGGAGAAGTGGTCTTCATGAAATGAACATATTTTGGGGTTTCTCTAGTTCTGAATTAATAATTCATATATTTTTATGTCCACATACATGAAAATGTATAATCAATATAAATGTATTGTAAATACTTTTGGGATCAATAATTCTCTTCTGTTTTTTATAACCATGATTAAATGGATATTACAACATTATCATGAAAACATTGAAGAGGTATTATTTGATTTTATCCTAGATTACTGGTGATCATAAATCATAATGAGAGCCATTAGAATGTTTTTTTCTGAATTAATGAAAATATAAAATCTCTAGGATATGTGAACAAATTTCAATGTATGAATTCCATAGGTTTTGTTCTTCAGGGACAAGATTTCTAAACATGTAATCTTAGTTGGCGTTGAATAGGAGATTTTTACATTTTCATTGGAAGTTCCATTGAATTTCATTGATATCTAAATATTATTTGGAAAATATGGTTGTTATTTATTGTTCAATATCAATATATAGAAATGCTTCATCATCATTAACTAATATTTCCATGAAATGAGTGAATTTTTATTAGGATACTTGGTTGTTAACATCTTTTTTATGAGTTTAAATGAGGATAGAAATAAAAACCTATCTTAATATTACCAGAACTCAGTATATTCTATATGGTAAGTTGAGATTATCCTAAATCTGGTATATAGAATTTATATATATAGGATGGCCATGTGGTGGAGTATAAATTTGTATAGCTTTGACAATGTGTGAGTATTTATCCCACTCTTCTATTGGATCTCACTTCTCTCATCCATGAACATCAGTATCGGGGACACAATCATTTTGGGTAGTGGTTCATGGTCTTTTATGATCCCAAGTTCATTAGTTAAATCTTCTATCAAAATAACAAAAACCACATGTAGAGGTAATGGGTGGAATACCTCTTGATATTTAACATTGATATCATGTATTCCTTGAGGAATAAGAATATTATAATTGAAAATAACAATAGAAAATACCAATCACATATTGTCCCAAACATGAAATATGATTATATATTTATGTGGAATTTTTTCACAATTTCATCAGGTTATGTAGGAGGTTTATTCAGGTATGGTTTGGAGTTATTTTTAGTTTTCATATTATCTCTTTGACATTATATTAATGGACCAGTATTAGGATGATGAGTTTTGGGGAATTAGGGAAAAATTATATATCGTGAAGATAATTCTTGGGTTTTCCCCTGGTATGTGATTATTAAATTTAGGTTTCATGTTTTCATCCAACATTCCATCAATAATGAATATTTTAAGGATTATAATTGTTATTAATTAGACATTATTCTTAGTATGATGAATATGTATTATTAAATGAGATTTAATTTAGTGTTTTTGTGTACAATATAAAAAACTCTAATTATGTTTCCTATTCTTATAGTTTCCATGATATAATATATGATTACAAAAAATCACATGGTAATCTAAAACCACTTATAATGAATTATTTTTAAATGCGAAAAGGTGTTTAGGGTTTTAATTTTTGGATTAACATGGAGTATTCAAGGATATAATTTTATAATAATGGTGATTTTTGGATTAGAAAAATCAACTCAAATGAATCTAAGATGAGAACCCACCAAGGATGAATATCTATGTAGGAAATATGATCATGGGATTATGAGGTTTCATGATGTCCGGTATGAAATATTTGTACAGTATAAAAAAATTTACTATTTGTTTTGGAAGTACCTTAAAGAGGTTATGGGGAAATATTTTAGATTTATTATATCATTTCATCCACACATGAATGGTTGAACAAAATATTATATCAAGAATATAGAAAATAAACATTGAACATATATCTTAGGACAACCATTTTGGGCTGGTTGTGTTAATATATAATAATATTCAATAGTCATTGATTATAATTCCCCCTTCATTTAATTGTATGGTCTCCCATGAATTTCCTTAAATTGATTGTTAGAAGTGGACAATGAATCTCCTTTGGGTCCTAGTCCTATTCAGGAGACATTGAAATGGTTTCAAGATAACCATATCCACCATGATACAGCTCAGAGTCGGTAGAAATAATATATTTTTTCATATCAAATTCATATTGAGTTTTTTATTTTTGAAGAAGTCTTATTGAAATTTTTTACTCTATTAGGTTATCATCATATTGGGTAATAGGTGAATCTAACCAACGATATGTTGGAACATTTTATGAGTGTCATTAAAATATTTCTTATTTATTAAAAGTAACAGTTCATTTAGAATTCAATAATAAAATTTTCCATAAACCTCATCTCAATATGTATCATCCATATCCTTCACAATCTATGATTATGGAGAAAATTGAATTTGAGCTAAAAATTTTAGTTATTGAAGAAAAAATAGAGATAATGTATTCCCAAATTAATGTTCTATCAGGGTTGTCTATTATGTTGGTCAATGTGTTACCAGTGTATAGATAATATTCATCGAAGACTTGGGATGATGTGTCATCAGTGTGGGGGTAGTGGACACAACACTTTCTGGATCATCCATCTTACACTTTATTTTTTTGTAATATATATATTTTTTGGGTAGAATTATAACCTCATCTTCCATCCTAATGTATAGGAAATTTTTATATTACTATTAAATAAATTTCACAATTTTTTTGAAATGAGTTATGATAATTGAAAATGTGTGATTGGAATAAAATGTTTTAGGAACCCCCTTGTGTTCTTTTTGGTGGATATTGAGGGACCACAACTAACTTGTGGTATCATAGAAGAATCGAATTCATATATTTATTCTATTGCGAAACTGGTGAGACTTTAATATTTTCCTAAATTGATTTTTCTTCCACCAGGTAGTTGGTGGCCAGGGACTTTCCAGAATTATTGAAGGGTAAATTATTAAATATAAACCTAAAAACCCTCATTTAACCCCTCTAATAACCCGATTCAACATTTTTTTTGTTGATGAATTATGGGATTTGTTTGGTACCCTGTAATCCATTTTACAGGGATCTTTGATCAATGATTCATTATTTTATCCTCTAAAAATTGTGATTGTTCCCTTATTAATTCCTCACATCAGTTACACATAAAATTGTTTATAGGATTAATTTTAATGATATATTAATTTTGTTTTGATCCTCCTTAAATCAATTCATGGTCCCTCATCCTATTGATTTATAGATTTTTTTCTCCTTGTTAGTTTTGGTTTGGAACTTCTTATTATTGATGTACTTGACGATCTATCCTATCATAAACAAATTTTTTTGGAAAAAAATTTCTAAATAAATGTAATTATTTTAATGATATTGTATAATTATATTCATGAGTTTCCTTTCATTTCGGTAGGTGGATTTAGTCATTGTAATCTTGAGACCTGATTATGTGGTTGGTGGTTTCATTTATAGCCCATGTTTATTGAACAATGAATTGGTTTTTTAAACACTTGTCCAATTTTTTTTGGAATGATTCTAGATTTTATTTATATTTTTGTGTAAATGTTTTTTTGAGAGAAAGGCTATTTCACATCGTTTTATTGTATGAATGGTGTTTTTAAATCATTTTTAAATGGATTATAAAATTGGATTCCATAATTTTTTTTATTGAAAAGGTTGTTTGTAATTCATTATGAATTTCCATTATCCAAGTATGATTGATTTGAAAAATTTCACAAATGTGATTCTTAGGTACCTAGGTAGAGGTTTAATATTGGGCCTTTTTGAATGATATTTTAATGGGGTTCATATTTTGGGATGAAATTATATTACTAAAATAGAGATATTTGGATAATAGGAACATGATATTGACATTTTTGGGGGTTCCTACATTCCTAATTGAAGGATTCATTTCCACAAGCGAAATTGGGTTCACACTAGTAATTGTTTGATATTTCACTACCAATAACCTAGAAAAATAGAATGGGTTTTCCTATAGTTGATTTCAATTATCATTTGGATTTTTACTATTATGTAAACTATGTTGTTTGTTGTGATATTTGATAAATTTAAATGGTCTATGAAAATTATGATTTAAAAAAATTACTTGTATTTTTTATGGTTTAGAAAATATGGTAATTGTTTACCATGATTTTAATATTAGATAGTAGATCCTCTTATCATGCCATGTATTATTTTAAATTTATAACATTTGTATTATTTTAATGAATAATTATATGGAACAAATGGGTGGAATATTACCTATCATATTTTGATAACACCCTACACACTCCTTTGAGGTTTTTTAAAACTCGTATTATCAAATTATATAATGGGAAATTCCCTATAGTGATTAGGGGATGTTTTGTAAAATTAGTATGGGTAGATTATAGTTACATAGTGGTGTTTTCTCTATGATCATATAGAGTAGTTTGTGTCTATTTTTTCATGTTTATATGTTTTTAGGACTTGTAATTTGGGTTTTTATTAGTCATATTGGTTTTTTATCACAACCATTGGAACATTTTCACTTTTTTAATAATTTATTTTTTGTTATATTTATGTATATATGATAATTATATTTCAACAAGTTGAATAAATATTCCCCTTTAGTTATTATTTAATTCTAAGGTTCTTGTCTCCATCATGAGTGAATCATGAAAATAGTTCCAGTCTTTTTGTAGTTTGGTTTACATCCCTCGAAAATGGGTTTTTCAGTTTGGAATGTGATGGTCAGACCACACAAGGTGTATTTTTCATACATGGACATTTTTATATATGGTTTATAATAATAATTTAGGATATCCAAGTTTTAAAATATTTGGCATAATGTTATCAAAGATAATCAATCAGATACATGGAATCATTCTCATTTCCACTCATTGTGACTCATTAATCCACTTGAACAAAGAGAGTGTTAATTCAAACACTAGGTTTCACTGACACACTAAAAAGAGAACACCTATAATTTACCTCACTAGTACATACCATGTGATATTATAGATATATATAACATGTCCCAAGGAAATTATATTGGATACACAAAAAGTGAGGAACCCGATGTTTAGATCATTAATATATACCAAGTAGTCTCCCACTAATGAAAATATATAATTTTCATAAAAACATAAATCATTGAAATAAGAACCAAATTAAATTTTTCATAATAGACGTTTTGAAAAAATAATAAGGATTATAAAAACAATAATGTATAAATTAATTATATTTAAATATCATTGATTACTATTGAAAAATTTTATTTTCCATATTGAAGATTTATGATGGGTTATTCTATGAGAAATATGGTGTTAATTATGATAATGGGAGATAATTTATTTATTTATTTAATCATGAATGACTCTCCAAAAAATAAATAGTAATATTAAGTGAATGATGGATAGTTAGTCCTTTTGTCATAGTTTCATGTATTTGATTGAATATGAGCTTATACTAGCTGATTTATATGATTGGGTAATTTAATTTTTAAATACATGGTTTTGTAATAATTAATTAAATAAAATAATGTTTGGTGCGAAATTTATCTAATGTCATTATTTATATGAATGATATCTCATGGTATCATTTATATAGAACGCCCCTCTTATATTTAATGAGACTTTTGGTTCATATTTCATGATCATGAGCACTATAAAATAATGTATAGAGATCCCAAGTGACTCGATGTGTTTCATGTTTAAAGTTGAGGAATACCCAATAAAAGAGAAACATATTCGATTATATGGAATGATTCAACAAAATGATTCATGGTTCCAAGATTAAAATCCCTTGGTTCAAGGATCAGTTTATCATCTGCTAGAAAAACCAACTACTAGATAACGTCATGGTAATTAATTTTCATTAATTTTATATATTTCAGTTTCATAGTTAAATATTTATAGATATTTAATCATTAAATAATATATATATCAAAATATTTATACTAATGTAAATTTAATATTAAAATATATTGAATCAATATCGTGACATGATAAGTAACATTTATTAAATACAATTATTATTAATAGGAATTTTATATAATTAAATGTGATGTTCATAGATAATGAAAAATATCCATAATATAAAAATATTATTTATGGATATACATTAACTTATTTTTTTGTAATTGAAGCACAAATTATTGTTATTTACTAACCCCTTTGAGGTGATTTATATTAACAAGAAATATTTATATTAATTTTTAGAATGAAATAAACATTAATGAATTATTTATCGACTACATGAGACTTAGAGAAACTAGTAGAAAATAGATGATGAAATATAATCTCTTAAGGTTGGTGTGTAAACTAAATTGAAAATGGATTTTTGAGATAACAATGGTTGAAATTTATTCATACCTAAATACCAGAGTGTCTTGTAATACCACCATTTTTGTTATGTAAATGGATATATAGATCATTACCACTATGATATTCATAAAATGGTTTATTATAAAACTAATTGTGTTTGAAATTATGTTTAGATTAAATTGTCGGAGATTAATGAATTTAATTAAATTTTTTATCTAAATTTAATACCAGGTAAATAACTAAAATTTCTGTCTTCATAATTATTAAAATTGATACACACTAGACTTAAAATATATTACTATGATCAATTATATAAAAGGATAACCCCTTCACCGTCTTGAATTTCAATGAATGGTTTGATGACACCATGTTGTACTACTCCATAATGGATAATTATATATCCTATAAATCCTCATTCCCAAATCTAATGGAAAATAGGCCAGTGAGTTTGAACTATCTCTATATATGAAGCATTTGGATAATTCTACAAATGTCCATTTGATTGTTATATTACTTGTTCAGTTTCCATTTCTATAAAAAATTAGGATATTGATGGGTATAGAATCATGTCCCACCTTTAGAATATCTACAAATAGAAGGAGTGATAAGATATATAAGAGATCTATAATGAACTATTCTTGTTTGGGGTTAAATAGATTGATCCATCTAGGCCTTATATAGTCAAGATGATTAGAAACATTATTCCATTTGATATCATGTGATTTATAATCCCTAATGGGATACTCAATAATATAATTTTATATTAACTACATAAAATATTATATAAGTTTATTATTAATTAGAAGATGAGTAATAGTGTGAAGAATCCTTGAAAAATCCATAATCAATTTTCCAAATTTGATAAACATATAGGGCATAATAATCGTGTTTACCATATAGTGAAAAAAAGAAAAAAAGTATATGGGGTCAAAGACTCTTACCTTGAATAGTGATCTTGTACATCATCATTCAAATAAAACTATTGTCCAAGTACATTTAATTGAATGGGATTCTTTATATTTTTCATCAGGAATTTGGGGGAATAACAAGAAGAACAAATCCTAGTTAAAGAAGAATGGAGAAGATTTATGTTTTTCATTATCAATGAAAATTTTATTCAATCTCAACGATTGGTATTAAATATAGTTTTTTAATATAAAAAATTTATTCAAACACAAAATCTTTGTAGAAAATGGAATATTTACAATGGAGTGGTTTATTTGTGGGTTCCAATGGTGAAAGGTTGTTGTCTCTATCAATAAAAAACTACATGCACCTATTATAATATTTTATATTCTTGGTATTGAATTATTGATTTTATTTACCAACTCTTTACAAAAACATAATGTATTGATCATTCATGAAAAAGAATTGATCAATTTTATTCATTTGGAAATAATTTTTTTATTTGAAAAAATAAACATATCTTTTGTATGGATATTTTAATAATGAAATTTATTTATTAGATTTTGGAAACCAATAACAATCAATTGATAGAAAATTATCTTCTATGACTCATTTCACAAATATTATTGACATAATGATCCTGGTAATGTAGACAAGAATAATATTAAAATTCTTTATCATGAGTACACCATTAGGTCATTTGACATCAAATAACATGACATATGTCATATTATATTACAAGCCAAAAAATATATCAAAATTTTTGATAAAGAAGGTGATAGATCCATTTATATTGTATTATTGGTAAAACAAATGTGTTCAAAAACATTTCTAGTAGAATATATATGTGGGTATTAATAAATTATTACTTTTACATATTTCATAACTGATATGTATGTGTATACTTTGAGATGAATTATTCAGAATAACTTGATAAATTGAAACAATTCAAAAATGATAGACAATGTCAATTTTATAATGTAAAGGATACTAAGATCTAATTGGGTTAGTGAATATCATATCCATTAATCTATTGATTTTATATGGGATTGTGGGATCCTATCTTAACTCACTCTATATACACCCTAGTGGAATGGTGTTAGTGAGACGAGGAATCATAGCTTGGACGGGATGGTATGGTCAATGATGAGATGTGAAAGTGATCAATTTTTCATTAAGTGACATAAATTACATGTGTAATAAAAATATTTAAAATGAGTAAAAATTTTGGTGGAAGATTATACACCATATTAGTTTTTGTATATAATGAAATATGTGTTTTCACATACACTAGTACGGGGTTTCCAGTAATTTTTGATGAAAATTCATGGAAAAATAACATCTTGAGGTGGAAGAGTATATTCATTAGTAATCGTAAGGAACTATAAGATACTATATATAAAACCCCAATGTTATGAAAGTAGTTTTGTCAAGGAAATTTGTATTTATTGAGATGGACTTAATCCTGATGACGGATAATGGTAAAAAATGGACATCAATGAAGTTTATTATTAATATACACAATATTTGGAAAAGCAACATGTTCCATAGGGCTTTAAAGATGTTTTATTCCCAAAAACTCAAGTAATAGACATGATCAACATAGTGCTTACAAAATTTTAAAGTTATTTCCTTTTAGACACCATATTTGGTGATATTATATCTGTATAAATAGTTATATTTTTCTATTAAAAGGAGGTTTTAGTGATCATAGATAATATGAAATTAAAAAAAATATATAAATAATAAAATGGACTCTGTGTGCCAGAACAATTTCTAGGTTTTATTAAATCTATTATTTGATATAAATACCCTTGCATAAAAAGGGTTATTCTAGAGAAAACTGGATATGGAAGGTAATGTAAGATCATGAAAATAAAGGATATGTTCCAAATGGTTTAAAAAATAATTTAATTTATAATGATGAATAATTTTTCTATAATTTTTGATTAAATATATTAGAATTATATTTTCTATTGCACCATTGAGTTACTAGGATATTTTGAATATGAAAGTCTAAAAAAATATTGAGAGTGCAATCCATTAAGAATACATAAATATAAGAAAACACGAATGGTTTTTTACTCTAAAAATTGAAAATATGATTTTGTATGATTTATTAATCCATTACTGGGACAAGGATTCCATTTGGGTCATGGAAGACTCAATGTGATAAAGACATTATAAAATTTAGTTTTAAAAATATCAAATATGAGAAATGTCATCAGAAGTGGATTAGTGAGAGTCTAGTTTTATTTAGAGAACTATATTCGGAAAACCTATAAATAAATAGAAAAAATACATGTCTTATAATATGTTAACAAAATTATAAACATGTTATTATTTGTAAAGGGCATAAGTAAAAAAATATTTATCTGTGCAACAAGATCAGTTTAATGATAGATCGGAAATTAGTGTCAGAATAATTCAACGTATCCACATTTCATATATACTGAATGTATTTTGTATAGATCAAAACAATGGGTTATTGTATTTAATGACACATGGAATAAATAAATCTATAAAATTGTATCTATACACATTATAGGAGAGAGTTAATATGATGGAACTCGTGTGCATTTGTAATAAATTATATCATATATGTTGCATTTTGTACAGGGATTAATGATTCATATGAATTAAACATGGTATTTAAATGTCAATATTAATAATTGTATTGGTATAATATTAATGATATTTATAAGTGTATAAGGAGTTTAGATGATATTTTCCATGTTTTTCGAGGCGATGGGGAACTAGGAATCAAAGAATGTAATGATGAAATATTCTACATATATAATAATGATATGAAGTCAATGTTAGAATATGTATTTAGTATCAATGAAGGATATTTGAGATATAATATTTCAATGCATTAAATTCATTCTAATTCTATAGTTATGTCTTAGAATATTGGGGATTTTGAAGTAACCGAAGAATATAACCTTGTATTATAGAATTACAAGGAGCGTAGGAGGATAGATCCTATCACATTATATTCTAATAATAATTTTGTAGTGGATATTAGAAAGTAACTAACATCACATCAACTATAATAGTACGTACTCTAAAAGAATCAACTATTTATTGATGTTTTCGAATGTGGGAGAGTTTTTATAATAGAGTTTCCATGGAAAAAAATTTGGTGGATATCATTACTAAATCCTTTTTAACATGGATGTAGGAACATCTAGTTAAATTAGGTGGAATGAATGTTGTTATAATATGGATCTAGTAAATTTGGGAGTCTTTTGATGATGTTCCCAAGAATAACATTCTATGAAATATAAGATTATTTTAATTTAATTATACAAATATTTATATAACGTCGTATTGTATCATTATTTTTCTTCTACATGCCATCGTATTTGATAATTTCATAAGTTTTCTTTTGCAACATAATGTTTATTGCAGTCCCCTATTGTGATGTGAACCTCCAAGTGACATGACTGTACTATATTATGTAACAGGATGATATCATTTTATGGGAAATAGATTATAAGGGAACCTAGAAGAGGATAATCATAGGAATTTAAATTACTTTACAAGGGTTATTCACATGGAAATATATGGTGCTAGAGAATAGCCAAAAATGACTCATCAATGGGAAATCCATATTTATATGTTTTAATGGATATTCATATCGATGTTTGTTTACTATTTTACTTAATCATTAATATATTTATTAAAATGTGTCATACAACATTTACACTGATGAATTGAATATTTTTTGGACATCAACTGCTCATGGGGAAGTAAGATATCTTATGTGTATCATGGGAAATGTTTTATTACTGAATAAAAAAAGTAAATATATATCCTTTATATTCCATAATTTGATTTGATATTTTAGGAACTGTGATGTGAATTGAAATATTGGATTATAATAATGGTAGTTGTTTGGGAAATTTCATTTATAGACATTGAATTATAGAGACAACATGAACATTGGTTGATGGCACTAGAATGAAACCAACATTATTAGAGATACCAATATTAATGGATTATGTTACATAGTGTATATTCATAGGAGGTTACATGTTAAATAAATATTAACATATTTATGTATTGTATCATATTTGTATTAGTAGACACTAACTTTTCAATTTAGGTAGTGAATCCAAATTCCATTGGCAAAGGGGCCTAGAGGATTAACATTTGGTGAATTCAGATAATCGATCAAATTGAATATAGAATTAACAAGTTTCAAGTGTATTATTCACATATATGGTTAAATAATTATAAATTTCTGATTTATTGAAAATATTAAATCACCTGCTATTTGAGAGAATATATATGCGATTTGATTATTTAATAAATACATATTCACAAGGAAATTATTTATTTAAGTATATGAATTTAATATTTTTACTTGTTCTAATTTATTTTAAGTGTAAATGATATTATTTTTATAGTTCAATGAATATTTAAAAACTATTTGTTCACTATTATAGGTAAATATAATTTAAATATACTTGTTGGTGAATTATGAAGTGGAATTTATTTTTTAAAATATATAGTTATATTACAATGACTAAATAAAATTCATTAGGATTCACACTCCATGTCTAATATCCGGATGGGAAATTTCATATTAAAAATAATTTGAATAATTTTATGTTTATATATTAAAGAGAAAATTAATTTTTATTTTATATGGGAGTTTATCTAGTTTCACAAAAATGACAGAAATATTGTTATTTTTATATACGGGGTTCACTATGAATTAAGATATTAAGGAATGTATATTTGTGATAATTTTATTTATTACCCTATCACATGATATGTATGGTTAAAAAATGTTCTCAATATGGTAGTGTATCATTATTTCATTGTATAAAAAATTCAATTAAGAATCCTATTAATACCTAGAAATATGATACTCTATAATGATCTTCAGAATTTATAGATATTATCCACCTACATTGTAGAAAATTATTTATCTATAGAAGTAAATTTTTATGGTAACCATCAATGAAAAAAAGTGATAGATGAATATGTTCCATGACCAGTTAAATTATATGGTGAATATCAGAGGATCTTGAACCAAATGGGATCACTGTAACAACCCAAATATATATCAATAAAAATTCCACTTGAACTAATTAATTGTTTATATAAAATGTAAATATCATTGGTTTTATGTTTTTATATTTTAAAATACCGTTACGAATTGTGGTTGTTTCTAATATAGCTGTTGAACAATGATCACATGATTAGTATAAATATTGAGCTTTAACATATCCAATTTAGTCAGATAAAGGAAGAGATTGCCTCATCCAGTAGACTTACCCCATACAAAGCCCATTTGTCAGATCTCGGAAAGTTGGTGGTGTATTTGGGATTTTCTCTTGACCAAGCCCATGCCGAGCTTGAATATGTTATTCTCGAGTGGAACCGCCTAATCGAGAAGTGGAAGTTGATAGAGATTACCACTACTGAAATGCTATCTGAGCAACCCCAAGAGTCTGTCACCATTGCACACCTTACCCTTTAGTATTATGCGGGTGCTATAAGGGGTTATGTAACAAGGAATTAACAATATTAATATGTGCATTATTTTTGTATATAATAATTAATATACATTCATTTTATTATTGTTACATTGTAAATTGTTTTTAATGTACAGATAGTATTTTTTGTTAATATTCTACTAAGAAATCAATTTTGATGAATTAATTATTTTTTGAATAAAATATTATTTTAATAACATAATATTTTTATTTAATTAATTTTTAAAAAATATAAATGATCTTACAATTTTATGAATGGAAATTTAATAGTTATTACGGTTTAGAAGCCGTTTTTTGTCAAAACCAATGAATTTTCGATAAAAGTCGGTTTTCATATTAAAAGTAAAAATTGAAATATTTAGAAAATTATTTAGATAAAATGAATATTATTTTTGGAATCAAGAACATCGAAATTATTGAACGGTGAATTTTTCATAAATTTCTGAGACAATCATATTTTTGGGTAAAAATTAAATACTGTTTAAATATATAAGTGGTTTTATGATATCATAATGACCCAATAGTCATGTAATAAAATAATATAAATGATATGTTCGGCCAATATATGTTTTTTCATTAAAATAATTTGATTTTATGTATGTTTCATTTATTTTTAAAAACTTGTGTAAACCCTCCAAGAGTTATAAACCATTACCACTTTTTAAATGAATTTTCTTGAGAGTGTGACTCACCTCCACACAATCACCCTCAATATTTTAATATGTCCTACCATTGTCCTTATAAAATATTGTTTTCCACTACCATTTGGAAAAAAAACATGGTCAAAATCCATGGGCTGGTATGTGGTATTGATTATTTTAATGTGTGGTGACCCAAACCCAAATATTTAAGAATTCCCTCTCATTTTCTATATAGACCCACCCATGCTCCAACTTCCCCATCACTCAAAGACTTTGGAGTATGAAATAAATCTTCCCTCCCATCTCTATAATACTCCCAACGTGCACCAATATCCAATGAAGCCTCTCTCAATCCTCTCCCAAGCCTTTGGGATCACACTTCCATGTAATGGATTTCTTCTTTTCTCATTTTTGTCTCAATTTCATTTTGTTGTTATACCTAATTATTTTAAATTACAACTATTGGGGTATGATTTTTCACCCTCATTATTCCTTATTTATGTTTTAATTATGGGAGACCCCTTTTACTCTCATTTAATGCCTCCCATGTACACCTATTATAATGCCGATATTCAGTAAGGAATTTATCTTCCTTTATTTACATTCATGAAATTCCATTGTATTATGATTATAAATTCATTTATATATGTTCATAAATGTTACTATATGAACCCCTTACTTCCTGTTTTAAGTAAATATGACGTGAAAATAATTTTTCTCTCATCATCCATTTTTAGTGATTCTTATGTCACGTTGTTATGCTGCCGAAGTTACACCGTGAATTTCCAAACCAATGTTATTGTGTAGTGAATACCATGTCAATTTATCTATCAAGGTTAATAAAATTTATGCACATTTAAGTATTTATTATAGTGTTTCATTTATTAATTCCACATTTCCTTTACCGTGGAAAAAGTGATGTGGTTTAATGAATCCATGTTATATGAACCATGTGGAAAATTTATGCATGAAATGAAATGTTTAAGAAGGGTGCACCCTGATATCCCTCTAATGCATTGAATAAAGATTTGTATCATGATAAATCTACTACAATGGGGGTTTATCAATGCTAATTCAAGTGAAATTAGTGTTCACACATTCTCTATGTGCAATTATCCTTGGTTCATGCTAAAATCATGTTAAATGTTGTTTCCACATTTCCATGCTGTAATTATCATGCATTATCATGCATTTATGTTAATGTTTCTCTGATGCTACATTGATATGCCTATTGTCTAACATGTGCAGTATTCTTCATGTTATAACATGATTATTACCATACTGGGCATTATATCTCACCCTTTTCTTATGCATGTCCTTTGGTTATCCTATGCTGTGCAATGTACGAGAGATTGTAATGGTCATGTAAATGATGTTTTCAATAAAGATGTGTTATTTCATGTTTTAAGTTGTTATGTTATCATCCAATTTAACAATGAAAATAAACCTATCGATATTCTATGTTTTAGAAAGTTATGTTTATGTAATAAATCATTTTTAAGTGTGTAATAAAGTTCGAGGTTGTCATAGTTGGTATTGGAGGATTGTTTTAGTTATTTTTGGGATTAAGATTAGAAAAACCTTTTGAAGCCATAAAGACAAATCTATTTATAATAAAAACATCACAAAGTTTTGGTTGGTATTTATTAATTGGTTTATCAATAAAATAAATCTTTCTATGTATATGAGCAATTAGAGTCGGCTCTGACGTAGATATACCTAGGGGTGAAAACACTGGCAAGGAGTTTCAGGTCTGACCCGGGGTATCTTGGTACACGACAACGGGCCTTGCTACACTCTTGGTTATGACACACCAAGTAGATATGCGTTGGTAAATTAATGAGCTTAGTATGAACCATTATTAAGGGAAAACAATTCCCCTAAGAAAATATGGTGGAAATTAGAACATGGATAACATAGATTGAAGCCTACAGATTCATAAGTTAAGGAAATAAAAGTAATGTATATGTCATCTGTTTTGTCTTTGGATGACCCTTTATGTGTTACCTCTATCATTCCTTTTATACCATCCAATGTCCCATAAAAGGAGGAATCGGTCTCAAAATCGATGTGAAGATCAATGTGATGATTATTCTAATGACATTCCTAGTGCAATGGGAGTGGGAATTGAGAACATTGTCACGTGTATATATCAGGTAAGTAAATATTTGAATAGAGACATGGGTCAAGAGAAACAGTCAGCCCCCCCCCCCCCAATGAAGGAACAAGTATCTATTGAGATCTTCCTAAGACAAAGGCCTCCTAATTTTAATGGATCATCTGATCCCTCAATTTCTGAATAATGGATCAACTCCATTAAGAAGATCTTCTCAATCCATCAATGTTACAAACAATAGAAGGTTCTCCTGGCTGCTTATCATTTAGAGGGTGAAGCTGATCAATGGTGGATATTGATCCAAAATACGAAGCCTGAGGAGGATATCAAGGCATTTAAATAGCATTATTTCTAGAAGATGTTTATCGAAAAATATTTTCTGCACACCCTCTGACTTAAAATGGAAAGGGGCTTCCATGCCCTTATGAAGAAAGATGAAAAATACTTTAGAGTGTACGAGGAAAACATACCAAGGCTTGCATGATATGCATCCGGATTTTTATTCACCATAAAATGAAATTTTGACTTCTTCTTTGGTGGTATGATACCTATCCTACAAGAAGTTCTAACTATCCGTGACTTTCATAGCTATGAGAAAATTGTCTGGTGTTCCCTCAAGGTCGAAATGGAGATCGAGGAATCTCCGGGGTATCAAGGGGATAAGAAGTGCAAGGTGGAATTTAATGCTGGAGGTTCTATTGGTAAATCCAATTGTGTTAAGAAGATCCAGCAACAAACTTTCAAATGGTGTTCAAAGTAGCACCCCAGAAATTGACATAAGGGGACAATGAAATGCTCTATGTGTGGAAGAAAAGGAAACCTAGCTATTAACTGTCGGTGTGAAAAAAATGTGACTGTGACTGAGGTGAGGAATGATCTGTTCGACTCTCAGCGCGATATCCATTCCTTCAATAGAAAATAACCATGGCACTGTGAAAATTAGTTCCCTAGGTTAAGGGTTTTAAGAGGCAACCAACAACCTCCGAGGTAGAAAGGGTGATCTTTTTCCATCACTACCGCTAAAGTGACCCCCGAAAATGAATTGGTGATAGGTACACAAGTTATCCATTCAAACATAGTGAATGTACGTTTTGATTTTGGTTCTAAAAATTCTTTTCTATCCTGATTTTTTAGTAGAAAAATACTAGTACCACCAAAAATAATGGAAGTAAAGATGTCGGTGAGTACAGAAAATGAGGAAATCATTGCATCCAATGAATATAACTCGTCCCCAGTAATAATATATGGACAGAACATCCCAAAAAACCTTTTCATACTCCCTCTGGTAGAATTTGATGCAATTAATGACATGGATTGACTTTCCATATATAAAACCAAAATAAATTGTCGTGATTGGGAAATAACTCTCCATATGGAGGATCCACCCACGATTCTACACAAGTGCAAGGAGGAAGATGAATCTTATTTATCTCTATAATATCAAGAGTGGATATTAATTCTCTATGATTACACATATCTAGATCAGATTATTGAGTCCATAGAAGCAATCATCTTGGAAGGCATTCCTATTATGAGGGAAGTCACTGAAGTGTTTTCATAGGAATTGCCTAGTCTTACTCTTAGAAGAGATGTGGAATTCTCAATTGACCTTATATCTAGGGAATTTCCAATACCCATGATTCTGTATTTATTGGCTGTTGTGGATCATGAGGAGATGAAGAAACTACTACATGAGAATCTGGATAAAGGGATTATAATCCTATGTTCTTCACCCTGGGGTTCACATGTCCTCTTCGTGATAAAGAAGGATGGGTCAATGCAATTTTGCATCTATTATCGTGATATTAACAAAATTATGATAAAGAACCAGTATATTGTCCCACTAATTGATCACTAGTTCAATCAGCTGTGTGGAGCACAATACTTCTCCAAGGTCGATTTGCATTCGGGATATTATAAAGTAAGGGTGAAGAAGGAAGATATCCCCAAGACCGATTTTCTTACATGACATGGTCACAATGAATTCATAGTAATGCCTTTGGACTCACCAATGCTCCACAAAATCTTCATGGGAATGATGAGTAGTGTTTTTAGAGATTACCTTGTCATATTTGTGGTAGTGTTTATTTATGATATTCTAATATACTCCAAAACCATGTAAGATCACGAGGAGCATCTAAGAACTATATGAGAGAACTAGTGGAAGGAGAAGCTCAATGAAAAGTACTGAAATATTGAGTTCTGGTTGAAGAAGGTCTCATTCTTGGGACATATCATTCCATCTAATGGGATATCTATGGATCCCTCCAAGATAGCTGCAATAGAGGGGTGGACGAGGCCAACATCAGTAATGGATATCCACAGCTTTTTGGGATTAGCTTTATATTATCAATAATTTGTGAAAAATTTCTAACAATTATCCACTCAATTACCAAGGTAACCTGGAAGGGAGTAAAGATTTCTTGGAGTGATGAATGTGAATAAAGATTCACGAAGTTGATGTGGAGAATTATCACTGCGCCCGTGATGACTTTACCCACAAGGGTAGATCATTTTGTGGTATTTAGTGATTCTTAGAAGAAGGTCCTTGTATGTGTGTAGATGAAAAATGAAAAATTCATCCACAATGATTGAAAGAAAATTTAATTTTCCTGAGAAGAATTGCCCAATAAATGATTTGGAGTTCGCTGCGGTGATCTTCGCTCTAAAAATTTGGCGAAGTTATCTCTTTGGGGTGAAGTGTGAAATATATACAGACCACCAGAGCCTCACGTATATATTCACACAGAATGAGTTGAACATGCTACAACGAATATGGTTAGAGCTGATCAAAGACTATGATTTCTCAATCCATTACCACCCTGTGAAAGAGAAAAAGGTGGAAGATAATTTGATTAGAAAGGACCCAACAATTCTATCATTGATGAGAATTGAGAAGGATCCAATCTGCTTAGATTTGATGAAGATGGAAATGGGAATCATAAAGAAGGGAATATTATCAATCCTTTCGAAAATGATTCCTAAACTGTCTATTTTGGAGAAAATAAATGATTCTCATGGAAAGGATGTGTAAATTCTAAAAATGGTGGAAGCAATCAGAAATGGGAAATCATCAGAGTACATGGTTTACAAGGATGGAATTGTGATATTTGTGTAATGATTATGAGTACCATCAGATCCAGAGATAAAGAAAGAGTTTCTGGATGACTCACATAGTTCAACCTTCTATATTCACCCGGAGAGCAAAATGATGTATTGAGATCTCTGAGAGAACTTTTGGTGGGATAATATGAAGAAGGAGATTGTGGAATTTACATAAAAGTTACCAGTGTGTCAGGAAGTTAAGGAAGAGAGGTCGAATTCTAAGGGGATGATGAAACCATTACCCATACCAGCATGGAAATGGGAGAACATCATCATGTACATTGTAACTGGACTTAGAAAGACATCTATTGGCAACAATTCAATATGGGTTGTTGTGGATCGTCTTACCAAGTATACACACTTTATTTCTATTCAATAGGACTTCTCATTGGATCAAAAATCAGAAATATATATTAGGGAAGTGGTAAGGCTGCATGAATTACCACTATCTATTATATTCGATCGAGATCCAATATTCACCTCTATGTTTTAGAAGAGTTTTCAACATACACTGCATACTAAAATAAACATCAGTACAGCCTATCATCCTCAAAACTATGTCCAATTCGAGTGGACATTCCAAACACTTGAGGACAAGTTTAGATCATTCTCGATGGACTTCAAAGGAGGATGGGACCAATATCATCCACTGTTTGAATTCTCCAACCATAACAGTTTATAATCAAGCATCCAAATGACACCATATGAATCATTTTATGTGAAAATGTGTAGAACACCGGTGTGTTGGGATGATGTCATTGAGTGTAACTTTCTAGGACCAGAAATTGACGCAGAGATGGTGGAGAAGGTGCAAACCATTCAACAACACATCAATGCAACTCAGAGTCGATAGAAGAGTTATGAAGATAACCGTAGAAAAGAACATGAGTTTAAAGTTGGATATATGTTATTTCTATGCATATCTATGTGGAATAAGGTCATGAGTTTTGGAATGAAATGGATGTTAAGTCTAAGGTACATCATCCCCTTTGTGATTCATGATTGTGTCAGGACAGTGGCCTATCGACTATAACTTTCACCTACCATGGAGAGATTACATGATGTAATTCAGGTATCCCTCATAAAGAAGTACATACCAGACCCGTCACATGTATACTTTTTAGAGGTGGTACAGTTGGAGGATGATCTTTATTATGAGGAGCAACCAGTGAAGATCTTAGATCGTAGAGATAATGTTCTATGAAATAAGTCAACACCCCATGTCGCGGTGTTGTGAGAAACCACAAGTTTGAAGAAGTGACATGGGAATTGGAGGAAGTAATGAAGCAGAGATTCCAACATATGTTTTATTGTGGTAAAGGAAATTTCAAGGGGTAAATTTCTTATGGGGGGAAGCCTGTAATGACCCCAAAATTCATCAATGAAAATTAATCATGATCTAAATTAATTTTTATATAAAACAAAAACATCATTGGTTTTATTTTTTTGGATTTTAAAATATAGTTATGAATTTGACCATTTATAATATAGTCATTAAACAGTGATCACTTGATTAGTATAAATATATGGCTTTAACAAATCCAATTTTCACAGACAAACGAATCGTTGGCCCCATATATTAGAGTTTCCCCATACGAAGCCCATTTGTCATAGCTTAGAAAGGAAGTGGCGTCTTTGATCTTTGCTCTTCACAAAGTCCATGATGAGTTTGGATATGTTATGCTTGAGCGGAACTTCCTACAAGAGCAGTGGAAGTTGATAGAGATAACCACTCGAGCAATGCTATCCGAGCCACCCCATGAGAATGTCACCATTACACATCTTACCCTTTGGTCTTATTCGCATGTTATAATGGCTAATGTAACATGTCTATAACACTATGAATATGTGCATTATTTTTGTATATAATATTTAATATACATTCATTTTATTTTTTTTACTTTGTAAATAATTTTTAAATTATAAATAGTATTTTTAGTTAATATTCCATTAAAAACACTTTTTTGATGAATTAATGGATTTTTGAATTAAATCATATTTTAAAAAATTATTATTACTGTTAAATTTATTTTTATTAAATATAAATGTTCGTATAATTTTATGAATGAAATTGTAATTTTTATTAAGGTTTTAAATCCTTTTTTTTCAAAACCCATGAATTTTCAATTAATGCCGGTTTTTATTATAACACCCCGAGCTTCCACGGTATGCTTCTCTTTCAATAATGCAATAGCTTGAATTTTATGCATTTTGAGATTCTAACACACCGCGAACAATCAAAATAGCTGTTATGAATACTAATACTCACTTTTTGAAATTTTATAAATTTTATATTTAAAAATGGACTTCATTTTTGGATTCAGAATATTGAAATTAGCCTATGTTGAAATTTTGGTATTTTTCTGAGAACTTCCAATTTTCGATAAATAGTTAAAAAAATACATAAAAATGGATTTTTTAATCAAAATAATTTATTTTGATAAATTATACTATTTAGTGGTTTTAAAGTATAATTAGAATATATTATTACCATTTTATCCAATGGTGGTCGTTAGAATTAATTTTACTTTGAAATTGGACACAAATAGTTGTCAATCTTTCGACTGATATTGTTTCTTAAAAACACGCTATTTATTTTGACAATGAGAACTAATTTTAAAATTTATTAATCCAACTTAAATGTTTGAATTTTTTTAAAATAGACATCATTTTTAATTAGGAATATCAAATATAGCTTAGGATGAATCTTTGGTATTTTTCTGAAAAACTTCAATTTTTGATGAATAGTGAAACCACTAAGTGGTAGTTAAAAAACAAATTTTTCATTTAAATGAAACATTACCACTTCTGTGAATTGAATTTCAAAAATCTGACATACACGGTTTTCATTAGTAAGTAAAATGTGGTTCAATGAGATGAAAATAATTTTTGGTAAATAGTAACTTTTATGTTTAATTAATCGCGATTAAAGGCGATTAGTGTAATTTAAGGTAAATATAATATTATAATAATACGAAATTACCTTTACACTTGTCCTACCCATATTTGATGAGTCATGGCCGACCAAGACAATCCATGGGTCAACATGGGGACCCCATGGAGCCACTTGGGTAAGAAAATGACATTAATAACTTTTTATTTAATGTAAAAAAAATTGTCACAAACATGTGTTTTTTACCGAAACAATTATTACATTGGGTTATATAAGTTATCTTTTTGACTATAAATATTCATTGGAAAGATAAAATTATTTCCTACATCGTGATATTTTTTTTATAATTTTTAGACATTAAATAAATTAAATTTTTTATGACACCATGATGATGCAGCGATTACCTCATTAATTAACGATTTCAATAAAATGACAAGATAATGTAAAATCTAAGGCTGACACTTGTTAAAAACCTATTTTATGAGCATATTTCGAACCCTTACACCTTATCCTTGAAATATATCATTTTGGGCCCTTTAGAATCCGAAAATCATTTCATAATAAAGTAACATTTCATTCTTTCCAAGAGTGCCCCTCCTCTCCTCTTATAAAAGGACCCCACCTCTACCACAATATTCAAACCATAAAAGCCATTTGGATTGGAAAAAATCTGCCCAAATACTCTCTCAACTTCCCTATATTACTCATAGAAGCATAACTTTAGGCAGAAGTCTTCCCAATGAATCCTTTGGCTCAAATCAATAATAGTTACACGATTTTAAGGTAATGTCTTCTCCTGTGTTATTTTGTTTTATTTTTCTTCTCCAACCCCCTATGCTCTTTTTATTCCTTTATTTTGTAACAAAATCAGTATATTCAATATAATAGGATTTTTTAATGATAATTATTCGAGCTACACATATACACACCTCTGTCTAATGGTTAAAGAACATATTGTTTCCGTGGATGGTGAATTACTGCCTCGCGAAATGATGATTGTTATATCTTCCCCTACCACCTCTCATGGTGGCCATTATGATGGAACTATATTTTTTTATGATATATATTATATTTATTCCCCCTCTACGCTTCTGTATTTTACATTTAAAGCATACCTTTATGCTTTTAATGTTGTGCAAATGCGATAATTTCATTTCAGGAAGTGTGGTCTACCGCCCCCTCAAATGATGTGACTCGTTCATGCAATACATGTAATGTATAAAGAATGAAATTAATGAACTTATGTGACCTAAATAACATATATATTATACTATAACTATAATATATATATATCTCTCTCATTTTGTTTTAATTCCATTACATACGAAATAGAAATGAAAGTAGCATTAATGCGTACGTACGGCTTACCGTCTCCATGAATGGTGCACTTCATTTCTTACCTCTAAATGTTATGTAATATTATAAATTCATATATATACTATATATATATAATATAAATGATATCTAAATCATGAATATAATTCTGGATATAATTAATATTTTACCACATGAACAACTTTTAAATATAAGAAGTTTATTTTTGACTCAAGTACCAAGGATCGACACAATGACCATTATTAACTTAAATAATTACATAATGTTCATAACATGGTAATAAGTGATATTAAAGGAATAATGAACATTAAAAAGGTTCTTAAGCAAGTATAAATCTACTCTAGTTTATTATTCAGGAGGTTAAAGAGCGGTCGAGTCAATTCGGACATGAGGTAAGCGAACTTCTTAACCCAATTTCCATTCTTTGGGTTAATCTCCTACTTTCAAATTATTTCATGATATTATTATTTCCTAACTTGTATTTGTAATTTCTATATGCTTACATATAGAGAATACACATAATAGATCTATTTTATTTAAAAATGATCTTGGTATGGACTTCGTCTCAATCTCCTTTCATTGAGACATATTTTATTTTATACACAATTTTCTTTTATACGGTGTATAAACCCCTTTGAATTTTACGTTTATTCAAAAGGAATCTTGTTTATACGAAGCGTTTTACTAAAGGAAAAAAGGGAATGTTTTTTTTGTCATAAGTATGAGGCGACAATGACTTATTAGCCACTGTGACCATAATTTGAGTTTTGGCTTCCTCTACAAGCCATAATTTTTTTAAAATGAAAAATAAATTCCAAGATTTAATTTTCTTTTATTTTGGTAATGAAAATGGTTTTGAAAGTGTTTTTATTATATCAATGTCTTGTATTGATATCTTGTGATTGAAATGCTGAAATTTTATGTTTCCTTGATGCATGTTTTATGTGATACGATTATGTAATGGTTTATGATATGTTTAAACATGTTCATATGAGGAATGCATCGGACTTAATAATTGATGGGTGGAGCCCACTATAGCTTCTCGATTCATCGGTCGGTCTCATGAGACAAACTAGTGTCTTGGAACGAGGCCTTGAAAAAATATTATTTGTATTCTTGGCATGAGTCTTTGGCTATGTGGTTACGATAGTCTGGCATTATGCATTCCATCATTATGAAAGTGGTTATTGATATTGCATTTGATTATTTGACTAGTAGAATATCAATGTGAGTAAGTAAATGGCATTACTTCATTTTATTTTTTCTATATTATGCTCAAGTTCAAGTTTATAAGGCATTTGTTTTAGTTATAAATCGCCTTAAATGTTTATGTTTATTTAAGAAAGCTTCCGCTGTATTGTTATCCTTACTGAGAATCTGAGCTCGTCCCTTTCTATGTCTTATTTTTCCCAGGAGGTGAAGAAGTATATTATGAATGACCTGCAAGGATATTATGAGGGGTTATGAAGACAAGATGTTGTTTTAGTTTTTAACTTTATTATGTAATGTAAGACTTATGAATGTTTCTAGTGTTTCCAAGGCTACTAAACTAATCGGCCTTTCGAGACTTGATCTTTTGTGATCATGCCAATGTTACGCAATAATGCACCGACTCTGGGTAACTGGGGTCGGTGCCTTATAGTTGGTATCAGAGGCAGTTTAGTACTAACTTTGGAAGCTGTATTTAGAAAAACTCTGATTAGAGCACATATCCATAAGATAGACTTTGAGGATTAGTATCGAAGAACTTCTTAGAATTTTGTTGTTGTAAGGATTTTGTGAGTTTTCTGAGAAATACATCCCTGTCTGGATACGAGCAGGTAGAGGTGGATCTGGCACAGTTTTACCTAGGGGTAAAACCCTAAAACACCACTTTGAGCTAGACACGAACGGGAACTGGTGCACGACAATGGGCCTTGCTGCACTCTTGGTTATGACACTCCCAGGGGATATGCTTAGGATAATTCTCATTTTCTTTACAAACCATTATGAAGGGTTTATGAGTATATACTTCCTCAAAGAAATTTTTTTATGATTATAGTTTAATTTATGTTACATTTTTTACATGTATGGAATTATGTATTTTGATTCATAAACAAATCTAGTTTATGCCCTTGTTTAGAAATGGTGCCTAGTGGGAGGAATGGAAATCGTATCAATTCACACACTCTATGTAGGGATTTACCTCATGATCAAGACAATTATAGTGGAGTTGGTGATACAACTGGTGGTGATCAGCTTATCACCATACTGGGACAACTCACTCAGGTTATGAATAATAACCTTACCCGTATGGAGCACCCAGATCCACAGCGTGGAGGATAAATGTTATATTGATTCATGAGGCAACAACCACCGACATTCAATGGGAGTAAAAATCCCATAGTAGCTAAGCAATGGATAAATTCCTTAGATAAAATATTCCATGCCCTGGGGAGTAGTGAAAGGGAAAAAGTTGTCATGGGAGTTTATCACTTCACTGGAGATGCTGATCATTGGTGGTCATTGATTAAAAACACAAAGGGAGATGATGATGTGTCAAATATGGAATGGAGGGAGTTCAAAGATATTTTCATAGAAAAATACTTTCCCCATGACCATCTAGCAGATATGGAAAGGAAATTTCTATGTCTGAGGCAAAAGGAGGATGCGAATGTCGCAAAGTATGAGGAAAGCTTTACAAGGTTAGCGAGGCATGTTGCAGATTATATACATAACCCAAGAAGTAAGATTGACCATTTCTTTGATGGGTTAAAACCATTTCTCCGTCAAGCTTTAGAATCACAATCTTTATCAACGTATGAAGATATTGTCTCATGTCCTATGAAGACAGAAAAGGAATTCTCTAAGTATTATGACAACAAAGTAAAGAAAGAGAAGAAGAGAATGGTGGAACAAGAGACAGATAAAGGGGAAAAGGGAAGGAATTATTTTCCATTATGTGATAACTGTTGGAAGAATCACCCCGGTACTTGCCTAAAAGGAATTGGGGTTTGTTATAAATGTGGATAAAAAGGTCACAAGGCTCGTGATTGCAAGGGAAAGAAAGAGGCTATCAATGTTGAATGTTATAATTGTAGGGAAATGGGGAATTATGAAAATGAATGTCCTAAGCATCAGGGAAACTTACCTCTGAAAAGGCCAAGGGATCAAGGCCAATCTTATGTTGTTACTACAGTTTAAGTGGAATAATTATTGTATTGGTGCTTTTGGACTCAAGGATTATATTCTGGTTATAATAATAATGTGATATATATATAAGGATTGTACTACATTACTTGTTGTTTTATTAAGGTTTTAATATTATGAAGGTAATCATATTTTTAGCATGCGACAATAAGAGAAACTTTACTTTGTTGGGGGAATCTGACGAATTGATTTTGGAATTTAGAGACATTTTAGAGAATGTCTGGACAGAGGTAGTTTGGATAACTATAATGTTTGGAATGGATTAAGTTGAACTTTCGATAGTATTGTTTAAGGTTAAAAAATATCTGAAGATTATTTTTGTAATATTATAATACTATAGTGTTAAGAAAATGACAACCTGCAGGTCGGGGGATAACCCTTCGCGTCAGACAAAGCTGCAGGAATCGAACCCACAACCATAGTGCGACAAGCCTTTATTACCTACCACAGGCCTACAGGAAGTCCCTGGTTATTACAATATATTTTTCCTAATCTAAAATGAATGTGGTAATATTTGGAACCTTATACAATTAGGATAAATAGAATATTTTTTAGTTCTGTTACCATTTGTTGTGAAAGATGGGTTTGTGGTAAAAAATTTATTAAATAATGAAAGTCTACAAGACAGGTAAGTATATTTCCTTACGTTCTTAGTAAATATCTTAAATAAATTCCTCAACTTTATGAAAGGTAACTTAAAACAGAAACGTTGTCAGTTAACTTTTCCAACTGGGGATTCAATGACCATTTAACCAATCATAAGTTTGTGATTTTCTTGTGGTTAAATTTCTCATAATCATGTTTTCTACAACTCTCCATCAGACCTTGATGGTTTTTTTACTCCATATCTATATTTTAATAAAATCTTAGTATGGGCTATCGCGGGTGACCTTTGTACTTCTCTTTCTTTCTTTTAATGTTTTATTTTTATTAACCTTATTTCCGATGTGGGTTTTCCACAAAGGTATTTTCTATTTTCAACCATTTAATTTCTAAGAACATTTTCAAATTGCGAGGACACAATTTATTGAAGGAGGGGAGAATGTAACATCTCAAGCTTCCGCGGTACGCTTCTCTTTCAATAATGAAATAGCTTGCATTGTACGCATTTTGAGATTCTAACACACCGCGAAAAATCAAAATAGCCGTTATGAATACTAATACCCACTTTTTGACATTATATAAATTTTATATTTCAAAATGGACTTCATTTTTGGATTCGGAATATCGAAATTATACTATGTTGAAATTTTGGTATTTTTTTGAGAACTTCCCATTTTTGTTGAATAGTAAAACAATACATAAAAACAAATTTTTTAATCAGAATAATTTATTGTGATAAATTATACTATTGAGTGGTTTTAAAGTATAATTAGAAAATATTTTTATCATTTTATACAATGGTTGTCATTAGAATTAATTTCACTTTGAATTTGGACACAAACAGTTCTCAATCTTTCGACTGATATTGTTTCTTAATAACAAGCTCTTTTTTTGACAATGAGAATTAATTATAAAATTAATTAATCCAACATATATGTTTGAATTTTCTATAATAGACATCATTTTTTAATTAGGAATATCAAATATAGCTTAGGGTGAATTTTTGGTATTTTTCTGAAAAACATCAATTTTTGATGAATAGTGAAACCACTAAGTGGTAGTTAAAAAACTAATTTTTCTTTTAAATGAAACTTTATCACTTCTGTGAATTTAATTTCAAAAATCCGATATACATGGTTGTTATTAGTTAGTAAAATGTGGTTCAATGAGATGAATATAATTTTTGGTGAATAGTAACTTTTAAGTTTTAATAATCGACATTAAAGGTAATTAGTGTAATTTAAGGTAAATATAATGTTATAATAATATGAAATTACCTTTACACTTGTCCTAACATTATTGGATGAGTCATTTCCGACCAAGACAATCCATTGGTCATCTTGGGGACCCCATGGAGCCACTTGGGTAAGAAAATGACATTAATAACTTTTAATTTAAAGTAAAAATAAAATTGTCACAAACATGTTTTGTTTTACTAAAACAATTATTACATGGGATTATATAAGATAACTTTTAGACTAAAAATATTAATTGGAAATATAAAAATATTTCCTACATCATGATATTTTTTCTATAATTTTTATACATTAGATAAATTAAATTCATTATGACACCATGATGATGCAGCGATTACCTCATTAATTAACGATTTAAATAAAATGAACAGATAATGTAATCTATAAGGTTTAAACTTGTCAAAAACCTATTTTATGATCATATTTAGAACCATTATCACCTTATCCTAGAAATATATCATTTTGGGACCTTTAGAATCCGAAAATCATTTCATAATAAAGTAACATTTCAATCTTTCCAAGAGTGCCCCTCCTCTCATCTTATAAAAGGCCCCCACCTATACCACCTTATTCACACCATAAAAGCCATTTGGATCAGCCAACATCTGACCAAATACTCTCTAAACATACCTATCTTACTCCTAGAAGCCTCACATTGGTCAGAGGTCTTTCCAAGGAAGCCTTTGGGTCAAATCAAAAACAGTTACTCGATTTTAAGGTTAATGTCCTTTCTTGTCTTCTTTTCTTTTATTTTGCTTCTCCAACCCCCTAAACTATTTTTATTACTTTATTATGTAACAACACCAGTATATTAAATATACTAGGATTTTTTTAAGAAAATTTTTTGAGCTACACTTACTCACACCTCTGTCTAATGGTTAAATAACATACTGTTTCCGTGGATGGTGAATTACTGCCTCACGAAACGATGATTGTTCAATCTTCTCCTACCACCTCTCATGGTGGACATTATGATGGAACTATATTTATTTATGATATATATTATATTTATTTCTTTTATATGCTTCTGTATTTTACATTTAAAGAATAACTTTATTCTTTTCATGTTGTGCAAATGCGATAATTTCAATCGAGGAAGTGTGGACTACCGCCCCCTCAACTGATTTGACTCATTCATGCAATACATGGAATGTATAAAGAATGAAATTAATGAACTTATGTGACTTATATAACATATATATTATACTAGAATTATAATATATATATATATATCTTTTTTTAATTCCATTAAATACGAAATAGAATTGAAAGTAGCGTTCATGCGTACGTATGGCTTACCGTCTCCATGAACAGTGCATTTCATTTCCTACCTCTAAATGTTATGTAATTTTATAAATGCATGTATATACTGGATATATATGATATAAATGATATCTAAATCATGAATATAATTCTGGATATCATGAATATTTTACCACATGAACAACATGTAAATATAAGAAGTTTATTTTTTACTCAAGTACCAAAGAGCGATACAATGACCATTGTTAACTTAAATAATTACATAATGTTAATGACATGGTAATAAGTGATATGAAAGGAATAATGAACATGAAAAAGGTTATTAATCAAGTATAAATTATCTCTAGTTGATTATTCAGGAGGTTAAAGAGCGGTCGAGTCAAGTCAGACATGAGGTAAGGGAACTTTTTAACCCAATTTCCGTTCTTTGGGATAATCTCCAACATTCAAATTATGTCATGATATTATTATTTCCTATCTTGTATTTGTAATTTCTTTATGTTTAATTATATTGAATACATATTATAGATCTATATTACTTAAAAAATGATCTTGGTAACGAATTCGTCTCAATCTCCTTTCATTGATACATATTTTATTTTATACACAACTTTCTTTTATACGGTGAATAAACCCCTTTGAATTTTACGTTTATTCTAAAGGAATCTAATTTATACGAAGCGTTTCACTAAACGAAAAAAGGGAATGTTTTTTTGTCATACGTATGAGGCGACAATGACTTCTACTCTGCCGTGACCATTATTTGAGTTTCGGCTTCCTCTACAGGCCATAATTTTTTTAAATGAAAAATAAATACCAATATTTAAGTATCTTTTATTTTGGTAATGAAAATGGTTTTGAAATAGTTTTTATTATATCAATGTGTTATATTGATATCTTGTGACTGATATGTGGAAATGTTATGTTTCCTTGATGCATGTTTTATGTGATATGATTAAGTTATGGTTTATGATATGTTTATACGTGTTCATATGAGGAATGCATTGGACTTAATAAGTGACGGGTGGAGCCCTCTATAGCTCATCGATGCATCGGTAGGTCTCATGAGACAAACTAGTGTCTTGGAATGAGGCCTTGACAAAATCTTATTTGTAGTCTTGGAACGAGGCCTTGGCTACATGGTTACGATATTCAGGCATGGTGCATTCCATCATTATGAAAGTGGTTATTGATATTGCATGAAATTATTCGACTAGTAGAATATCCATGTGAATGAGTAAATGGAATTACTTCATTTTATTTTTTCCATATCATACTGAAGATCAAGTTTAAAAGGCTTTTGTTTTAGTTATACATCTCTTTAAATGTTTATGTTTGTTTATGAAATTTTCTGCTGTATTGGTATCCTTACTGAGCATCTGAGCTCACCCCTTTCTATGTCTTATGTTTCCCAGGATGTGAAGAAGTATTTTATGAATGAATTATAGGGATAGTATGAGGGGGTATGATGATAAGATGTTGTTTTAGTTTTTCACTTTGTGATGTAATGTAAGACATATAAATGTATCTAGTCATTCCAAGGCTACTAAACTAATCAGTCTTTCGAGACTTGATCTTTTGTGATCATGCCAATGTTACGCAATAATGCACCGACTCTGGGTAACTGGGGTCAGGGCGTTTAATTTATTTTAAAAATAAAAAATCACATATTTATAAAATTATTTAGATAAAATTAATATTATTTTTTGAATTAGGGCATCAAAATTATCTAATGGTGAATTTTTCATAATTTTCTGAGACAATCGAATTTTTGGGTAAAAATTAAATACCGTTTAAATATATAAGGTGTTTTATGACATCATCCTGACCAAATAGTGATGTAATAAAATACTATAAATAATATGTTCAGAAAATATATGTTTTTTCATTAATTTAATTTGATTATATGTTTGTTTTATTTATTTTACAAATCATTAGTCTACCCTCCAAGAGTTATAAATCATTTTCACTTTTTAAATGAATTTCTTTGAGAGTGGATCACCTCCACATAATCACCCTCAATATTTTAAAAAGATCGGTCATTTTCCTTTTAACATATTTCATTCCAATCCCCTATAGAAAAAATCATGTGCAAAAACAATGGGCTGGTTTGTGTTATTGATTAGTTTAATGTGTGGTGACCCAAACCTAAATATTAAATAATTCCCTCTCCTTTCATATATAAACCCACCCAAGTTCCCAGTTCTGCTTCACTCAATGCCTTTGGAGTTGGACCAACCTCTTCCCTCATCCCTCTATAATCCTACCAAGGTTCCCCAATTTCCCAAGAAGCCTCTCTCAAGGCTCTTGCAAGCCTTTGGGTTCACACTCCCAAGTAAGGGATATATTCTTTTCTCATTTTTTGTCTCAATTTCATTATGTTGTTATAAACTTTTAATTTCAATTAAAAATGTTGGGGAATGATTTCTCACCTCCCCCTATACTGCCCTCTTTATGTTTTCATTATGAAATACTCCTTCACACTCATTTAATTCCTCCCATGTATATTTGTTACCATGCCAATATTCTGTAAGGAATTTATCTCTCCTCATTTATATTCAAGAAATTATATTGTATTATGAATCTAAATCTCATAACATATGTTGGGACATGTTCTTATATGAACCCCTTACATTCCATTTTATATAAATATGATGAGATAAACATTGCTCTCTCATCAAACATTTTTATGAATTCTTATGTCACGTCGTTATGCTGTCGAATTTTCATAGCGATTTTCCAAGCCAATGTTATTATGTAATGAATACCATGCCCATTTCTCTATCAAGGGTATTCGATTTTATGAAAATTTATGTTTTGATTATAGTATTACATGTATGAATTCAACATTTACTTTGTCACGTAATAAATGAATAGGTTTAGTGAATCCATGTTACATGATCAATGTGGCACATTTATGCATGAAATAAAATTATTAAGAAGGGTGCACCATAATAGCGCTCCAATGCAATGGGTAATGATTAGTATCATGATATGTAATGTGCAATGAGGTTTTACTCATGCTAATTCGATTGAAATGGGGGTTTACTCATGATCCATGTGCAATGAGCCTTGGATCATTCTAAAATCATGTTAAATGTTGTTTCCACATTTCCCTATTATAATTATCATGTTTTATCAAACCTTTGTGTTAATGTTTCTCTTGTGCTACATTGTTATGCCTATTATATAACCTGTATTGTATTCCTCATGTTATTCCATATTTATTCGCTTACTGGACATTAAAGCTCACCCTTTTCTTATGCATGTCCTCATGTTATCCTATGAAATGCTAAGTACGAGGGGATGTAGTGGTCATGTAAAAGTAGTTTTAAGTAATGATTTTGTATTTCATGTTCTATGTTGTTATGTAAATATCCTAATCCTCAAAGGCACTATAACTCTCAATATTCTTTGTTGTATCAAGTTATTTTTATGTAGTAAATAATGTTTAAGTGTGTAACAAAGATCATGGTTGTCATAATAACCACTAGATGTAATCTTCAATAAAATCATGTGATGCAATGATGGTATATGAAGAGTGGTCATCCAATTCATCAATAAGGAATTAATTCAATGTTTGATAACTATTTAATTGGATATGATAGAAAATAAAATATATGTAATGAATTCAACTTCTCTTTGATTTTGGAAAGTTATACATACCTATTTCAATGGATAAATACAAATAGATTAATTGAAAAAATATAGGACCTTCTGTGTTTTTATCAATGGGGGATAAATTTAATGATTTATTTTTGAATTTGATAGAAGATGTGTTGATAAAAAGGGAGTTCCACTTCCCTGTGTATATAGGGGAATATTTTTTCAATGCTGAATTTTGGGATGTGTGAATGTGATTTTTGTTTCAGGTTGATGATTATCAGGATACTATTTCAATTCAATTCTTGTGTCTCATATATAATATAGAAAATTTTGTTTTATAAATATGGATATGTTTTAGTCAATTCACTTCTATTTTTATGTATATTTAAAATTTAGTTTCAAGAAAATTATATATATATGAATTCCTATGATGTAAAATTAAAGAAAACAAGTATGTAATAATGTTGAACCACTTTATATATATCAAAAAATACGGAGGGTGTGATTTTAATAAATCCATTCCATGAGGTTTTGGGTTGTAATTTTTATTTATAAATTTATAGTGAAGTCATATTAGGTATATTATGTCTTTATTTCAGGTGTATGAAATAATTTTTAAATGTATATTATGATTTAAGAAGTGTTTTTTTTCAAACAAAACCATTTTTTTGACATAATGGTTGTTTCGTGGATGTTCTTTTTTCATCATGAATGACATTCCATAAAAAAACATTGACCAAATGTAATTCAATGGCTCTATGTAGTCTCAATACTCTATGTCATCAAGGGGATTATATTCTGGAACTGGGAATGTAATTTAAGGTGTGAAATTTTATATTCCATAGTTATGTGTTCGATGTTATATTCATTAATGAATCCTCACAAAATAGGATATATACACCACAATAGATAATTTTGAACAAACATTTTATATCTTCATATAAATAATACATTGTATTAATCTATATATCATTACTATAAGGGAGTTTGGGGGATATTTAGATGTTTTCCCACATTAGATAGGTTCATATTGTATCACATAGAACAATGAAAAATGGGTTCCTTATAATTTTAGTTTTTCTGAAGGATTATGTAACATTATTACATGGATGGTTTTTTCCACAACATATGTGGTAGATGAATGAAAATGAATAGGATACCTAGTAAACATACAACAATGGGGTACAAGACAACCATATAACTCAATAAAAATTTTATAGGTTTATGTATCATGGATGTTTGGTGCTTATATTTGAATCTTACAATAAAAAAATTGTAGGTTTCAGGTGCAGTGGAAGCATGTGATGGGTCATTCCGAACACATATTATTGTCATGATGAATGATCAATCCAAGATCTACATGATAATAAATGTTGTGATCATCAGAATTAGATCAATGAACTATAAAAATAGTAAAAACAATAGAATTAATGGGAGTATCATAACATATTTTTTATGATCAAATTAGTTAATTAAGAATGTCCTCATGGGAATTATTTCTTTATCGATGATCTAGTAGCTGATCTATAATGCCCAATAATTATGATGTAGGAATCAATTGAATATTCCCTATAGAGGTTATCCACTAATGATCCAAGAATATCCAAATATTGGTGAATAAAACCCATGGAGATAGAATGAAATATCAATGTGATTGTGTCATCTGCATTTGATCTCTATGAGAACCACATCTAATGAATTCTCCTTCGTCTAGTGGAGGAAGAACAGTCTCCGTTTTAGGTAAGGGTAATAGAGAACGTAGCTCTTTAGGGAATGATAGAATTTTCCTATTTAATTATCCAAAACCAAACAAATATATAGGCTTATGGATAATGTATTGTAATTGGGTTTATATTTCAATATTGATAGAGTAATAATTCCACTAGTGAACTTTACTATTTATTTAATCCTTTTGGAACACCATGTCAAATAATAATAATATTGTTATTATTTTTTGACACGTTCATAAATTTTGAATTAAATTAAATATTATTTAATAAAACTTTGTTCAATATTTATTATTTCTCACTAGACCATTTATACCCAGTCTGTTAATATTCCAAAATATTTATAATCCCTTGAATAATGAATATTTATATTTTTAATAAATATCACTGAATTATTTTACAAAAAATAAATAAATATTTAGATATAATCTAGAATATATTAATAATTATTAAAAGACATTTAGGAATATTATTTATTCATGTATTTAAATAATAAATAATAATATTTTAATTAACTGAGATTTTGTATACACTTTGTGTGTGACCCTCTATGCGTCTTTCTCATTGGATTTATGTGATGCAACTTAAATTCCAAGGTAAGCATAAAGAAACATTCCAAGGAAATCATAGGGTTATAATTCATTGTTGCATTGACTTATTACCTCATACAGATGCTTACTATATAATATAATCCCTTTATCATGATATTTATAATCAAGACGGTTTCATGTTGCTTCTCTCAACCAAAATGATCGATGTCCCTCTCATTAATTTCCTAGAAAAATGAACATTCTTTTAGAAAAGAATGGCCATGGATTTAATAAGGATATATAATAACCATCAAAGGGCCATAGATATCATTTTGAATTATATAATAGAAGGAAAATACTATTCACAGCTCTTCATTAACGCAATATTACTCGTGAATAACCAAACATATCCTACCTTAACACAAACATCTATCATCATATTTTTCAATAGTAAATAAATTAAAATGATTCATACTAATCAATATCAATAATAATAAATTAAAATGGTAAATACACATTCTCATATGTAGGAACATCCATTGACAACTATAAATATAGATTTCCCACCATGGGTCTCATTATCATTATATCATATGGGATATTAACAAGGGAATACAATATAAAAAGGTGCCTTAATGACCTATGTGTCTCCACAACCAATATCCTCTAAAATTATTGTCTATAAAACAATATAATCGGAAAATAGAACATATACTTAAGAATTATGTCGAATAAATTTCAGGTTCTCATCATAGAGAAGAACCGCTGGGATAATTTACGGACATAACTACTCCTAGAAAATTATCACATACTATGTCACACCGATGATCAAAAATGATATTATAAGTTCTTTAACAATATTTCAACACCATGAATATATTTTATCATAAAGTACACATAAGTTTGTTCTAGAAAAACAAATCCAACAAAATAAATCACCCACTTGAGCATACATGTAACCACAACTAGTCACACTGGCCTTAATATAATACCCATTCTTATACTAAGACAGGCTTTTAGTTTTGGGGTTTTATATGTTTTCTCTTGTTGGTACTCCACTTACTGCAAATTCAATAATCTGATAGAAATCACTTAAGTGGTGATACATCAGTTATATATTCATTTTCCAATGGTGTGCCCTTGATTGTTTTCAAGATCCACTAATGTACTATTATCACAATACAATGTGATAGGGTCTTTACTCCAAAATTAAACATCAATATATTATAAATAGTTCCATACCCAAATGATTTCCATGGATATATCTAGAGCCATAATATACTCAGATTCTACTATAGAATCAGAAAAAAAAACTATATTCTTTGAGCTGATGCAATTCATAGCTCTTCTGTTGTGACAGAAATCATATTCTAACTATAAATTCAGATCATTATGATTTATTTGAAAAGTATAATGAGTATAACTCGTGTCCACTAGCACCAATTATCCTCCATACACTATGAAAATAACCTTATTTATTCTCATATACATAAGGATTACATTTACATAATACGAATGATGGTATTCTAGATATGATTGATATCAACCTAACATTATCAAGGTCTAGGAATTATTTAGTTTATTGCATATAATGTAAAACATGATTTATCCTTTTGTTGAAGATTATGGGAGCTTATTAATTCTCTCTTTCTCTTATTGTGTCTGTGGAAACATTTTCATAAAAAATATAAAAACCATGTTTACCTGTAACCAATCCCCTCATGGATATTTCTATACTAAATCTCTTTAGTATTAGGTTTACATATGTACTTTGACTTAGTCCAAGATTCCTCATGGATCTATGATGAATTTTCATGATCCCAATAATATTGGAAACATTACCTAAGTGCTTCATGGATAATCACATGATTAACTAGTCCAAAACTGATTGTAATACTGGTATTTCATTTCAAATAAGTAATATTTCATCAACATATAATAATTTTATAACAATTGTATTTTAATTGAACCTCTTGTAAACACAAGGATAAAATTCATTATTAGTAAAAAAACTTTTATGGAATCATTTAATCAAATTTTCTATGACCCATATGCTTTTTCAATCCATAAATAGATATATGAAAGTTGAAAATTCATTTTTCATCACCATGAGTTGGAAACATTAACGTTTATTTCATATACAAATTTTCCTGATGGTTCCCATTTCCACTAAATTAGATTTACATCAACTGGGGCATGGAACAAAACCCTGTCTGGGTTTTGATAAATGAAATACATTTTAGAATTCCTGGATTCTTGCGATATTGCATCTTTTGAGCTCTTTGCAGCCTCTTGAGGGAGATAGTTTAATCATTGTAAACCAATGAGGAGTCACCATATTCAGTGCCTAGAAAACAAAATCTCTCCATTTCTCTTACCGCTCATACACTCTTATATAGTACTTGTGTTTTTGGAACAACTTCATACATGACGACTAGTTCTTTTACAATCCCTTCTGTATCTCGATCATCAACTTTGTCAAAGTCAATCATTCAACCACTATACATTTTGGGTATATGTTCCCTCTCAAGAATGATGTCTTGAAAGGTGATAATAATTAATTTTATGAGGTTTATATTAGTAATATCTCTTTGTTTCATTAAGATAACCTATATAGATACACCATGTTCCCCAAGGAGCATATATTTTGCTTGAGATGGACTTAATAAGTTGGATGATTCCCCATACTTGTTTATGAGAAAAAATTGGTTTCTTTCCACTCTAACAACTCAGTGAAAATTATATTTTACATTTTTTTGGTAGTCAGTTAAATGTATAATCTATAAATTTTGATTCATTTCCCTATAAGTATAATGGAATATCTATATGACTCATCATAGACCTTAACATTTATAATATGTTATAGTTAATCTTTTCACTAAAACCAATCCATAGTGGTGTGTAAGGTGGATTGAGATGCGATAGAATCCCAAAATCCTATATAAATTTAATGTTGTCATGTATATGATATTCACCACCTTGAACACATATAATATTCTTTCTCATTATACAATTTTTATTCTCTACATCATTCATTAATTCCTAGAATTTATAAATGAACATGGACTGATAAATCATCAATTAGACATAGCCATATCTACTCATGTCATTAGTAAAACTTATTAAGTAAGAATTTTCTCCACTAGATTATACTATAACTATTCCACAAACATCATTATGTACAATTAAAATAAACTCAATTTCTATTTATACATGTCCATCAAATTTTGGTTTAGTCATTTTTTCATGTAATAAATTATGGAATCTTCCATGTCATTATAGCTCATATGATTCTAAATAAACATCTTGGAAGACCCTCGTTAAATGATTCTCATTTACATGAAAATGGTATAGATTCCAAAGATTGATGTTTTATGTTTCATTTGAAAATTATTAACTATTAATTTCCAATACAATGATTTTTTTATTTTAATTAAAAATACCATTATTTAAATATAACATACCATAACATATGTTTTCCTAAAAATATAAAGAAAATTATTTCCACAATTAAAATTAACCCATATTCATATATGAATGATTCCAAAATTATGTTCTTCATATATATAGGTACTTAAAAAACTATTTTAGAAAAACATTATAATTGGAAATTAAAGGTTGTAGTCACAAATTCCCAAAGAACCTAGAATCAAACCATCAACTCTCACATCCCCCACTCCACTAGAAATATTTTGTAATCTATATTTTTCATAAATTTGGATACATATGGGAAAACCCCAAGTTATATCAAAAAACCAAGGTGATGATATTGAAGTAATGTACTTGATAACTATTGTAGATTTATATTCACCTTACTTAAGGGTGTAGATATTATTCTATTTTCATTTATTGTCACATAAAAAACATACTTCCTCTTTTTTCTGTATCCTTCCTATTGATCTTCTTCTTCTATGATGGATTGTGTAAGGGAAATTTAGTCTTTTTATAGGTCTCGGTCAGTATTACATTGTTCTTCCATGTATTATTCACCATAAGTAGCATGGTTTTTTAATTCCACATGTCATTATTCACATTGAGAATCAAATTAATATTTTCTGAGAGAATCTTCCTATTATTAATTATATTATAATTATTAATATATCTGGAGAAGGTCATGAGTAGTGGTGAAATAATGATGTCTATACACAAATCATATGTGAATTTATTCCCTAATATGTTCAAGAATTCAATATTTCCAATAATCATGACTTCATGTCGAACATCGTGATAATATTCTCCAAGACTATTTGTAATCATATTATTTGAGATCTCATACCTCTATTGTCACACATTCTCTTGATAGAGTCCCCAAAGGCGATGAATCATTTTATACACATCCATGTCTTTATGTTGCTTCAAAACCACTTTTTTCATGGATGATTGTAAAAACATATAATATTCATTGAATCAATCAAATAAATTTCGAAGAGTTTTTACACTTCATCAATAGATTCATTTCTTGGTATTTTTTGAAAAGGTTTTTCTAGGACATACAATTAATTTATAGGGTGTGGGATAACTCTTATGATCCATTACTACTCATGGAAATTTGATTAAGTTAAAGGGTTTTCTTCTCATGTTTAGATCAAACTGATATGTTTGTTGTCATTTTATAGCTATCATTAAATATAAAATGAGATTGATTTTTTTACTTTATCTTTTAAAATTTAGGTAAATAAATATATATTATTTTTATTATTCTCTCACTATTTTATAGAAATCCAATAACCCCCACTATTAGCATAATAAAATCATGTTTCTTGGATATTTTTATTGAAAGGATCAATATTCCACATATCATTACCCAAACATTTTCTATTCAACCAACATGAACGGTTTTCAGTAAGCATTACAAATGAAAAAATTCATTAACTCACAATTCCATGAATTTATGAGTGGACTGTAGATTCTTAAAATCCTTATTTTGATTTCTTCAACCATTTCCTCAAAATTACACAAATCCGTACATTGTATGTCAAAAAATGATATGAAATAATATAATTAAACTGAAAAAATCAAGTTATAAATCCCTAAAAATTTATATAACCCCACCATTTCATGGTAAAAAACATTAAACTATGTTGTGATTTTTCCCTAAAACAATGGATGGGTATACCGATATAATATTTTATTAAGGGATTCTATCCTTTTATGGATAATTTTTTTATCTTATTATCAATATCACATGATTCATAATATTAAGTGGGTTTACATATGTGTTTAATAATGTCTCAGATAATATTTAATCATTAGATTATATATTTTAGTTTTGATACCGAAAAATTACAAGATTTTTTTTGAAAATTAAAATAGATAATTTCGAGACCACGCTCTATGAAGACACATAATTCCTAGGCCTGAAGTGTTTAGAATATATTTTTGAACTATTTTTAAGTTTCATTAAATAAACCTATAAGTTGTATTTTGAAACATTTATACCAGTTCCCAGATCAAAATTCTGAGTGCACTGTTGAACTTAGAGCTTTGGGATTCCCCTAGAATGGGTCTAACAGAAGACGATGCATGACAATAGTAGATTATAGTTTTTTTAATAAATAAAATAAATACTTAACAATAATTTTATATTTAAATACTTATAACTCTTAAAAAGTAACTTTGATTGGAAATTTATGAGTACTGTTGAGCTCGTGAGGACATGTTTTTCATGGGTAGAGATTAACCTTGACCATTGCTGGTCTAGGGTCAATGATAATTTTAAAACATTTCAAAAGAAAATAAAATAACAATTTTTTTATTAATCGTTGAGTAGTGGAACATCCACGCTGCATTGTAGCAATTATGTGACAATCAATATAATTAGTGAACCATATTAATGAGTTAGTGTAACGACGCTGCAAAAAAATAATAAAAGAAATGTGAATTAGTATTTCTTCATTTAATATCCTTACATGAAAACAATGATTAATAGCTCAATCCTAGAATTTCTATGAGGCATTTTTGGGTGCCAATGACGAATGATGAAGGACAACCTTCCTACGATGAACACTGACATACCAGATGACATTGTTGAAACCCTTAGAGAGCAGATTCATGATTGGAGATCAACATAAGATGACGAACAATCATCCACCATAAATCTCTTTTCCTAGGTTGGGGGATTTATTTTTCGTGATTCATGGTTTTCCCCATTATTTTCATCAAACTTCAAATGAGGGTTAAGTCACAAAAAGCTTTACCCATGAATCGATTTTTCATGAGGGGTGGATATTGATGATGGTCAAACGGGATATTTTATATTAGTGATCATCCAACCCTATTTATGGTTATCAATGATCCTTCTAAAAATAACACATCCGGGATAACACGAACAATGATCCAGATCATTATTTTGGTATTTCTGTGTGCGACTCATTCAACTATCCATTTCTTTCATCCTTACCGTTTTTTGTAGAGAAACGATGAAGGATTATATGCTGAATAGGTACTAGGAATTAAGGCCACACCATCAGCGATAGGATACATTGGTGGCAAGAGGCCATGAATACCCACCAGTTGTGGAAATATGTTCTTCTAGATCGAAGGCTGGTGTCTTGCGTCAGGTGGATGCATCCATCGGGCTGCGTTAGAGGCACTACGCATTGCAAGACCAAAGACCAAAGACCACGGGGACTAGATGGACCCATAGTGAAGTCGCATGTCACATTGAAGGTATAGTCTGCGTGAGCAAACCAGTGCTGGAGAGCAGTGTCGCTCAGTCTCCATGTTGGGAGAGGGCCTACATTGCTAGGTAGGGACATGTGGAAATGGGGAGGCTGTCTTAAATTTTCCTTGTCCAGTATGAAATTAAGGCCTAATGAGAATACAAGTTGGTGGAGGACTGGTCAGCCATGTGTTCTAGACATGTGTCACGAATCAGGTGGATGGGTGGCCCAACCAAGAGACGAGTCGACCTGCTGATGTGGGCTGGTCCAACGAGAAAAATCGAGCCATAGGGTGGACTAGGATGGGAATGAACTGGTCAACAAGTTGGATGATGGCCCAGATGAAACCAGATCGCTGGGCGACCCCACAAGTTGGACCCACAGCTGAACCAGGATGGGTCCATCAAGGCCCAATTATCTTGGGATAGCTTCCAGACCCCACTAGGCTAGTTCGAGTTTCCCAAGCTAGGTCAGATCATGCAGGACCCCATAGGCTGGGTTGGATGGGTCGATCTGACCATGTCAGGCTGAGTCCAGACACAACCAACCCTTTTTTACTAAAACACTAAAATCAATCAGACCTGCTATTCGATTGACATGTTCTCTATGGAGTTGGAACCCTTGAGGCAAGATGGTCTTTTGGGAATACTGTAAGTGAGATTTTATAGTAGTTGAGATGTGACTAATTTCTTGAGGAGTAGATTCTCTTGAATCACATGAAATACAAGAATGAATCATATAGTTGGTTGTGACCCAAAGGACATGAAGAGATGGTCTTAATTATCTAGTCGGCCAAGTGAAGATTTGATCATAGTGATCCAGCTATACCAGAGACGAGCAGGTCTTAGTGATCATACTTTCCAAGAAACAAGTGGTTCAATGTGATCCAACTGGCCCAGAGACGAGCTATTATATGTGATCCACCTGTCCCAGGGAAGTTTGGTTCTATGTAAGGCAACTTGACAAGAGACTAGTGGGTCTAATTGATCCATATGTCCCAGATACGAGCATGTCTAAGTTGTCTAACAATACCCATAGGCAAGCTAGTCTTATTAATCCTGCTGGCCCGTGTGATGAGTGGGCCTAGATGATGAACCAATCTGTAGAATGAATGATCATCTCATTGAAGGATAATCTAACTTTATATACTTTGAGTTATACCTGGTGTGAGTTTTCTATGTAGTTTTGTCTTTTTATGTGGTCATGTTTTGAGTAAATTTTTTTATCATTCATTTGTTGATTGGGGTCCCTACTGAGTATTTTGTTACTCACCCCAACATGAGATTTTACCGCACTTGTTGTGTCTTGTGAAGGTGTTGAACACTTCAAAAAATACCATTGTGGTTTCAAACTAGGTGGTGTTCAATGAGACATGATAGATTAGAATACGTTTACAACTAAAAGCATCTACCCTTCAACTAAGTTTTTGTTGGGGTCCTGAGTTGATGAACCATGGTAGCTGTACATTTTTTTTCCAGTTTTGGGCCTGTATTTTGGACCCATTGTAAATTTAGTTTCTACTGTACTCTTAAAAGATTTCTCAGTGAAAATAGTAGCTTACATTGTGTTTACTTTCTGCAGTTTGTGCTTTGTGTGTTTGTACATGTTTAAAGGAAAATGTCTTCCCCTATTGGGATGTGACTAATTGGGGAAAATCACTGGCCCCTAGACTACAGAACGTGGGTGTGGGATATTCATGACACTATCCTTGGGGGACAGGTCATGAAAGAGGTATATCATAGGTGGTAAGTTATACCAGTAGAAATAAGGGTCTATAAATTTTCATGTGGCAATTTTGTAATGTGTCTTGAGATAAGATTTTAGGTCAGGGACTCCAATGTTCACGCGTTAGCCAACATATTCATACACCAGGTCCCTCAGTTCTGCTTTCCGAATCGTTACATGATAAAACTAGTTTCATAAATCTTTGAATGTTTTCTCATGATCTTTCTAAGTTAGATATAGCTCACTAGGATTAATCTACTAATCGTAATATATCATGATCTCATTCAAGAATCCTTCACACATATGACTAGCCAGGTCTCAAGTGTGTTTCCAATAGGTTTGTCCGCATTGTGATAGGGACTTTTTACATGGATTTTTTCTTTAGATATACCTTTTGGGTGGTGTCCATGAGATACCACCACTCGTTGGTTAGCATTTACAATAGGTGCTACCGATATATGACACACATTGTTTTAGTGCCTTATAAAAGTTCCACCGAAAGAGAACTCCCATGTTTAGGGGAGAGACCAATCCTCAGGTAACTATTGATTTTCTAGATGAGGTGACACGAGTGTTCCAATTATTGAGGATTCCACATAACTAGATAGTTGTTCTGGCTGAGAGCCTTCTATAGGGTTCAGTGGGGATATGTTGGAGTTTGACCATCCTGACACATAAGGAGTCGACCCTCACATGATCTGACATCGTGTAAATTTTCAGGGAGATGTTCTTTCCCATGACTATTCACTCAAGGCGCATAAAAGAGTTGCTTCACATAAAACAAGGAATCCTATCAGTGGCTGAGTACTCTCCAATGTTCAAAGACAAATCCTATTATTCTAAGGATATGTTTCAGGAAACTTATTTAGGACGCATACCTATGAGTAGGGACTCTTATGGGTGATCAGGGCATTGATTATTTTCCTCAAAATCCCCACACAGTCTGGGGAGTTGATGAGAGCTCCAATGGTGGAGACATTCCTCACTGAGCAGGCCCCAACGGTTGTAGATACCACTGGGTGATGGGTGACATAGTCACTCATGGTGGGTTTCCTACAATTGATGCAGATGTATAAGCAGGACAGACTACCTAGGGGAGAACCCCAGGAAACATGGTTGGAGGTATGGGGACACCGAGGTAGAAAGATTCATCAGAGGTGTAGGGTGTTCTAATCATGCTACGGGCAGCGACCAAGGGCTTGTGACTACTTGACCCACCGCACAAACGATCCATGGATGGTTGAAGGGCCACTAAGGTAGCAATAGAGGTTCAAGGGAGGTGGTCTGTAGAGCAGTGGGAATGGTAGGGGAGCAGGCATAATTGACGGTGGTGGATGGAGAATTGAGGTGCTACAACCACAACCCCAGGTGGTGCACCATGGGCTTCGAGAGCCGATTGATCGGGGTGTGGCCAGCTTCAGGCGGTGGAGTCCTATGACCACAATTATTTAGAGTTGATTCGAGGTATGATCTGTGTCTTCTCCATCATGGTTTTATTTCATATAGAATAATGTTCCAGTCACCCTTTCCTTTCCAAATATCTTTCTCTATTCTCAGAGACTCTGTTTGAGCCATCATTATGATCTTTATACTTAGTAACTCTTACATGAGGACATTCAGTGATTATACACTAGTTCTGGTTGTGTGATCATACTATAGGAGGTGAGAGATTTGTCTGGGATATCATAGTAGTATTGTTGATTCCCTATGACATCATCTGGGGTATAGACATGATATCCAATGTTCATGCCCAGATTTACTATTTTTGGCTCAGAGTGTTATGTGTTCAGGGGGATGGCACTAGCCTTTTCATCAATGGTTAGAAGGGTGACCTTGCTATGTAGTGGTGGATGGGTATGAGGACGTCTTTCTAGAAGCGGTTTTTCAGATGTCACTACAGCCACTAAGAGTACTTAGTGATGTTGTGTGGCATGAATAACACCCAAGTAGTGTTCTTGGGACTCATGAACTAGGTCATCCAACCGTATTTATTATAGTTTGTATTGGTCTTCATTGTAGATTTTTTAGTGAATTCAACATTTGAGGGGGAGCAGAGGATACAACAGAGGATGGTTTTTGGCACATTTTGAGAGCACCAGCTTTATGTTAAACTCCCATAGTGTGTGTTATAGATACAAAATCCACATTTAGGGAAATTTCATTTTAGTTTGGTATTATGGTGGATCCAGTGAAGATCGTGGCAGTTCTTGGCTCAGATCCTCCCACAAGTGTTACTGAGGTGTGGAATTTCCTTGGTTAGGTTGGGTACTATCAGAGGTGTGTTCCCAAATTTTAGAGATCATAAGAACCCATGATGGTAATAATGATGTATATAAAACCCGTCATGTAGAAATGAGAATTCCATTAGAGCTTTCAATAGAAAAGGAATATCTTGACGAGATCCCATATTATGTGGTTTATAAAAGAGGGTGCTGACTATGTGGTGTACTGTGACACTTCAGGAACTGAGCATGGTTTTGTCCTGATGTAGGGGAAAGAAGTTATTTCATATGGCTCATGAAATCTAATAACGCATGAATAGAGCTATGTGACCCATGACCTTTATTTGGAAGAGGTAGTCTTCACACTAAATAATTGGAGGCACTACCGTATGGGTGAATGATTCGTCATCTACTATGACCAATAGAGTCTCATGTATATCTTTTCTCCGAAGGATATGAATCTAAGACAAATATGTTTTCTAGATTTCCTCTAGGACTTTTACATAATGATAGTCTATACTCCTGGAATGGGGAATATTGCCACAAATTCTTTCAACAGTCAATTGAGTTCACAACTAATGAACGAGGACGTTTAGAAGATGGTATCACTTTAGATATCCTATGTGGATATAGATGAGGATTATTATCTTTAATTCATGGTAGATGATCCTCCACTCTTACATCATGTCATGGAGGCAGAACTTAGAGATGAAAAATGCATGAATACACATGCCTAGATGACCACAGGGCTAGCCCATGTTGGATATTCAAATGGAGGGGAGCACGTCATCCTTTTTAGAGGATGCACCACAATACTAGTTCAATTGTAGGAGGAGGTGTTGAGGGTGATCCATTAATCCAATATGGCGGTACATCCTATAATGGTGAAGATGTACCCATACATTTGATGTCATCACTGGTGGAAAATGATAATGAAATTAGTATCAGAGTATATCTCAAAATGCCTCACATGCCAGTATGTGAAGGACTAGAACCAGCTTCCCATAGGTTTGACACAACCCCACATGGTACCAGATTGGATGTGGGATGAAATATAAATGGATATCAAGGAGGGATTGCCATGTACATCTTGGGGGAATGATACCATTTGGAAAATCATAGACCGACACGCCATGTCGGACCACTTCCTACCCATTCGAGAGTAGGGTTCAGTAGAGAGCTTTTGACACCTCTATGTACATGAGATATTTCGACTCCATGGAGTCCCAAAAATGATAGTATAAGATCATGATGAATTATTTATATCCCAATTGTTGAAGATATTACAGGAGTTGTTTGGTACTCAACTATGCTTGAGAACAACCTTCCACCCACAGATGGATGGTTTCACGGAGTGGGCCATATCGACAATGGATGACATGCTTTGTGCTCTCGCTCTAGATTTTGGTTTCAGTTGGGAGAACCACTGACCACTGATGTTGTTTGCAGAAAAAAATATCTACCTCTCCAATATCGATATTGCACCGTTTTAGTCGTTGTATGAAAAACCGTGCAGTTCACTGTTATGCTTGATAAACCTGGGTGAGTCAACACTCATTGGTCCTGAGAGGGTATAGACTACTAATGTGAAGGTGCAGGTCATCTGAGAGTAGATGATTACAAAACAGAGATAACATAAGTCCTATGCTGACAGTAAACATAGACCCATGGAGTTAAAAGATGGTGACCACATATTCTTACATATCACTCCTCTATAGGGGATACATATATTTTGATGGGGCGACATGTTATCTTTGAGGTTCATCAGACCATTACTTATATTGCGTAGAGTGGGAGGGGTGGTGTAACTATTGCATATTCCACCACAATTAAAGTGTGGAATGATGTATTCCAGGTTTCCCAATTGAAGAGATATGTGTAAGACGGTTTTCACGTCATCAACTATGGTGATATGAAGATTGATGATGGGGAAACATTCTACAATCACCTGGTATAGATATAGATCTGTTGGAGAGGATCCTTGGTGTACAGTTGATTACTCTGGTGTATGTTTGCTGGAAGCACAAGAATCTATAGGAGAGAAAGTGGGAGTGGGAGGCTCAAATTCTTACTCAGTAACCCTATTTATTCTATTAGGCCTTCATTTTTCTTACCAGGTTGTTAATCCATAAAGGGGGTGTAATTTAATACCTCATAATTCCATGATTTTTTTTTGATAATTAAATAGGATTATTTCAAGACCAAAATATTTGATAGTAAATTTTTCCGTTCCCTAGAGTGGCCAAAAAATAGTTTGTAACTATTAATAAAGATCAATAAATAAAGATGAGGGCAGGTTTCTCTATCTTTTAAACTGTTTCTGAGATAAAAATTCTGAGAGAACCATTGAACTCAAAGAATTAGGATTCATATGTGAAGGGCCTAACATTTTCGAGCATGAGACAACAAAGGAAATTAGTTATTGCCAATAAATAAAATAATTAAGTAAAAATTATTTTATTTTCAAATCCTTATAATTCTAAATGATAAGTCGGATTGGAGATTTGAGAGTACCATTGAGCTTGTGAGGGAATTTATCTCTTAAGTGTATAATAACCTCGACCGTCGTGGGTCATAGGTGAACATTAATTAGTATACTTTATGGAAGAAAGTTAGAGTAACCTAAAATGATATTTTAATTTTTTTTATTCATCATTGAGAAGTGTAACATTAGTGCTTCGGTAAAGTGACAAGGGGATGATGAATCTCATTAATAAAACTCAATAATGAGTCAGCATAACGACACCGCGATACAACATAATAGAATATCCGATTCATGTTTCTTCATTAAATAACATAACAATAAATGTAGAATTATTTCCACAGTCATGGAATTTCTCTAGGGCTTTGGTGGCTTCTGGTGACGAATGAAGAAGGAAAACCTCTCCAATGATGAACACCAACAAATCGGATTACATCGACGACAACCTTACACGTACACCCCGACCCCAGCTACCAAGTGTCGGTGCATTATTACATAACATATGCATGATCACAAGATATATTTTCCCGAAAAAACGATCAGTTTATTAGCCATAGAAGTAATATATTCATACATAAGTTTTACATTACATTATGAAATGGAAGAACAAAAACATTGTGTCCCCTTTGGACACACTCACAACCCATATCATATTCATGTAGGTCAATCATAATTTACTTCTTCGCATTCAAGGAAAAATAAAATATAATAATGTGGTGAGGTTAGATGCTCATTAATGATAACAATATATAGAAAACTATCATAAATAACCATAATCATTTATGGAAATTTATAAGACTAAAACAGAAGCCTTTTAAACATAATCATCTACATTATATGGAAAAGATAAATCAAATAATTCCTTTTAATTATTCACATGTATATTCTACTATTTTAATATTCATATGTAATATCAATATCTAATGTTATAATGATGGAATGAAAAATGTCAAACATCATAATCACATAGTCGAGTCCTCATTCCAAGACTACAAATAAAAATTCTCCCAAGGCCTTGTTCAAAGACACTAATATGTCTCATGAGACCTACTGAGTCATTGGTGGGCTATAGTGGCCCAATCCATCACATACTAATTCCAATGCATTTCTCATATGAAAAGGTTGAAACATAACATAAATATCCGTATTAAAACATGAATACAAAATGCTATTTTTTTAACTATAAACAAGGAATGGTATTAAAATACATCATCTACAATCACACATCTCAATAAAACCATTAATAATATATGGATGATTATATAATAATAAATCATCTTCAAACAAGCATAAAATCCATCAAAGGTTGTGACATAGAGGAAATCTAAACTATTTGGGAGAAATATCTATTTCTATTTTAAATTAATTGAAATGTAATGTAATTATAAATGAAAACATTTAATTCTAAAATAATCTTTTAATCTTGTAAGAGAAGCTTTGAAGGTGTTATAATGGAAGAAAATAGCCACACACACAATATATGTTTTAAAAAAACTTTCTTTCTATAATTTGTGGAATAGATTAAAAATTACCTTGTTTGTAAAGGTATAAAAAAATTTCTTTCAAAAAATTTAATAAAAATACAAACAATGGTTGAATTTATTTTAACCCATATTATTGAAAATTGTTAATATTTTTTGAAAAACATTTTTAAGAAACTCGGATGTGGAAGATTATGATGTCCTAGTAGATACTCACGTATAAACAACCTCAGAGAATAAGGAGATTTTAAAATTAACCCTTACCTTTTACCTTTCCTTAATCGAGGGTATGTTAACCTATTGTATAATTTATAATGAATTGATAATAAATTATTCAAGAACCGCACACATAAATTTGATATCATATATGATCCTCTAATATTGATATGTTAATAATATTTCATTAGTATAATTTTTTTAGGTGTTATGTTATTCGTTTTCCTTTTTATGTTTTGTTACGTAAGTCCATTATTAAGGATGAGAATTGTTTAATTAATAACCAGAATGATATCATGTTCCTAAATTTTTTTTGTAAACATCAAATAAATATTATTCTTGAATGGTAATGATGGGGAACAAAATATCATGGCATCGTGGAGATGGTAAGCCATATGTATGCACTAGCGACAATATCATTATATTGATAGTGAAATTGTTCGTTATTAGATGATATATTATATATAAAGAATAATTGTCATTTTATATTTATTATTTTCTTCAATTATACTCATTATTATACCCATCCAAATAATTATGTGTGGAATAACAAACTACACTACGACGTGGAGATGGTAAGTTCTACTTACACACGTATAACAACTTTTCATTCATAAGATTGATAGAATAATAAATATTGTTGCTCCATATTTATAATAACCTCAAAATATTTATAAGGTAATAGGTTTTTTTGTATGGGAAAAAAAGAATCAATAAGTTGAAGAAGAAAAGAACATTGAAAGATGTGATGAAATAATTATCTCTTCTTTAGGTTCTTACTTTTGATTTGACCAAAAGGGCTCCTTTGGATGGATGTCAGATCATATTAAGGCCTCTAGGTGGACTTTACGGTTGTTGGGAGAAATATTTGAGTAGGTTTTGTCTGATCCAAAAGGCATTGGTGTTGTAAATTTATGTGAAGGGGAAGTACACTTTTTTAAGAGAGGTGAGGGGTTGTAACGCCCCAACCCCAGAAGCATGGAGTTGGTGCATTATTACATAACATTGGAATTATTACAAGGAATCATGTCCAGAAGGACCGATCAGTTTTATATCCTTGGAAAATAGATTACATAAATGAAGGTTACATTAAACATTATAACATACAACACAACATTATAAATCCTTTGACAACACCATTACTCCCTTAGAATAACTTTGTATATCAATCACAATACACTTCATGGAATCCTGGGACAATGAAACAGAAGAAAAGGGTGATCTCAAACACTTACTAAGAGTAAGTAGTACATATGAAGATAACATAAACCTTAGGCATGATGAATAATAGAAAACACATGCATTTACAAAGAATAAACATGAAAAATTATGGCAGGAGTATGAGTTGATTAAATTATACTATAATAAAAACAGTAATGTGTATTCAACTAGTCGAATAACCACATGAACAATCAATATTATTTTCATAATGTGGGAATTTTTAATGCGGGATATTTTGAAACATTTTTTCAAGGCCTCGTCTAAGAAGTATAAAAATGATTAAGTCCTCATCCAAAACCATATATCAAATTGGGAAAGGCCCCAGACAATTCCATGACTAATTGTCTAATGATACCTACTGATGAACCGAGGAGCTATAAATGGCAGCACCCATCACTTACTATGTCCAATACATTATCATATGAAATGGTTTAAACATAACATAAACATTCGTATTAAAACTATCATAAGAAATGTAAATACATCATCCATAAAACATGAATGGTATAAAAATAACACATTCACAGTCAAAGATATCACAAAACCATAAATACAATATGTAATATTTATATCATAATAAATCAACTTCAAACAAGTGTAAAATGTATCAAAGGATGTTGACATAGATGAAATCAAAACATTTTGAGATAAATATCACTTTCTATTTTTAAATCATTTAAGAATAACATACTTATAAAATAAAATATTTATTTTGAAAATATTCTTATAAGCTTGTACGGGATGATTCAGTAATGTTATAAAGTCATAAAAAGCCGCACCCTCCGTATAATTAAAAAAAGACATTCATACCTTCATTTTTTCGAAAAGGTCATAAGTTACCTTGTCTATAAAATGATGGAATGATTCCTTTAAAAACAAATAAAGTCATATAAGGTTATAACTGACTTTACCCCATAGTCTTGTAAATAGTAAAAATGTTTTGAAATACATTTTTATGAAATACATATGTGGATGATAAATTTTTCCCCATAGATAATCACTTATAAACTACCTCAGATAATAATGAGATTGTTAAATTAACCCATAACTTATACATTTCCTATGTTGATGGTATGTTGACATCCTAAATAATAGTTACAACATAGTTATTATATTATAGATGAACTATATACATAAATATTATATCATATAAGATCTTCTAATATTTCCTTTGGTAATAATATTTTAGTAGTATCAATGTTTCAGGTTTTAACTAATTTGTTTTACATTATATGATTGATCATGTAGGCCATATTTGTTATGGAAAGGATGTATTGGATTCATATAAATAATTATTTTATGTTCGTAAACAATATTATTAATCATAAAATGAATATCATTCTATAATGATTACAATGGGGAATAAATCTCAGCTCGTTCGTGGAAATGGTAATCCGTACGTATGCACGAGAAAAAATATCGTTATAATGATGGTGAAATCGTATGTAATTGGATGTTATATCATATATATATAATAATTAACATGTTATATTTATTATTTACATTATTTATACTCATTATTACACCCATCCAAATAATGAAGTTTTTGAATAATAATCTACACCGCGACATGGAGATAGTAAGCTGTACGTACACATGTATGGATAATGTTTCATTTATAGGATGGGTATAATAATTAATATGGTTTTACCATATTTATAATAACATAAATTTATGTATAAGGTACTGGATTTTTTATTTTGGAATGGAAAGTACATACAAATAGTAAGTGGAAGAAAAAAAGAACTTCAAAGAGGGTGTGAAATTTTTACCTCTTCTCCGAGTGTTTGCTTTTTAGTTGATCAAAATGGCTCCTTAAGATGGATTTATTATTAATGTAATGTCTCTAGGTAAAAGTGATGTTAGTTGGGAGGGTATTTTAGAAGGGTATTTCTGATCCAATTGGCTTTGGTGGTGTGATTTATAGAGAAGTTTAGGTAAACTTTTATAAGAGAGGTGAGGGTTACTTTAGGAAAACCTTGAAATATTATTTTATTATGAAATCATATTTGGATTATAATGGCTCCAAAAATGATTTATGTTGAGTCTAAGGTGGTAATGGGTCGAAAAACTCTCAACCAATATGTTTTAGGCAGGTTTAGGTCACCATATTAACCTTTTCATTTAGATTTAATTCTTGGTTGAATAGTTTAACATTTACCATGTCTCCTTGTATTTTTATATTATATGGTTAATAAACAAACAATAAAATGAATAGAGAACCCCATGTGGTTCATTAATGAAATATATATTATTATATAATTCATTTGTCTGATCCTTATATTTTTAGGGCTATAATATCATTTAATAATATAGTATTGTTTTTAAAAACATATTTATGTGAATTTTGACACTATTTAGTATTTTTTTGTTAAAGTCATAATATAATTATTACATAGAAAATAATTTATTTACTAAATAGTAAAAAGTTTTATTATACTATGAGATTAGTGGAATTCATCAGGGACTCATTTTACATTTATTTGGATATTAAAAAGATCAATTATTTTACTATTTCGTTAATAAGGTAATTACTTCATCGTCATTGTGTCATAAATAAATTTTATTTTTTAATGCCTAAAAATTATAAATAAAATACCATTATTTAGTAAATATTTTCATATTTTTAATGAATATTTATAGCCTAATTTAACTAGTTAAAGCCCAATATTAAAAATGGTTTAATTATTAAAACTTGGATTTCACACTTTTAACCCTTCTTTAAATAAAAAAATAATAAAAGTTTTAATTAAATGAAAGTGGACCAAAAGGATCATATATTATTATTAAGGCTGGTTTTGGTCTAAATTAACTTTTACAATATAATTAGTACATGTGTAGGGTATTTAAAATTTCAATTTTTTAATTAAATAACCAAATTTACTTTTGACCATTGAAAATAAATGTGCAATGTTACTATTCAATAAAAATTATTTTCCTCTTATTGATCCAAATTTTATATACTGATTTCAACCTTGTCTCTATTATTTTTGAAATTCAATTCACAGAAGTGGTAAAATTACATTTTGTGCAAATTTTCAAATGGGTCTAGAAGGTGGTTAATAGATGTTAAAAAGTTCTATAATATTTTATACATCTAATTTATTATAAAATGACTATAGTGAATTAAACTGAAAAAATATTGGTATTATATATATATTTTTAGTTAAAATAATTTTAAATAAAATAAATAATTATTTGATAAAAATTCTGTTTTAAACAATAACGTATTGTTTTTCACTATTCGTCAAAAATGAATGTTTTCTGAAAAGTAACAAAATAACCCAAGGCTAAATTTTGATATTCAGAATTCAAAAATGAATTCTATTTTATGAAATTAAAAAAAAATTAAGTTTCATTAATTATTTTAGAATTAATTCCCTTTTTCAAAACCAAAACAGAGTTTTTTAAAAGTAAAAACTATCAAAAGATTAACATGTGTTTATGTCAAATTTAAATTTTAAGTTATGTAAAATAACCTACATTATATTAAATGATAAAAATATAATTTAATTCTACTTTCAAACCATTAAAATATATAATTTTACACTGTAAATTATTTTTATAAAGAAATTGTTTTTGATTAAAATTGTGTATTTTCACTATTCGCCAAAATTTGATTGTTATCAAAAAAATACCAAAAATTTATCAAAAATAAATTATATTTTCCTGATTGTACATAACAAGTATATTTTGTAAAATTGAATACTTAAAATTTTCGATTATTGGATTTAAAAAGGGGTTTTCATTAAAAGGTGGTAAAATTACCTTTTATGAAAAATACTTACTTTATCTAAAATATTGAATTTGTTCTTAAATTATGTCTATGAAACACCTAATATAAATGTTAAATTTATATAGAGTATAAAAAATTCAAAATTTAGTTAATACTATTGATAACCGCTTTTTTGAATGGAAAATTTGGTAAGTCATGGTGCGCTTGAATTTGGTGTTGCGTGTAGTGAAAGTTATTGAATTACATTAATGTGATAGTGTTATGTGAAATCATAGAGTGTTACATACTCCCCTCGATCAATAAATTTTTTCCTCGCATTATGGAATTGTTCATTGGAAATAAAATGATCAGAATATAAAAATACATTTTTGGAATACCCACATAAAAAATTGGGTTAGAAAATATTGGTCTTAATAAGAGGGAATGGGAAATGAAAAAGTCACCACCAAATTATGATATCAATTAGGAGAACATTATTTTCAATTAGAGACACATAATTGGTGGAAAACATAAATATTTATACAGACTTATTGAGGTCTTCTATCACAAAAAAGTGTAAAATTGAGGTCCTCAAAGCCATCAATATATGATGATTAAAAATATAATCGGTTCAAGAAAATATAAGGTATTAGGATAATATATTTTTGGTTTTAATATCCCTTACCTAATGTTTAAAAATTAATTTATTCATGGAATTAGAGGAAAAAGTATAATTGACAAGTTCAGTTTCTTCTTTGAAATAATTCCTACCAAAACTCTTCTCTCACTCCAAAATATAATAGTATTCAAAAATATTACATTTATCCTATTAATATAGGGTTCCAAAAAAATGAATTTATAATTCAATTGGTAGAATATTTAATACAAACTACATTATAATAACTAGGGAATCACGTAGGCCAGTGGTAGATGATGCTCCCTTGTCGCCCTTCTATTACGAGTTCTAGTATCACAGCCTTGTCGGTCACGACGGGTTGTCACCCGACCTCTAGGTTTCCATTTTAAAAAAAATCCAAAAATAATAATAATAATGTTTTAACGATAAATAGAAGTATCCAATGTCTTACTCAATTCCTTCCAACCTTTAGACATATCTAATATCCATCTATCCAAATTCAATGTCCAAAATTTATATGGAAGGTAAACGCAATGAAGATATTTTTTTCCATGAAATAACATGTGAATACCTTCATCATTATTCTTTTAAAACACAATAAAACCCTGAATTACCATAAAACATTATTTATAACATCCATGCTCCCTTATTCATTATATCATAATGGATATACTCCTTATATCCAAAAAATGTTGTAAACACCAACAATAATGGAATAAACATTAAATTTATTAGTTTCAATGTTGTCAATTATATCGAATATAATTTATCCAAATGAATCATATGTTATTACAAAATCACTACCTCAATATCAGAACCATATTAAGGTTTATCATTCCTTCAAAATTGTGTTTTCCAAAAACAATTACCTTCTATTGAGTCACTTTTCTTAGAACCATATAATCTCAAATCCTCAATGAAATAGTACTGAAATACAATCCTTATTTATTTCCATAATTCATATAAATTGTAAATTGATGATACAACACTGAAATGAAATAATTCTTTAACAAAAACATAAGAACACTAGCCATTCCTCTTCATCTACGGCAGTAAAATAACTTTATTATTTTCAAATATCATCATTTGAGGCATACTGTAATTATTTGGACATTGATTTGCATAGTGCCCTATCTCCTTACAAATGAAGCATTGTACATTTGAAGTATTTTTTATTCCCTTGTAATCACGTACTTATTGTCCTTTTTCTCCACACTTATAACAAATTCCCACTCCCTTCAAAAAATATCCTTGGTTATTCTCTCCACAGTTATCACATATATAAAAACCCATCATTCCCCTATACCATTTATCAATCTTTCTCTATACCATACTTTTCTTCTAATGAGTCTCATCAAAGAAATATGACTAAATGAATTAATTACTTATCTTATTTAAACATGATACTATTTCTTCAAATGATGAGAATACATGGGGGAGTATTTAATTGCTAAATTTTCCTTAATACAATGAAAAATATGATCCTTCATACTCTTTGGATCATGAGTATTTCTGGATTTCTGATTCCTTCTATTGGGAGCCATTTCTATATAATGGAATACCCAAGGATAGTGTATGAATCGAAATGCTTAATTCAAAACTTGTAAAATACCTATTGTAAATTGATATGATTATGCATATAATATATAATCCTAAAACATGTTTTATTGGAGGAAGAATTTACTCCTAAATAATTCATAATATCTTGTAAAGAATATGTAAATTATCTTGGGTATATTCCCCGTGAGTTTCATAACCATGAGTGTGGAAAGGCAAGGTGTCATGTACTAGGATACCCCTGGTCAAGTCCGAAACTCCTTATCAAAGTTTTCATTTCAATGTACATCTATGCCAAAACTGCCTTTACCTGCTTTTATCTAGATATGGATGTATTTCTTGGAAAATTCAAAAAATATCTTCATTACCAAAATTCTAGGAAGTTAATCTATAGTTATCATCAATTTTTATCTTTGGGTAATGTTCTCTGATCAGAGTTTGTCTAAATCGAGATTCAAGGTTTTTACAAAACTTTATCTAATACTAGCTGTAACGCCCTGTTCCCAGGTGACCAAAGTCAGTGCATTATTACATAACATTGGAATAATTACATGTAATCATGTTCTGAAGGACCGATTAGTTTAGCAGCCTTGGAAAATTGATTGGATACATGAATGTTACACTACAATTTATAGAATACAACACATCATAAACAATACTTTGATTAAACCATTATTTCAGTAGCATAACCTTACATATCAATCATAATACTCTTCTTGGAATCATGAGAAAATAAAACATACAAAATTGGTGAGCTCAAATGCTTTGTAAGAGTAAGCAATACATGGTAATATATCATAAAAATTACGCATGGTGAATAATTGAAAACAAATGAATTTACAAATAATAAACATCACCAATTTATTGTAGTAATATGAGATGATTAAACAATTACAAAATAAATCATAGTCATGGGTATTATACTAGTCTAATACCCACATGAACCAGCAATATTATTTTTATAATGAGGGAATTGATAATGCAGTACATTCTGAAGCATTTTGTCAAGGTCTTGGCCAAGATGACCAAAAATGATTAAGGCCTCGACCAAAACCATATATCCAATTATGAAAGGCCTCGGACAATTCCACGTCTAAATGTCTCCTGTGACCTATTGATGCACTAAGGAGCTATAGCGAGAACCACCCGTGACTTACAAAGTCCAATACAGTCCTCATATGAAAAGGTTAAAACATAACATAAAAATTCTTATTAAAACTAGCATGTGAAATGTCAATAATTTAACCATAAAACATGAATGGTATAAAAATATCACATCCACAATCAATCATATCACCAAACATTAAATAAAATTGTGATCATTTGCATCATAATAAATATTCTTCAAAAATGTGTAAAATGTAGCAAATGATGTTGGCATAGATGAAATCAAATATATTTGAGGGAAATATTTCTTTCTATTTTGAAATCATTTAAGAGTCACATAATTATGAAATAAAACATTTATTTTGAAAATATTAGTATAATCTTTTATGCGAAGAATCAATGATGTTTTAACGGTAGAAAATAGTCCCACTCCCTGTATTTGTTAAAAAAAATACATTTTTACCATTATTTTGTCGAATAGGTCATAAAGTACATTTTTTGGAAAATTATGGAAAGAATTATTTCAAACAATATAAGTTCATATAGGGGTATAAATGAATTTAACACATATCTTAATAAATAGTAAAAATATTTTGAAATACATTTTTAAGAAACATGGATGTGAATGATAATGAGGTCCCAGTATATACTCACCTATAAACAACCTTAGATAATAAAGATATTGTGAAATTAACCCTTACCTTGTACTTTTACTTAGTCGATGTTTTGTTAACATAATGTATAAAAGTTCAAACATTGTTATTAATTTATAAATGAACTATATAAATAAATATGATCTCATATATCATACTATAATATTTCATTATTAATAATATTCTAGTAGTATAATCGTTTCAAGTTTTAACTGATTCGTTTTCCTTTATATGAATGGTTACGTAAGCCATGTTTGTTATGGTTATGATGTATTTGATTCGTATATAAAATTATATTATGTTATTAAAAATTATTTTTAATCATAAAATAAAAATTATTCTTGAATGATTATGATGGGGAATTAATCTTATCGCGTTTGTGGAGATGGTAATCCATAAATACACATGAGCATCAATATCATTATACTGATATTGAAATCATATGTAATTGGATAGTATATAATATATAAAGAATAAATAACATGTTATATTTATTATTTACATCATTTTTAATCATTATTATACACATCCAAATGATGATGTGTTTGAATATCAAATTATACCACGACATGAAGACGGTAAGCCGTGCGTAGGCACGTATGGTGACATTGTAATTTATAGGATGGATTGAATAGAAAATATCATTTTACGATATTTATAATAACATAAATGTATGTAGAAGGTACAATAGTTATTATCTTGGTATGGAAACAACATTGAAATAGGATGTGGAAGAAGAAAATAATTTGAAAGAGGGTGGAGAAATTATTACCTCTTATTCAGGTGTTTCCTTTTGAGTTGATCAAAAGGGCTCCATAGGTTGGATTTATGATCAATGTATGGACCCTGGGTATATTTGAGGTAGTAGGGAAGTTATTTGAGTAGGTATTGGCCAAGAAAAATGGCACTGGAGGTGTGATTTTGAGAGAAGGGGAAGTAACCATTTATAAGATGGGTGAGGGTCACTTTAGGAGAACCTTGAAATATTATTATATTATACAACCATATTCGATTTATAATAACTAAAAAATGATTTATATTAAGACTAAGGTGGTTATGGGTCCCAGATCATTCAACCAATAGGTTTCAGATAGGTTTAGGTCACCATATTAACCTTATCATTTATATTTAACTCTTGGTTAAATTGTTTAACATTTACCATGTCTGCTTGTATTTTTGTATTATATGATTAACATACAATAAAATGACAATAGAATACAAAGTGGTTCATTAATGACATATGTATTATTATATATTTACTTTTTAAGAATCATAGATTTTCAGGATGTTATATCATTTAATAATATAGTATTTGATTTAAAAACTCATTTAAGTCAATTGTGACACTATTTAGTATTTTTTGTTAAAGTCATAACCACATGATTAATTCTAATGAAATTTGTTGAATCAACCCTAAAATGTCATATTAACTGAGAAAATTTCCTGAATTTATCATAAGTCTCAATTTACATTTATTTGGACATTTATAATATCCATTATTTTTATATTTCATTAATAAGGTAATTACCGCATCATCCTTGTGTCATAAATAAATTTAAATATTTAATGTCCAAATATTATAAATAAAATACAATTATTTAGAAAATAATTCTATCATTCTAAAGAATATTTATAGTCAAATTTATATTATGTATAACCCTAAATTAAAAATGGTTTAGTTATTAAACCTTGAATTTAACACTTTTAACTCTTTTTAAAATAAAATAATAATAAATGTTCAAATCAATTCCATGTGGATAAAAAAGATAATATTTATCTTTCCTATGGTTGGTTTAGGTATAAATACCCATATCCAATCGAATTAAGAAATTTTTCAGGGTAATTATAATATCATTTTTTATCTCTAATTACTCTATTTACTTTTAACAATGGTAAATAAAAGTCCAAAGATACTATTCACTAAAAAATATTCTCAACTTATTGAACCAAATTTTACTTAATTATGTCAACCATGTATCTTGGATTTTTGAAATTAGATTCACCGATGTTGTAAAATTACGTTTTAGGGAACTTTTAGAATGTGACTATAATGTGGGTAAAAGACGTTAAAATGTTCGATATAATTTTATAAATATAATTTTTTTATTAAATGGATCTAATGTATTAAATTGAACTTATATTGGTATTATATATCTATTTTTACTTAAAATAAATTTATACAAAATAAATAATTATTTAATAAAAAGTTGGTTATAAAAAATAATGTAGTTTTTTCACTATTCATTAAAAATTGAATGTTTTCAGAAAATACCAAAAATTTACCCTAAGATAATATTGATAAACCAAATTAAAAAATGAATTCAATTTTATCAAATTAAAACCATATATTTTTCATTAATTAATTTAAAATTATTTCCCGTTATCAAAACCAAAAAGTGTGTTTTTTAAAAAGTACAAACTATCAACAGATTAACATGTGTTTATGTCAAATTTAAAAGTGAAATTACGTAAAGACCTAAATTGTATTAATTTATAAAAATAAAATAAAATTATACTTCCAAACTTTTCAAATTTTTAATTTAACACTATAAATAATTTTTACTAAAAAGGTTGTTTTCAATTGAAATTTAATATTTTTCACTATTCACCAAAATATGAGAGTTATCAAAAAAATACCACAAATTTATCAAAAATAAATTATTATGTACTGATTCAAAATAATAATATTATTTTTCCAAATTGAATTTGTAACGCCCTGACCCCAGCTACCCAGAGTCGGTGCATTACTTCGTAACATTGGCATGATCACAAGAAAGATCAAATCTCGAAAGACCGATTGGTTTAGTTGCCTTGGAAACACTAGATATATTCATAAGTTTTACATTACATCATGAAATGAAAAACTAATACAACAACATAATGTTTCCACAATCCACACTATTAACCCCTCATAAAATCCCTGCAGGTCATTCATAACTTACTTCTTCACATCCTGGGAAAAATAAAACATAGAAAAGGGGTGAGCTCAAATGCCCAGTAAGGATAACAATATAGCGGAAACTTTCATAAATAATAATAAACATTTAAGGCAATGCATTACTAAAACAAAAGCCTTTTAAACTTGAACTTCAACATAGTATGGCAAAAGTAAAAATGAAATAATGTCATTTACTTATTCACATGGATATTCTACTAATCGAATAATCACAAGAAAAAAATCAATAACCACTTTCATAATGTTGGAATGCATAATGCTAAACGTTAATTTCTTTGTCTAGGCCTCATCCCAAGACCTAGGGGTTACTTCTAACCGGAACCCAACCCGGAGTGCCTCTAATAACCGGACACCAACCCGGAGTGCCTCTAATAACCGGACACCAACCCGGAGGGCATACTTTTACCAGTCCCTAACCTGGAGGGCTTACTTTAACCAGTCCCCAACCTGGAGGGCTTACTTTTACCAGTCCCCAACCTGGAGGGCTTACTTTTACCGGTCCCCATCCCGGAACATACTTGTTTAGCACATTCATCTGAAGAAAAGTTTGAAATATAACATAAACATTCGGATTAAAACTAGCATACGAAATGTCAATAGTTTCACCATAATATATGAATGGTATAAAATAGCACATCCACAGTCAAAAATATCACAAAACCTTCAATACAATATAGAAGTTTTGTATTATAATAAATCAACTTCAAATAAGCGTAAAATCCATTAAAGGATGTTGACATAGATGAAATCAAAACACTTTTTAGAGAAATATCTCTTTCTATTTTTGAAATCATTTAAGAGGCATATAAAATAAAACATTTTCTTGAAAATATTCTTGTAAGCTTGTAAGGAAAGCTTTGACGATTTTATAACGGCGTAAAATAACCGCACCCGCCGTATAAGTTAAAAAAAACATTCTTACCTCAATTCTGTCGAAAAGGTTAAAAAGGACCTTGTTTTGAAAACGACGGAAAGATTCCTTTATAAACCTCTTATAAAAAGTCAAACAAGGGTACAAATGACTTTAACCCATATTCTTGTAAATAGTAAAAATGTTTTGAAATACATTTTTAAGAAACATGGATGTGGATGATAAAGATATCCCAGTAGATTATTACGTATAAACAACCTCAGATAATGAAGAGATTGTGAAATAAACCTTACCTTGTACTTTTCCTTGGTTGGGGTAGGTTAAACTCCTGTATAATAGTGAAATAATTTTTATTAAATTATACAAGAATCATATATATTAATATGATATCATATATGATCTTTTAACATTGATTTGTTAATAATATCTAAGAATTATCGTCGTTTCGGGTGTTAACTTACTCATTTTCTTTTATATGTTTTGTTACATAAGCCATGGTTGTTGTATCTTATTAATATCCAGAATGATATCTAGTCCTTAAACATCATTTTTAAATCATCAAATGATAATTATACTTGAATGGCTACGATGGAGAATGAATCTCATCGCGTTCGTGGAGACGGTAGTCCGTACGTACGCACGAGCGACAATATCATTCTTTTGATATTAAAATAATATATAAATGGATGGTATATCATATATAAAGAATCATTAACATGTTATATTTATTATTTACATGAGTTACACATCATTATTATACCCATCCAAATAATATTATATTGAATAACTATTACACCACGACGTGGAGACGGTAAGCCGTACGTACGCACGTATGGTGACATGTTATTCAAAGGGTGGATAGAATACTGAATATGGTTGTACCATATTTATAATAACATCACAGTATATGTGAGATACTGGAGTTATTATTTTAGAATGGTAAGAACAAAGGAAGAAGAAGTGGAAGAAGAAATGAACTTAGAAAAGGGTGGTGAAATCATTACCTCTTCTTCGGGTTCTTCCTTTTGATTTGATCAAAAGGGCTCCTTAGGTTGGCTTTATGATCAAACTAAGGACTCTAGGTTGTATTGAGGGATGTTGGGAGAGTATTTGGGCAGAGTGTGGCCGAACCAAAAGGCTTTAGAGGTGTGAAGAAATGAGAAGGAGGAGTTCCCTTTTATAAGAGGGGTGAGGGGCACCTTTGGAAAAGCTAGAAATATTAATTTATAATAAATTCATATTCGGTTTCTAATGGCTCCAAAGTTGACTATTCAAAGGTTAAGGTGGGGATGGGTCGAAAACAACTCAACCAATATAATTTAGACAGGTTTGGGTACTTATATTAACCTTATCATTAAGTATTAACTCTAAGTTAATTAGTTTCACTTTTACAATGTCTCTTTGTATTTTTATATAATATGGTTAATAAAATTACTATATACATCCAAGAAACCCCCAAGTGGTCCATTAATGATGAACCTATCCTTATATAAGTCTCTTGGCCGAACCTTAGATTTTTAGGAATTTAATATCAATTAATAATATAATATTTGTTTTAAAAACTCTTTTATGTCAATTTTGACACTATTCAATAGTTGATTTTTGTGAAACTCATAACAGATTGATTACTTCTAAAAAAGTCAATTACATAAATCCTAATATATCATATTATCCTAGAAAATTAGTTTAATTCATTAAAAGTTTCATATTATATTTTTTTGGGTATTTATAATATCAATTATTTTAATTTGCACTATTATAGTAATTACTGCATCATCATTGTGTCATAAATAAAATAAATTATTTAATGTCTAAAAATTATAAATAAAATATCATTATGTAGGAAATCTTTTTATCTTTCTAATTAATATTTATAATCTGAAATCCAACTTATATAACCCTATGTAACAATTGGTTTTCTAAAAGATATATGCTTGTGTCATTTTTGTATTCATTTTGACTTAATTAAAATAAAGTGTCATTATCACTTACAAGTGGATCCATGGGGTCCCAAAATCGACACAAAGATGACCATGGTCGACCATGTATCAACCAATAGGGTTAAGACACGTTTTAGGGTAATTTAGTATTATTATAATATTATTTTTTAACCCTTATTTACCGGATTTACCCTTAACTATGGTAAATAAAATATTTACCGCAGTAATTATTCAAAATGTCTAAAAATAAAAGTTACCTATTTACACAATTTGAACATCCTGATTCCAAATATGGAATCCATTTTCCTAAATTCAAAACACATAAGTGGCAAAAATTAATTTAAAATTAATTCCCGCTGTCAAAACAAAAAGCGTGTTTTTAAGAGATAATAACTATCAAAAGATTGAAACTTGTTTATGTTCGGTTTAATTGTAAAATTATGTCCAATGACCAAAATTATATTAAATAGTAAAAATATATTCTAAATATACTTTAAAACCACTCAAATTCATAATTTATTACTATTAATTATTTTGATTAAAAAAGTTGTTTTTAATTAAAATTTAGTAATTTTCACTATTCATCAAAATATGAAAGTTATCCGAAAAGTACCAAAATTTCACCTTAGGCTAAATTTGATATTCCGAATCCAAAAATGAAGTCCATTTTAAAATATAAAATATATATAACTTCAAAAAGTAGGTATTACTATTCATTACAGCTAGTTTGATTGGTTACGGTGTGTTAGAACTCGAAGTTGCGTACAACACACGCTACTGTTTTATTCAAAGGAAAGCGTACCGTGGAAGCTTGGGATGTTTCATTTTAAATTTTTTGATGTCTCCATTTAGTCAAAAGGTTTAAAATATTGTATTTAAAAAGGTTTCACTATCAAAAGTTGATAAAAGTGCAATACTGAAAATGAATCTGTTCTTGCATTATGACTAAGAAACTCATAATATGGATTCTAAAATTATAAGGATTATATAAAGTTTAAAATTTAGTTAATACTATTCATGACCTCTTTTAATGGATTTTTTTTTGTAAGTCATGGTGCAATTGAACTCAGTGTTGCATGTAGTTCAAGTTATTGAATTATTTTGAAGAAATAACACACTATGAAATCTTGGGGTGTTACATTCTCCCCTCCTTCAATAAATTGCGTCCTCGCAATTTGAAATTGTTCTTAAAAAATAAAAGGTTGAAAGTAGAAAATATATTTGTGGGAAAACCCACATCGGAAATTGGGTTACTAAAATTTAGTCTTAATATGAGGAAAAGAGAAATCAAAGGGTCACCACCAAATTATGATCTCGATTAGGAGAACATTGGTGGAAATTAGAGACATATAATCGGAGGAAAAACGTAAATATTTATAGGTAGTGATTGAGGTCATCAATCACAAACAAGTGTATAATTGAGGTCCTTAAATTCATCAATCTATGATGATTTGAAATACCATCGGTTCAACAAAACATAGGGTATTAGGATAACACATTTTTGACGTTTCAAAATATCTTAGTTGAAATCCCACATCGAAAAATGAATTAATGAGGCCTCTATTTAAAATAAAGAGTGGAAAGTATGAAGATTACCGAAAATAACACATACTAGGGTTCCATGTAAGAAAATATGGATATGGAAGAAAAATCTAGCCATCAATTATCTGATGGAGAGTGGTAGAGAACATGGCTATGAAAAGGCCAACAATCCCAAAGCCATAAATTAGTGATGATTTAAGGTACCATCTAGGACAACATTTTTGTTCTAAGTCCCTTTTATTAATGATGAGGAATTTATTTATGAGATTGGCTAAGATCATAAGGAGATATACTTAGTTTATAATTAGAGTTTTATCCATTAATAAATTTCTACCAAAACTCATCATTCACTCGTAAAAAAAATTCTATTTATACTATTCATAGAGGGTTCCAAAATAAACGAATTTATAATTCATCCACCAGATCTTTTAAAAAACTACTTTATTTAATCCAGGACATCTCGTGGGATAGTGGTAGGTGATACACCCTTGTCACCCTTTGGTTGCGGGTTCAAGTCTCGCAGCCTTGCCGGACGCGACGGGTTGCCGCCCGACCTCCGGGTTGTCCTTTTATGGCAATCCAAAATAATCCAAACTAGAACAATCCAAAATACTTCTGTCCAAACTCACAGTCCAACATTCATAAGGAAGGTAAACATAATATAGATCATTTTTACCCCGTAATAGCATAAGAATACCTTCATCATGTATTACCATATTCCTTATTGATTACATTCATGCTCCCTTATTCCATATAGAATGCTGGATATACTTCATTAATCCAAAAATGTTTTAAACCCCAACAATGATGGAATATACAAATCATTAATCAGTTCCAAGGTAGTCAAGAATATCCAATATAATTTATCCAAAACAATCACATATTATTCCAAAATCACTACCTCAGTATCAGAACTATATTATGGTTTATCATTCTCTCAACCATATATTTTCCAAAAATTTATCCTGCTAATGAGTCACTTTTCTTTGTTCCACACAATCTCAAGTCCTTAATGAAATAGTACTGCAGTACAATCCTTATATACTCCATAATTATTATAACAAGTACATTGTTGATACAACACTCAATTGACATAATCAACATAAGAACTCTAATCATTCCTTTTCATCTGTGGTAGTATCATAACTTGATTATTATCCAATAGCATCATTTGCGGCATAGTCTGATGACTGGGACATAGGTTCGCGTAGAGTCCAAACTCCTTGCAAATGAAGCATTGTACATTTAAAACCATTTTCTTACCCTTGCAGTCACGTACTTTGTGCCCTTTTCCTCCACACTTATAACAAACTCCCATTCCTTTCAGGCAAATTCCAGGGTGTTTCTTTCCACAGTTACCACATATGGGAAAATTCTTCTTTTTCCTCTTACTTTTATCCATCTTTCTCTCTTCCATCCTTTTCTTCTCTTGCTTCCCTTCAAAGCCATAGGACTCAGTAAACTCTTTACTTATCTTATCAACACATGATATTATTTCTTCATATAATGATAATACATGGGAGACTATTTCTCTTATAAATTCTAGCTTAAGACCATGAAAGATATGATCCTTCCTTCTCTTTGGATCATGTGCATTTCTGGAGTTCTCATTCCTTCTACTGGGCGCCATTTCTAAACAATGGCATACACTAGATCAGTTTATGCATCAAAATACATAATCCCATACTTATAAAACACTTAACATAAATTGAACTATTTATGGATATAATCCATAATCATAAGAATGTTTTCTTTGAGGAAGTATATACTCATAATCCCTTAAAAATGATTTGTAAAGAAAATGAGAGTTATCCTAAGCATATCCCCCAGGAGTGTCGTAACCAAGAGTGCAGCAAGGCCCGTTGTCGTGCACTAGTTCCCGTTCGAGTCTAGCTCAAAGCGGTGTTTTCGGGTTTTACCCCTAGGTACATCTGTGCCAGAGCCGCCTCTACCTGCTCGTATCCAGACAGGGATGTATTGCTCGGAAAACTCACAAAATCTCTACAATACCAAAATTCTAGGAAGTTCTTCTATAATAATCCTCAAAGTTAATCTTAGGTATACGTGCTCTAATCAGAGTTTATCTAAATCTAGCTTCCAAGGTTTGTACTAAACTTCCTCTGATACCAACTGTAACGCCCCGACCCCAGCTACCCAGAGTCGGTGCATTACTTCGTAACATTGGCATGATCACAAGAAAGATCAAATCTCGAAAGACCGATTGGTTTAGTAGCCTTGGAAACACTAGATATATTCATAAGTTTTACATTACATCATAAAATGAAAAACTAATACAACAACATAATGTTTCCACAATCCACACTATTAACCCCTCATAAAATCCCTGCAGGTCATTCATAACTTACTTCTTCACATCCTGGGAAAAATAAAACATAGAAAAGGGGTGAGATCAAATGCCCAGTAAGGATAACAATATAGCGGAAACATTCATAAATAAGAATAAACATTTAAGGCAATGCATTACTAAAACAAAAGCCTTTTAAACTTGAACTTCAACATAGTATGGCAAAAGTAAAAATGAAATAATGTCATTTACTTATTCACATGGATATTCTACTAATCGAATAATCACATGAAAAAAATCAATAACCACTTTCATAATGTTGGAATGCATAATGCTAAACGTTAATTTCTTTGTCTAGGCCTCATCCCAAGACCTAGGGGTTACTTCTAACCGGAACCCAACCCGGAGTGCCTCTAATAACCGGACACCAACCCTGAGTGCCTCTAATAACCGGACACCAACCCGGAGGGCATACTTTTACCATTCCCTAACCTGGAGGGCTTACTTTAACCAGTCCCCAACCTGTAGGGCTTACTTTTACCAGTCCCCAACCTGGAGGGCTTACTTTTACCGGTCCCCAATCCGGAACATACTTGTTTAGCACATTCATCTGAAGAAAAGTTTGAAATATAACATAAACATTCGGATTAAAACTAGCATACGAAATGTCAATAGTTTCACCATAATATATGAATGGTATAAAATAGCACATCCACAGTCAAAAATATCACAAAACCTTCAATACAATATAGAAGTTTTGTATTATAATAAATCAACTTCAAATAAGCGTAAAATCCATTAAAGGATGTTGACATAGATGAAATCAAAACACTTTTTAGAGAAATATCTCTTTCTATTTTTGAAATCATTTAAGAGCCATATAAAATAAAACATTTTCTTGAAAATATTCTTGTAGGCTTGTAAGGAAAGCTTTGACGATTTTATAACGGCGTAAAATAACCGCACCCGCCGTATAAGTTAAAAAAAACATTCTTACCTCAATTCTGTCGAAAAGGTTAAAAAGGACCTTGTTTTGAAAACGACGGAAAGATTCCTTTATAAACCTCTTATAAAAAGTCAAACAAGGGTATAAATGACTTTAACCCATATTCTTGTAAATAGTAAAAATGTTTTGAAATACATTTTTAAGAAACATGGATGTGGATGATAAAGATATCCCAGTAGATTATTACGTATAAACAACCTCGGATAATGAAGAGATTGTGAAATAACCCTTACCTTGTACTTTTCCTTGGTTGGGGTAGGTTAAACTCCTGTATAATAGTGAAATAATTGTTATTAAATTATACAAGAATCATATATATTAATATGATATCATATATGATCTGTTAACATTGATTTGTTAATAATATCTTAGAATTATCGTCGTTTCGGGTGTTAACTTACTCATTTTCTTTTATATGTTTTGTTACATAAGCCATGGTTGTTGTATCTTATTCATATCCAGAATGGTATCTAGTCCTTAAACATCATTTTTAAATCATCAAATGATAATTATACTTGAATGGATACGATGGAGAATGAATCTCATCGCGTTCGTGGAGACGGTAGTCCGTACGTACGCACGAGCGACAATATCATTCTTTTGATATTAAAATAATATATAAATGGATGGTATATCATATATAAAGAATCATTAACATGTTATATTTATTATTTACATGAGTTACACATCATTATTATACCCATCCAAATAATATTATATTGAATAACAATTACACCACGACGTGGAGACGGTAAGCCGTACGTACGCACGTATGGTGACATGTTATTCAAAGGGTGGATAGAATACTGAATATGGTTGTACCATATTTATAATAACATCACATTATATGTGAGATACTGGAGTTATTATTTTAGAATGGTAAGAACAAAGGAAGAAGAAGTGGAAGAAGAAATGAACTTAGAAAAGGGTGGTGAAATCATTACCTCTTCTTCGGGTTCTTCCTTTTGATTTGATCAAAAGGGCTCCTTAGGTTGGCTTTCTGATCAAACTAAGGCCTCTAGGTTGTATTGAGGGCTGTTGGGAGAGTATTTGGGCAGAGTGTGGCCGAACCAAAAGGCTTTAGAGGTGTGAAGAAATGAGAAAGAGGAGTTCCCTTTTATAAGAGGGGTGAGGGGCACCTTTGGAAAAGCTAGAAATATTAATTTATAATAAATTCATATTCGGTTTCTAATGGCTCCAAAGTTGACTATTAAAAGGTTAAGGTGGGGATGGGTCGAAAACAACTCAACCAATAGAATTTAGACAGGTTTGGGTACTTATATTAACCTTATCTTTAAGTATTAACTCTAAGTTAATTAGTTTCACTTTTACAATGTCTCTTTGTATTTTTATATAATATGGTTAATAAACTTACTATATACATCCAAGAAACCCCCAAGTGGTCCATTAATGATTAACCTATCCTTATATAAGTCTCTTGGCCGAACCTTAGATTTTTAGGAATTTAATATCAATTAATAATATAATATTTGTTTTAAAAACTCTTTTATGTCAATTTTGACACTATTCAATAGTTGATTTTTGTGAAACTCATAACAGATTGATTACTTCGAACAAAGTCAATTACATAAATACTAATATATCATATTATCCTAGAAAATTAGTTTAATTCATTAAAAGTTTCATATTATATTTTTTTGGGTATTTATAATATCAATTATTTTAATTTGCACTATTATAGTAATTACTGCATCATCATTGCGTCATAAATAAAATAAATTATTTAATGTCTAAAAATTATAAATAAAATATCATTATGTAGGAAATCTTTTTATCTTTCTAATTAATATTTATAATCTAAAATCCAACTTATATAACCCTATGTAACAATTGGTTTTCTAAAAGATATATGCTTGTGTCATTTTTGTATTCATTTTGACTTAATTAAAATAAAGTGTCATTATCACTTACAAGTGGATCCATGGGGTCCCAAAATCGACACAAAGATGCCCATGGTCGACCATGTATCAACCAATAAGGTTAAGACACGTTTTAGGGTAATTTAGTATTATTATAATATTATGTTTTAACCCTTATTTACCGGATTTACCCTTAACCATGGTAAATAAAATATTTACCGCAGTAATTATTCAAAATGTCTAAAAATAAAAGTTACCTATTTACACAATTTGAACATCCTGATTCCAAATATGGAATCCATTTTCCTAAATTCAAAACACAGAAGTGGCAGAAATTAATTTAAAATTAATTCCCGCTGTCAAAACAAAAAGCGTGTTTTTAAGAGATAATAACTATCAAAAGATTGACACTTGTTTATGTTCGGTTTAATTGTAAAATTATGTCCAATGACCAACATTATATTAAATAGTAAAAATATATTCTAAATATACTTTAAAACTACTCAAATTCATAATTTATTACTATTAATTATTTTGATTAAAAAAGTTGTTTTTAATTAAAATTTAGTAATTTTCACTGTTCATCAAAATATGAAAGTTATCCGAAAAGTACCAAAATTTCACCTTAGGCTAAATTTGATATTCCGAATCCAAAAATGATGTCCATTTTAAAATATAAAATATATATAACTTCAAAAAGTAGGTATTACTATTCATTACAGCTAGTTTGATTGGTTACGGTGTGTTAGAACTCGAAGTTGCGTACAACACACGCTACTGTTTTATTCAAAGGAAAGCGTACCGTGGAAGCTTGGGATGTTTCATTTTAAATTTTTTGATGTCTCCATTTAGTCAAAAAGTTTAAAATATTGTATTTAAAAAGGTTTCACTATCAAAAGTTGATAAAAGTGCAATACTGAAAATGAATCTGTTCTTGCATTATGACTAAGAAACTCATAATATGGATTCTAAAATTATAAGGATTATATAAAGTTTAAAATTTAGTTAATACTATTCATGACCTCTTTTAATGGCTTTTTTTTGTAAGTCATGGTGCAATTGAACTCAGTGTTGCGTGTAGTGCAAGTTATTGAATTATTTTGAAGAAATAACACACTATGAAATCTTGGGGTGTTAGAGAATTTACAAAAGTGTCAAATATTGAATTTAAAAATGGTTCACCATCAAATGGCAATAATATTGCATTTTCTGAAAATTACTTCCTTTATCTGAAAAATATAATTTCTTCTTATATTATGTCTAAAAACACATAATATGGAAGTTAAAATTATTTGGATTATATAAAATTCCAAATTAAGATAATACTATTCATAACCTTTTTTTGAATGGCTAGTTTGGTATGTCAAGGTGCGATCAAACTCAGTGTTGCATGTAGTGAAAGTAATGGAATTTAATTGAAGAGATAATGAACTATGACATCCTTGGGTGTTATAGGGGTAATTTAGAAAAATCATGAAATATTAATTTATTCTAATATCATTATCAATTTCTAATAGTTCTAAGTGAATTTATTTTGATGCTATGTTGGGGATGGGTCAAAATATTTTCAACTTATAGAATGTTGCCTTCCAACCTTAACATATTGACAAACCATACATCATGGTACATAATCAGCAATCTATATCTTCATGTGTCCCAAAAAATGTTCCTTCAAATCTCTATAAATATTTGTCCTACCATGGTGTACTGAGAAATTGGAGCTATGAGAATCATCCAACAATTCCCTTTTTAGATCAGGTATGTTGGGAACACAATTTCTCTTCCCAAATTTCAAATTTATTTCTTCATATATGAAGTCAATCAATCTCCCATCATTCATAGATTAAATTTTATTTTGAAACTCCTCACTATCAGTTTGAGAAATTTATATACATTTTAGTAATGTTGTTTTGGAAGCTATTTGAAAAATTATTGATGTTTCACCTTCCATGATTTTTCGCATATCCTTATTTACTAGATCCGTGAACATAGGATCCATTTCATCTCTCATCTTATTCTGAACTCTTTGATACATTCTAGTCAAAATATATTCCACTATAATTTCCTTCACTTTATGGTAGTGTATTGTGAAATCATAATCCTTGAGTAGTTCAATACATCGCCTTTGCCTCATGATTCGTTCTTTCTTTTGAGAATATATATTTAAAACTCTTATGATCAGTATATATGTCACATTTTTTACCATAGATATAGTTTCTCCATATCATTAGAGAAAAGAATACAACTGAAAACAAAATATCATGAGTGGTATAGTTTTTTTCATTAATTTTTAGATTCTGTGATACATAGGCAATAACCCTATCTTTATGCATAACGACACAACCACGTATTTTCATTGAAACATAAATATAAATAACAAACTCATCATTCCCTGATGGTAGAGTGAAGATAGGAGCATTGAATAATCTTCTCTTAGATTCATGAAAACATTATTCACACACATTTTTACAAACAAATTTATCCCCTTTATGTGTGAGCAATGTCGATGGGTTAGACAATCGGGAAAATTTTGGGATGAAATGCCGATAATAACCTGCTAAACCAATGTTTCAGTTATAGGCATCGATGATGGACATTCATGTATTTCTCTTATCTTAGAGGATAAATAGAGATTAAAACCCTAGAGATAATATGGCCAATAAAAGAAATATCCTAAATTCTTAATTCAAACTTTCTAAACGTCGAATATGATTCATTTCTTCTAAGAGACTATTGATTAATGTGAAAGTGATTTTCATGATCCACATAGATTTGGAATATAACAAGATATAATCAACAAATACAACTAAAAAATCATCTATATATTACATGAAACCATTATTCATTAGATCCATTAAAATAGATGGTGCATTAGTTAGTCCAAAAGGAATTACTAGAAACTCATATTGTCTGTACCTGGTTCAAAGTGTTGCATTTGGAATTTCATCCTTCTTCATAGACAACTGATGATTTCCAGAAAGATGGTCAATATTTTAAAATTTTTGACCTCCATGAAGTTGATCAAAAAAAATTCAATTCGAGGTAGCGGATACTTGTTATTTATTGATATAGCATTGATCTCCCTAAAACCAATGCACATTTCTTAACAAAAAGAACAAGGGCACCCCCTGGAGAAATACTAGGGTGAATTAATCCATTATTACTCAATTAATATAGTTTTTTACTCAGTTCCACTAATTCCTCAGTGTCCATTCAATAAGTGGCCTTCGATATGGGCTTGAACCAGGAATTGTGAAAATGGAAAAATCAATTTATTGTTCGGGAGGATGTATAGGTAATTCCTTTGGAAACACATCAACATATTGTATCACAATAGGAATATCCTCTATTTGATCAGTATTTTCCTCACCCATTGTTATTCCACTCAATTCCACCAACAATTGAATTTAGTAGAGCTAATGGCGGCGGATCTACATAGGAATCAGATGGTGACATTTCTGCTCTAAAGATAAGGTATTCCTTATCATCAATAAAAAATCTATCCTCCGCCTTCTTATAATAAATTATAACAACATGGTCCCAATGACAATCCATACAGAGGATTATATCAAATTCAATCGTGGGTATGACAATAAGATCAGCTGATATAGCATGTTTATATTCCATAATGGTAAAAAATTGAAAAAACATGGATACAATGATACTGCCTTAATGGGTTTTGATTGAATACCCCCTTGTTAAGTCAAATAAGAAATATCTAATTTTCATGAAAAACTGGGATGGTAAGAAAGATTGAGATGATCCTGAATCAAATAAATCATTCCATAATTTTTAGGATACTTTTAAATAACCTACCACCACATCATTCATAGCTTCAACCTCAACAGTAGTGATAGTATATGCTTGGGCATGCTCTCTTGTACTTTTATGAGGTATGATTCCATGATTCTTATGAGATTCATTTGCATAATAAAAATTTTATCTACAATTGTAGCATTAATCATTGACAACATCTTTTATTCCCTTGAAATTAGAGCTTGGTCCCTTTTTATCCACACATGTTACAAACTATCATCCCCTTCAGGAAAGTACAATGGTGTTTCTTCCCACAATTAATGTAGGGTGGAAAGTCAACATTTCACTTCTTCCCCTTATTTCCTTTTACAGGGTTTTCATAAGATCTCTTCTTCAGTTTCTTCACTTTTATGTCCCAAGACATTGAGAATTACTTTTTTGTCTTGATAGCAATGAGACTATATCTTTATACACTGAGGTGGATTTTGAGACAAATGCTCATTGGAGAAGTGGTTTTAACCCATAAAATAATCGATAAATCTTACTGATTGGGTTACATACATAATATGTTTCATACCTTTAAAACTATATAAGGTTATCCTCATACATTGTGACAATCTCATCCTCCTTTTTCCTCAGACTGGGAAATTTCCTTTACATATTGGATCGATGATCACAAGGAATGTACTTATCTAAGAAAATATAATTAAACTCCCTCCATTACATATTTGATACTTCTCAATCCTGCTTTTTGTTTTGATTTAATTACAGCAATTGATCTTCATCTCCTATGAGGCGATAAACTGCCATGATAACTATTTACCTCTCTCTACTCCCTAAAGCATGAAATATTTTCTCTAAGGAACATATCCATTTCTCTTCTACAAAGGGATTTGTAGTCACATTGAATTTTGGTGGTTTTTACCTCATGAGGAGACCTATCATTGATCATCCATGTTGTGGATCAAGGTGCTCTATATGGTTAAGGTTATTATTAATAACCTAATTGAGTTTTTCGAGTATGGTTATAAGATGATCGACACGAGTTGCATCACCAAATCTACTATAATTATCTTGAGTAGGAGAGAAATCCCTACATGGATTACGTGAATTGATACGGTTTCCATTATTTTGAATGGGTGAAATTTCTAAACAATGGCATATACTAGATTTTTTTATGAATCCCAATGCATAATACCAAACATTTAAAATACTTAACATAAATTCAACAGTTTTTGCGTATAATCCATAATCATAAAAATTATTTCTTTGAATAAGTATTTAATCATAAATCCTTTATAATTGTTTATAAATAATATGTGAATTATCGAAAAGCATAACCTCTAGGATTATCGTAACCATGACTAAAATAAGGCTCATTATCTTGCACCAATTCTCATTCGAGTCTAGCTCAATGCGGTGTTTTCAGTTTTTACCCCTATATACATCTGGGTCAGAGCTTCCTCTACCTCCTCATATCCAGATATGGATTTATTGATTGTAAAATTGAAAAAATATCTACATTACCAAAATTATAGGATGTTATTCTATACAAATCCTATAAGTAAATTTTAGGTTACTGTTATCTAATCATTGTTTTTCTTAATCTAGTTTCCATGGATTGTACTAAACTTCCTCTGATACCAACCACAAATCCCCGACCCTAGGTTCCCAGAGTTAGTTCATTTTTAAATATCATTGGCATGATCACAAGACATCAAGTATTGAATGACTGATTAGTTTAGTATCCTTGGAAGTTCTAGATTCATACATAAGTTTTAAATTACATTATGAAATGGAAAAACATCAACATTTTGTCCCCATTGATCACACTCATAACTGATATCCTATTTCTGTAGGTTAATAATAATATAATTTTTTGCATCCCTTTAAAAATAAAACATATGAATGGGGTGGGATCAGATAATCCGTAAGGATAATAATATAGAATAAACAATCATAAATATGAATAAGAATTTAAGGCAATGTATTAGACTAAATAACAATCCTTCTAAATTAAAAATTCAGAAAAATATGGAAAAGATAAATCAAATAAATCTATTTACATATTCAAATGGATATTATAATAGTAGAATAGTCACATGTAATAAGAATATCCACTTTAATAATGATGGAATGCATAATGTCATACATCACAACCACATAGTCAAGGCTTGAGGCCTTGACTACAGATAATTTTTCATCATGGCCATGGGTTGCGACACTAATTTGTTCAATGAGACCAACCAATACAAGAAGGGGCTATAATGTTCCATGCCCGTCACTTTCTATGTCCAATGCATTTCTCATATAAAAAGGTTGAAACATAACATAAACATTCGTATTAAAACTAACATACGAAATGTAAATTCATTAACTATTAACCATGAATGGTATAAATATATCACATCCACTTTAAAACATGTCACAAAAACCATTAATACAATAATTACAGTTTTATCATAATAAATTAACATCAAACAAGCAAAAAATCCCACAATGGATGTTGACATAGATGAAATCAAAACTATTTCAGAGAAATTTCTCTTCATATTAAAAATAATTTAAAATAATGTGATAATAAGAGAAGAAATTTATTTCAAAATATTATTATAAGATTTTAAGGGAAGCTTCAAAGGTGTTATAATGGTAGGAAATAGTTTTATCCTCCATATAACTTAAACAAAATCAATCCTTAATTTTTCGAAAAGTTATTAATGTACCTTTTAGAAGCGTGAAAAAAACATTATGTTTGAAACATTTTATAAAAATTAAATCATGGGTATAAATGAAATAAACCCATAGTCTATGAAATAGTAAAAATATTTTTAAATAAATTTTTATAAAACTAAGATGTTGATGATAATGTGGTCATAATAGATACACGCCTTTAAAAAATCTCAGATAATAAAGATATTGTAAAATTAAACCCAACCATGTACTTTTCCTTAATCGATGCTACGTTAAACTTCTATATAATGGTTAAATAATTGTTATTAAATTATACAAGATTCACATACATAAATATAATATCATATTTGATCCTCTAATATTTCTTTGTTTATAATATTTCAGTAGTGTCATTGTTTCTGGTCATAATTGATTTGTTTTTCTTTATATGTTTTATTACATAAGTCATGTTTTTAGGGATGGAATGTATTTGATTCATAACCAAAATTTTATTTTTTTATTAAAAATTATTTTTAATCATAAAATTATAATTATTCATGAATGGTTATGATGTGGAACGAAATCTCTTCGCATCGTGAAGACGGTAAGTCTTACGTACACACGAGCAAAAATATCATTATATTGAAAGTGAAATCATTAGTAATTGGTTGGTATATTATATAAAAAAGAATAATTAAAATCTTATCTTAATTATTTACATCAATTAAACTCATTATTATACCCATAAAAATAAGGATTTATTGAATAAAAAACTACACCACGACGTAGAGACGGTAAGTCGTATGTGCACACGTATGGTGACATTGTCATTTATAGGATGGATAGAATAATAAATATTATTTTACCATATTAATAATAAAATAACCATTTTTAGAAGTTACTAGATTTATTATTTTGTTATGTAAACAACAATTAATGAGGAAGTGGAAGAAGAAATGAACTTTGAAAGAGATGATGAAATAATTACCTCTTCTTCAGGTTCATCCATTTCATTTGAACAAAAGGGATCTTAAGGATGGAATTATGATCAATGTATGGCCACTAGATTAAATTTAGTTTAGTTTGGAGGATATTTGAGTAGTTTTGGGCCGATCCAAAATTATTTGGTGGTTTTAAATTAAGCAATGTGAATGTACCCCTTTATAAAAGAGGTGAGGGGGACATTGGAAAAAACATGATATAATTATTTATTATAAAATCATATTTGGATTACAATAGTTCCAAATGGATTTAATTCATGGATAATGTATGGATTGGTCAAAAAACATTAATGAACTAGGATTTAGAAATGTTTTGGTCATCATATTAACCATATTTTTAGATTTAACTCTTAATTAAATAGTTTAACATTTACCATGTCATCACGTATTTTTATCTTACATGGTTAATTAATTTATGATAAAATTCCAAGAAACCCCCAACATGATCATTAATGTAATATATAACCCTATCTATGTCCTTTTTAAAAATCATTTATTTTTTAGAATATTACATCATTTAATAATTCTGTATTTGTTTTCAAAACTCATTTATGTCAATTTTGACACATTCTAGTATTTTATTTATGTGTATATAATATCATTATTTAATCAAAAAAATTCATTTAAAAAACAATAATATGTCATATTAACCATGAAAATTTGTGGAATGCATAAAAATTATCAATCTAAAATTATTTTAATATTTATATTATCAATTATTTCAATATCTCATTAATAATGTAATTACTGAATCATCATTGTGTCACAAATAAATTTAATTATTTAATGACTAAATTTTTTAAATAAAATACAATGATTTAGTAAATAATTGGATGTTATTAATTAATATTTGTAGTCTAATTTATCTAATGTGTAAACAATTATTAAAAAATGGTTTAGTTAATAAACTTTGAATTTAACAATTTTAACTATTCTTTAAAGAAAAAATAATAAATATCATAATCTAATCAATGTTTGTAAAAATGGATCATATTTTCATCCTAAGGTTGATTTTGGTAGAAATAAACATATCCATTGGAATTTAGACTTGTGTTAGGATAATTATAATAAGAATTTTACTTATAATTAAATTATTTACTTTTAATCACGGTAAATAAAAATCTAAAGTTATCATTCAACGAAAATTATTTTCATCCCATTTATCCACATATTTATTACTGATTAAAAACATGAGTATCATATTTTTTAGACTCAATTCATTGAAATGGTAAATGTATATCTTATGCCAATTTTCTAAGGTGCCTAGATGGTTAGTAAAAGACATAATTTTTTTTAATAAAATTAAACATATCTAATATTTTTATAAAATGACATTAATTAATTAAATTGGACTAATATAGGTATTATGAATCTATTTTTACTATATAATATACTTAAATTGAAAAATAATTATTTAAATAAAAAGTCATTTTTAAACAATAATTCAATTTTTTTCCCATTTCATCAAAATTTTAATGTTTTCAAACCAATAAAAAAATTCTCCCAAAGTTATTTTTTTTATTCTGAATCAAAAAATGAAGTTTAATTTGAAGAAATAGAATTTATAAAATTTCAAACAGTTGGTATTACAATTCATAACATCTCTTTTTAATGGTTAGTTTTATTGGTCCAAGTGTGTTAGAACTCAGGGTTTCGTACAATGCAAGAAATTATATTATTCATATAGAAACATACTGTTAAATCTTGTGGTGTTACACATATAGAGATTATTTTGGATTGAAGATCAATATACTATGATGATCGATAATTCCCAAAAAAAATCACATTTTCTAGGTATGGGGTTTATTTTATGTGAATTCATACATTTCACTATTCTTTTTTATTCAAATAATGAAATTGGGTTAACACCCAAAGAAGTATACCTACAAATTGATCATTCATTCAGGTTGGTTATTGATGCAGGGGGGAGGGGATATATTATCTTAGTAATATATCACCATTATTTATTGTTCTCCATGATCCTAATAACACAAATGACATTGGGAAAACACGAAAAAAGACACAAATCATTATTTGGATGTTTTTATGGGTGATTTTTCCCCTTTCCTGTTCACTTATCTGTGCCATTCTTTATGGAGAAACGGGTCGTGGCACCAGTGTAATGCCGTTGCGTTGGTATGAGGGTGCGACTCCATGGACCAGACACAGGGTCGCAACACCTAGGCCATGACACATGCCGCATCACCCCGGCCGCGATGGAGGTGCCATGAGGATAAAGGCCATTGTACGTAGACCATGATAGTGAGATGCACCCATGGAATAGCTACACATCACCTGTAAGGGTCGGTCTACATGGGTGGAGCAACATTGGAGGTCTGCGTAGCATGGGCGCAACGTTGGAAGAGTGTCCCAAAATGGCAGTTCGTGACCTACGGAAAGGGGGCAACCAACATCTTCCAGTTAGGTGCAGCATTAACCAAAATCCTCATGGGAATTCGGGAGGGGGGGGGGGGACTCGCTCTCCATGCTAGATGGTCTCGTAGCATGAACCGGGCTACTAGGCGTCTCAGGCTGGAGAAGAGCCATCCCCCATTATGGGTCGGGCAGATGAGAAAAACCAAGATGTTGGGCGGCTCATGTTAGGAATGAACCGGCCTACCAGTTGCGGGATAGGTGAGATGAAACCGGAACACTAGGCGGCTCAACAGTTTAGAACCACGAACGAACCAGGATGGGGCCAACAAGTACCATTTGGAATTCCCTTGCAGGCAGGCCAGACCAGGCTGACATAGAACCCCCAGCGTCGGGTTTGGTTGGTCGAAACAATTCATATCATGTGGGACCCCATTGGATTATTTTTTCGGGTCGGTCCAACTACATCAGACCCGGCCTGGACATAATCGACCCCTGTGGACCAAAATTCTAATATCATTCCTTTTAGGCCTCCAATTGATGAATCATATGTGGATTTGGGACCTTTGAGGCAAGTCAGTACTTTGGGATTACTCAATTTCATTTTTTGTGCTACATGGGATGTGATTGATGGCTTGAGGAGTATATTATCATGGAATCCAACACTCTACTAGTAGGAATACTATGGCTGGATGTGACAAAATGGATATTATGAGTGGGTCTTAGTGATCCAACTGACCAAAATTATAGTGTGTATTAGTGATCAAGATGTCCTAGAGATGATTGGGACTATGTGATCCAACTGACCTAGAGACAAGTGGGTCTAAGTGTCCCAATTTTCCAAATGATGAGCGGGTCAAAGTCATCCATCTAGCCCCAGAGATGAGTTGTTCTTTTTGATCCCGCTGGCTTAAGTGATGAGTGGGCCCAGATTATGAATTCATCAGTAGTATGAATGATCAGGTCTATGACTATTAATTGTACATACTATACATTTAGTCATACAGTTGGTGAGATTTCAATATTATGTGGTCTTGATTTGTGATCATTCTATTGTGGATTGCGGTCCCTGCTGAGTATTGTGTTACAGAACCCTGCATGTGCATTTCCCACACGTGTTATCTCTCGTGCAGGTGATCGACTCTTTGACAAAGACCTTGGTGTTTCAGGACAAGGAGGTTCTCTCTGTGATGGAATGTGCGAGTGTACTTCTATGGCTACATGCAAAAACACTTCACTTACCCTTCTAGAGGGGTCTTGAGTGTATAGACCAAGGATGTTGTACATTCCCTTGTGTTTTTGCCCATGTATTATGGCCCCTTTGTATATTCAGTTTGAGCATTACTCTCAGCAGTTATCTCAGTGAATGTTTTTTACATTAAGTTTACCTTGCACTGTTTGAGCTTTGTCTGTGTGTAAATGGTTAAAGGAAAATTCCTTTTCTTTTTGGTATATGCCTACTCATTGTTAGTCTCCAGCCCCAAGAATATGGAACACATGCATTGGGTATTCATGAAATGAGACATGGGGTAATGTTTGGGACATTAGTTCTATCTGGAATTATAAATAAATTATTAAATATATGTTTTCATGAAAACATATATAATGAAATAACCATGAAACTTGATAGAAATAAAATAATAAAGCAGTATGATCATTATATTTACTAATCATTACTTTACATAGTGGATTATAATATAATATTTGAAATATTGGAAAACACCATGAACTAATTAAGGTTCAGGATACAACTTTTCACATGTCCACCTATGTACCACTCTTGCAATGGTTTCACATCAGCCATAAAGATAAACCACCTCCACAAGACTTATAGGTCTACCTTTACATATGATTTTAGTCACAAATAGGTGAGGAGAAATGGGTTTACAAAAAAGAAACCAAGGGTATGATGGCCTTGTATAATAAGTGGAGATAAGTCACCCAATCCAATAAATTAATTTAAAATAAATTAAATGAAACCAATCACATACAACGGTCTGGTCTGTGTTCATGATAATACACATTCCTGAAATGAGTTATTCATTTAAAAAATAAATAATTGAATACATAATCATTATTATATAAGATAAATCATGACCAAATCAATTAATTATTATCTTTAATTAATCAATTTTGTTATCTTAATACTCGTTACAATTTCCTTGAGATTATCATCCATAATAATTTTAATCAAATTTTAAAAAAATATTTAATAGTTGTTGTGTATATAAATGAAACATAAATAAAACACATTGAATACCCATATGATTGTACCCAACAAGTATTATACTCATATAATATTTACTCCGGTGAATTATGGCATACACAACATATGATGTTCTGTCATGATGTGTATTATCTAATTAATTATTATACAAATTACACGATTATTATGTGATGTGTTATGATTTAATACACATAGAGTTACAATTATAATACAACTCACACATAATATTCAAATCTGAACATTACACTGATATTTATTAAACATTATTATTTATATTTATTAAAACCTATCACATGGAATGCCCTATCTACCAAAGGACCACATGCATGACGATGTCTTAAGGATTAAACAAAATAATAAATAAAATTGAAATCCTTATAATTTGGTATAATTAAAAGGACTATATAATAGAGAACATGGTGTGTATATCTCTCACCAAATATTTTTGGCACATTCCTGGGGACAAAACATGTAAATCATTCCTTTTAAATGAAGTACATGGCATGTCTAATGAGATACATGGCATGTGAACTCTGAATTACAAGGCCACTAGCCAGGTAAGCCTTTTATAGTGTTACACAGACCATATATGAAATAATGAGACAAGAAGCCATGTTTTTGGGATACACGGTGTGTACTATAATAGACCATGCGACACATATGTTTTTTCAACACATGATGTGAAGTAATAAATATACTCCGTGTAATCAATTAGTTCATTGTGATAGAATTTTTGTATTAATAGATGATTCAGTAAACATTACTACATGGTCTGTTACTCTGGATACATGGAATTTATGGAGATGTAATCAATCCACAATCCATCAGGTCTCTAGATGTGATCTAATATTTTAATTCACTCATAAAATTAGTAGTGTCGATTAGATCTATGATAAACTAAAGAGGAATAAGCTGATCTAGCAATTCAGATTAATAGAACTATTAAAAATTTAGTAAAAAAATAATTTAAAAATGAATAAATCAATAATTATATTTAGGTAATTATAAAAATTTATATGAATAATCTGATAGAATATATATGTTCTGAGCATAGTGGAATCATGCGATTGGCGGTGAACAAGATTTTTTTTTCATGATCGAGGATCAATATGAGATATTCATAAGGATAAATTCCATGATCAATAGAATTAGATCAATGAAATAAAAAAATAACAATCATGCTAGTGGTAGGCACTTCACATAATATTTATAATCAATTTAATGAATTGTGAATTACCTTTTTTGAATTCATTATTCATAGATTGATATAGTTGAAGATCTGGGATACACCATGGTTCTTTTGTTGGAACCATGTGTAGATATTCCGTAGTTATGTTCCACACATGTTCCATGAAACTACATACATTAGTGAAAGAATATCTAAGTTATATCCTAATAGTTACTTATGCTTGTATCATCATCCATTGATCACTATGAGAATTGATTCGAAATCATTTTTCATGATATACTAGAGGAACATTTCTCTTCATTCTTTGGAGCATTCATGGAGAAAGTAGCTCTCTAAGGATTGAGATGACTCTCTAAATCCATTGTGAACAAAAATACAATTTAATTGGATCTAGGAAAAAATAACATAATTTGTTTTATATATCACTATGGTTATGTAAAATAATTCCACGAGTTCCCTTTATTATTTATTTAATCCCTTAAAATATCCTTGCCAATTAATATTATATTTTTTTATTTATTCCCATGCACATAACATATGAAATATTTTTTATATTATTTAATTAAATTATTTTAATTACATAATATTTCTTATTAGACTATTAAAACAAGGTCTTCAATTCCTCTATAACATTAACCAGAACATGAATAATGAATATTTATTTATTAAATAAATATCTCTCCATTATTTTACAATTATTAAAAAATTATTTTATCTACTAAATAGAAAATAAATATTTATATGTGATCAAGAATACATGAATAATTATAAAACCACCAGAAATAATAATATTTATTCATCCTTTTATATAATAATTAAAAATATATTATTTAACTTTGATTATGGATACACTTAATGGGTGACCATATAGCCCACAGTCAAAGTGGAATTAGGAGAAGCATCCTATTGAAGAAGGATAGAATTTAGAAACATACCAAGATACCCATATAGAAATATGTTAATGTCAAAAACACATGTTACCTCATATGGACTCTTACCAAACAATATAATCTGATAATTGTGATATTACATATCGTATAGGTTGCATGCTAGTGTCGTCATTCAAAAAGATCCAGGTATCTATATTTGATTTCATGGAAAATGAACATTATTATAGAACACAATAGAGATTTTTTTTGACTATATTATATTCCAAAAATTCCATAAGATATAAAATTCTATTCTGGAATATAAATGATCAATTATGTATGTATTTATTCATTAATTCAAGAATACTCAAGACACAAAAACATATCCTACTTCATGTCAAAAATATTTTGTGACATATTTCATCAATAGATCAATTTATGTGACTCATATAACTCATTAATAAAAATATTAAATTCTAAGGATTAATACACAGGTCAATAGATAGGAAAATCCAATGAAACATATAAATGTTGATTTCCTAATGGGGAGTCTCATTCTCATAACATACTACATGATATTACCAAAGTAGTACAGCCTGAGAAGATTCCACAATGTTCTATTTGTGTCTACCCACAATATCCTATATCATGTGAGTCCCTAAAATAATATCATCCTGCTATGGACCATATATTTAATAACAGTATCGTAAAACATCTGGGTTCTTATCATAGCGTAGAACTTCCTGGAACTTTTAGTGCAACAACTACCCTTAGTACATTATCACATACTATGTCACAATAAGTAAGAATCATTATGTCATAAGTAGTTTATTAATAATAAAAATCCCTGAATAAAATATATCATAATGTACACATAGGTTTATTCAAGGGAACTAACTCTAAAAAAATAAGAACAGAAGGATAATAACCTGAAGGGAGACGTTCCAATGGAAGACATTCAAGATGGATATTGAATTGAGATTTTAATTTAATATATGATATTAATATAATCCACTACTATATAAAGATATAAATTCATTATATTTGCGAAAATATATATCTCTAAAAAAATTCAATTAATATACTTAATTTAGATAATAAATAAATGGAATTAAAATTGTGTTAACTAAAATGCTGAAGACAATGAATGGTATATTACAAGAGTTCTACATCACTATATGTTTATAATATATGTAAAATAAGGGATAGTCTATTCATGGTGTATATTATTTCAATATTATTATTGAGAAATATATCATCATCAAAACAGTGTTAGTAAACTAAATTTTAAATTAATTAGTTTGATTCTCATTATAAAAATTTTGACTAGAGAGTTTTTGTGTTTCAACATTTAGTTTTGACGGTCTGTCAGTCTACAATATTACAAATAAAAATAAAATAATTTTTCTATGTTTCATTATCTGAATCAGCATATTATTGGTTTCATATACCATTGATTTTGATATATTGTATTAACCAATAAATTCTATTATTGTGTTCGTTACTATTTTTATTACTAAAGAAAGACCGTAAGGGATTGAAAACATGTGTTAAATATTTTAAGAGAAAAAGAAATTGATCAAGGAAGATGTATTTAAATTTTATAATATTATAACCAACCAACATCTTGGATTCAATCATTGATAGAGATATATACCCTTCCAATTAACAATGAATCCTAGGAAATTATCCCATTTATAATCAATAACCCCATTATTCCCTTATTTTGTGAATTTGTAATCTTTTACTAAAATCATTATCAACTATATTCACATTACGTGTGTTAAAAAGTATGAAATAATTAAAAATTATGGTTATAACCTAATAAAAACCTCTATTTGATATTAAAATCCCTCAAAAAATGATAAAACTCTAAATTTTATGTGAGAGCACATAATGAACCTCTCTCTATAATGATAATGGAAAAATGTTTTCAAATAATGAAAAACCACTACCAATTCTAGGTCATGGGTGGGTAATTGTCATCCTCATAGTGTAATTGGAATAATCCATATGTCAAAACATAATCACACAAAAATAAGAAACACCACATACCAATACCTAAACAATCACATTATATATTATAACCCATTGGAGGATCAGAATGTATTAATATTTGAGATGATGTAAAAGACATTTTAAAATCCTCAAAAAGTCTATTAAATATTACATCATATTAAACTATAAATACATTTTATGTCAAGTACATTATTCTATATTAATATTTATATATATAAATATTAAAATAATTAGAATAATAACATAAAATCAATATAAAATCCAATTAAAAAATAAATTATTTTTTCACTCATAAGATATCATATCATTGTAATTATCTAGAAATAAAATGTATCATAAATATTACATATGATCATTGAAATTACATTTCTATATCCGAATCATAATATTTTCATTTTTTATATAGGTGTTGGTCTTAAAAATATGCAAAATCCACTCATGTTAATGGCACATCATAGAGAAATATATGATAACATCAACTAACAAATCAATAATAGCTTCAAGTAACCATTGAAAAGTATAGTTAATTATTCAAATGAAATCAATATAGATATTAGGGATTCATAAAGGAAAAATTATTTACCTACAATTTCAAAACCATCTCTTAAATGTGGTCTTAAGAATATCTATATCCTTTAACATAAATTTGTCGAATCTCAGGCTTCTAATAATAATGGAAAACAATATTTATCCCCTCATATATTATAATAATATTTAATAAACGACATTGATTGTATATTTTAAATTAAAACGTGTTAAATATTTTTTAAATCAATATAAAACATGATTATCATATATAAATTATTTTTTTAATAATCGGTGATTCTTATATTTACATGATATGGTGAATTAAGTCCATTCTTTCAAAGTAATATAAATGGAACTATAATTTCTTGAAATAAAAATATACATATTGTAATATGGAAGTGAAGAAAAGATTGGTTATTAGAGTAGATCAGTAGTGAACTCAACCTCTTATTAGGGAAGAAATCATGAAATATCCTATGGATGAATATCAGGATAGATATTGCACACTTATCAAATCCAACCATATGAACATTACTCAAAAAATCAACAATCATTATATATATATATATATATATGAAACAAAATGGATCCAATGATTCAAAAAAACTATCCTTCTATACCAGATCATATATCTCAGTAAACATGGAAGGAATGACAGATCGAATAAAGAGAGAGTAAAAGAACCATATGATGGTAACAATAAATATTTATTTAACACACACCATATAATTCATACCAAATATAAGATAAAATTTATCCTATCAAAAACTAGGGAACCCCACACAACATAAATGTTAAAATTTTCACATGGAATAGAGAACACGTAAAACCATAGTCTATAATATTTAATGTGGGATTAGAGATGTTCATATTGTACCATATCAACACATGTCTAAATCCTACCATCTAAATCATCATATGAGAGAAAAATAAGTTGGATGAACCTATATTAAATAAATAGATCCATAGGTTATTTAATAAAAATTGATTCTTAGTTGGTCATAATCCAATCATTTTAATCCTTTATGACATGATTAGCTGCATATATACACTCGAGACATGGTCTAAAATGTGATTTTGTTATATAATGGTACACTATTTTCATCATAGATAGTTATTACACAAACTTATATTGACCTAACAGCATCATAGATCCATATTTGAAAGAATTCCCCAGAATATTAATATTTGGAGGAAACATATAATTCCACAATAGCATCCCTAAAAAGGAATACAATATGAATGTATTAAAACATTATTTGAAGGACTATATAGTATTCCCCATAATTACACACAAATATTATACTAATATCTAGTCTCAAATAGTGTTTACAGTACTAGGATCACAAAGGATCTATGTATCGTCATTTCATCCTAGATTTGACTCTGTTCATCCACCTATGAACCAAATAATGTTTGTGACTTCTTGAGGTTTCAATTTTTGCACCACCCGATCCATTCAATCAGGAAATATATTTCTTTATCATGACCTATGTTTCAACCACATAAACATAGGTTTGATGGTAATGAAGTTGAATCATTAACTGTATATCAACATTTAATCCAATATCAAATAAATGTTCTTTTATGTAGTCATTTATGTGGTACTCATTGTGGAAAAAATAATAAAACCAAATAGAGTACTCAATTATGAAATGATCCCCTTATTACAATGAAAAAAACATATTACCATTTAATTCTGTTAATGTATAAATGAATAATTATTAGTAAATAAAACACTGTAACATTTTTAGGTGAAATTCTCAATGAGCATAGCATAAGAATCAATTCATGACATTTTTTTCTAATCCTATTCAATATATATATCAAAAAGTTTAAATTGGAAATATAAATGGTCAATTAGTACTTGATGTTGCATTTCATTCATTCCACCATTTCATTAGTTTATTTACATCCCATGTGTCCTATAATATATAGTGATATTTGATGTGTACATTTCTATCATAACATTATATATAATATATCCTTACATAACAACCTATTTTTATAGACTGAATAGATCTAATAACTGATTCATTGATATGAGAGTCCATGGGTGGGATTACCTACAGTGTAATATTTGTTTCTTCAAACCTGTAATTCCCATGAATTTTTTGGTTATATTATCTTCAAACATACAACATTTAAATGATATAATTTCCCAACCCATCATAAAATCTCCATAAAAAATAAAAAAAATAATAATTAAATTCATTATTGTATGAATGATTATATGTTATTTATTTATGGGGAACAACATTTCAATTTTAATTTAAATAATTTATAATATATCAACCTAAAAAATTTAATAATGGGAGACCATATTATTTTCTCTTTGATGTAATTTAATACCTTCCATTTCATACTTAGATCAATTTTTCAATGTTTTATGAAATATAAGCGAATTATTATAATATATTTCTCGATAATAATGTTTTAGATCATCCTCTATATTTTTTATCGTAGTTGAAATTTGATTCATGATATCATGATTTTTCCTATATGATGTATAATGCCAAGGTAGTTCTATCATGTTATTATTTTAATCTACATAAGAATATTCTAATATCATAAAACACATGGATAGATTTATATTAAACATATAACATTACAAAATTGTTTTTGTTGAATAAAACATTTTCTTTCATTAGTATTCAAATTTCTAGTCCTTATAAAACATTAAATTATATATACATTTACCTAAATACTTTAATAAATTTGTTGAATTTTCTTTGGAATATAGGTGTCTTTATTAATTATGATTAATTAGAATACATATTTCAGATGTTTTATTTTCTTAAATTTATGTTAAATAATTTTCCAACCTAAAAAATGAATTCTAGGACTATGATAAGTAAAATATATTTGGATTTTAGTAAAAGAATTACAAAATCATGAATTATGAAATATCATCATAGTTTGTGGTCCATGGTACATCAATGATTCTTAATTTTAAATCACATATAAGAGGAAACCCATCAACTGATTGACAAAACCTTTCAAACTGAGGAGACACATTATTATAAATCATCTTATGATTTTATTAATAAAATAGAGGATAACATAATTTTCATTTGATATCGATCCTTGGAAGTCGTGATAGTGTTAGAATCTGTACAGTAAATATAATTACAATTTCAGTTTTAAATGTATCCTTAATTATTTTTATTATTGGGTAATGTATTTTTATTTCTATTCTTATTTAATTCATGTCCAATGTTTTATATAATTTTTTCTACAATGTTTATATATTTCCAAAGAAAGGATAAAGATGATTTTGGATCATATCATGACATGGTGGATGGTTTTATTATACAAGAAATATTTTCTCAGTGTAGTGGTCAAAAGAACTAGAATATTCATTGTGATTTTTATATGTTGATATATTATAGACAAATTTTCTAGAACATATAGAGAATATCAATGTTAAATTCTACTAATGAATAAACAATTGTTCATATTTAACAAGAGGCGTAATAAATTAAAGAGCTGATGACTATTGAATATAATATCATTTGTTGGGACCTAATTCATATAGAAATATATTATTTTTATTATGGTAATTTAAACATGAAAATTATTCAATTATTTCATTCTTACAGAGGTCAACATTATAAAATATATTCCATGGGTTTGAGGAAAAAACTGAAGAAGAGACACTATTAATTATTTGTGTCTTAGAGAAAGTATTATCTCCATCTTTAAGATATTTTATAATGAATTCAAATATTAGTATTCTAAAAAAATACTCCATGGTAGACCCATTTATTTTTATTGATAATATCCAATTGAAATAAATTTTTTTATAATAATGTATTTTTTTACGAATAAGAAAGATCTTGATGTTTCCAATATTGAATTTATTTTTCACAATATTGTATAGAATAATGTTTAATGTATTTTTATGTGATGTGATAAGGATGTCCAAAAACAAATGGTGATGAATATATGAGGAAGATAAAAATTATTTACACATTTAAATAACTTCAATAAAAAATGGGCAATTAATTTATTATATAAATTATATACATGTTGTCTTAATGAGTAAGAGATTCATCACTAAAAACATTGTTTTAGTATTATTTTTTCCATGACATCACCTAGAATTTAAATTGGATATTATTATTTTATCTTATAAAATGTAATTATTTAAAAAAAAATTATTTTGTCATTTTTTATATCTAATATAAAAAAAATTAGTATTAAACATTTTTCCCATGAGAGAGATACTCGATATATAGAAAAATGATTCATGTATGGTATAAATCAAATGTATAACAACTATGTTTATTAAATATATATTTATTATTATTTTAATATTCATATTCATATATTTTTCTAGTATTGTGAATAATGGTAGATATTGTCACTGTTGAGTGAATTTTTATGTATTTTAGTCTAGATAATTTGGAGTGTTGTGTAGTTAAAATGATAAACAAAATTATATATTTTCATTGACTATTAAGAATGTGCATCTTATATCCAGTGTCAATATGAATATTTTTATCATTATAGAGTTATTGAGAAAATACTACTATTGGATTATTATTCAATGGTTGAGATTCTATGATTAAAAGATGATTTACTTATTTATTAAATATATAGGTAAAAATTATGATTGACAATGAATTTATAGTTATTAAAATGTGTAACTTCTATACTACCAATGATTGATATATGTTTTAATCTATTCTAAAAAACTCTTTATTATGAAAAATCCTCAATAACATATAACTATATTAATTACTAATGTGATCAAAATAATTTTTATAATGGTGGGGATTTAATTTAAACAATCAATTATCCAATTTGTCAAGATAAATATTATTCATATAATTACTCAAATTCCTCAATTTTCAGAGTTATGTGTAAACTAGATGTATTATTGGTTAATAAATAAAAACAATGATAATTGGCCCTAGTTCATTTAATATATCATCACTTATGTCATTTCGGTTTTTACAATTAACAATAATATATTTTGTTTTGTTTTATTTATCTTTAGATGGTTACCATTATTCATTTGGTCTTAAATTAATAGCCTTGGATTTCATTTTTTTTATATTTAATTACATTTTCATATAATATATTCAATATTGATTTATCTATTTCATTTATTTTACCCTATTTAATTATGATTTCATTTATTTTGAATTGATTTTGTTCAATCGAGTTTTTGTTGGGCTGGAATTGATTGGTCCATAATAAAAAGGAAATTGAAATCACAAAGGAACTTACATAAATGTAATCAAAATTAACAATTCTAAATGACAAAACCTAAATTTAAATTAAATTATATTTAATCCAAATGAGCTATTCCAAAAATAAATAGATGACGTGACCCAAAAATGTCTAAATAAAAAAATGGACAAATGATAAAAAATATGAAAATTCAAATGACCCAATGAAATAAATGGAAAAGTGACCAAATTAAAAAAATGGAAAAAATGACCTCATGAAAAAAATCCCCAAATGTAAAAATAATAAAATGATCAAATAAAACAGTGAACACATGAAGAAATGATCAAATTAAAAAATACCCACATAATCTAATAACGAAATGATTAAATAACTATATCATAAAAAGTCAATGTGATCAATTGTGAAAATGATATGATGTATTGATAAGAAAATTAAAAACATTCAAATTCAATATATACAGAAAATGAAAAAAAATTCACAGATAATGAATTTACCATTTGAATAATTAACCAAATAAAAAAATCCCAAATCACCGACTAGTAAGATTACTAAATTAAAATATAAGAAAATTAATATATGACTAAATGAATAAATGAGAATGTGACCAAAAACAACAAAATTCAAAAATAGCAAATTTATTAATTTATTAAATGATCAAATAACAAAATTTCGACACCACAAAACTGAAAAAATGAAAAAGATTATAAATTATCAACTTATCAATTGAAAAAATATTTAAAATACTAGGTAAAAAATTAATATATTACCAAATGTAGAAATTAATTACTAAAACAATGCTAGAATAACCAAATAGATAATTAATTGAAACACTAATTGACCAATTGAAAAAATATCCATGAAAAAAATTAAAAATGTAACAAATATCAATAAATGACCTAATATATTAATTTATAGATGATCCAATTAATAATTTCATGATATACCATATAATTAATTATCCTAATTATAATTTGAGGAAATAACCAAATTACCAATTTAGAAAATGAATAAATGAATAAATAATCAAATATATAAATTTACACATTCCCAATTTACAAATTCACAAAATGAAAAAATAAATAAATGTATAAACATAAAAAATAACCTGATTAACAAATGTCCAAATGAATGATTGAAAAAATTACCCCATGGAAAATAGACCAAATTACTAAATATCCACATGCACAAATTCTTATATTCTCGAAACCCCAAATTTATAGATGAGAAAATGGAATGAAGAAAAAATGGATAAACTAATGAAACTGACAAAATTAAAAAAATTAAAAAGTGACTAAAAATTATAAATTGACCGAAATAAATTATATTTAATCAAATTACCTAACCCAATGTGGCCTAACTGGTTTGTAATCACAATTATATTGAACAAAAATTTTTATAAATAATTTAAAATATAAATAAATAATTTTGGTTTAATGGATATAAAGAAATCATATCAAACCTACCCAAACCAAAAAACAGTTATACCAAAATAAACTGCAAAAAGCAAATTACAACATAGTAGTTTAATTTAGATTTCATTCAACCCAATATATCTATAATATAACTAACAATAACTAAAAAACTAGTTCATACATACAAATCTTATGAATATAAATTAAAAAATAAATTATAAAAAATTAAAAAATTTATAACATATAAAAATATATTGAACCACCCCAAAAATTACTAAAAGAAACAAAATAGATGAAATCTTTGTAAAATAGTAGAAAATGAACCATTTCATATTTATTTATTTATATATATTTTCTCTAACATTCAATCATGATAATCCAACTAAAATAAATGGGAAATTATAATTATATACTATCTATATATTTATTTTTTTCGTAAATGAATTGGAAAGAACAATTTATAGAAAATGAAATATATATTTTTAAGAAATACTTCTAAAATATTAAAATAAGTTGGGATATTAAAAATATGATAAAATGTTTAACATGTATAATTTCAGGAATTTATTATGTTACACCATTAATTATACATTCATTTACATTCTAATTGGTTTTTTCTTGTTAGGGAATAACACCTATTTTTTATTTTTTATTTCCAATCATGATGCCTTCATTACCTCCTAAAAAATTCTATGACTTATTTTCCATTCTCATATGTTGATGAAATTTAAAAACAATTATATTTTATTTTAGTTTTCAATATGAATATATTAATGAAATATGGATGATAATATTTTCATATAATTAAAAAAATGTTTTTATGGTACATCCTGTTGTATCTCCAATAGATATTATAATGAGTCTAACTTATATCAATTACACTATATTAAATTACATCTTCTTGTCACATTTAAAACTTATTATATGAACATAAATATAAGAGACACATGTTCTCTATTCTTATTATTGGATATGGTTTTCATCTACGACAATTGATTAGGGGAGTACATGAGGTAGTTAGAGAACCCTCTATAGTCAATCACCCCACTACTAGCCCTAATGCATCCCATCTGTTATATTACTTCTATTCATCTTGATGAATACTTGATGATCCGACTTATTCCATTACTATCAATTGATATAGGCTATAATTATAAAATAACATGGCAATATCTCAGGATGGTTACTCATTCCATATATTATATTACACCCAAATTAACACTATCTTATTTTCAAAATACTTTTAAATACTTATGATTTTATGATCATGATCCAATGAAATACACTCCACATATTATTTTCCAATTATAGTATACTATAGAGAGAATCCAATTTTTATAATCTATAGATCATTGATAGCCTATGTATCCATCTAAGATAACTTATCAATATGTATTATAAATGTATGTATAAGTTAATTACATTTAGTCACATTATTGTTTTTTATTTTTAATGTTAACTAATTCTATTTTGTGTTATTATATCTTAAAATCGTTTTTGTTGGTGGATATGTATATGTGATTTCTGAAAATAGTAAAAAATAATTTTATATTAGAAATAATTTATCCAATTACTTTTAAAACATGTTAGATAGTCTACAATCTTCCTAGTGATGTATGTCATGAATAGTGTTATCATTCCGAAAAAAACAATATCATTGAAGAAAATCAATGATTAAATAAATTATAATTCATGTTATGATATATGTTCTAGAAAATATGATTAATTACAATCCAAATTAGTATTTTTTATATGAATTTATATTTTATTTATATATTCTCTTAAACAATTCCCATGATCATGTATTGATGAATCCACGATTGATGAAATTATGTAATCTGTAAATATTATATAAAAAAGAATTATATGTTTTTAGGAGAAGTATGATATGATTAAACTTACAGGGTAAACAATACCTTCACATTTATCATATTCCAAAGCATTCAGAAGTTATTTCTTATTTGAAGGGTAGTGAGTTTATTTTAATATTTAAATTTAATGGGTTTCAATTGAAAATGATTATTATTTTGATTAATAAATGATTTTCTGTTATTTATTTATTTTCCTTATTCTGAAATATAAAATAATTAATCATGGGTTCTATGTATCATATAAACAATGGGGTGAATAAATATTCAAGAACATTAAGGGAACTATGTGATATTCATGTTTAAATGAGTTTAATATTTTTTAGGAGTTAGATTGAAAATAAAAAAAATAAAACATAACAACTGATGTTAAAATTTATTATGTTTTCTTAGAAATAAATTATTATTGAATAATGTTTTCTTATATTCATTATTCTTTATAGTGGGTGGTTTCAAATACTTAGTGGAGTGTATTATGAAAAACTATATTTTTGGTAGAAAACAAAGAATTACTAGAGTGGTGGAACTGATAAAAAATAATAAAATATTATATGAGTAATTATATTTGATAGTTTTAGTGTATTTATTTATTAAATATTTATCTATTGTTTTTCTAAATTATGATTTATAGAACTTATATGTAAATTTAGATGTAATATTCATGCAAATTGAATATTTATGAATGATTCTGGGTGATGATCGCCAGAGGATAATTAGTTTTAATCCTAATATTTGTATCACATTCGTGAGGTTATTTTCAACTTCATATAATAAAAACACCTCTAGTAACACCATATTAGAATATGGTCATCCCAAAATTTAATAGGCTAAATTACTCTCCATGAAGTAGAATGAAATATGTAATAAAGGATGCCATAATTATTATGAAATTTATAAAAAATATATGTTCTTTAATTTCATTATATAATACTATGGTTATATAGAAAGAAAATTATAGTGGGACCTTATATGATCTATTCTGATATGGAAATGAAGGTTTTATTTTTGGTAGAGAAATGGCATTTCTGTTGGTGATGGTGAGGATAATGTTGATGGTATTGATGCTAGTGAAGGATTTCCAGAAGAGGGTAATAAAAGTGATGAACAATTTGGTAGTTCTGATCATAATGATGATATTTAGAGCTAGATATTTATTTGATACATTTATACCTTTATATTTATGATATTTATAGCCCAAATGATGGCGTCTTATAAATGGAATTGATTATATAGGTTATTTTCCAATTTTTTTATATTTTCAACTGAATAAATAAAATTATATAACAATATTCATGTTTTTATTTCATAATGTGATATTTAAATTTCATATTTTTGTTGGGTTGAATATTTAACAGATAATAAAACCTTCTTAATAATTTATACAAATAAATATATGGAACCATTTGTATAATCCAATACAAACGGATATAGTGAAGCACTAATTTTTCATTGAATTGATTTGAAGGAATCGTTGGAAAATATTAACATTATCCATGGATATATGAATGGTTCTTCGTAACTATTGGGAAAATCCTATATAAAAATCATTATACCATAGGATCAAATGATCTATTTCCATATCCCCATCTTGATATCCTTAGAAAAAATATTATGGGTAACTATAGTAAAAGGATATACCCAGGACTCAAAATCCTATCCCAATAAGTTAGAACTATATAAATCAATATAATTTCATTTCATTATGGTGTATTATTTTTTGAAGAAATTAACAGTTTCTAAAAATATTCCTATAATGAATATGATAATATTAGATACATTGGAAAATATTCAACTATAAATGATTAGTGTTAATATAACATTTATTAAAGGTGACTTTTGGAAAAAATTACATCTATAAAACTAAATTATTTCCTAGATAATTTAAAAAGTACATGTGTATAAGGTAAAGAGGATCCATTTTGGATGAAACATGTGTTAAGAAAATAAAACCTAAAGCGCATTGAATTTTGGCTAGAGAAACATTTCATATATAGAAGATTATATCTCTTTATACACTAGAAGGAATTCCAAGATGAATTTTCTATAATCCTTCCCCTAGATTAAGATTTAATTATCTTTTAAGATTTTTTCATTGTGTTGATTTGGGAGGTGAAGAAATATTTTTCTAGAATATTTGATATAAGATCTATCAATTATTATTATAAAATTAATTAATGCTATATTGAGTTATGTATAAAAATTTTTGTTTTTATTTTCATCTCAAAGGGATTACATCCATTTTCATTGATTTTTTCAATATGATAAAATGTAAGATGGTTTTTATCCCATTGGATGGATACATCAAAATAAAAAATAAGAGAATTTTTTGAAAATGGATGACTATTACATGTAAATGGTGAGTTTTAAATATTACTTTGTGTCTGGTAGAATGTTTTATTACATAAAAAAGTACAGGAACCATAGTTGAATTTGTAGTAGAAAATTTCATCTATTTCCTATAATATTTTCAAAAGAACACTGGGAAGTGGTTAAATGGATCTCATGGTTCCTGAATGCATAGGATAATCGAACCATCCCATTATAATGGAAAATTTTTTGTAGGGATTCATAGATGTATATTTTATAGAGGATAAATACACAATAAATATTACCATAATTGTTTCAATAACTATCAATTTGAAATAAACCAAATTGGATTTCATGGTTTTAGATGGTTCAATCATTTTTCACATTAATAGATGATTTTTTGGTCATAATAGAATAGATAAATGAAATTAATTAGTTAATGTCTTTATTTGAGAAAATTCAATGATTAAATGTCGTTATAATTTATTTCTATTAGTGATAGAGTTAAATATATTTTATTATAAATCAAACATTCCAATAATATAACACCTGAAAAATATATTGTATAAACATTGTATTTGATAATGTGTATAACACACAACACCAAGTGCATTAGGGAATATAATATTATATGTATTTATAATATATTTATTACTTTACATATATATATATATATATATTCTATAACATTAAATTCACGTGATATTGAGTCTATATGAGACATATACACTAAAGAGTTTCTTTAATGGTCTGTGTTACATGAAATATCAAGTTTTACAGAAAAACAATATATAATTAAAATATTATTATGTAATATTATATGTTATTAATAGTAATGTATTATTATTATTAACAATAACATGAGAATGTTTGTTTTACATGTCTTATTAGTTGTGTTCAATTCAAATATAAATCAATATAAGAACCAATTGAATAAAAAAATAAGATTTTTATAAAAACAATTTTTATTATCACAACGTTGTTTTACGAAAATAAATTAATATAATTTAAAATAATGAGTGATATTAATGTAATAAATATATTATATATAAAATAAATTATTTTTTTATATTCATCCAAAATATTTGATAGGCATAAGATAAGAACACGTCCAATATTTCACATAAAAAATTAAAATTTTAAGTGTTTTTAAAACATTTAAATGAAGAACACAATTTAAATAAAATTTTTGTAATATTTACTAAATTTTATATGTAATTATAAAAATAATATAAGAAATTTAAACATAAAATTTTGGTCTATTTAAATTTTGTGATTTTTTTGTAAATATCAATTTTTAATGAAATGTGAAATGTACAGAATTTTAGTTCAAAACTGGGTTTTCATTTAATTGATTTATAAAGATAAAATATATTTTAAATTTAGTTAAATGGTTAATTATAGAGAAATATTATCAATTAAAAAAATATTTCAATTTAATAAATTTCACTTTTAAATTCACTATAAAAACATTGAATACATTCAAAAATATTAACTTTAAAACCACACATTGTCGTCATATTCCTGAGATTAAATTTAAAATAATTTCTACCACTTATGTGATTATATTTTGGTAAAAATGATTGAATGATTGTAATCATAATAATTTATTATCTATAATATGGGAATTATAGATTTAATTCTAAAATAATAGTCAATGCAATTAAAATTAATTACAATGATTCATGTAAACATAATTTTAAAAAAGGACTAATCCTAAATCATAACAGCCCAAATGACCTCATCACATGTCAAAGAGCCATTATATGAAAATATGAAGATCATATAAATACATGGATCGAAATTGGTCCATTAATGGAGAAAATTTCAATTTAAAAAATGTGTATGGAATTTTTATTTCAATATATTACTAGAGTACCACTCCTCCTCCACTATAAAAAGGCCTTTTGTCCTCCCACATACCCCCTCCACTCATGAAACATTGGATCACACGATCTATAAAAATAGATCATAAAAACCCCTCTCCCAATCATAAATTCCTACCCTTATGCAGGATACAATCATTGTAATAAATATGGTTCAAACCAAAAGGAGTTACCCATTTATGAGGTTACATCATTCCTTGAATTCATTAGATTTATTTTCATTCTACACCCCCTAACCTCTTCCAATTACATTCATGTATAAAATAATAGAATAATCAATAAAATAATAATTTTTTATTATATTTATTCTATATAAACATTACAACACATCTATCTAATAGGAAATCAACATTCTCATTACATGTGTGAGGGAATTACAACCTCAAAAAACAATGATTGATTATTTTTTTCCTTTACCACTTACCATGGTGGCCATTATGATAAGAAATGTATTTTATTTGTTATATATTATGTTTACTATGTATTAATTCTTTTTAAATTAATTTATTACAAATACATACATAAGTTACATTTAGTGTAAATATTATAGCATTGTTTGTGAATGTTTGAACTACAACTTATTTAAAGAAAAGTGATTCGTTCAAACTATACAAGGAACATATAAATATGAAATTAATTCAAAATATGTGACATATAAAAAATTTATATTATATTCCTGAAATAATTAAATATTATGAATTATAATACCCCATTTTCTTTATTACCCTTTCACACACACAAAAATTGATAACATCATTCGTGGACATGCAGACTTCAACTTCCTCAACACCATGAGATCCTTTTTACATGAATATATATATAAATATATAATTACATATGAATAAATAACATTTTATTAATGATATAATTATCATAATTGAGACATAATTGTTACTAAAATTTTTCCCATAAAGATCATTGCAAAATTTGAACATTACTCATGCATACATACGATCTACCATTCTATGATTATAATGTTGAATAATTTTTCATAACTATAGATAATGATTGATTATAAAGGTATAATTTATGTATAAATATGATAATTATTTAATTATTATTATTTTTTAGATGTTATATAATGTACCATTTAATCATAGTTGGCCTACAAAATTTGTTTTTGACACATAAACTGAATTTCGTGAAAAAACCAACCTAAAAAAATGGTTAAATTGTTGTATAAAACATAGTAATAAGTAAATAAAATGATATGGTAAACAAGAAAAGTTCTATATAATTTAAATAATTAATTTTTTTTGGTTTTTTTAATATAAATACACACGAGACCAATCAGAATCATGTTAAGGGTTTCTCATCTTAGTCGGTTTACATCGATGGGAAAAATTCCATGTTCTCCACTTACATTTTTTGTTTGTTTATATACTTACACTTTTGATATATTATATCATTAATCAATTTATCATCATTCTATTTTAAAAATATGTTTAATTTTATTCTTTCATGAGGACTATTATTTAAAATTCTTCATTATTGTATGGGACTTTGTGGGATATTTAATGATTATATTCCTTAATAAAAATTTGAATGATTTTTTCCATGGTATTTCCATCAAAGACATTTATATTATTATTTTTTAATAAAAACATTAATTTTTTTCGCATTTAGTTATTAATGATAATTTTAAATAATTATTATAATATTTCTAATCGTTGGTAATCAAAATTATGTCGAAAATGTGATTTAAGAAAACCCATCATTATTTATCTCATTTGTCGGAGAACCTATTTTCTTAAAAATAATAAACTTTGGAATATGTTTAAAAATTGTTTATAATTTGATTTAGTAATGAAATTATTACCCTTTTATCTTATTATAATGTTTTCAAAATTAATATTCTTATCACATTCCAAATAATGAATTTTATATCTTTTTCCTATGAAAAAGGAATGTTCTTTTATCCTCTTATGAATACTACCTATTTAATCTTAATCAAATCATTGCTGATTCAAATGGATGTTTAGAAGCAAAAATTTCAATATTTTTTTAAAAAATTTATTTTAATTGAAATGTTTGGTCAAAATATTCTTCAAAACAAAATGACATTTTCCTTATCAATTTTTTTAAAGAACATTATATAGTATTTTAATTCATGAATGGTAATAACCATTTATTTTACTCAACATGTGATATATTTAATATATAAAATCATTATTCTTATACTAGATGATTTATGATTTATTTTGAAAAGGATTGTAAAAAATTATGATTCATGGTTTATTTTTTCCACATGAATGATTCAATCTCCTATGATCATTGAACATAGAATTTCCCCTTAATTTTACATTTCATTAATCATAAATATTAATATTACCTAAACTAGATAACATTTTATATATATTATTTCTACATGAATTGATATATATTTCTTTGGGTGGATGTTGATAATTAGATATTATTTATTTAATATAGATATTTGATAAGGAATATTATTTAATTTTGTAATTCATTTTAAGGAATAAATTAGACTTATAATGAAAGGTGGATCAGGGAATATATAAAGCTCCACAATGAATCGAAATGTTCTATTGAGAAGAATTATTTTCACTAATAAAATGGTTTTTTATCTGTAGTTTTGTTCCATATTTTGATATATCTTAATGGAATATGATTTCAGGTTCATTATGCATGAAATTTAAGGACCCGCCCATAGTTTTCCTGAGCCGATTCATTATTTGATTGCATTGGAATATAAATAAAGAATATGTATCCCAAAGGAATGAGTAGTTTAGTATCATTGGAAACAAGATACATATAGAAGTTCAAATTTACGACATGAAATGAAAAACAACACAGAAACTCCATAGGAAACTTACATTACTACAAGGTTATTTCAACTTGTCATACATAATAAAATTCTTCATTCCCTGAGAAAAATGAAACACATGAAAGGGATGAGATCAAATGCTCAGCAAGAGTAAGAAATACCGCGGAAGATAACTTAACCATTATATATGGTGGATAATTTAAAATAAATGCCTTAAATAAAAAACATGAAAATAATATTGAAAAAATATGAACTGAGTAAATATTGCCATAATATAACAAAATAATTGGAAATATTCTAGTCTAACAACAACATGAACCATAAGTAATATATTCATAATGTGTAAAGTAATAATGTCAGACAACATAACCATACCTTCATGGAATCATTCCAAGACCATAAATATTCATTTTGTAAAGGCCTTATGCCAAGACCGTAGATTGTCTCATTAGACCTACTAATTCACCGAGGGGTATTGAAATCCCCACCCTATACATATTATGTCCAATGCATTACTCATATGATTGAATATAAACATAAACAATATACAAATTCATATTGAAACCAATATATGAAATTCAAATAATTTTCCCAGAACATTAAGCATAAAAACTATCCATTCATTGAGGTAATTATACAATAAAAGAAACATTAATGAAAATGGAAGTTCGGGGGGGGGGGAACCCTTACCTTAGATCCAAACTTGATCCACTCTTGAACTTATGAATTTTGAATATGAAATATTAAAATTAATTACATATTTAAAAACCTATTATCAATTTATTTAGTTTATCATAATTCTGTTTAGTTCATTTATTCACTTATTGAGAAGTTATTATATTGAATTTCATCATTCCGTAGGGTTCGTTTTCTTTATTTTCATAATCTGTTTACTTGTTCTTTGGTAATGAATTTCTAATGGAATAGATTTAAATATTCAATATTGAATTAGAATATAATTTATGATCACTCATAGGTGTTAGTGTTATTTTATATAACTTGGTTACATGGAATGAGGAATAATTATTATATATAATTTTAGGATTACTGTTTCGGTTAATCTGGGGGTTTTGATTACAAAGAACTCATTTTTCATTATAACATAATTCCATTTGTAAAATGGGATTATTGAAACTTAAATTAGGTATATGAAATATATAATAATCTGGTACAACCATAACAATAATGTTTTCATGACCAGAATTGAGAATGATAATAGAGGTCGGAAGCCCATCGTCCTTGAATGTGATAAATTGACACATGTCGGATGGTGGTCTCGCTACAAATATAAAAGAAGGTAAAAGGAATAGATGATGATAAATTATTCCACTATCATGAAAAAAATCCAGTAAATGTAATGTACTATAGTCATCACAACATTTGGATAAGGAGAGGTAATAACAGAAAACAAATGAACTAGAAAGGAAAGACAAATAATTGAAAAGAGTTATTTACCACTTAAACCAAACACCCTTGAGGGATTCTTAAGAGAGAGGTTTTGGACTTCTTTTAATACAATGGCTTGATGTAAGTGGGAGAGGAGTTTGGGAGGATATTTGGAAATAATTTTGAGAAGGCACAAGGCTTGAGAGGAGTGATGAGAAGAAAGAGTGATGGGGTGTTTTTATATTGGAGTGGAGAGGGGATTTCTCAATTTGATATTCATTAATCTATTATTTTCTCCACAATAAAAGGAATAATGAGTCTTAAATGATCAAGAATAATAATTCTATCATGTGAATCCGAATTTATTGGGATTACATCAGTAGAAAATCATACATCACTGTATAATTATATTATTTAGATTATTTTGTAAATTATGGTATTTAACTATCCCTAGAAAATTCAAGTATTTCAATAAAATTCCACAAATTCACCCCTACCATTTTATGAAATTTAGAATCCAAAAATTAAGTCAATTTTACCAAAATAATTTTCTAAATATTATTAATTTATTATTTATTTAAAATCATAATTTATTATAAAAAACTGTTTTAATACAATTATTTACTTATTTGAAAACATTGGTATATCATACTCCAACTTGAATATTATTTATATAATATCATATGTAAAGTTAATATTCATTATGGTATATCACTATTCATAAGGGTATGTTACTATTCATAAATGTGGGATACTATTCAAAAAAAATTAGTTTTTCTTATCAGACTCAAAATAACTTACATATCGCAATAGTGTATGTCATATTTTTGAAATTCACATCAGTGAGGTGAAAAACATATGTTTTCAGGGTAAAATTGAAAATATTAGTTCATTAATACATATTCATAATAAAGTAATTTCCATTGAAAAATATAGGGTCGTTACATTCTCCCCTCTTTACAAAAATTTCATCCTAGAAATTCAAAAAATGTTACCTAAAAATATTAAGGTATGTATTCAACATAAGATCATCATGCTCACATGTTGCCTCTTCCATCTAATAGTTCCTCCAAAGAAACTTAACCGGAAGAGTCATTCTATTTCTCAATACATGTTCTATTGTACAAAGAATTTTGATAGGATCTTAATAATAAGATTAATCGGGCTCAAGTTCAATTTCTTCACAGGTGAGTACACATGTTGGGTATAACATGTATTTCCCAAACATTGACCGGAGGAACACATTGTGAACTTTAAAGAGACTTAGCGGTATTTCCAAGTAGTATGCTACGACTCCAATTTGATCCATAATTTCAAAAGGTCTTATGTATGAGAGAATTAATTTTCCCTTCTTAGTGAATCGTATAATACCCTTCCATGGAGTTACCTTTAAGAAAACATGATCTCCTGCTTAAAATTTCAAATTCTTCATTTCGTTATCAGCATAGCTCTTATGCCTACTTTGAGCTATTTTTATGTGTTTTTGGATAATCATCCCATTTTATGTTGTTTCTTCAACATCATATGGGCCCACAAATCTTTCTTTCAACAACATCATCCTAGAAAGTTGGTGTACGACATATCATTCCATATAACGCTACATATGTTTCCATTTGAATACTTGAATGGATGCTATTTTTATAGGAAAATTCTTTGAGAGGTAAATATTGACCCTGCATGCCTTGAAAGTCATCTGGAGAAGACCTCAACATGTCATCTAATGTTTGAATAGTCCATTCTGATGGTCCATCAGTTTGTGGGTGTAGGCAGTTCTCAAATGAAGAACACCATGAAGTCTTAAAAATTCATTTATATATAGTCTTTTTAAAAGATCAAGTGGTAAATATTCACTTATAATATGAAAATGTGTTGATTTGGTAAGACGGTCAACAATGACCCATGTCACATCATTCTTTCTTTGAGTCTTTGGTATCCCCATGACAAAGTCCACTTTTATATCATCCCATTTCCACATAGGAATGGGAAGGGGTTTCATGACACCTCCACGACATTGCCTTCCAGCCTTCACATGTTGAAAAACCCAACATCTCGACATATAATAATCAATATCCCTCATCATGTTTTCCCAACAAAAATGTACCTTTAGATCACTATGCATCTTTGTGCTTCCATGGTGTATATAGAATTCAGAGCTATGAGTGTCATCCTATAGTTCCCTCTTTAGCTCAGGAATAGTAGGAACACAAAGCCTGTTTCTGAATTTCATAATGCCACCTTTATATTTGACGTCCATAAACATCCCATCATTTACAACATTAATTTTCTTTTTAAACTGATCATCTTCATCCTAATAACTTTTTTCCCATTCCTTTAAAGAAGGTTTGTCAACAATTTGGAAATGAATTGATGTGTTTATTCTTTGAAAATTCCCAAATCCATCATTACTAGATCCAGGAACTAAGGATCCCTTTCAAGCCCCATCTTTTTCAGAACATCATGATCATTTATGCTGAAATCCTCTAGAACATTATTTTACATCCCTGAGTTGTAGTGTATTGTGAAATCTTAATCATTTAATAGATAAATATATCTACTTTGTCTTATGTTGAGTTATTTACATGTGAATATATATTTTAAATTCTTATGATCTGTATATATGCCACATTTTTCACCATAGAGGTAATTTCTCCAAATATTCGGAGAAAATATTACCTCTTCAAACTCAATATAATGATTTGTATAGTTTTTCCCTTAATTTTTAGCTTCCTAGATGCATAGGAAATCAATAAATTATTAAACATAAGGAAAAAACCAAGTGCTTTATTTGAAGCGTTGTTATAGATAACAAACCGATCATTCCCCAAGAGTAGGGTTAGGATCAAATACTTCACGAATCTCTTCTTAAATTCTTCAAAACATATTACCATTTCCATAGTCCGTAGGAACCTAACCCCTATAAGTGTGGGCTTGGTCATTGGGTAGGATAAATGTGAGATGTTCTGAACAAAAATCCAATAAAAACCTTTTAAACCAATAAAACTACGTACCTTTGTTACATTTGTTGAAGTAGGCCATTCTTGCACAACGTTATTCATCACAGCATCTACCGATATTCCATCCATAAAGATAATGTGTCCTAGAAAGGAAACATATCGAGGCCCAAAATCAAACATTATAAATATCGCATATAAGTTATTTCTTCTAATTGTCTTCAGAATATTTCATAACAAATTAGCATGATTTTCATGGATTTTAGAGTATATGAGGATATAATCAATAAATACCACCACAAAGTCATGAATATATTCTTTGAAAACTCTATTCATCAGATCCATAAATACATATGGTGCATTGGTTAGTCCAAAAGGCAATACTATAATCTCATAATGACCGTACCTTGTCCAGAATGCTATTTTTGGAATGTCTCCCTTCCTCACAAGCACTTGATGATATCCAGACCGAAGATCAATCATTAAAAAATATTGGCCACTATTATGTTGATCAAATAAATCATTAACTCATGGAAGATGATACATATTCATTATTATAATAACATTTATTTCCCTGTAATCAATTCACAACCTCATGGATCAATCTTTCTTCTTGGCAAAGTGTATAGGGGAACCCCATGGAGAAACTCTGGGATGAATAAATCCTTTATCACTCAATTCGTCTAGTTGTTTTAGTTACACTAACACCACAGTGGACATTCAATATGGGGTATTTTATATGGTCCTTGAACTAAGAATTATGTCAATGGAAAACTCAATTTCCCGCACTGTTGGATTTCCAGGTAAATCCTCGGTAAAGACATCAAAATATTCTTGTAAAAAAAGTAAATCCTCTATCTATAAATTCATCTCCTCACCCATATTTATTTCATTCACATCCTCCAAAATAATTGAATTCAGTATTTCTAATGGGGGTGGATCTAGATGGGAATCAAATGGAGAGGTTTCTTTTAAATAAATAAGGGATTTTACACCATTATAAAAAAAATTAACTTCCTTCTTCTTAAAATAGATCATCACATCATAATTTGATAGCCAATTCATACAGGGAATATATCATAGTTAACCATTGATATTAGGATAAGGTTAGAAACTAAATTACTTTTATGTGATATGAGGGGGACTAATCAACACGCCTTGGTCACAATTATACATCCACTAGGAGTTTTTACTAATAACTCTTTTATTAAATAAAACTAGAAATGATTAATTTTCATGGAAAAGGGAATATATAAATGAATGGGATGATCCAAAATCAAATAAATCATTCGATATGATTGATGAAAAGATCTATGTACTTTCCACCACTTCATTAGGAACTTCAACCACCATAGTTGTAACTACATAGGCTTGTCCCTACTCCCTTGGCATTATTTGGGGACATTTCCATGATTCATAGGACATTAATGTTCATAATGTCCCACCACCCAGAAATTGTAGCATATAACATTGATAAACTCTCTCCTCCCCTTACAATGATGAGGTAGGTGGCCTTTTTTCTCATTTGTAATAGACACACATTCCTTTCAGGAAATAGCCTGGGTGTTTCTACCTACAATTACTGCATGATGAAAATTCAACTCTTCCCTTCTTCCCCAATTCCTTATTTCCTTTCCCAGAGTTTCAAAAACCCTCTTCATATTTCTCCTTCTTTTAAAGTCATAATACATAGATAATTCCTTTTCCGTTTTGATAGAACATGAAACTATGTCTTTATATGAGGAGAAATTATGGGAGAATAGATCCCTTCAGAGGAATGGCTTCAAAATATCAAATAATAGATCAATTTTTACCCTTGGATTATGTATATAGTCCGCCACATGACTTTCTACCCTTGTATTGTTGGATTTATACTTGTAAACATTTTTATCCTCCTTCAGCCTCAAATTCATGAATTTCTTCTCCACATATGATCTTTTTTTCTTGAGGGAAAAACTTTTTTATGAATATTTCTTTAAAATCCCTCCATTCCAACTCTTCTACTTTTTTCCAATAATTTTTGTTTGGGATTAATAACCACCACTAATCTGTATCTACTATTAGATGATAAACTACCATGATGAAATTCTCTTTATTGTTACATCCCAAAGAGAAAAATATCTTCTCTAGGGAACAAATCCACTTCTATGCTATAAAAGAGTTTGAAGTCCCATTTTATGATGAATGTTGTTGTTGAATAAAGTAATCTATCATAGCTCATCCACATGGTGGATCCAGATGCTCTATACGAGTAAAGTTATTATTCATAACCTGAGTATATTATCCCAGTAAAGTTAAAATTTTATCCATACCAGTGACAACACAAGAGCCAAAATCATTATCTTGCATTGGTGGGAAATCCCTATAGGGTATAGGCATATTCGTGTGGTTTCAATTCCTTCCACTAGGATCCATTTCTAAATAATGGAATAATGTAGATTAGGTTATGAATCATAAAGTATAATCTCAATGTAAAAAATATAAAACATAAATAGAATATTTATGCATAGCTAATTTCATAGTAATAAACATGGAATATTTGAGGAAAAATTACATTTAAATCCTTCATAGTGGATTTAAATGAAAATGGTAACAATATAAAGTATATCCCCCAGGAGTTTCGTAACCAAGAGTGTAGTGAGGCCCATTATCGTGTTCCAAGATACCCTAGTTAATGCTCGAAAATCCTTGTCAGAGCTTCCACTTATAGGTACATTTATTCTAGATCCTCCTCTATCTATTAGTATCCATACGTGTATGTATTACTTGTATAATCCATATAATATATTACATAAAAAAATACTAGGATTTTTTTGTATGTTTATCCTCAAATACTATCTTAGAAACTCTTCTATAATCTACGTTTTCTAAATCAATATTCCACGTTTTCTACTAATCTTCATTCAATACCATCTATAAGAAGCCAACCCTAGTTTTCCGGAGCCAGTGCCTTATTTGATTACATTTGAATATAGACATTGAATAAGTATCTTGATCGACTGATTAGTTTAGTATTATCAGAAACAAGATACATTCATAAGTTCAATCTTAATACTTGATATGAAAAATAACATATAACTCCTTTGGAAACATCCATAACACCTTGGTTATTTTAGTATGTCATTCATAATAAAATTAGTCATGTCCTGAGAAAAATGAAACAAAAGAAAGGGGTGAGATCAATCGCTCAGTAAGAGTAATCAATAGAGCGAAAGATAACATAAACATTAGACATGGTGAATAATTTAAAACACATGCCTTTAAAAACAAACATCAACATAATATGGAAAAAAATTTAGCTAAGTAAAAAATTACATAACATAACATAATCATTGGAATTATACTAGTATAATAACCATATGAACAATAAAAACTATATTATTAATGTAGGAATGAAAAATTAGAGACAATATAACCATACTGTCAAGGCCTCATGCCAAGACCATATATGATCATTTTGTCAAGGCCTTGTGCCATGACCGTAGTTTGTCTCATGAGACCTACCGATGAACTGAGGGGCTATATAAGGACCCACCTAACACATACTATGTCCAATTAATTCTTCATATGAATGGGGATAAACATAAACATCATCTACATTCATATTGAAATTAATATATGAAATTAAATAACATTCCCCAAACATTAAGCATAAACACTAATCATTCTGAGTAAATTGCTGATTGGTTTCAAGATAGCACATCTACAGCCAAAATAATTATAAACCCTTAAATTTTATATTTTAAATGGTAATATTTAATTCCAATCCCAATAATACATAATAATCAACAAGAGTTTTGAAATATATGATGATACTCTTATAAAATCATCGAGTAAATCTTGAGATTAATACTCATTTCCTATAAAAAGAAGTGTTATCTTGGAAAAAGTTTTGTACAAAACTAGAATTGAAGTAAGATAGTATTTCTATATAAAATTATTGATTTTATAAAGATAATTGTTTCCAAAAACATATTATATAGTTCCATTGAAAATTGGTAAGAATTAGAGAAATTCCATTGGATTACGCTTGTATTTCGGAAATAATTTCAAAAGATCATTTAAAAACGTGTAGCCATCCATAAAATAATTATATATTCTGGTTGGTAAACATATATATAACCCAGAAACATAATTTTAGAGTAGTAAATAATATTACAAAAAAGTTTCATTGAGGTAATTTGATAATTATTGAAACCTGAAGGCAAATCGAGGATTGTGTGGAAAAAACCATATATTAAATCTAAACGTCTTCCTCTCATGAACATAAACCCCTTGAATAAGAAATTATAATTATTTATAAAATATATAAGAACATATTAGACATTAATTTAGTTAATCATAATTTTTTAGTTCATTTTTACCATTATTGATATGTTTTTATATTTAATTTTTCCATTCCAAAGTGTTCATTTTCATTATTTTCATAATTGGTTCACATATTCTTAAGTAATGGAGTTCATGAGGAATTGATTTAAATCTCCATAATTGAAAAATAATATTATTTTTGATCATCCATAGGTGTTATTGGTACTTTATATAACTTGTTTACATGGCATAAGGATGAATTATTATATACAACTTTAATGATTACAATTTATGTTAATCTATGGGTTTCGATTACAACGAATTCATTTTTCATTATAATATAATACCAAATATACAAAGGGATTATAGAAACATAGATAGTGTATAAAAATTATATAATAATCTTTTTCAACCATAAAAATAATGGTTTCGTGAACAAAGCTGAAAATTATAATAGAAGTCGAAAGCCCATCGTCTTGAATGTGGAAAATTGACACATCTCAGATGGTGGTCTTTCTATTATGATAAATGACGGTAAAATGAAGAGATGATGAAAACTTATTCCAGTATCATGAAAGTATTCTAGTAAATTTAAGGTACTAGAGTAATCAAATCATTTAGATAAGGATTGGTATTAAAAGAAACAAACGAACTAGAAAGGAAAGATAATGAATTGAAAAGAGGAATTTACCTATTGGACTAAAATTTCTTGAGATCCTACTTAAGTGAGAGGTTTTGGACTTATTAGGAGAAAAGGATTTATGGATGTGTAAGAAGAAAGTTGGGGGTAAAATTGGATAGATCATTGAGAAGGAATAAGGCTTGATATGAGTGAAGAAAAGAGGGAGTGATGGGGGTTTTTATAGTGGAGGGGAGAGGAGATTTCTCAATTTTATATTCTTTAATTTATTATTTCCTAAAATGACAAGGAATATTGAGTATTCCATGACCATGAATAGTAATTTTATCTTTTTAATCCTATTAAGTTTTTCTTACATCATCAAAACATCATACATGACTCTATAATTACTGTATTTAGCTTATTTTCTAAATTACGGTATTTGACTATTCATAAAAAAATCAAGTATTTCAAAAAAAATCCCCAAAATTCCCCCCAACCATTTTTTGGTGAGTAGAATAAAAAAATTAATTCCATTTTTCTAAAATGATTTTCTAATTATGAATAATTAATATTTAATGAAAAATTATATTTCATTCTAAAAAATAGTGTTAATACATTTATTAAATTATTCCAAAACATAGGTATATCATACACCTATATTATTATTACTTATATAATATAATAGGTCAGGATTCCATTCATTAGTTTATATAACTAGTCATAAGGGTATTTTAATTTTCATAAGGGTAGGTTACTATTCAAAAAATATGTTTTTTCTTATCGGACACCAAATAACTTATTCACCGCAACGGTATATGTCAGATTTCTGAAATTTACTTCATATAAGTGACAAACATATGTTTTAAGTGTCAAATAGAATGTATTAGTAAATTATGAAATATTTATAACAATGTAATTTCCATTAAAAAAATATTGGGTCATTACATGACAAACAACAAATAAGCATTTCCCCCATTTAGACTTCTTTATGGTCCTTGAGATTTTTCAACGACATAGATATTGATGCATTTCAATTTCAATTCAATGATTAAATTTCATGTGTTATAGTTTTTCAACATCTAAATATTTATTTTTCTTTATCAAATTATTTTAATTTCATTTTTTTATTTACCTTACCTTATTGTTTATTCACATCCTTTTCAGCATATTGATTACTTGTCATGTGTATTCAATATTTTACATTTCAATGTGAATTTATTTCATTTGTATCAATATTTCATCTAATATACATTACCCTTTCGGAGAATTTCCTCTCACACTAATTATAATTCCTTTAACTAGTACTATAAGAAGTGTACTATGAATTACATGCACAAATACTCTAGATGAAATAAAGTTATTCTCAAAGTTACCTAGAAAAAATTATTTTCGTATTTGTATATTCATTTTTATAACCACACCCATTTCTCTATATGGTTTAACAAAAATATTAAACTAATGAGTCCTTTGGGATTCTATACCTTGTAATCATGCTAGTGTAATAGATACTAGTTACTGATTCTATGATATATGGGGTCGAGTCTCCATAGTTGGTATAAAATAAATTTTAGTAGCAACATTGGGAACTAAGTTAAGAAAAATAATGATTAGATAATGTTACTATATTAATGAATTTGAGGATATGTAGTGAATAATATACTAATGTTTTGGTAATTTAGATATTATGTGGGTATTCATAGAAATAAATCACAGTCTGGATACTTCAAGTGGATTTTTTTTCCTAGATGTAGGTAATAGTAACAACTCTTACATGGTGTGTTGGGACTGACTCGGTGTATCCATAAGAAACTCAACCATCCATACTATGCACCTGGTTTCATAGACCCAGGGGATTTCTATATGATGACTCATAATTTTTTAAAAACCATTATCTATGAATTGAATGGCTAATGAAAATTAATGATCATTATTAAATATTAGGTGTTTTAGATATATAAATAATGTTCCATGGTTTATATATCTTATGGAATATTTTATTATATTCTCACTATTAATATTGTTCCTTACACTATTAGTTATGTTTTTAGTAAATGTATAATAAAAAAAGTGTATGGTTAGCTTTGAACATGATGGAAAATTAGTTTAAAACAAGAAACCAAATCATATTATGTTAGTATTGAAGGATATAATGATTATTTCTAAATAGTTTTCTCCAAAATGTTATTAAAATCATATACCATTACTAATTCCTGATCCCAAAAAAGAATAGAAAAATTGATGATACTAAGAGATCTGGTGGTGCATAGCATAGATAAAAGAACAATTGATATCCATCATAAAATTAAAATGGAAGGACGCACCTCAGAATGATTTACCATTGAATCCAGAAATTTCTTATGTGTTGAAAAGAATTGAATAGAGAAATGATTTACTGAGAAAGTTTCGTGGAATGAAACAAATATCATCATAATGACTCCATTATAGTTGATACCATAAATGTGGGGAACATGGACACTAACCAAAAGGAATTCATTTTATCTCGTATGGAATATACAGATTTACTCATCATCATATATTTGATGTTTCATTCGTATGATGGAAAAGTTACTTTTTGATGATTTTTTTAAAAAATATATTTTCATGGAAAATGTTTTTCGAATGGTTCATCAAAATAAGAGGTTATTTTCCAATTGAATGTTTCTTACTGTTCTTTTTATAGTGTCGATATTCATCAACAAGTAAAATTATTTATTTTAGTGAAATTATTATATTGTTAATTAATACAATCATTAAACTTCCTACATATAGTTGAGGAATTATTTTTCCAAGGATAGTATTTATATTCACTTCCTTGATATACTTATTTTTCCCCATGAAATACTCAATCTCATATAATAACTGAAAATTATATATCCCATAATTTATCCTCTTCCTTTAACAAGGATATTAATATTATGTAATATATATACCATTTTACATAAGGACGCTAATTTTAATTTTTTAAGAATATTCATCGAAATATTGAGAATTATATATTCATTTTTTAATAATGTTAATCTATAATTCATTATATTTTTTTACTTGTTATGAAGAAATTTTTGGAATGGTAATGACAGGTGGAACCCATACTATATAAATATCTTTGATGCATCGATTGGTTCGGATGATAAAAATTAGTTGTGAAAATTAAAGGGGTTCTATCCATAGTTTTTAAACACCTTGTGAAATACCTTGATAGTATAGGTTTTCATATGCCTTAGACATGACATCTAATAAATAACCATTTCCATCATTTATATTCACTTAATGTCCATGATGTTATGTGTCAACATATCTATATATTATGTTTATTTTCATTTAATTGATTAAATGTTATGTGTTATAATTTACTATCATTCCATATTTGTTCTACCTTATCTAGTTATTTTAAGGTCTGGTGTTTACATTTACCATTCCTTATTGTTTATTCACTTCCTTTCCACCATATTTATTACTTGGCATAAGTGTTCAGTTATTTACTTTTTTATTTAGATTTATTCCAAATGAATCATTATTGGTTCTGTTATAATTTACAATTATAGAGAATTTTTTCCCACGCAAATTATGATTCAATTCCCTAGAATTCCAAAGAGCTTACAATGAATGATATAAAATGATATTCTAGATGGAATAAATTTATTTCCAATGTAATATAAAATCAATAATGATGTAATTAGTTTATTCAATTGTAATAAAATTATCATGTATATATCTCGTTAACCAAGACTAGGAATTTGATCATTTTATCGTCATTGTATTCCATGTAATATTTCTAATGTAACTGATTGAAAAAAACCTATATTGGGATATATGGGGTTGGGACTCTAAAAAATTTATAGAAACATTAAAATGAAATATCTTTTCATCTAGAAGATTCCTGAAGTTGTAATTCTAGTGATATAGTAGATGTGTAAAATATAGTACTCAACTGAAATGTTCACCCTAGATTTATAATATGATGTAGCATAGTTCCATATTTGTAATTATATGACCAATCAGTGATTAAAATTGTTTTTAAAACTTATAAAATATGTATGGATTATTTTTCTATATATTTATTGGTGGAAATCCTGGTTTCTATTAATGAATTCTTCAAGTTGTTGATGATGATAAATTTATCATCTATTTCATCTTCCAATTCATATTTTTATATGGAGGAACTATAGAGTATTCCTATAAGGCCCCAACTTTAAACATTTCTTAAACATGAGTTATTTCAATAAAACATGTTGAGTATCATTTCAGGTTTATAGTTTTAGAGAATTAGATCATAAATCATGCATTACACTCCACATTTAAATAATGTGGTTACATAAAAGATAGTACTCATTTTTTCCATCATCAGAAACATACATAAAATAAAACATAGATTCATTCTTGACACTTCCTTGACATTATCATCACATCATGTACATTTCCCTTGACCTTTGAAAAACATTTCAAAAACATGGGATCAGCATAAAAAACTCAGCAAGGGATGTAAAAGTGAGAAATGAGAACATTAGTCCATGTATGAAATCATACTTTACCCATAAAACATAAGCATTTTAACATACCTCATCAAATCATGAATAAATCATAGAAATCATAAGACATAAAGGTCATTTGAGGCATTCATAACATTCTTACGTAGAAAGTAACCCTCATGGTTTCGTTTGGAATACCCATCATAGTATATTCCCTAAATCTCTTCATAGAAACCTTAACGTTTAACCCCTTTGCGTTACCCAATGAATTGGAGAGCTATATCGGGCTCACCCACCCTTATTTTATCACGGAACCACATGTCTTCATAACAATTCCCATGAACCATAACATAATCGTATCACATAAAACATGCATAAAGGAAACAAAGAAATTCCACATTTCAATCACAATAAATAAATACAACATATTGATATAATAAAAACATTATGAAAACCATTTTCAATACCAAGATAAAAGAAAAGTAATAAATGGTATTTATTTTTCATTTAAAAAAATGTTAGGTTGTGGCTTGTAGAGGAAGCCGAAACTCAAATAATGGTCACGACGGCAGAGAAGTCGTTGTCGCCGCATACATACGACAAAAAAACATTCCCTTTTTTCATTTAGTAAACGCTTCATATAAAAATATTCTTTTTGAATAAACGTAAAAGTCAAAGGGGTTTATACACCGAATAAAAGAAAGATGTGTATAAAACAAAATATGCCTCAATGAAAAGAGATTGAGACGAAGTCCCTTACCTCGTATCCGACCTGACTCGATTGTTCTTTAATCTCCTGAATAATAAAATTGAGATAATTTATATTTGCTTAAGAACCTTTTTGAATTTCATTATTCCTTTTATATCACTAATTACCATGTCATGAACACTATGTAATTATTTACGTTAATAACGGTTGTTTTAACGATCATTGGTACTTGAGTAAAAAATAAACTCTTTATAATTACAAGTTGTTCATGTATCCATTATATCCTGAGTTATATTCATGATTTAGATATCATATATATCATATATATAAAGTATATACATTCATTTACAACATTACATAACATTTATAGGTAAGAAGTTAAATACACCGTTCATTGAGATGATAAGCCGTATGTACGCATGAACGCTACTTTCATTTATATTTCATATTTTATGGAATGGAATCATATTGATATAAAGGTATATAATAATTAAATTATAATATCATATATAATATCAATAACTCCATCCTTTATAAATCCCACATATGTCATTAACGAATCAAATCACTATGAGGGGGCGGTAGTCCGCACTTCCTAAAATGAAGATATCGCGTTTACCCATAATGGAAACCATAAGGGTATGACAAAAATGAAAAATACATAATAATAAAGAAAACATAAACATATTATATATCATATATAAATATATTGTCATCTTAATGGCCACCTTTGAAGGTGTTAGAAGAATATTGAACATTCATCGTTTCGTGAGGCAGAAATTTTCTATCCACAGAAACAGTATGCTCTTTAACCATTAGATGAAGGTGTGTCTAAGTGTAGCTATAATAATTCTTATAAAAACATCCTATTATATTTAATATAGTGTTTTTGTTAAAAAAGAAATGAATAAAAATATTTTAGGGGGTTGGAGAAGAAAAACAAAACAAATAAACATTAGAGAAGACTTTACCTTTAAATCGAGTAACCCTTCTTAGTTTGAACAAAAATGGTTTCTTGAAGAGCATTCTGCAAAAAATAAGGCTTCTAGGATGAAGAGAGGGATGTGGAGAGATAAAATTAGCAAGGCTTGGCCGATCCAAATGCTTGAGAAGTGTGTGTAATGAGGTAGAGGTGGGGGCCTTTTAGAAGAGAAGAGGAGGGGAACTCTTGGAATGTTATGAAACGTTACATTATTTTAAAAAGAGTTTCGGATTTAAAAAGTCCCACATTGATATATTTCTAGGATAAGGTAATAAGAGTTATTAATATACTCATCCAATAGGTATTTTACAAGTTTATGTCTTATATTTTACATTATCTTTTCATTTTATTTAAATCGTTATTTAATGAGATAATTGTTGCATCATCATGATGTCATAAATAATTTAATTTATTTAATGTCTAAAAATTATAAAAAAATACTAAGATGTAGGAAATATTTTTATCATAACAATGAATATTTATAATCCAAAAATATAATTTATGTATACAAAATTAAAAATGTTTTACTCAGGTGATACATTCTTTAGTGATATTCTCCTTTCTTTAAAAATAAAAATATAAAGTGTCACATTCACCCAAAAGTCATTTCATGGGGTCCCTAAGTTTGGTAAAAGGCATCCCATGGTCGGCCATGACACAACCAGTAGCATTAGGACACATTTTGGAGTCATTTTGTTATTATTATGATATTATTTTATTATCCTTAACTACCCGATTACAAATTAATCAAGATAATTAAAGATAATTACCGTCGTTACTATTCATAATGTCCAAAAAAGAGTATTAATAAGATAATTTGGACCTTATGATTCCAAATATGGAATAAATTTTACCAAATTACAAACATAGAAATTTCAATAATTAATTTAAAAATAATTCTCGTTGTCAAAACAAGTAGCGGGTTTTTTTGAAACAATATCTATGAAAAGTTTGGCACTTGTTTATGCCCAATTCCAAAGTGAAATTAATTATAATGACCACCATTGGATTAGAAGGTAAAAATATATTCTGATTACACTTTAATATCAATTAAAATGATAATATATCCATATAATTAAATTAGATGAAAAATCAGTTTTATGTAAAATGTAGTATTTTTCACTATTCATTAAAAATGAACAGTGTTAGAAAAATACCAAAAATTAACCCATGTTAAATTTCAATGCCCCAATCATAAAGAATAATTTTATATAGAAAAATAGAACTTATAAAATTGTCAAAAGATAGATTTAAAAAAGGTTCTCCATCAAAAGGCGGTAAAATAATCATTTAAAAATATTAGTGTATTCCATGCTTAAGATTTGATTTATTCTTATTTTAAGCCTCTAAAACACTATCTAATTCATAAATAGACATTGATAAGAATTTCTTATTATTAATTACATACATTGGATGTTACATCCTTCCCCCCTTTAGAAAAATGTGTCCCCTCAATTTATTTACTTATTGAATAAGTGGGGGTATTTATCCCTCATTGAATTTTAAGATTACCATGTTGCCTATTTAATCATGTGGTTTTTCCAAAAAACCTTTACTTGATGAATCACCTTATTCTGTAACACCTTATCCTTGTGTTCAAAAATTTGGACAGGTTTTTCCTCATAATATAGCTTCTCTTCCAGCTGAACTACCTCTGGACACAAAAAATGAGATGGATCTAACATGTACTTCCTTAACATTGAAACATGAAAAACATTGTGTACCTGAGATAAACTTGGAGGTAAATCCACTAGGTTTGAAACTGATCCAACACTCTCCAAAATATCATATTTTCCAATGAACCTTGCACTCAACTTTCCTTTCTTACCAAATCACATCACACTTTTCCATGGTGAGACTTTGAGGAAGACATGATAACCTACCTCAAAAGAGATATCCTTCCTCATGTTGTCTACATAACTCTTCTGCCTGCTCTGAGCCATTCCCATGTGTCACTGTATCAAATGAACTTTTTCTAACAAATCTTCTACCAGTTCTGGTCCCATTAACTTCCTTTCACCCACTTCATCCCAGAAAGCTGGAGTTCGACACCGCTTCCCATATAATGCCTCAAATTGTGCCATCTGTATACTGGAATGAAAACTGTTATTATAAGAAAACTCAACAAAAGAAAGATGTTGGTCCTAACTTACCTGATAATCCATCGAACAAGCACATAGCATATCCTCCAATGTCGGAATTGTTCATTCTGACTGCCCATCTGATTGAGGATGAAAATCTATACTAAAATTTAATTCAGTAACCAACGACTTTTGAAGGCCTTTCCAAAAGTTAGAAGTGAACCTTGGATCACGGTCAAATACAACGGAGAGAGGAACTCCATGTAAATTGACTATCTCTTTAAGATACAAATAGGGAAGTTTATCTAGTGAAAAATTATCTCATATATCAAGGAAATGAGCAGATTTAGTCAAGTGATCAACAATAACCAAGATTCCATTATTACCTCGAGGTGTCTTCGGCAATCCCACAACGAAGTCCATGGATATATTTTCCCATTTCCACTCCAGTACTGGTAAAGGCTGAAGAATCCCTTTCGGTAAATGCCGCTCTGATTTAACTTGTTGACAAGTCAAACACTTCACAGTAAAATCAGCTATATCTCTTTTCATTCCATCCCACCAGTATTACTCCCGAAGATCTCTATACATCTTAGTACTGCCTGAATGGACTGAAAACGGAGAACTATAAGCTTCAAATAACAACTCTCTCTTCAACTGTGAATCACACGGCACACAAAATCTCCCCCAAAATCTATAAAAAATGATTATCATTGTTGAATTCAGGCAACATACCCTTTTGAACTAGCTTTACCCTTTTCTGCAACTCACTATCTTGATTCTGTGCTTGCATAATTCTGTCTGATATAGAAGATTTCACTGATACCTAAAACAAAACAGAAGGACATCCAGAACAAACAACTTCTCTGCCAAACTTCATCAAATACTTAACCAAAGGATCATGTTCCAAACACAACATTGTTAATGGAGAATTACTTTTTCGACTCAAAGCATCAGCTACTTTATTTTCTTTTCCTGGATGGTAATGAATTGTACACTCATAATCCTTGATTATTTTCAGCCATCTCCTCTGTCTCTTGTTCTGCTCTTTCTGAATGAATATATACATTAAACTTTTCTGATCGGTATATATTTCACACTTTACTCCATACAAATGATACCTCCAAATTTTTAAAACTAAAACAAAAGAAGCTAATACCAAATCATGTATAGGGTAATTTACCTAATGTATTTTCAACTGACGTGAAGCATAAGCAATTACCTAGTCGTTATTCATTAGGAAGCAACCAAGTCCTTTCAATGAATCGTCACTGTAGATAACAAACTCACCATTCCTAGAAGGTAGTTCCAAAAATGGAGCATTCACCAATTTTCTTTTCAGTTCCTGAGAACAATCATCACATTCTTTTGTCTAGATAAACTTAACACCCTTCCGATTTATCTTAGTCATTGGACTAGATAACCGTGAAAAATTTCTAACAAACCATCAGTAGTAGACTGCCAAACCAAGGAAGCTATGAATCTCAGTTACATTTGTGGGCCTTGGCCATTCTTTAACAACCATTGTTTTTTTAGGATCAACAGTTATCCCATCTTTAGAAACAATATGACCAAGGAATGAAATTTTTTTCAACCAAAACTCACACTTGCTGAATTTCCAATACAATTTATTTTCTTTTATGGTTTGAAAAATAACCCTTAAATGACTTTCATGATTCTATTTACATTTAGAAAACACCAAAATATCATCAATGAAAGCAACCACAAACGTATCCAAGAACTCATGGAAAATTATATTCCTATGGTCCATGAATACAGTAGGGGAATTAGTTATCCCAAAAGGAAAAAAAACAAATTCATAATGGCCATATATTGTACGAAACGTTGTCTTTGGAATATCTACTTCCTTTACCTTCAACTGATGGTACCCCATTCTCAGGTCAATCTTTGAAAAATACTGAGCTACCTGGAGGTAATCAAATAAATCATCGATATGAGGAAAAGGGTATTTTTTCTTAACAGTGATGTTATTCATGGCTCTATAATCAATGCAAAGTCTCATTGAACCATCTCTCTTTTTAAACAAATAAAACAGGAGCACCCCATGGTGATGTGCTAGGTCGAATGAAACCTTTCTCTAATAAATCTTGCAATTGATCCTTCAACTCTAAAAGTTCAATTTGAGCCATTCGGTAAGGGGGTTTTGAAATTGGCTTAGCATCGGGAACTAAGTCAAAAGTAGATTCTACTTCCCGGTCTGGTATTATTCAAGTAACTCATCAGAAAAAACATCAGGATACTCATTTACCATTGGCACATCATTAATTTGAACAGTTCAATTGTTTTCAACAATATGTGCAAGGTAACATACATTCCCATCTTTTACAAGTTTCCCAGCCTCTTGATATGTTATCAACAGTAGGGGTTCATTCTTGTACACAAACTGAAATTATTTCCGGAAAGAAACTTCTTTAGCTCTATAGTCAATCTTAGCATGGTAAATAGAGAGCCAATCCATACCCAGGATAACATCAAACTCTACTAGAGGTATAACAATAAGGTTTTCATGTCGGTTCTTTCCACGGATAAGGATATTAAGATTTGTATAAATTCTTTTTGCCTCATCATTTCCCCCAGGTGTTTTTACCACAAGATCAGGAGTCATTTCTTGAGATGGTATTCCCATTTTACTAGATATGTTTTTAGAGATGAAAGAATGTGTAGACCCCGAATCAAACAACACACTGACAAAATCTGAAAAAACAAACAATGTACCTTATACTAATTCATTTGATGGCCCAACATCTACTGAAGTAGTTTCAAATGATTCCGCCACCCCTTTATACTTGTACTCTAACTACTTCCCATCACTCGATCTCTTTTTCGGACACTCGTTTGCATAGTGACCCATCTCATTGCACATGAAACATTTCACTAACTATAAATCAAATTTGGTCTTACCATCACCCTAATCTCTTTCAGTGCAATCATGAGCCTTATGTCCCATCTTACCACATCAGTAGCACTTTCCAGAATTCATAAGACATTCCACAGCATGCCTTTTACCACATTTATCAAAAACTAGAAACTTAGTTTTCTTACCATTAGACATTTTTGATGAATTCTTCCCTTTCTCATGCCACCATGGTCTCTTCTTCTGTTGGTTGTTATAGAACACTTGATCATCGGAAAACTCCATTTCCACCTTCTCAACACATCTAACAAGCTTTTCATATCTTTTGAACTCACGAGAAGCCAATGTCCTTCGATATTTTTGCTTTAATCCTGAGTAAAAACGATTCATTTTATGATCAAGGTCTCGGATAAAATTTGGAGCATACCTTGCCAATAGAGTGAACCTTTCTTCCTAAGCTCCCACTGAGCCGTCCTCTTGACACAACTACAATAATTGATTTTCATCCTAATTCAAATAGCCTTAGGAAAATACTTCTCAAGAAACAAACCATTGAATTCATACCAGTCGAGAGCATCAATCTCATCAGTTTCCCGGATATTTGTAACCATCGACCACCACTGACGTGATTCACCCTCCACATGGTAAATAGCAAGACTAAACTTTTGATTTTCTGAACACCCCAGGACATCGAAAATCTTCTCCAGTGCTGTAATCCACCCTTCAGCTAGCACATGGTTAGATGATCCTTTGAATGATGGGGGATGTTGCATCATGAAATGTTCCACCACAAACAAGTTCCTCTGCGGTTGATCTGGCTGATCTCGTGCATGGATACCACCACCATTTATCGCTTGAGTCAAATGTGCCATCACTACAAAAAACTATTCAGTTTCAATTCCGACCATCTCAGGATGCTGATTCAGAAGGTCATTTCCTTCTGTACGTGTTCCTAGCACTGCTTCCCTGTTTCATCTGCAGAAAACAATTCTGAAAAAACATGTCTTAGATGAAGCAACTTGGTAATATTCAAATGCTATATCATTTCAATTTGACCATTAAAAAAATATTTTTGGATAATCATTTAATAGAATTATAACTCCTAAAGTTATCTAAACTGACCTCAGATTCCAACTATAAGGCCCCAGCCTTAAACATTTCTTAATCTTGTGTTATTTCAAGATTACACGTTGAGGATATTTTGAGATTTAGAGTTTTAGAGAATTAGATCATAAATAATGCATTACACTCCACATTTAAACAGAGTGTTTACATAAAATATAGTACTCATTTTTTCCATCATCGTAAATGTATTTAAAATAAAACATAGCTTCTTTCTTAACACTTCTTTGACACTATCATCACATCATGTACCTTTCCCTTGACCTGTGAAAAATATTTCAAAAACCTGGGATGGGCATAAAAAGCTCAGCAAGGGATGTAAAAGTGAGAAATGAAAACATTATTCCATGTATGAAATCATACTTTACCCATAAAAAAGAAGCATTTTAACATACCTCATAAAACCATGAATAAATCATAAAAATCATAAGACACAAAGGTAACATGAGTCATTCATAACATTCTTACGTAGGGAGTAACCCTCATGGTTACATTTGGAATACCGATAATAGTATATTCCCTAAATCTCTTCGGAGAAACCTTAACTTTCAATCCCTTCGCGTTACCCAATGAATTGGAGAGCTATATCGGGCTCACCTTACCATAGTTCATCACTGAACTACCCGTATTCATAACAATTCCCGAGAACCATAACATAATCGTATCACATAAAACATGCATAAAGGAAACATAACATTTTCACATTTCAATCACAAGATATCAATACAACAAATTGATATAAAAAACATTATGACAACCATTTTCAATACCAAAATAAAATAAAAGTAATACATGGTATTTATTTTTCATTTTTTTAAAAAAAGTTAGGTTATGGATTGTAGAGGAAGCTGAAACTCAAATAATGGTCACGGTGGCCGAGAAGTCATTGTCGCCGCATACGTACGACAAAAAAAACATTCTATTTTGACGTTTAGTAAACACTTAGTATAAAAATATTCCTTTTTAATAAACATTAAATTCAAAGGGGTTTATACACCGTATAAAAGAAAGTTGTGTATAAAACAAAATATGCCTCAATGAATGGAGATTGAGACGAAGTCGCTTACCTCGTATCCGACATGACTCGATCGTTATTTAATCTCTTGAATAATAAACATGAGTTAATTTATACTTTCATAAGAACCCTTTTCAAGTTCATTATTCCTTTTATATCACTTATTACCATGTCATGAACACTCTGTAATTATTTAATTTAATAACGGTCGTTTTAACGATCATTGGTACTTGAGTCAAAAATAAACTCTTTATAATTAAATGTTTTTCATGTATACATTATATCCAGAGTAATATTCATGATTTAGATATCATATATATCATATATATCTAGTATATACGTGTATTTATAATATTACATAACATTTTTAGGTAAGAAATGAAATGCACCGTTCATGGAGACGGTAAGCCGTACGTACGCATGAACCCTACTTTCATTTAAATTTCGTATTTTATGGAATGGAATCATAATGATATAAAGGTATATTATAATTCCAGTAGAATATCATATATAATATCCTTAACTCCATCCTTTATTCATCCCACATATGGCATTAACGAATCAAATCACTTTGAGGGGGCGGTAGTCTGCACATCCTAAAATAAAGATATCGCGTTTACCCATAATGGAAACCATAAAGGAATGAAAAAAATGAAAAATAAAGAAGTTTAAGGAAAACATAAACATATTATATATCATATATAAATATAGTTTCATCTTAATGGCCACCTTTTAATGTGTTAGAAGAATATTGAACAATCATCGTTTTGTGAGGCAGAAATTCGGCATCCACGGAAACAGTATGCTCTCTAACCATTAGATGAATGTGTGTGTAAGTGTATCTCGAATACCTCTTATAAAAACATCCTAGTATATTGAAGATACTGGTTTTGTTACAAAATATATGAATAAAATGAGTTTAGGGGGTTGGAGAAGAAAGATAAAACCAAAGAACATTAGAGAAGACTTTACCTTTAAATCGGGTAACTCTTCTTGGTTTGAACCAAAATGGTTTCTTGAAGAGATTTATGCCTAAGGTAAGGCTTCTATGATGAAGAGAGGGATGTGGATAGATAAAATTAGCAGGTATTGGCTGATCCAAATGCTTGAGAAGTTTGGGTATGGAGGTAGAGGTGAGGGCCTTTTATAAGAGGAGAGGAGGTGAACTCTTGGAATGTTAAGAAATGTTACATTATTTTAAAAAGAGTTTTGGTTTTAAAAGGGCGCACATTGATATAGTTCTAGGATAAGGTGATAAGGGTTCTAAATATACACTTCCAATAGGTATTTGACAAGTGTAAGTCTTATATTTTACATTATCTTTTCATTTTATTTAAATCGTTAATTAATGAGGTAATCACTGCATTATCATGATGTCATAAATAATTTAATTTATTTAATGTCTAAAAATTATAAAAAAATACTATGATGTAGGAAATATTTTAATCTTTAAAGTGACTATTTATAGTCCAAAAGATAATTTATTTAGACAAAATGAAAAATGTTTTACTCATGTGATACATTCTTTAGTGATATTCTCCTTTCTTTAAAAATAAAAAGATAAAGTGTCACATTCACCCAAAAGTGATTCCATGGGGTCCCTAAGATTGGCAAAAGGCATCCCATGGTCGGCCATGACACAAAAATTATCATTAGAACACATTTTGGGGTCATTTTGTATTATTATGTTATTATTTTGATATCCTTAACTACCCGATTACTAATTAATCAAGATAATTAAAGATAATTACCATCGTTACTATTCATAATGTCAAAAAACAAAAGAGTATTAATTATATAATTTGGACCTTATTATTCCAAATATGGAATCCATTTTAAAAAATTAAAAACATTGAAATTTAAATAATTAATTTAAAAATAATTCCCGCTGTCAAAACAAATAGCGGGTTTTTTTGAAACAATATCTATGAAAAGTTTGGCACTTGTTTATGCCCAATTCCAAAGTGAAATTAATTATAATGACCACAATTGGATTAGATGGTAAAAATATATTCTAATTAAACTTTAAGACGAAATAAAAAGATAATATAACCATATAATTAAATTATATGAAAAAGCAGTTTTGATGTAAAATGCAGTATTTTCACTATTCATTAAAAAATGAACATTGTCAGAAAAATACCAAAAATTAACCCAAGGTAAATTTCAATGCCCCAATCATAAAGAATAATTTTATTTTGAAAAATAGAACTTCTAAAATTGTCAAAATATAGATTTTAAAATGGTTCCCCATCAAAAGGCGGTAAACAAATCTTTTAAAAATATTAGTGTATTCCATGCTTAAGATTGGATTTATTCTCATTTTAAGCCTCTAAAACACTATCTAATTCATAAATAGACATAGATAAGAATTTCTTATTATTAATTACTTACTTGGGATGTTAAAATTCCACCAAACTATTCTGATTTACTAAAATATAATTCTGTATAGGTTGGTTTTTCAGATGAAATGATGATGATGGGGATTTGTAACGGATTGTTTTACAAATGATAGTCATTTTAATGTAATGAAATAGATAAAAGACTGAAATAATTATGTTTGAGATAATTCTAATCATATATCACAGGAAAATGGGATATTAAAAATAATTTATGTGAAACATTAAAATTCATGTTTAATCTTACATATAATAGTGGTCATGGTAGATAACATTTAATTTTATTTTTTTTCTAATTAATATAAAATAAAACCTATAGTTTTTATGATATATTTATTTTGAAATAAGTTTAATTTCCTACCAAACTTATGATACATAAAAAAATGAGTGAAAATATACATTATATATTATACCATTAAAAAAATCTAATAAATTAGTTTTATGAATAAGAATAATGTCTTTTTAAAAATATTTATAAGGGATATGTAAAATGAATATTATTGATATATATGCACTAAATTATGTATGTGAACATTATTTGATTAAAAATATACATTTCCATAAAAATGATTTTTTAGATAGAATAAATCAAATAATGTGTGAATATTTTTTGAAATTTATTTTGGAAAATGAACTTTATCAACTAAAATTGACATCATTATTGTTTTATAAAAAAATAATGATTTGATGAATAGTGAAAATTACAATTTTTTATTATAAAATACAATTTCATTAAATGTATTTTCAAAGGTAAATTTTCTCTAATGTTTTTAAATGTAATGTTATTTTATATGTAAAATTATTAATAAATATATAGTGATTGGAAATAATTTCATACATATTTGTTTACAATAAACTAGTATACTAAAGAAAACATTATTTTTATTGAAAATGGTTTTTTCATATCCCTTAATGAGTTCTTTTCAAAATGAATATCTTTAAAAAAGTTGGAGAATGAATTTCCAAAATTTTTCTAACCATATGGAATCAAAATTTCAATATTTTGTAATTATATATGTTTCATTTTTTCATAATATATAGTAAAAATATTAAAATATATTTCCCATAGTTTTTTGTTAAAATGACTATACTGTTGGATAAAACAATATATAAGGATAAATTTCCAAACTAAACATTCATAAATCCTTCTTTATAAACACATTTGGACATCATCATATACCGCCATCAAACCATTATAATTTTTTTAAAATTTGGATTGTTTATTTCTTTGTTATATTCTAATCTTGAAATATTTCAAGTGCATCCACTCCGGCATATATAAAAGAACACACCATATTTTACATATTTATACCAATTCAGTCTCTATAGATCATTAAAAGATGGGAAAATTATCTTTCAACTTGTTTTATATTCAATTATGAGTGCATATAATTTTTAATGAAAATTAAAAGGATTATTATGAATGGATCTAACAGAGGTCAACCAAAAGAGAGTTAATAATCTTATGATTACTATTTCAATTAAATTCATTATATACCGAAACTAATTACCATTTAATTATCATACATTATGAAATCAATTATCCCATTAGTATGAAAACGTTAGTTTTATTTTATTAACCACTAATATCCATCCTCTATTCTAAAAACAGTGTATTTAAAGTATCACTTTTAAATATGTGTAGACCACCACATCCATGTAGATATACTATAAATTTTAAATACCAATAATTCGTGTGTAGTTATTATGATGGATGTAACATTTTTAATATATATATATATGTGTGATATATTTAATCTTCAGAAATTATAATTTCATATCAAACACCTGACCTTCAAATCTATTTGACAATGTTATTGTCACTCATGTGTATGTGTAGACTACCACCTCTATGAAATGTTGTGATTTGTTTTTTCTTTAAATTTTACATATATATATAGATAATTATATAATTAATTACTATATATGATATATATAATATAAATATGATTTATTAAATGTTTTTTATTAATAACATTTCTTGTATTCAATCCATAAAAAAATCAAAACAATGTTAATGTGTACATAAAAAAACACTCTCCGTGAATTTTGTAATTATTTTCTATATAAAAATTTTATGGATGAATTTAAAAAATAATCCAATTAACAAATATGAAAATATAAACCTAAATAGAATTATAGATATGATGAAACTTGGATCAATATTCATAGTATAAAACTATCATTTGAAAACTATCATGAATAGATGAAACAATTAACACATAGAAATGTTGATATTGATAAGGAATTATTAATAAATGGGTGTTGAAATGTTATTAGTGGGTGCAATATGATATTATAAATATGTACATTACACTGATGATTATTTATATTAAATACAAATTTAATTTATATGTTGTTAAATTACACTCAAAATAAGTCAAACATGTGTTCAGGAATTTATCTTTCAACATCATATTAATCGTGTTTTTATGATATTACAACCATTAAGGGAAATTAAATGATGAATTACTGAGAAATTAAATTACTTTTTATCTCCACTAGTTTTTTTGGATAAAATATATATTTCATTTAATTTATCTCCCATTATGTAAAATATAAAATGTTTACAACCCAAAAATACTAGTTATTCACATTGTGCTTGTTTTAATAAACACATGTGTATTGGAATTGATAAATGAGCCAAAAAGAGGTGTTTTGGAGTATATTCTACCAAAACATATAGAAACACATCATATCCCAAGTGGATATTCCTTAGTAGGATTACCCATGGATAATGGAATGTGATATATCCTAAATATTCCAATTAGTGGCACTAAATTAGTTGCCATGGTTTTATAGATACATTAATAGGATATTCTATCATGGATTTGATCATATTGGCTTGGATCGATGTTGTAGAATAATAGAATATTGTAATATAAAATTGGGATCACTCTACATCAATTATATATGTCTTATTAGTTAATCAGTTCTTAGGTGTTCAATGGTTTTTGAATCTAAGTCGATCAATCCATTCTAGATAATTTAGTGGTGTATTATCAGTGGAAGTTCACATGTATGGGACCTTTAGAACCCCATATAATTAAATTTATTTCCCTATATCATTAAACACAATTACATGTTGTAAAAAATTCCATATACATGATCTATACTATAGTTTTCCCCAACTAAATAGTAATCCATTTATATACCCAATGTTTTCAACGTATTCACTATGGTGTACTTCAACCTACACCATAGTCCTCTATTTGTGTCGTGGTATTCTTATACCATCATAACAATGTACCATGCTGTTCCAACTGAGTTACAGTGGATGTGCCTAGATATCCTTGGAGCCAGAACCATTGTATATGCACATTGGAGTCCTCATAAAATCCTAGAAAATGATATATTTTTTTATCATCCTTCATCATCTAGATCTATAATAAGTTTCATAATGAATCGGAGGTATTACTAGTCATATTCACGTAGTAGTTCTCCAATTTGGTGTACTAACATGGGTTATGGGGATGATAACATATGAAATCCTCAACATTCATATGTAAAACTAAGAGGCAGGGTGTTTCTTAACTCTTTTTATCTTTATTACACTTTTATTCATGATTAACATTAATGGGTGGGTGAAATTTACGCCATTAATATTTTTTTGTTGGAGGGTGTTTGTGTTATTAGTTTAGTATATCTATTTTTATATGATATACATTTTTCCGATATTATTTTATAATATTTTTAAGTATTATTATGAACACATGGTGTTACATGTGATTCTAAATACTCACACCAATAAGAAATTATTTTTTATTTCTTCAAACTCTATGTGCTTTTCCATGGCTTCGTGGATCTAGTGGTCTATGAATTTTGGGGTACATAATAAAAGTATTATCCCATATTGGGCTAGTATTATTAATACTTTAATATGATGATGAATGATCTGGGAACCATGTGGAGGTACATGGTAGCAATATTACAGTGTTCTGCATGCATTCAAGGTATCCTTGATTTTCAAATTTTTGTTCAGCATTGGAAATCTAGTTTGATTTCAGTATAGTGTTTTTTTTGTGACTCTTGATGCATAGATGATGTTATATTATGTGTATAAACAATACTAGGAGTATGAAATTCAACGTTTTGATAGGTTACTGACAAAAAATTACATTACATTCTAGCATGGGGCCAATGATGGTTTAGATGTTGGACATTTCATCTTGGATTGAACATGGAAACCTATATCTGTATCGTATATTATTAGTTTTAAACAATTATTATTAGTGGGAATTTCAATTTTTATAATTTTTTAAACATGGTTAAGGAGGCGTTGGTGGTGTCCTCATTAGTCTTGTAATTTCTCCCCACTAAAGTATTTCAATGATCTTGTAGAGTGTGGCACCCTAATATTTTACGAGATATACTCATTTTAATTTATTTAATTTATTGTGTTTTATTATAAAATGATATTATATTTCTCTATACACAACTACTTATTATCTTCTAGTAAACGCAACTCTGACTTGGCTTGTATTCCACGCCAGAGCGAACTTCCTCGATAGCTGACATTGGAAGCAATATATAGTTTAACTAAAAAAATATATTAATAATATATTATTGGATTTAGACAAGCTGTTATGAATATAATTAACAATAATTTTAATTTAATATAACATTATAATTATTCTTATATATATCTAGAACATGATATAAGAACAAAATCAATTTTTTATATAAAAGAATTATTTTTCAATAAAGGATTTTTTTCATTTTGATGGTGCACCCATTTTCAATCTAGTTTTTACACCCTTATAAGTTCAATTTGACATAAAAAATTATTATTTTTAATAAGGATATAAAATTTTACTTTGGATTGATTTTTGATATTTTGGATAACTTTCACATTTTGATGAATAGTAAAAATATGCAATTTTTTAATTGAAAAAACTTTTTTCATCTAAATAATTTATATGGTTAATATATATTATTGAATGGTTTTAATATATAAATAAAATAGATTTTTATATTTTAATACAATATATTTCATTTTCATTATTTTTACATTGAATTTATAAGTAAAAACATTTCAATCATTGTAATGTTTTATCATTTATACAAAAACCCATTTTTTCCAACAACTGGATTATATTTAAAAAAAATCTGCAACATTTGTGTATTTAATTTTGAAAAATTGATTCCATTTTTGGAATCAGTAGGTCTAAATTATGTTAATTTGATACTTTTATTTCTGGGCATTGTGAATTGTAATGTTGGTAATTATTTTTGTTGGCATGGATATTGGTAAATTAAGTAATTTCAGGTAAACATTATTTTTAAAAAGTAACTTAACACCTGTGAAAATCCTATTGGAAGACTAAATTTTACCCTTATAATATATTTTTCTAAATTGAATCACTTTATGGAAATCTACATGGATGTATGACATGAATGTAATAAAAACTAATGAATTTGACTATATGTCACAATCTCATTTTATATATGTATAATAATATCAATATATGGATAAAAAGGAGATAATATTTATTATAAATAGTCTATAGTAATCTAAAATAATTACCTACATCATTGAAATTTTTTCATAATTTTTGAGATTTTAATAACCATCGTTAATAATAACACAATATTGATGTAGAAAATATTTTATTAATAGAAATATCATATAAATTTTATTAAAAACACTAAAAGAAATATCATATGAACTAATTAAAGTGATCCAAGAATTATCCAGATTTATATGACATTATTTTTGTGTTTTATATATATCTTTTTTAATTTATCATCTATGTGAATATTATTTGATGTCATATAAATGAATAGTGTCAAAATTCACATTATTAACATTCTATAAAAATAAATTTCTATTAAATTATTTAAAAATAAAAAAAATAAAAATGACAAATCGATAATTATAATTTGTAATATGTCATCCAATAACCATTTATAGTCAATTAAAACCCTATAATTAAATATTTATAACTATTAAATATTTAGAATATTATTACCACAATTAAAATTAAATATAATAACAATGTGTTAATTAAAATGATAATGTTTAAATTGACCTAAAAATTTTTCTAAAAAATGTTGGATGATTATATTACAACACTATCTCATCTCATCTTATAAAAATGGTCATTTTGGAGGATTATATATTGGTTTTATTTTTTATAATAAATTATTATTATGGATTTTCTTAATCTGCCCCTGCACCTCAATTAGAAAAAGGCCCCTCATCCCTCTCTTATTCAATCAATTTTGAGCATTAAAACATGGAAATATACTGATTATTTCTCTTCTCAACTTTCAACTTACATTTTACATGTACTGGTCTTCTCAAAAGAAAAACTCTAGTTCCATTAAGAGGAGATCCAAAAAGAACACATCAAAGAAAAGGAAATCCCCTATACTGATTCTTTCATATATTTTTTACCACTATATATACTTCATCAGATGTTTATTTATAAAATAAAAATGATATTATAAAAAAATAATGAGATGTTATTATAATTATGAAACTACCGTATTCCACATTTTATCCATCTTAAGAAAAATGAAATCACCACGCATGCGTACGTATGACATACCATCTTTACACCATGGTGTAATCTGTTTTTCACCACCACCATTACATGTATGAGTATAGAGATTTATGTATTAACTATATATTATTGTTATACAATTATATTTATTCTACAATTTTGTAAACCATTAATTTCCAAACAATTCAAGAATAATTGGATTGATATCATCGCTCGTGCCTACGTACGACCCACTGTATCCATAATGCGATGAGATTTATTCTCCACGTTAACAATTCAAGAATGGTACTAAATTATATATAATAAGTAATCATGAAATATAGACATAATATTTACTAGGGGTATATTTATCAAGAGTTTTAGAATAAGTTTAAACCCACTATACCATATTTTCAAACACTAACAGAAGAAATCCTACATAATGTAAGGAATAATTTTGAAATCTCATTTTTATTTGAGATTGATTATACGTATGTATTTACTATGGATGCATTTATAATCAATGTCAATTTTCCACATTTTTTTCATAAAATAATTTCTATTCATTATTGTATGTCTAGAGACATTTTTACTTAATTTATTCCTTTACTACATGGTATGGAATTTATATTTCTTATATTTATAATAGATGGTACTTAATGGAATTTTATCACAAGATTATGAGGAGAAGGTTTTTTAAAATTATACAATATAAATGGATTTTTATAATTTAAAGAAAATTTATATCCACCATTTATCCTCTACATTATTTCATGTCTATTTTCACCTAAATTTTTTTGTTTTAAAATTGTGCTGCATTTTGAGAAAAGAAAACATTTTTGAAGAAGAAAGGATACATTCCACAAGATCCAATTTCAAGTGTTTAATCAGAATTATTTTCAATCTATATTAATTCTCTTCAATAGGGGTATTTTTATATCCATGAATTTTATATGACTTTATTTCATTACCTATTGAATGACATTTTTTATGGATTATGTTATGATGGAATGATATTTTAGAAACCTATTTCTTTATTAGGTCATGCTATTAGAAATGAATTATGTTTTTAGAAAATGAAAGAATGATATCATTACCAATTGGTAGGACATATATATACCACCAATGAATTTTTTAATGATTCATATCTCATTAGATAAAAATGAGTGGAATGAAAAGTAAATTTTTTTCAGTAATTCATGGTTGGAATGATAGGTAAACCTGATTCAGTAATAGACTTTGTCTTCTATGATAGTCTTGGCAACAATGCCTTGGTTACTAAGGAAATAATATTATGTTATTATTAGTTTTCCACAATTACAGGGTTTATACTATTTCTATTATATTATGGTTACCTTTCCTTTATTATCCATTTCTTACATACTTCCTTGATTTATTTCATGACTCATGATTTTGAGGTTCAAATTATATGTTCGTGTATTTATGTTAAAATGTGCATGGTTTGTTTTATGTTATCCTTTATTTCCCTTACTGAGCATTTTAACTCACACTTTTAAAATTTATTTTCCTCGAGATATATAAAAAGGTTCTAGGATAGAAAAAAGTGGAAGATCTTTATGGGAGATGTTGAAGATATTTCACAATGTTAGAAGATTATGTTCTGAGTATACAAAGACACAAAACTAATACAACCTTTTGGAATATAATTTGTGAAATGTATTATATATTCCACAAAAGAAATGTAATTTTCACAAATGTTAATATTTTTTCATTAGATAGAGTTTATGGGAGGCTCCTTGAAATGACAAGGAATTGTGGTGGATGGATGGGAAAATGAGTGTGGAGCTAGTGGCAGTGTTGGATATACACTAGTGACACTGAGAGTTTACCATTATTTATTTGTCTACATTTTTGAATTTGGAATGATATTACACATTTTGGGTTATGTTTATTATTTACCATGAATTCCATACCTAGTTTCCATATATAATTTGACTTTTTTTTATTATTTTTCATTTCTACCTATTCCATGACAAAATAGTGAGTGTATTGTTTCCCCCACCAACCCTTGTATCTTTTTAGAATCATCCCACATATGGGTAGGAGTACTTGAGGAAACATGGAGTTTAATATCGAACCATGGGGTTTGGGTTTGGATTCTACTATGTGGTGAAAAATGAATCAAATTTTACTGACATGTATTTTCCCTTACCTTGATTTGAGAAAGGACATACAAGAGTTAGGATGGAAGGGAGTTTACATTGTGAACTATGTAGGTGCCTTGGAAACAGAATATAATTTTCCATTGAGTTTTAATAAACATTGAATTATTATTTCTTTGAAACCATTGTGTAACAACACCATGGTTTATGCACAATATGTTGATATAATATTTATGAGACTTTGCATATACTCATGAATCATGTCTAGGAACAAATGTTCAAATGCCTCATATATTCCTATTTTTATAATGAATAGTAGTTCTCTATATTAATACATTGATATATGAAAATTGATCAGGATAGTTTCACTAATGTATGATATATATTAATTGGAATTTATTACATTAACAGATCATTCTAGTATGTCAGTATTTATATATGATTATTGTGACTAACATATACATATTCAGACAAGGTTAGTGATAGGAGTGTATACTATTGATTGAAGATAGAATACTTAATGAACCATGTGTGATTCTATAGTGTAGTTAAAAAATTTTATATTCCTAAATTTCATTTAATTGACGTAAATATCTTTATAATGATGTTTTTAGAACCACCAATTGAGAAGGAAATTCTAGGGAACCTTCCAAGACATGTCCAAATGGTAATGAAGTGGTTCATTAATATCCATTTTCATAAAAAAATTGTACACTATTTCTTGTATATCAAGCTCTTACATGAACGACCATTTCAATGAATTAGTGGGCATAGGATTCCAGTGTCTAGGTTGCCACCATAAAGTGAATCCATGACCTTGTATAGACCCTGATAGATAGAATGGTGAAGGTAGAAATGTTCTTGATATAGGGACTTACCAGGAAATGGGGATTGTTATGAATCAAGAAAGACAACATGAGTGTCACACTTGGGAGGATTTGATGGACTTATTTTTTGGAGGGATCACCCTTGATCAATGAAATATTAAATGAATATAATATTTAACGGATTGGTTTAAGGGATTACTGGTTGTATCAACATAGTATATTGTCTTTACTGAGATTATTTATTTCACAATTCTTTTAGCTGGAAGTGAGGTAGTGAACTAAAGGAAGATTGAAATCAGATTTCAAAACCTAAATATATAGAAGTTTCAGAGCCTCAACATGGATTCATACATGAATTTGACATGAGAGGATATGAATATAGAGAGGGTCCAAGATGATGGATTAGATTTTGATCATTTATTCCCATTCAATACATGGAATTTTGGATCTCTTGTTACGACTGTGAGTGTTTCTTCTGATGAAATGAAGATGATGGATTAGGATCTATATAAGGGACATGTATAGAATGTGATATATATTTCAGTATCATTAGTTCTATATAGGGGTTACCTTTGGTTTTTTAACTATTGGATGTTAGGTCACTACAATCAGGTTCTCCTGATTCCAAAGAGTTAGTGTTAGTAGTTTGGTAGGACAATATATGTCTAGAAATTTAGTGACTGAATATTAGCTATGAGGGTGAAGAGTTTAGGAGTAAGAAACTGGATCTGAGGATGGGGATCTAAGAAATAGAACCAGAAAATAAATTCTTTTTACGAATAATGTTTTCAAACTGATATTTATCACATTAATGTTGGGGAACAGACACCAACATATGGAATTGAGGGGAAATATACATTTCAAGGTATAGTCTAGATCATGTCCACATAATCTACTGTACTATTATATACTGACATATCCCATTACTTTATAATTTCACAGGAAGTTTTTTTAAATGACCTTATAGGTAAGATAACTTCTATGTTAGTCTCCCTTGACTTTCTATTTGTTGTAAAAGAAGAAAACCTTTTTTGGTTTGTGGAAATCCCTATAATTATCCCTTATTAATGAAATCTATTGGAGTTCAGGATACAAGATATTATGACCATTGATGTGATTCTTGAAATTGAATATATGAATTAAATCTAAGATTTCATATATTTTTATCGAAGGAATGTTTTATTTACTTCACTAAAGAGAGATATTTTTGTGATCATTGAAGAGTGTGAATGTAGAGCATGAAAAGTAATTCCAAACAGGGGTCATATCATGATGATTACAATAGAGATTATGGTCTCCAATCTCTCAATATTATATGTGGTATCTTATAAATATTTTCTTCACTGTTTTTTTATCATGATGTGTTCCAAAGTGAATAATTAGGAATGAAAAACATTAGATACTTTGAAATTGAGATGGAGAATATATAAGGTGTGTATAAATTACAATGCCCCTTATCAATTACACTATCCAATATGTAGGAGCTCATGTTATATTTTGAAAATAGGGGGAAAATGGATTTATTAGTTCGACTACTACACTATGGCGTGTAAATCTGTTATTATCCAAGAAGTTGAATCATAATCATACACTATGTGTTGATTATTGGAATATAAACTTAGTGATGGTGAAGAGATGATATGATATTTTAGAAATGATTTTTTTAGACAATGGCAATCTTAGTGGTTCTCGATGATTGATCATTGAATAGGATACCAATTTTTTTATTTAAAAGAGATGGTGAGCCCATTGTTATAATTTTTAGTCAATGAAATGTCAATATGTTATTTATGAGTGGATGGTTGAAGTAATGTTGATTGAAGTGTCCATAATAAAATCTAACTATTTTAGAGATGGTCTGTATTTATTAAAACATGTTTCATTGGTTATATGGATCGATACATTATTAATAATAATGAGTTGAATATGGCATGAAAAATTAATTTTATTTTCATGAAGAGGTTTGGATGATTGTTTTGGATTTTATTTAAAGGACATTATAATTCAGTTGGGATTCTTTTTTTCATAATTATTTATCAAAAATGTAATCCCTTAGGCTTCTTGCCAACCATCCAAGTGGGAAACACTCACCACTGAGTGGGAGGATGATCTCAAACCCAGCCAACCAAAATATGGTTAAGATTGTTCATATAGTACATGTGAGCATGCCCACTGGGGCACATGAGGGAGCAGACAAAGTGCCACTATATGGGGAGGCATGGATGCATAGATCATAGAGTTGGTGAAGATCACACCCACAGGATTACATGGTATGAGGAGTTACTGTGGTGGGGGAGTAAATATTTTTTAGCCTTTGTTGATAGAGCCTTATATTTAACACACAATTTATCTGTATGTTTGATTTGATGTGGGACAAATGAAAGCCTGAATTATTCCTAATATAAAAAAACTAGTGAAATCAACATCATCCATATAATCCCATGTGAGATCATTTGTACACATCTCATATGTGCTCTATATCTAATCCAGGCCATCCAACATCCTGCAGCTTGCCAATTAAAATGTAGTTAGTTTGATGATTCCACAACTGCGTCATCTTCATCCCCCGAATAACCAAATTACGCTACTATGTGGGCATATTTTCACACCTCTATTATTAATATTTTGGCCACCAATCATGAAAATATATGCTTCATGGGGTTTTTCTAAACGATAGAAGAATATACAAGCAATTACATATTCATTCTTGCATCAAAATAATGAAGATCACATATGGTGGAAGAAAATGAAGTTATTGAGGCCTCTCAATGTTTCAATATTGTCATTATAAATATTGAACCTATAATTATTATGAGGATTACACGGTAATGGTGAGTCTCTGTCTCATGAAATAAAAATGCCATGACATGATGCGTCTATTTGAAAATATCCTGAATGACTCGTGCATTTAATGATTTTTCATGGAATGACATAAAAATAGGGGGTTTAAAAGAGTATCCCAAATGGAATAATCTATGGGGGGATGAAAAATAGGATTTCCTCATTTATTATAAATGTATGAGTCCCTTGACTGATTTTTTTTCTTATTTTAGGGAGAACTCCCTCTCATGAAGAAACATGACATTGTATTATCCATTTTTTATAAAAGAGAGATGTTCTGCACATCCATTCCTAGCATGTTGAAATAAGGACTCCTAGGGATAATTCAATGATATGTATAAGGCTCCCATGAGCACTCAAAAAGTACATTTAATTGTTGAGTCACTTCGTGATGATCTGGTTTATGATTCTAAAAGGGCATAATGCATTGAACCTCCCAGGATTGTGGGAGACTTCCAGAAGCGTGATACAATTTTGGTTAATGTTTCATGGTTGATAAATCTATGATACAACGTAAATATACAATTCACCTTTATTAGATGAATAATCCAAGTCCACAAGAAGCATATATCCATTTGGATTTTGTGCGCATGAAGATGTGCGACATACTCACTGTGTTTATTTCATGGATTTGGGCTTAAGAGGATTTAAATAAAAAATTATTAAATAACTAAGAATGAAAGAATAAGAAATGTGATCAGATTCCATAAAACTTAACAAAAAATACATGAATTTATGCATGCCTATTTATAAGGGTAGAAATAATTATGCGTGTTCAAATTGATTTGATCAAGAAGAAACAAGGTCAAAATATCAAGAATAATCATTCTTTCTTATAAATTATTTTGATGAGTTTGTGTGCACCACATGAACATGACTAATTGAGGATTTAAATTCATTTAGAAGAACAAATTTTAGCATGATCATTTGTTTCACTGAGGCCACTAATCATTTTTGGTTATTAGAATCATTAAGGAAGTCCAATTGATTCAATCAGGGATTAGTGAAGCTACATAAATAGGATCACGAGAAATTCAGATCATATGATCTTGTAGAATAATATTATCAAATCATCCTGAAGTGGATTGATACAACTAAAAAATTATGTTGAAGTTAGGGGTATAACCAGTTTCCAGAAGAAAATGCTGTACTGAAGGTGGGGGTTAAACCAGTTTCTAATTAGGCTGTATATCCATATATTGTTTCTTACAATCTTATTATAATGTATATAATCTATATTTGCGTGAATAACCAACAAGTCAAGGAGAATTTCTTCTTATGGAAACTCGTAAATCCATGTATTCTGGGAATTTTTTTTACTACATAACTTGAATAGATTATTGAGGCCTTAACTGGCCATAGAGGATGATTTGAAAACAAAATGGGGAAATTCATTGAAAAAATTTGTAATAAGGGATTACTGATTCACCCCTCCCCTCTTAGTGATCTTGGACTATTCTTGGAAATTCAATAGGTATCTGAGCCAGGATACCTTTGTATAGATATTCTACAATGAAAATATGGATAATCTAAATTCTATCAACAGTAGGGATTTTCCTACATTCAATGGGAGGAATTATCACAGTTAGAGATTCCACTACTATTAGATTACCTCTTGTTGCTAATGAAGCAATTATGGATTTTACATAGAAAATAAATATGGAAGTCGATGGAAAATCTAAAAAATCTATTTTAACGACTCGTTCAAAAAAACTGTACATAATGCTTTTGGGACTCCAAATTGACAATGAATTTTGGGAAAAATTGGAATGCAACAATGAAGGTAATATGGATTTCAAGGAAGACAAATTTATAATTTAGAGGAGACAAAATGAAGATATTAATAAGTATGAGGAATAAATAAAATATGATTATTTTACTAGAGTCAATGAGATTATCAGTAATATTCAATGTTTAGAGAAAAGTTGGATGATTCAACTATTATCAAAAACCAAATGATAAATTTTATTGTTAGTTTTGATCACAGTGTATCAACATTGAAATATAATGATTTTATTTATCTTGATGAATTACAGAACATTATCATTTCATATGAAATGCGAACGATCCTAGTTTTCAAGAAGAAGATCGAAAATGATATGTGTTTTAAGGCAATTAGAAAACTCAACATTATATAAGAAGATGTTTCAGAATAATATGAATATGATGAAAAATATAAAGTTGAAGAATAAAATCGATTCATTACACTTATATCAAAGAGACTTATGAAATTATAGTTTAAGGGTAAAAAACCCACCACCAAGATGAAAAACTACAATGAAATTTGATAGTTTTCTATAAATTTTCCTAAAAAACTTTTTATTTCACCTTAGACTGATGATGAAAAACCACAAAAAATGAAATGAGGTAGAATTTCAAAATATTCATTCAAATTTTATGGAAGAAAGAATTAGTTTTTTCCAGGTGAAAGAAGATGCTATGTGAGAAAATAAGAAGATGTAGTCTCTACATCAGGTATCAAAATTGAAGATGAATCTAATTTCCTGGATCATGTAGTAAGAGGTTTTGATACATTTAGTATTGAAGATTATCAATGTTAATGGAAATATTTAGATCAAATTTTGATGAATTAATAAAAATATATTATTTACCAAAACAAAATAATCAAGTGTGAAAAAATATTTTTTTTGAATGAAATAGAAAAGAAAACTAGGAAAAAGGAAGAATATATAATGAATGAAGTATTTTATATTAAATAAATCAAAATTTAGAAACTGATGGTACCTAAAATGGAAAAGATATTATATTTCTTTTAGGAAAATCTTTTACACAAAGAAGAAGAAATGTCAATGATTCTATCTAAATGGATTGATGAATAGAATATCATGAATAATATATGATAAGACTTCAACAAGGATGGTGACGTCAAGGCTAAATCATCACATATTGTCTTAATGATGGGATCAAAGAAGAAGGTCAATTAAACACTCTTCAAAAACAAGATACATTTGTAGTTTATAAAAATGAAAAACCCTAAGCAAATCTAAGATGAGTTTAGAGCAAAATGGATAGTGAGAAATATTCATCTAATCTAAAGGAAGAGTTAAATTATATATGAAAATTTATTCCCCCAAAACAATGAAAAAATCAAGACTTGGAATGAAAAATGTAAAGACCTGTAAAATTCACGGGAAATTTTTTATTAATTTTCTTTTAGATTTTACAAGAATGTAGTTTCTGACGGCACCAGATTCTGAGGCCCGGTGTGCCCGGAATCAATTTCCGAAGTTTAGCTCGGGTACTTTCAGTGAATGAACAAGCAGGTTTTCCTAACATTTGAATCGGTTCTTGGAATCGAAATTTGAGGGCACCGATGGAATTTCAGCGCCGATAATTTCTTAAGAACGCCTTTTCTCGAGTTTCGTTTTCTCGGGTGTGGTTTTTAAAAATAGTGGGTTAAGTAATGAATAAAATAAAATTTGCTCAACAAATTGTTTTATTTAAGGTAGTTTAAACCTATGCTTGGTGGTTGGAGTGGGACCCACTAATATCCTAACTCCACTTGGTAGGATATTAGTGAGGTGGGGCCCATACGAGCCCCACCCCCTTTATTTCCTTTTACCTCCCATGTGCAATTAATTTGGTAACTCACCCACATCACCTCTTAAATGCCAAGTCAACTCTCGAATTTAATTGGATTATTAAACGCCTCATTAATTGGTCAATGCTCGATAATTAGATCATGATTTAATTATTGATTTTCAATTATGGTTTGGCATGAGTAATAAAATAAGGCAACACCTTATTTTATTATTGTTGTTTCGTTGTGCGAGAAGGATTGAGAAGAATTCTTCAAGCCATGGAATCCTCATCTTCCTCCTTGAAGAACGAGAAGAACGCACTGTTGCCGACGAAGAACGTCGGCCTCTGACGAAGGATCACAAAGGTCGTCAAATCCTTGGAGATCAACGACGCGACGTTGTGTCCTGCGACACCGATGATCCTCTTCTCCGCGACGACGACAACGCTTACGAAGCCTTCTTCCGCGACGTTCTTTTTCCGCGACGAACCTTCGTTCAACACCTCCTTGAGGTAGGGGGTTTGGTTTAATTTATTTTATGTGGATTATATCCTTGGAATATGATTAAATTGTTAAAATTCATTTGAACCACTAACGCGGTGGGTGCGGACCAACGAACAAGTCCAAACCCACCGATTCTATATTCTTGATGCGCGGAACATTGGGCGACTGTGAAACGTGACCATTGAGCGATAGGAGGTCATCGCAGTAATCTACGGGTCCTTAGACGACCCCAGGCATAGATGGGAGCAAGAACGGACCACCGGAGCGGCTTCGGTGGCCCACGGACTACACCGGCGGTGTGGGTCGCCGGCGCGGTGGCGCCGACGGAGGGAGGCAGCGGCCAGCACCTGCTGGCTTCCCAGAGGGGGCGGCGTCCCGGCGCGCCGCCAAGAGGGACCGTCGCGGCTTTAGCCGCGGAGGCAGGCGACAGGTCCCATGGCTACGCGGGACCCAGGGGAGACGCGGCGACCAGCACCGCGTCGCTAGCTAAGGAAGGGGGGGGGGGCCGCGTCCCCCCATGTTCGACCACTGGCAGAGCCAGCATGCCACCCGGCCGGGCCGGGCCGGGTTGCGCGGACCAGACTGGGCCACGCCCAGCTGGGCCGGGCTGGGTCGCGCCCTAATGGGATGGACCCGGACCCGGTCAGGTCGACCCAATTCGGACCGACTCGGGGGGGGGGGGGGGGTCAGACCCGGCCTAGACGCCCCACTTTTGGACCACTTTCGGTTTTTTGCTCATAACATCGGCTACGGACCTCCGATCGATGCACCGTTAGTTGCATAGAGATCCATGGATTAAGTCGGTCATTTCGGCATATTACACTCAGGGTTTTGGAGAGCTTTGGGTAAGGACAAGTTGGTTCGAACACGAAACCAACCGGGCCCTCGGAGCGGAAATGCTTATAACTTGAGCTCTGGACGTCCGATTGACGTGTCGTCGACTTTTTTGGATTCATATTAGTGAGACAGACCTTTTAGATTACTCTGATCAAGGTTTGGACGCAGTTGGAGTGCGGTTGGGTTGGTTTTGAGTTAAAAACCAACTGGGCCCCTGGACGAAAAAGCCAATAACTCTCAGACCGAGCGTACGATTGACGCGCCTTCTGTCATGATGAGTTTCTCTTAATGAGATGGAACTTTGGAATACATCAACTCTAGACTATGTATCAGTTTATGTATCGTCCCCACATGGCTCGTGGAGCGGACCCTCCCGGAATCGAGAATGTTGTGTGCGGGAACCCTAGAGCTGGCTGCAACAATTAAGACTGCACTGAAATCCTATGTGGGTCCGGCAGTGATGAAGACCGTACTGAAATCCTCCATGGGTTCGACGGTGATAAAGAATTCACTAAAATCCTATGTGGGTTCGACAATGATGAAGACCGTACTAAAATCCTCTGTGGGTTCGACTGAAATGACTACTGTTCTTGTATCCTACGTGGGTCTGGCAGTGTCTGACTCGGTTCTTGCTATCCTACGTGGGTCTGGCATAGTAGCTAGTCTGTATCCTATGTGGGTCCGACAGCTTAGCTGGTTTAGTATCCTACGTGGGTCCCATCTTGGATGATTTAGTGTCTATATCTGATCATCTCTATCACCTTACAAAGAAGTATAAATGTTGGAGCTAGATTCTTGACTTTCAATCAATATCTTCGATATGATTGACTTTTTTCCTATGTGGATCGGGTTGGGTTATCCTGTGTGGATTGGGTTGTACTCCTATGTGGACGTGATCGAACATGGGCCTGGATGTTGGAGTCGAACTAGAATTGATGACTTAGGTATATGTATGGTCATATACCTAAGTAGTGTTGGTTGTTACTTCGTGATTGTATATTTCCTTTGTTGATTATCCTTTGTGGATTCTGGGAGACATTCGGGGGTCTCGGGGTCCCTACTGAGTTGCATATACTCACCCCTATACGGGCTATGCCTGCACTACGTTGTGTTCGATGCAGACGACGGGCAGCATTGATCGTGGTTGAGGCTAGTGGATTAGTCGGTACCTGAGGTGGACCATTGGGCGATACGTACACGGAGCGGACAGCTGGAACTGAGGAGCGGAGGTGGAAATCTCTACCCACCCTTCAGGTGGGACTTCCAGTGGACGGCTCGACATTGCTGCTTTACTTTCAGTTGCTGTAATTTCTTTCCAGTTGTACTTTACTTTTAGTTTGGGTTTCTATTCTGGCCCATTTACATTCCGAATTTACTTTTGTACCCAGTTTTACTTAGTATTTACTTCTGCTGGCTTACTCTGTGGTGTTTGTTTACTTTATAAAGGAAATGTGTTCCTTTTTTGTCGGGATTTAGGCCTTTGGTGCTAGTCGCCAGCCCCTGGCCTATGGGAGGCGGGCTTGGGGTAGTCACGGCACGGGCCCCGAGGATGGGTCGTGGCAAATTGGTACTATGGTAGTTCGGTTCTACCGTACAACTCAGGACTCTAATCTTTCTTCTATGTGAAGCTATATTGTTTAGGATATTAAGTGTGGTTATCATTCAAAGGAGTCCAGTATTGGTGTGGTGGCCGACGTATCGATACACTAGGACCCTGAATTCTGATTTCCGACTCAATGCACGAAAACATTGATTGCATGTGTGTTTCAAAAGTTTTCTTGGTGATTACATTGTTTCAGCTCACCAGTTAAACTATTTTGACTGTGGCGCACCTATTTTCTTTCAGGATGGCCCCACGATGGCAGCTAGCTAGGGTTTCGAGCTTTGTGCAAGACGACAGCCCACTGAGCAACGAGGCCTCGGTTCAGGGCCCTTTGACAGTTGAGGCACCAGAGGTACCTCTACCCGCTGAGCCATCGATGCCACCAGCCCCAGCCGCTGAGAGTGCATGTCACCTTGGTGCACTACATCAGTTTCAATGTCAGAGACTGCCCAGGTTCCGCGAGGAGACGGACCCTCAGGCAGCCGAGGATTGGCTGGAGGTGGTTGTTTGATTTTTCAGGTTAGTGGGGACACCAGTAGACCTTATGGTGATCCTTGCAGTGAGCCTCCTGCACACGACAGCAGGCAGATGGTGGAGCTTGATACACTAGGTGGATGACGAGGCATCTCTCCTCTGGACAGACCTTGAGAGCCTCTTCCGCTCGGAGTTCATCCCAGCCACCCTCTGTGAGGTGTGCATCCAAGATCTTCTACAACTGCGGCAGGGAAGCATGACGGTCGCCCAGTACTCAGCGAGATTCACCGATCTCTTTTGTTATTCGACGGATATGGTACGGGACCCATTCTTCCGGGCCCGGACCTTCGAGTAGGGACTGAGGCATGAGATCAGTGCATCAATGATCTCCCTCAGTATTCTGACATAGGTAGGAGTGTTGAAGAAAGCCCTTCTCATAGAGAGATTTCTTTCTGAGCCTACGCCAGCAGCGAGACCTACCACAGTGTGGCACATAGCAGAGTCGTCTGCAGCTGGTAGTCGACGGATGTCACAGGGGTCCTGGCAGACCAGACCATCAGGAAGAAAACCTCAGGACACTGGCTCAGAGGTACGGGGCACAGGGCGCAGAGCCAGCCTTCCGAGGAGTAGGCAGTGCTATGCATGCGGCGGGCATGGCCACATGGCTCGTGACTGCCCGACCCGTCGTACAGAGGAGCAGCAAACGGTTGATCAGAAACCCAGGAAGAGGCAAAGGGTCGACCATGGCGGTCCTCCAAGAACAGGCGGACGAAGAAGGGGAGCTGGCCGAGCAGAATTTGGTGGGCGACGCTTTGAGGTTTTACCACCACCACCACCAGGAGGCCCACCCCGACCATAGGGAGCTGGAGGGCGGAGATAGGCTCAGCTTCAGGCAGCAGAGGCCTATAACCACGGCGTGCCAGAGATGAATTGAGGTACTATCTGTGTCTACTCCACCCTTTCTGCAGTTCTTATAGACATAGGAGCGATTCATTCTTTTATTTTTGCTGCCCTTGTTCGGAGCACGGAGATTCCGACAGAGCTGTTGGCTCGATCCTTACGGCTAGAGACTCCTATGGGAGAAGACTCGACTATTACGCACTGGTGCCAGCAGTGTGAGATTACTCTAGGAGGCGAGAGCTTCGGCTAGGATCTTCTTTTAGTGGAGTCGAGGCCTTACGACGTCATCTTGGGCATGGATTGGTTATCTAAATTCAATGCTCATATCGACTGTATTAGGCGCAAGGTGCGGTGTGTATACACCGACGGGAGTAGGTTCACCTTCACCGTCGAGAAGGGAGCCTTTGCAGCATAGGATGGAATCTCGCAGAGGAGAGGAAATCCCATCACTAATCAGTTGTCTAGCCTTATCCTAGGATCTGTTGACGTGCAGAGTCCTAGTTTTCCTGTAGTGGTGGATCAGTATGCGGACATTTTCCCGGACGACGTTCCAGGACTACATCCTCGCAGAGAGGTAGACATTTATATTGACTTGTACCCCGAGACAGCCCTGATATCCACTCCATCATATCGGATAGCCCCCACTGAGCTTAGAGATCTACGGGTACAGTTGGAGGACTTGCAGGGCAAGGGATTTATCCGACCCAGTGTTTCACCCTGGGCTTCCCTGATATTGTTCGCCAAGAAGGCGGATGGGAGCTTGCGACTGTGTGTCGATTACAGTCACATGAACCAGGTGACCATGAGGAATAAGTATCCACTACCTAAGATCGAATACCTCTTCGATCATCTCAAGGGATCACATTGGTTCTCGAAGATTGACCTCAAGTCAGGCTATCATCAGCTCAGAGTTCGGGACGAGGACGTGCAGAAGACGACATTCAGATGTCGGTATGGCCACAATGAGTTCTTGGATATGCCTTTCGGCATAACCAATGCTATAGCTGTGTTCATGAGTCTCATGAAGAGTATATTTTAGCCATACCTCGATCGATTTGTCGTGGTCTTCATCAATGACATACTGATATACTCGACCACTGAGAAGGAGCACACCTACCACTTGAGGGTTGTAATGGACACACTCTAAGAGCAACAGCTTTATGGAAAGCTCTCGAAATGTAATTTCATGTTACGTGAGGTCCACATCTTGGGTCACGTCAACTCTGAGGCAGGATTTGTGGTGGATCCTGTGAAGATCGGAAGTGCGGAGTTTCTTGGGGCTAGCTGGGTACTACCGGGGATTTCTTCCAGACTTCTCCAGAGTTGTGGCACCACTCTAAACATTGTAAAAGAAGGGGAAACCCTTTGTGTGGTCACATAGATGTCAGGAGATCTTCCAGGAGCTGAGACAGATATTGACCAGCGCACCTATCTTGAGGCTACCGGAGGAGGGAGTAGGGTACGTAGTCTACTGCAATGCATCAAGGACTGGACTCGGAAGTGTCCTGATGCAGGAGAAGGTAGTGATTGCCTATGGATCACGTCAGTTGAGGCATCATGAGAAGAACTACGCTACCCCTGACCTAGATTTAGTAGTAGTGGTCTTCGCTCTAAAGATGTGGCGACACTATCTGATGGGAGAGCGCTTTACAGTCTACTCTGACCACCAGAGTCTCAGTTACATCTTCTCGCAGAAGGACCTGAATCTGAGACAGTGGCGATGGCTCAAGTTCCTCAAGGACTATAACTTTGAGATAGTCTGTACTCCTAGAAAGGAGAATGTAGTAGCTGATTATCTCAGCAGGCGGATGGGAATCCACCTACTCGGGGAGGAAACGAAGAAGCTAGATGTTTTTCAAATATACTTCATGGATAGAGATTGAGAATCCTTTCTTCAGTCACTCACAGTCACTCCTCCTCTACTATAGTGGGTCAGAGTGGCAGAATGTGGGGACACTGACTGTGAGATGTGGCGTGCGCAGATATCCTCAGGATAGGCACCTGATGGATTCTCTTTAGGAGGTGATCACGATGTCCATTTCAGAGGATGTACCATGGTACCAGCTGCATTGCAGGAGGATGTGCTGAGAGTGTTTCACACTTCCCCTTGAGCGGTACATCCAGGAATGGCGAAGATGTACCCGGATCTCAGAAGACAGCACTGGGGGCCGGGTATGAATAAGGTTGTAGCTGAGTTCGTTTCTCAATGCCTCACCTGTCAGTAGGTGAAGGTGGAGCACCAGGTACCAGTAGGCTTGGTATAGCCCTTAGAGGTCCTGGAGTGGATGTGGGATGGGATATCTATGTATTTCATGACTGGACTTCAATGTACTTCCAGAGGTCACGACTCCATTTGGGTGATTGTCGACTGACTCACCAAGTCGGCTCACTTCTTACCCTTCGAGGATGGCGACCAAGTTTTCTAGCGGGTCTCACCTCGATGTGGATTATGGAGATTTGGCCAAGGCATCAAGTTATCTTCGTGCTTCATAGGACCATTACAGGTACTCAGTAGGGTAGGAGAGGTGGCATACCGCCTGGCTCTACCACCTCAGTTGCACCGGGTGCACGACGTCTTCCACGTATCTCAGCTGAGGAGATACGTGCACGACCCGACGCATATCATCGACCTTGGGGAGCTGGAAATTGACGATGGGGCGACTTTTGCGGAGGGCCTGGTGGAGATCGAGGATCGACAGGAGTGGGTCCTATGTGGATGGTCGATACCTCTAGTGCACATTAGATGACAGCATGGGAACCTCCAGGAGAGCACTTGGGAGTGGGAGGCACAGATGTCTTCTTAGTACCCACATTTGTTCCCCTAGTTTACGATGTATCGTTACGGGGACGTAAAGCCCTGAGGTGGGAGTAATGCAAAGACCCGTAAAATTGACGTTAAATTTTTTCTTAATTTTCTATGTGATTTTACAAGAACGCAGTTTATGACGGCACCTGATTCCATGGCCCAGTGTGCGCGGAATCAATTTCCAAAGTTTAGCTCGGGTACGTTCAGTGAAAAAAAGAGCGGGTTTTCCTCACATTTGAATCATTGCTCAGAATCGAAATCTGAGGGCACCGATGGAACCGCAGCGCCGGTAATTACTTAAGAACACCTTTTCTGGAGTTGCGTTTGCTCGGGTGTGGTTTTTAAAAATAGTGGGTTAAGTAATGAATAAAATAAAATTTGTGCAACCAATTTTATTTTTATTTAAGGTAGTTTAAACCGATGCTTGGTGGTTTTTGTGGGACCCACTAATATCCTAACTCCACTAGGTAGGATATTAGTGAGGTGGGGCCCATACGAGCCCCACCCCCTTTATTTCCTTTTACCTCCCACGTGCAATTAATTTGGTAACTCACCCGCACCCCCTCTTAAATTCCAAGTCAACTCTCGAATTTAATTGGATTATTAGACGCCTCATTAATTGGTCAACCCTCGATAATTAGATCGTAATTTAATTTTTTATTTTCAATTAAGGGTTGGCATGAGTAATAAAATAAGGGAACACCTTATTTTATTATTGTTTTTTCTTTGTGCGAGAAGGATTGGGAGGAATTGCTCAAGCATTGGAATCCTCATCTTCCTCCATGAAGAACGCGAAGAACGCATCGTCGCCGACAAAGAACGTCGGCCTCTGACGAAGGACGACGAAGAATGTTGAATCCTTAGAGATCGATGATGTGACGCCGACGATCCTCTTCTTCGCGATGCCGATGACGCTTACAGAGCCTTCTTCCGCGACGTTCTTTTTCCGCGACAAACCTTCGTTCAATAGCACCTTGAGGTACGGGGTTTGGTTTAATTTATTTTAGATGGATTATATCATTGGCATATGATTAAATTATTGAAAGTCGTTTTAACTACTAATGCGGTGGGTGCGGACAAACGAACAAGTCTGAACCCACCGATTCTATGTTCATGATGCGCGGAACTTTGGGCGACGATGAAACGGGACCATTGAGCGATTGGAGGTCCTCGCAGTAATCTACGGGTCCCGAGACGACCCCAGGCGCAGAAGAGAGCAAGAACGGACCACCAGAGCGGCTCCAGTGGCCCGTGGACTTCACCGGTGGCACGGGTCGCCGGCGGCCAGCACCGGCCGGCCGCCTGGAGGCCGCGATGTCCCAATATGCCTCTAGGAGGAACCGCCGAGGCTGAAGCCACGGCGGTAGGCGACCGGTCCTGCGGCCGCGCGGGACACGGGGGAGACGCGACGACCACCGCCGCATCACTGGCTAAGGAAGGGGGGACCGCGTCACCCCATGCTCGGCCGCTGGCCGAGCCAGCGTGCCACCCGGACGGGCCGGGCCGGGTTGCGCAGACTGGACCGGGTCGGGCCGCGCCCTAATGGGTCGGACCCGGGTGGGTCGACCCAGTTCGGGCTGACCCGGGAGGGTTGGGTCAGGTCGGACCGGGCCCATACCCCCCACTTTCGGACCACTTTCGGTCTTTTGCTCATAACATGGGCTACGGACCTCCGATCGATGCACCATAAGTTGCGTAGCGATACCTGGATTGAGGCTGTCGTTTTGGTATATTACACTCAAGCTTTCGGAGAACTTTGGTTATGGCCGGGTTGGTTCGAACACGAAACCAACCGGGCCCTCAGAGCGGAAACGCTTATAAGATGAGCTCAGGACGTCTGATTGATGTGTTGTCGACTTTGTTGGATTCCTCTTAGTGAGAAGGACCTTTTGGCATACTCTACTTGAGGTTTCGACGTAGTTAGAGTGTGGTCGGGTTGGTTTTGATATAAAAACCAACCGGTACCCTCTAACGAAAAAGCCAATAACTCTCAGACATGGCGTCTCATTGACGCGTCGTTTGTCACGTTGAGTTCCTCTTAATGAGAAGGAACTTTGGAATACATAAACTCCGGACTAAGTGTCAGTTGATGTATTGACCCCCCGTGGCTTGTGAAGCGGACCCTCCTGGAATCGAGCATGTTGTGTGCGGGAACCCCAGAGCTGGCTGCGACGATGAAGACTGCACTGAAATCCTATGTGCGTTCAGCAGTGATGAAGACCGTACTGAAATCCTCCGTGGGTTCGATGGCGATGAAGTCTACAATGAAATCCTATGTGGGTTCGGCAGTGATGAAGACCGTACTGAAATCCTCCATGGGTTCAACGGCAATGACTATTGTTCTTGTATCCTACGTGGGTCAGGCATTGTCTGACTCGGTTCTTGTTATCCTACGTGGGTCTGGCAGAGTAGTTGGTCTGTATCCTATGTGGGTCCGACAGCTTAGCTGGTTTAGTATCCTACGTGGGTCCCAGCTTAGATGAATCGGTGGCTATATCTGATCATCACTATCACCTTACGAATAAGTATACCTGTGTGAGTTGAGTCTTGACTTTCAATCAATATCTTGGATATGATTGACTTGCTTTCCTATGTGAATTGGGTTGTGTTATCCTGTGTGGATTGGGTTGTACTCCGATGTGGACGTGATCGAACTTGGTCACGGATGCTAGAACCGAAATGGAATTGATGACTTAGGTATATGTATGGGTATATAACTAAGTAGTGTTGGTTGTTACTTCATGATTGTATCTTTCCTTTTTAGATTATCCTTTGTGGATTCTGGGAGACCTTCGGGGGTCTCGGGGTCCCTACTGAGTAGCATATACTCACCCCTGCACGAGCTATGCCAGCACTACATTGTGTTGGATGCAGACGACGTACAGCGCTGATCGTGGTTGAGGCTAGTGGATCAGTCAGTACCTGAGGTGGACCATTGGGCGAGACGTACACGGAGCGGACTGCTGGACCTGAGGAGTGGAGGTGGCAATCTCTACCCACCCTTCAGGTGGAACTTCCAGTGGACGGTTCGACGTTGCTGCTTTACTTTTTGATGATGTAATTTCTTTCAAGTTGTACATTACTTTCAGTTTGGGTTTGTATTCTGGACCATTTACTTTCCGCACTTACTTTTGTACCCATTTATACTTAGTGTTTACTTTTTATGGCTTACTCTGTGGTGTTTGTTTACTTTATAATGGCAATGCCTTCCCTTTTTGTCAGGATTTACGCCTTTGGTACTAGTCGCCAGCACCTGGCCTGTGGGAGGCGGGCTTGGGGTAGTCACGTCACGGGCCCCGAGGACGGGTCGTGGCAAATAAAATAACAATACTCTATACATGGATTTTATTAGTTGTAAAAGTCATGGTATAGAGGATAAAGCTAGTGTTGTGGAATGTTTTGGCATAATGCATATTGGTGTTGGTATAATATGTCCCTACTGGAAATGAGTCATGAGCAATGTGGAGGTCTATTCAATAAACATAAGAGAAATAAAAAATAAGAAATAAATCTAGAAAAATGCATTTTATCCACCAACATAAAACAAATGTAACTTCTTAGAGGATATCCATGGATGTTATGATTACCAAGACCATAGTGCTGATATGTGAGTGAGTATTCTTTCTTAACAAACACTCTATCTAAATAAGAGAAATGAAATTAAAAAAATGAATGATGAAAGCTCATTTTGTAATGAATATTCATCGAAATCCTATAGTAAAACCATGTAATGGATTATTGATTGTAAATTTTAATCAAAAATGACTAGTGATAAAAAAACAGTTATGAAACATAGACATTCATGAAAGAGGATAAATGATATTTGGAAATGATTGTTCTATAAAAATCATGTTAATTTTCAATTTAATGATTGAATCTAAATATATAAATTCCAATGTTGTGTTATTTGTTGAAGGATTGAATCAAAACATTCTTAGTGTGAGACATAGCTACGATGATGGAAATGAAGTATTTTTAAAAAATGATTCATGTGTTATTGGGAGCTCAAAAGATGAAAAAATCATCACTCAAGTAAAAATTCCACATGAAATCTATATCAAATAAATAATTTTATTAATTCATGTTATTTGAGTTCCAAGGATGAAAACAACCTCTAGCACAAAAGACATGGCCATCTTGGTCAACGGAATATTTTCAAAATCATGAAGTATGACATTGTGAGATATCATCAAACATTGAAAAGATAAAGGGATGAAATATTTGAAACATATTAGAAAAGAATATTTTCCAAAGTTCACACAATAGAGTGTATATCCTATTTAACAGGTAAATTGACAATATTCATAAAATATATTTCAAAAAATGAGGGAAAATTATACAATAGGTGATATTTATTTCATAACATTTATCGACGATTTCACACAAATGAAAAAGTTAATGTTTATCAAACACAAGTATGAGCCAACCACAATGTTCAATATTTTCAAAAGGCATGCTATGAAAGATATGGGTCCTTTTATAAATATATTGAGATTAGATATTTAGAAAGAGTATACATGTGATACATTTTAATTCTATCTAAGAAATAATAGAATATAGAATTAATACCACACAACATATACTACACAAAAAATGGGGTTGTTGAATGAATGAAAAGAATCATATTTCAATTTTGAATAACTATGTTGGTTGAACACAACACATTGATGTTTTTTGGAGGGAATCTATATCTACTATCATACATATATATAATAGATGATGTCTGATACCAGAACACAAATAACATATCATGTAATATGGTACAACAGAAACCAACTATTAAATACTTCGGTGTTTTTAGAAGTCCCAACATCATAAATATTAAGAACTTTAATCTGGGAAAATTTGTAAAAGGTTAGATGATGGAATCAAAATAGTCTACCTACATTATTGTAAATGCTATATTTGTTAGAACAAAATAATGAATAGGGTGGTTTATTAATTTGATGTCAGAATTGTTGAAAACAATATAAAATCATATATTGATGATAATATTGATTCATAAGATTTGGTATAAAATTTCATTATTATGGAATATAATATTGATCGAGCTACTTGGTCATAACCTAACAATGTGGAAATAAATTTGGAACATACTAGTGATGAAGAAGAAAATGATTCAAATAAAAGTAAATGATTCAAAAAAATTAAAGAAGCATGTTGAGACAGAAAAATATCATTGGTAATCAACTATATCCAATGAAAACAAGAAGAAAGCTGAGAATTGAAGAAAAAACTGTACTTATTCCTCATGATGAACCTCATACAGTGCTGATTAAGTTGTGCATGAAGAATTTATATATTTTATTCCTGTAGATTTTGATGAAATTGAAAATAATTCCACTTGGGATCTTGTATCAAGACACTGGAATAAATATGTTATTGGCACCATGTGGGATTTTAGAAATAAACTATATGAGAAATGGGATGATTCATGATGAAATGAAAGGCTATTATGTAATGGATATTCAAAAATGGAAGGAATTGACTTTGGAGAATCTTTTTCACTGGTTGAAAGACATGAAACAATTATATGTTTCATGGAAGCTGTACCACAAAATAATTATATGATTTATCAAAGGGATGTAAAATAATAATTTCTAAAATGAGATCATGCAGAAGATGTATATATCGAATAACATGATTGTTTTTTTCTATAAAAAAATGGTCGTATGGTATGCAGGTTAAGAAATGCCATGTATGGGTTAAAACAAGCCCCTAGAGCATGGTAATCCAAATTAGATGGTGGTCTAAGGGATATGAAATTTGTCAAGGGTATAGTTGAAAATAATGTTTATGATTGATATATGGCCATGATTACTCTCATTGTTTTTATATGTGGATGAATTTATCATTGATGGTGACATGGAAGGTCTATGTGATGAATTTTCTTATAAAATAATGGGAAACATCACAATTTTCATGCTTGATTAGATGACGTATTTTTTGGTATTTCAAGTCGAAAATAAGAAAAATTATATATATATCATTAGTGAATTATGCAATTTAATTGTTGAAAATCATAAAAACGGAAATTGAAAAGGTGGATTCACCGATGATTTTAGTTAGATCCAAATTACGCAAGGATGAAAAAGAAACAATGTGGATCATAAAGATATATGAAGAATCATTGGAAGCCTTCATTATCAGACAACATCGAGGCCAGATATAACATATGTGTTGGATTTATGTGATATATTTTAGAGTGATCCAAAAGTGTCTCACTTATTAGAAACTAAAATAATTTGTAGATATGTGAATATAACTCTGAACCATGGGATTTAATGCCAACAAATTAAATACATTATGTTTTTTGGGTTTGTAGATGCTGATTGGGCTAGTGATTTTCTTGAAAGGATGTCTACCACAAGTGGAACATTATTTTTGTGTGAAGGAGGTGTCAATTTGTATAGAAAGAAGTATAATTCAGTAACATTTAGGAAAAATAAGGTAGATTGTGTTGAAGATACACATGCATGTACTAAGATGATATATATGCAAGTGCAGCTAGCATATTTGAGAATTGAAATTGAGAAAACACTAACGATTTAATGTGATAATAAAAGATCCATTGGATTATCAAATAATACTACAAAACATTCATGAATCATGAATATTGATAATAGATATCACTTTATCAGAAAAAGGTGGATGGTGGAGATATCATGGTAGAATACATTTATACTAAAGATCATGTTGCCAATATTTTCACCAAATAAATTCTATCAGAGAGTTTTGTTGATATAAGGATGGAACATCATGTTCATGTTTATAAAATAACATGATGAATAATAAGATGATCCTCCTTTTTTCCAATATCCATATACATTTATTTTTAATAATTTTTAGGGAATCCTATAAGATGAATGCATCCCTTAAGGGGGATCATTTTTTGTTGATTATTATTAATGGTTATTGAATTTCACTAATGAATCTGTCTATTTCCATCTCTGTATATATGAATTTATAAATTCTAATAATGATTTCACATATTTTTTTTTTCTAGATCATTAAAAACCATATACATATTTCTCTTATTTTCTATAATGGTTATCCAATGTAGACATATAATAGATTCGCTGAAGGCTCATTTTTATGTGAAGCATGTGTTATCATTCTTCTATCTCAACAAATTATGTTGATAATGTTTATGGTAACGGTATAATGTTTTTAATAAGACCTCACTTACCCTTTTAATTTGATTACAAATATGGGGGAGAAAAAAATCTTCTCAAACATATTGACTAGTATAGAGTGTTCTTAAGGGTCATTGAAAAAAATGGGTGGGATTTTTTAGCCCAATGATTGATTTTTTTTAAAATGACATGTCAAAATGTTCTTTATGAGTGGATGGATGACGTAATGTTGTTTAGAGTATCCAAAATAAAATCTAATGACTGTAGAGATGGTTTTTATTTCCTAAAACAAGTTTCAATTATTATTTGGATTAATAAATTGTTTATAACCATTAGATAATGATTCCATGAAAAAATAATTTTATTTTCATGATGATTTTGGAAATTAGTTATGGAATTTATTTTAAGGACACTATGTTTTAGTTTGGAATTATTTTTTAATAATCCGTTATTAAAAAATATTATTCCCCAACCTACTACGAATCATTCCATGTGGGAGGTACTCACCATTGAGTGGGAGGATGATATCTAACTCAAATGTCCTTTATGTTGTAGAGATAGTTTATGTGGAACATGTGATTATGATCATAGAGGTGAATGGGAGAGATGGAGAAGAAAAATAGCGTGGAGTAGCACGATGAAAGATAAGATATAGTGGGATCCATGTTCACCCATAGGAGAACACTATACGAGGATATTCCATGGAGGTGGAGGAGATTATTGAGAATTAATTTATATCACATGATATTTAATCCATGGTTTATCCATCTATTTATTTTTATGAGGGTTAAAGAAAAATGTGAATTGATCATCACATAAATCATAGTAGTATTCACCACCATCAATCTAATCCCATAAGAGATCTTGACGGCACATCTCATCCTCAAAGGGAATCTAATCCTAGTCGTCCATCATCCTTCCCCTCACCAAATTAAATTGAGACCATATGATGATTCTGAATATGCATCGTCTTTATCCTCGAGAAACCCACATAGCACAGCCCCACTGGAACATAGATGCACATCCTTCATCAAGAATATGATCACCTCTCATTATAATATCTACAACATGACATTTTCCCAACAGATTTGAGAACATCCATTCAATTACATTTTCATGAATGAATCAAAATAACAAAGATCACATATGGTTGAATAAATTGAATTTCCATAGGTCTCACAGTGTTCGATGATGATCATGTGATACACAAAACATGTCATGCTAATGATGAAAACACTGTGAATTGGAGACTCATTCTCACTAAATAAAAACACCATGACATGCTGCGTTTTATTGAAAAATATCCATAACGACTCAAAAATTTTATGATTTTCCATGTAATTGAAAAAACTCAGGGTTTTCAATGAGTCAATCATGTATCATAATCTTTTGGGAGATAGAATCATAGGAGTTCCTCATCACAAATAAATGGAGGAGTCCCACTACAAATATTTGAAGCGGAATGTTTAGAGAACTCTTACTCACAATGATACAGAGTATTTTATTATCCACTGTTTACAAAAGAGAGATGGTCTTTTCATCCCATTCATGAATGAGGAAAAAAATACTCCTTTTGATAATCCTTCATGATGAATAATTCTCCCACAAGCACTCAAAAAGTTCTTCTCACACATGAGTCACTACATAAATATATGGTTTCTGAATCCAAATGGGATAGTGTGTTGCACCTCCCTTGTTAATGTGACACATCCTAAAGAAAGAAGCCTTTTAAGTTCATGTTTCATGGTTGAAAAATCATTGACATAGTGTACATATACATAACCCCTTGAGAAGAATAAGAATCCAGGTGCACACAAAGCATATACCCATTCATGTTTTCTACAAAAGATGTAGTAAGTCAAACACCTAGGCATTCATCTATATGAGTTGTTCTTTAAATGATTTCACTAAATAGTGAGTATATAAAAAAAGGATGGAAAGTATATGTTTTTAGGTTTCATAACATTTAACCAAACAGACATGATTTTTTTCATGCCCACACGTTCATGTTGATTGAGTGTTTTATGTGCTAATAAACATTATCTAGTATAAACAAGGTGGAAAAATCAAGGAAATTCATTATTTCATATTCAATATATTGTATATGTCATGTGAAACACATGAAAAAGTATATGTGAGGCCAGAAAATTAGTCAGAAATATGAATTCTCAGCCTGAGAATTTTTTTCACTGAGGAAACTAATCATTATTGGTGATTTAAATCGTTGAGCAGGACCAATAGATTAGAGATTGTTGAAACTCCATGAATAATAACATGATCATGTGAGATCCAACAATCTCATGGAATAATATTATAAAATAATCCAAAAGTGGATTAATACATCTAAAGAATGATTTTAAAGTTGGGTGAATAACCACTTTTTGGAAGAAGAAGGTGCATTGATGTTGTGGGGTTTAAACAGCTGGAAATTGGGGTGTTTAAAAAATAACTATTTGTAATCATCTTCTGATAAATTAAAGAATCTGTGTTGGGTAGAATAACCAAAACGTTAAGGAGAATGTAATTGTAACAAACCATGTAAATCCCAATGATCAAGGTTTTAGTTTTACTACTTCCATTGAAGAGTGTATTGAGGACTTAAAAATCCATATTGGTTAAAATGCAATCTAAATGGGGAAATTCAAAAATATAAAAAATTGTAATGTGGGATCACAAATTCACCCCTCCCATGTTAGTGATCTTTCACTATTCTTGGTATTTTATGGAGGGGAGAATATATATAAATAATTTCAATGATAGTATGTATATTATTATAATTTGGTTATTCCATAAAGGATAAAAACGTTTACTATAGTTTTTCAGACCATGAAGATCAATATTTTTCATCGTTACTTATACTTGTTCATCATTGTGTTTTTTGGAAATATAATTATCTACTATTCAATAATGGTCCATCATTCTAGTAACATGGTTATTTTCCTGAGTATTCACCTTCTACATAAGGCTTACTTCATTTTTCAAATTGTGAATTTTATATTATTGAGAAGATGTCCCTATGAAATATTGTTTCCAAGATCGGTTTATCTATTGAACTAGAGAATATTGAGGTAGTTATGTATTATACAAGTCCTCCAGATATGTTTAATATGATGTTATTTTTTGGATTATTAAAACATTACCTATTAATTATCTTGGACTATTACTAACATTCAACACCCATTAAAACTCTAACAAATAATGCAATGAAGTTCCCATGGTCAGATTAGTGTAACGATTCTTTCCTCAAACGGATGAGGATGTTAAAAACTGCTCCATCACTAACACTCCCTAATCCTAGGATTGGGTATGCAGTGTACTATGTTGGATAAGATGTATTCTTGGGGGATTAGCTGACATAATGAGATTAGGTATTATCATTTGGGTCACAATGAATATGACACAATTAGTGGAATAATACTAAACATGAATTGAAGCTAGTAGATATGGTCCACACTCTCATGTTTTAGAGACACTATGTCTTCACATTCATATTTTTTATATACATGAAAAAAGGATCCATTTTTATATATTCAATTATAGAGACCTAATCCTAATATTGAGGAACTAGGTTTATCGTTTTCATATGTTTTACTTTGATATGGATTTTTAACAATGTAAGTGTAATTTCATTATCGAAGCCCATATCTATAATATGGGGGCTCAACATGGGGATGGTAATAATACATCTTAGGATATGTCGTCCATCATGAGTTTTTGGATGATTAGAGGATTTATTATTTTGAGGATCAAGTATACGTTACTTGTACACCCATGTTGAATACATATTCACATGTTGATCACTGAATGGTTATATAGGTTTTCAAACCATGATGTTCCATCAAAAGGGAGCATCTGGTGGATGGTGACTCATTTCCTAGATGGATGATATATGATGATAATGGGACATTCGTAAATTTGAGATTAATACTCCATTCTTCCAGTAAAAAAAATCTTCTAGGAGATTACCATATATATTAATGGTAAGTAGATACTAGTGTGACCATCATGTATCAATAAAAAAATGACAGTTATGGTGGTTAGGGTAGATGTGGTATAATGTACCTTTCTTCCCCATAAGACTTATTAGTTAGAGGGTGAAAGATGAGTACCAAAAATATGGTTTTTTTATATAGGTAGTTCTTATACCAATGTGGATGTTGACATATGTCATGAGGTATTGTTGATGGGATTATCTAGGACCCTAAGAAATCAAGATATAGTATGGGTTATTGTTAGTCATCTTATAAATAAATCTCACTTCTTTCCAATCTGAGTGACTATCTACATTTTGGTTTTGGAATGTCTTGTTGAAATAAAAAGGGAAACAAGTGATATTGTGTGTTGTGTAACATCAATATAATGTCAGAATGTCTAAAAGGAATATATATGTTATATAATATGTGTTTATAATCGATCATATATTTTAGTGGTTTGGTCTATTTTTACCTAGCTGTAGTTGGTCTTTTTTATAAAAAACATATTATCTATTTGATTATATGTAACCTTATTATTCCATATATGGAGGGTTCTTCCAATCACCACTCTATTGTACTGAGGAAAGTGGGGGAGAATTCGTTTTTCCCATCATTTATCATGAAACATCCAAGAGAACGAATCATATTTAGAATATTTTTATCACTACATAAAGTAGAAAATCTATTATGTTATCAGTGAGAGGATCCTATCATAGTTCATTGTGGGTGATTTAGATTTCATGAGAGTGAAACTTCGGTTAGGGAATCAAAATCTTTTGAAGTATTAAAAGATAACATGAATTTTTTTGGGTTACTTTGAGATCATCAAGAAACTGGGGTTAGTGACATGCTATTTATACCTACCTCTATTTATTCAGGAAATAAATGATTTGTTCTATGATTATTAGCTTCAGACAAACATGTTCTACCTTGTGCACGTAATTTATTTCTATTTAATGGATATAGAGAATGAGTAATCATATCTATAACATCCCTTGATTTTTTTTGAATAGATTGTGAAATTCCTTAGTGATTAGATGGAACTACTTCTTCAAATTTAGTTGATACATCGACGTATTCCATAATATATATGGGTGTCTGAATTTAAAATAGATCTTAGTGTCTTGAGATCATTTAGAAACAATCCAATATACTCTTCTCTTTGTTGGGACATCCATAGAGGGGGGATTTATAAAGCCCTGAATTCCATGGTTTTTAGATTTTTTTTCTAATTTTCAAAACGGATTGTGGACCTGAGTAGTTAAATGGGTTTTAAATAAGTTTTTTTGAATTTTTTACTTCCTAACAAAAGGATCCACACTTTATCCTAAGTGGATATTCCATAGTGGTACAACCCATACCCCATTTACTAGGAAAAATTTTATATATTCCATTTAGAAGAGCTTACATTGTATCCATGGCCATGAATGGAAACAAGATGGAGTCTCTGTCATGGACATGATCATTACGTCATAGTTCAAAGAAGCAACATCCTAGGATATTGGATCATACCATAGGTATAAGTTTATTTCAATTAGTGATGGATACGAGGGTCACTAGTATTTGGGCGGTTAATGGTTTATGAATTTTTATTTTGGAACTTTTTATTTACAAATATTTGGGGGTATTATGAAGGAATATTCCCATGAATGTGATCAATAGGTCATTCTTATAAATAACTACCTTATCCTCCCTAATTCATCACCATTATATGAATTCTATATGGCCACAAAAAATCTACAACCCTATGTTCAACCATACTACTCCATAATCCACTATAATGAAAAATGGGTTTTCCCTTATAGACCATACTAGAATGAACCTATATTGTACTATTTACTTTTCACATTGGTGATCCTATTTCGGCATAACACTACACAATAGTGTTCCTTTTTTCACCTTGTGGGTCAGATCAATTACACCTCCATGCCACATCCATCATACTTTAACCTTTCATCAACATTGACATCCAACAATATTGAGTGTTTTTCTTGTCATATTTATCATTTCCCCCCTCTAAAATGGTAGATTAATTTAATAATGTTTTATAAATTATAGGATTCATTAGAGTGTGATATTAATATAGGTGGGTTTATGAACATTGGTTTTGGTGAGAAAAAATATTGTTAATGTAACACCCAAATATTTTATTGTACATTATCTTATTAAACTAATTCAGTATCATGTGCTACATGCAACACCAAGTTTGAGTGCACCCGGACTTACCAAACTAGCCATTCAAAAGTGTCTACGAATAGTATTAACTGAATTTTGAATTTTAATTAATCATAATAATCTTAGAATCCATATTATGAGTTTCATAAACATAATGTAAGAACAAATTCATTTTTTCAGATAAAAGAAGAATTTTTTGAAAGAAATTGGAATTTTACAAACTTTTAAAGAGGAACCCTTTTAAATCCAACATTTGAAACATTTATATATTAAATATGACAGAATAAACATCTTCTTTAGAATAGGGGAAAAAATTAGTTTTGATAATTTTTTGGTGTTTTTCTGATAACATTCATTTTTGGGTGAATAATGAAAAATATTAAATTTTAACTGAAAACAACATTTTTTAATCCAAATAATTTATAGATATAAACTATGTATTTGAATATTTTGGAAGTAAAATTAGATTTTATTTTTATCATTTAATACAACTTTGTTCATTATATGTAATTTCACATTTAAATTTGTCATAAACACATGTCAATCTTTTGATAGATTTTACTATAAAAACCAGATTTTTGGTTTTGAAAACAAGAATTAATTTTAAATAAATAAATGAAACATATATGTTTTTAATTTGGTGAAATATAATTACTTTTTGAATTTATAATATCAAATTATATTATGGTTAATTTTTTGTATTTTTCTGAAAACATTCAATTGTTTTATGAATACTGAAAAACATTACGTTATTATTTAAATCTGATTTTTTATTTAAATAAATACTTTTTTATTTAAATTTATTTGAAGTAAAAATTGATATATAATACCTATATAAGTTCAATTTAATTAATATAAGTCATTTTATAATAATTTTAGACATATAAAATTTAATCGAACTTTTTATTGTCTTTTACCCACCTCCTTAGAGCATTTGCAAATTTGCATAAAACATATTTTTTACACTTATGTGAGTTTAATTCCAAAATTACAAGAGACATGGTTAATATAAATAAGTAAAATGGTGGTCAATTAGATGAAAATAATTTTTTTTGAATGGTAACTTTTGACTTTTATTTACCGCGATTAAAAGTAAATAGGGTAATTAAGGATAAAAATGTTATAACAATTACCCTAACACATGTATTAATTTTATTGGATAAGTATTATTCAAAAAAACTCATAGGAATAAAATATTATCCTTTAGGTCCACTTTTATTATATTAGGACATTTGTTATTTTTTAATTTAAAGAAGAGTTAAAAGTGTTAAATTCACGTTTTCATAACTAAATCATTTTAAATATAGTGTTATACATAAGGTAAATTAGACTATAAATATTAATTAGAAAGATGAAAAGATTTCCTACATAATTATATTTTATTTATAATTTTTATATATTAAATTTATAAATTTATTTATGACACAATGATGATGCAGTAATCCCCTTATTAATAAAAGAATAAAATAATTGATATTATAAATAAAAAAATAAATGTAATTTGAGACTTTTAGTAAAATATAATAATTTTAGAGGTTAATATGACTTTTTAGGGTTGATTATATACATTTTTTTCAATGTATTCCTGAAGTTATTACGTTAACAAAAAACGAATACCAAATAGTGTCAAATTTGACATAAAATAGTTATTAAAACAAAAACTATATTATTGGTTGATATAATATTACTAAAAATATATGGTATGGAAAAATGGCATATATATTTTGATATATGTCATTAATTATCCACTTGATATTTTCTTGGATTTTTAGAGTATATTTATTAACCATGTAGTGTTAGAATACTAGAAGACATGGTAAAAGTTAAACTATTTAACAAAGAGTCAAATTTAAAAGATATGGTTAAAATGGTAACCTAAACTTGTCTGAAACCTATTTGTTGAGAGGATTTCAACCCATAACCACATAAGTCTTTACATAAATTCATTTAGAGCCATTATAAACCATAAATGTTTGGATAATAAATTAATACTTTAATCTTTTCCTAAAGTGACCCTCACCCCTCTTATGAAAGGTCACTTCCCCTTATCTCAATATAACACCTCAAAATCCATTTTTCTCGGCCATAACTTTCCCAAATATCCTCCCAACATTCATCCCTTCATCATAGAGGCCTTCCTTTTTCCATAAAACCAACCTATGGATTCATTTTGATCAATTCAAAAGGAAGAACCCAATGAAGAGGTTAATATTTCATCATCTCTTTCAAGTTCATTTCAACTTCCATTTCCTATTTCATTGTTGTTTCAATTATAAAATAACAAATCCAGTGTCTTCTATAAACTGTGATGTTATTATAAAAATGGTTCAACCATATTCATTATTATATCCATCCTAAATATGACAATGTCACCATACAAGCGTACGTACAGATTACCGTCTCCACGTCATGGTGTGGTTTGTTATTCAAGAATTTAGTTATTTTGTATGGGTATAATAATGAGTATAACTGATGTAAATAATAAATATAACCCATTAATTCTACTTTAGATATGATATACCATCCAATTACATACAATTTCTCCATAAATATAATGATACTGTCTCTCGTGCTTACGTACGGATTATCGTCTCCATGACGCGATGTGATTCATTTCCACGATCACCATTCAACGATAATTATAAATATATATTGATAATAATTATGAAATATATTACATAATAATTATATTGGATATATTAATATATATATATATATAGGTACTTACATATGTGTTTTTCACTTACTTCCATTCAATACGATATGATGATGGAAACAAGGTTTATGCATACGAACTACATACCACCTCCATAAACGGTACATTCCATTTCATATATATTTATATTATAAATATTTATATTCAAAATTTATATGATATATAAATCAAGGTTTATATAATTTCAATATTTAAATCATGATCTAAATTATACAATCAATAATAACAAGTTAAAACTGGTACGATAAAGAAAGTGATTATTACCAAAAATGGTAATTTAACATGGAAATCATTATTAAATGGGTAGAATAAAGTCATAAATGAATCATGTATGATATAATAAATATTAATATGGTTATGGTATAACCTAATAACATAATATGGTCATTATACAGGTGTTTAAATGTACCCTCGACTATAATAAAGTGCAAGGTAAGGGTTATTTCCTCAATCTCATTATTATTCGAGATTGTTTATGTGTAAGTATTTACTGGGAAATATTTATCATCGATACCAATATTTCAAAAAATTGTTTTCAAAAAGAATCTATTAAGGTTTTATGGGAGGGTGTATTTAACTAGATAATCATTTTAAATGTTTTTATGATTTATATTTCTAAATCCTTTTAAATAATTTCTTTGTTTTCAAAAGGATTCTAAGGATTTATTTATATTGACATGGATATTTTGAAATGATAATTCTTTTAAAAAGATTCAAAGTGTTATGAGACCCTTATATTCAAAAATATCTCTTAAATTAATTAATTTATAAATGTGTCAAATTTAAATGTTTTCATGAAAAATGGATATTTCTATCAAAGAGTTTTACAAAAAAATTTCCTCTATGTCAACATTCATTGATGGATTTTAAACTTGTTTAATGTTTATTTATTATGATACAAATCACCCATATCGTATTGATGTTTTTGTGATATGATTGACTGTGGTTGAGTTTTCTTATAACTTTCAGGTTTTATTAATAGAGTATTGATATTTCATATGCTAGTTTTAATATGAATATTTATGTTATGTTTAAACCTTTTCATATTAGGAATGCATTTAACATAGTAAGTGATGGGTGGAGCTCGATATAGCTCCATGATGCATCGTTAGGTCTCAGGAGACAATTAGACATGGAATTGGTTGAGGCCTTTCCCAATTTGATATATGGTTCTGGCCGAGTCCTAAATCATTTTTAGACTTTTTGGTCGAGGCCTTTACAAGATGTTTCAGATTTTTTGGCATTATGCCTTCCATCATTATGAAATTAGTTATTACATGTGATTATTCGATTAGTATAATATCCTTTTTCATGTTAATATTGTAATTTTTTATTTTTATTTTCCATATTATTTTCATGTTTATATTTAAAAGGTGGTTGTTTTTATAACACATCTTTCCTTAATAGATTATAGATTCCACTAAATTATCTACCCTTACAAAGAATATGAGCTCACCGCTTTCTAATGTTTTATTTTCCTAATATCCCAAGAAGTTTTTTAGGATTGATATGCAGGTTTATGATATGAGAACAATGAAATTCTCAAAGTATTATTTGTATTATGTTTTAAGTTATAAAGTGTAATGTAATTTTCATGTATATAATCAATTTTCCAATAATGCTAAACTGATCGGTCCTTTGGGACTTGATTCCTTGTAACCCTACCAAGGAATTAAAATATTACACCAACTCTGGGCTTTCGGGGTCTGGGAATTTTAGTTAAACTCTTTTTCAACTTGCAAAACTATGATTAAGAAGTTCTTTAACTATTTTTCTCTTCATTGTACTTATTTCAACGATGATTTTTTTTTGGAATATTTGACACCATTATTGATTTTGATCACATGTGTGTGTCAATATATATTAATATTAGTTATGATATTTTCATTCCAAAATGATATTAGTGTATATTTTTTAAATTTTTTTTTGTGATCATATAATTCTAGAAGTGATGAAATATATCAATTTTTTTATGATATTCGTACTTGTATTCATCACCATATATGTGTGTTACTAGGCCATGGTAGTAATAGTTTTACTTGAGATTGGTGGATTTCTATAACATGATCATCCCATTAGTTGGGGAGTATTTATGATAATAGATTATGGAAATAAGGGACCTATGAAAAGAGATTAGGTATACATTATCCTTACAAAAATATTGTACATTAACTCTAGGATTCATTGATTTTCTAGATACAACTCACTATGGGGAAACCTGGTTGATGTGTGTTTTTTTTCTTGTTCATTTGGTCAACAAGATATATTCTTCTCTTGATGGATATATGACACATGGTTTCAAGTATAAGGAAAACTATGATGATGCTATATAGGGACTCAACAGTTTACTACTATGTTATTCCATTACATTTCTGTATGGGGTGAATGCATTTACAATCATGTTTTTCTTCATGTATGGTTATTGTAGTGATGGTTATTTTTTTATAGTTTGTTTCTACAATTAGGATTTTATTTTTATAATGAAATACACATGTTGTACATGTCCACAATAAATTATGGACACACTAGTGTTTTCCAACATAGTCTTGAACTCACACACTACTAATGATTTTCAATTAATGTTTTAAATGTAATATTCTTTTAATTTTTTAAATGATCTTTTATTTATTTTTATAGAAAATTTAAAAGGAATACTATTTTTCATATACATAATATGAAAATAATTTTTCATAATCAAGAATATTCAATTCATTCAAGAAACATTTACGTGATTCCTTAATTATTTAAAAATAATATATTCCTTTATATTTGTTAAATAGTTATATGATAATATGTTTTTAAAAAACTAAAATGGGTATTTTCCTTAATGATTATTATAATGATATTTTCATGAATTCATTATATTTGATAGAATCCATTGTGATTACAAATGATTTCTAGGTTATATAATCCAATTATTCAATATTTTTTCTTTATAAAGAAGATATATGGTTATGGTGATGAAATATTGATGAATCCTACATTTTTTCAATGGGTTATTATATGATGATTTTTTATGATCTAATGGCCTAAATATGACTGGTTTTATGATTCTGTAATAGGGAGTACCATTATTATATAGACAAATAATAGTTTGGATAATTTTTAATGTTTTATTATCTCAATGAGAAATTTTTATGTTTTCCAATTGATAAAAAAATGGTCCACAAGAGGTAATCCCAAGACTAAAAGTTTACATTAGAGTTTTTCCAAATATCAATGTTTATACATAGGTTGTTAGCCCAAACCTAAATTGTATCGAATTTTAATGTGGTCATACATAACATAAGATTATTATTATTTTTATGGAACAGATACAAAACAATATTTTGAAATAATATAAAAATAATTCTATATTCCCATGTATCATGATCCATGGCTACTTTATGACTCATGTCTTATAAAATTCAATGAATTTTTCCATGACCCATGATTATCATCTAGTAATTTATCAGTATAAAATCAAATGGTTATGATCATGTTTAAATTATTGCGACCCTAGCCTTATATACATTAACATTACATCACTTGTTCACAATATATAATTTTTTTTCAAATTGACACCAAATTATCATATTATTTTACTGAATATGGAAATATGGAAATGTAAGTTATGATATGTAATAATAAACATTAGCATAACATAAGAATATATCATGAAAATTGTAGTGAAGGAAACAAAAAAATTGGTGAGAAAAAATTATTAGTAACTATAATCATGGGTGTTATGTATGAATAATCATGGGAATAAGGGGGTGATAGAAGTATCATGATATTATAATATCATACCATGTATATCTAAGGACACAAACATGAATAATGGCATAATGATAAAAATTTCATAAGACATGAATAATAAGGGAAACAATAAAATATAAATACTATAGGAATAAAAAATCTAATTTACAGCATACAAAAATCCTAAAAAATCCAATTGCATTGATACATTTTATGACCTTCACAACATGTTAGTCATGGGATAAAACCTGTGTAACTACATCAGGATTTGGATTCCCTCCCATGTATCCAGTAGTTTTAGGATTAGGATTTCCACTCACATGCCCTCTTGGTTTGAGCATATGATGCCCTCTTGTTTTGGTCTTCGGATATCCACCCTTGTAACCTCTTGATTCAGGATTATGTTCCCCTCTTAATTTGGGAATGTGATAACCTCCTGTGTACCCTCTTGTTTCAAGCATAGGATGACCACCCACGTACGAAAATGTTTTAGTCTTATGATAACCTCTTATTTCTTGAATGGGTTATCCACCTGTGTACCCTATTGTTTTGGGCTTAAGATACCCTCTGGTTTTAGGAATTGGATTCCCTCCCATGTACCCTCTTGTTTTTGTCTTATGGATCCCTCATATGTAACCTCTATAGATTCTTCATCATTTATTGTTACCTAGTATATTAGATAAAGATATAGGTCCCACCAATCACATGATAAAATCATAAATACATGTTCCCCAATATAATAAAATTTACATCATATGATAAACCATAAAAATAGATGGTTTTATAAGCCTTATATCATAAACCATGGAGTGGTATATGAATCATAAAGACTTCATCATATCATAACATTTTGAAAATATAGAGGTTTAAAAATAATTTCATCTAGGAATTATTGGTTTATGGAATTGGGTTTCATAAGCATTCATCACGGTATAACCCATTGATGAGAAATAGGTTTCATAAGAATATAACACATGGAAGTGTTATAGGTTTAAAAAACATATTACAAGTGAAATATACATGATCATTCATAAATATCATGAAATTGAAATAGAAGATATTCCAAGAAATAATAGAAATTGATACTTTTGATCATTTCATAAAAATTCAAGAGTAACACCAATGTATGTCATCATATATGGAAAATAATTTTTTATATACCTTTTAAAACCCCATATAAATTAATTAATCTTTTTTCTTTCAAATAGGATTTTTAAAACCTAAATTAATTTTGAATCTATATTTATGAAAATAATATTAAAAATTATAAACAATTCAACAAAATATTTCAAAACATATTCCATTGAAAACATTTTTAAAACATATAATGAATGCTTCTTAAAAAATTTAATCCAATTATTTACATATAGTTTGAAATGTTTTAAACGAAACATTGAAAATCATTTAAAACAATGAAGCCTTTTTGAAAACCTTTTTAAATAGAAATAACATTATGATAGTTAATATATAAAATATTTTGAAAAAATATATTTTTTTTATAAAATTACTTTCTAGTATTTTAATGGATGATCCAAAGGAATGGAGGTCATGATGGAGGGTAAATTCGTAGATACTAGACATTTCATTATCCCAATTAAATTTATTTAAAAAATCCCTTGACCAAAAATTGACAAGAAATTGATTTTTTAAAATACCATTTGATTAAATATTTAAAACATGAGTAAAACATTCCTTCAAATACAATTAGAAAATACATGAATATTTTGGGTAACATTTTTTTGGGAAACAAGGTTTGATGGAACACAGATTTTTGAATGAAGATACGGTAAAGAGTGTTTTTCCTAATTACACATTCTTAAATGTATTATGTTCCATAGGGTAAAAAAATTGTAACTATAAATGAATATATCATTAAATTAGAGGTGAAAAATTTTATTGAGTGTTCTATATATATGGATTGTATAACTTTATCAAAATATGTATAAACATCAACAATCCCGATGAGTGATGATATTGTTTCAATTAACTCTTTCCAATAGGAATCTTTGAACCATACTACAAATTTATGAAAATAAAGATAAATGTTTCTCCATATATCTTTAATGTACTTTTATTCAATATATAACTTTTCAACGGTAATATATACACCTCATGAAAAAATATTGATCTGTAACATGACATGTGTCTCAGCGAAGTGAAATTCATAATAATTACATTATCGATTTGGGAACATTTCAAACATAAACCCCCTAATATAAATATCATAAAATAGGTATATAGATACCAATTAATATATCTATATAAATCATATAATACATACATAAGTATTATACTCACTACATAATAGGAATGGAGGGTGAATGTTGCATGTTTTCTGAAGGAAATAAATATTGTGACGAAATACCCTTTATTTCTTGACTCTCATCGTACACATACAATAATATTGTATAATAAATATTTGTTCATTATAAATATATCATTGGACCATATTCAAATATATACTAACATATAGTGATTATTATAACTATATATTATCATGTGGTTAATAATTCTATGTTGAGGTTTCACATTGGGTAATATTCGCTTTGATTTTCACAAGTGTATTAATTTGTTATATATTTCGTCCTAAAAATATATCATGATTTGGATGACTGAAAAAGTGATATAATTTACATTTCTATTATTAATTTTATTATCATAATAATCAATAATATGTAGAATAATTAAATGGAATACATTGTTCATGAAAATGGTAGGTCGTATGCATGCATGAATGTAGTTTCCATTTTTATCTGTAATATTGAATGTAAAAAATAGCTAATGACATATATATCTATGTAAACTCGTTAGAGAATAATTATCATGTCATATATATGGTATAATTTTACCAAATTAATCCTTAATACATTCTAGGTAAATTGTGATTGAATCGCATCGCATTAACGGGGTGGTAGTCCACACTTCCTAAAACGATATTATCACACTTACACAAAAATATACCATACAAATAAAAATGTTTTTATAGAATAATAGAATATTAAAGGAATATAAAGTATCATATACATCATATATAAATAGTGTTTCCAACATCATTTCCACCATGGTAGGTTGTAAATGGAATATGAGCAATCATATTTATATGATGTGGTAGTAAGGTGTAGAAATCATTAGTATATTTTTTATAACTTAGATATATGTGTGTGCAAGTATATATCGAAATATTATAATAAAAATATCATAGTACATTAATGATACTAGTTTTATTTCATAATAGGGTAATAAAGAAATTTTAGGGGTGGATAATGGAAATAAGATATGGAAATAAGATAATAGAGCATGATGGACGATGTGAGCGCTTCATTGTGTAGCTCCTTTTGGTTTTAACCAAAGGTATTATTTAGAATTAATTCATAAAATTGGATGACTCAATGAGAAATTGAGGTAATTATTTATTTGGATTTTTAATAATCAATATTAAACAATTTTTTAGAGAGGTGTGGGGAAGGGGGAGAGGTGTTGGCCTTTTATAGATGTGGGAAAGAACTCACTGGTAATTTCTAAAAATAAGTTTGGTATATTCATGTTTTTCCTACTAAAAGACATCCAAAAGAATAAAAATCAATAACAGAAGTATCAAGGGATAATAATTCAATAAAAGTTATTATGAAAAGTGTATAGGTAATTTGAGACCATAATATTATGGTTGAGTCCTTCATTTGGCATAATTTTTCTTTAATTGTTGTAATTAATATTAACTACCTTCACTAATATTATTTGTAAAAACTTATTTTTACTGTTTTAAAAATAATAAATTATTATTATTTAATATAAGAAATCATATTTTCCAAATTCTAATCAAATAAGTTGTGGAAATTAAATTAAATTTAACCCATATAATAGGATATCAATGATGGATTTTAATGGAAAAACGTACAAAATATGATTATGTTTTATATCAAATTTCAATGTGAAAATGGTTTAAATAACATAATATTGTTTAATTTATATATCTATTTTCTATATAATTTAAATCCAAATTATTATATAAGTTTAATAAAAAATAAATAATGCGGAAAATTAGTTTAGATTTAAAACTCAGCATTCATCAATATTCATTAAAAATGATGTTTCTCAGAACAATCCCCAAAATTCACCCTAAGATAATATCAACATTAGGAAATTAAAAATTAAGTATATTTTACCAAATTAAATATATAAATAGACGTAAAATTATTTTCATTTTCTTCACAAAAGGAAATGTAGAGTTTTTAATTGGAGAAAAAAGTATTTTAAAACATAGAACGAATTTACAAAAAATTATATTTTTCATTATATTTAGATTTTATTAAAATAAAAAAATTATAAATAATATTGAAAAGTATTTATTACTTGTAAAATTACTAAATATCATTGATAGGTTATAATTATCTTGTTTAAATAATTATCACAATAAACTGATGTTTTGTAGAAACAGAGAGTTTCATTTAGTGCCCTCGAGTTAGTTTTGGGTGTAGCGGTACAGAAGTCAGTTTGGTGTGAATGAAATGTTTGATATAGTTAATTCACACAATAGAATCTATATGTTGTATTTTTTAATTGAATAATATCATAAAGATGAAACTAATTCAAAAAAATTTAAAAATATATATGTGTTATATTCTACACACCCTAAAAATTAAATCACACACAAAATTCATTTGGTTTATCAATGGATTAATACCATAATGTTACTTTAATAAAAACCCACATCATAAAATAGAACAATAAAACAACTAATAAAAAATAATCATGGAAATATAATAGGTACATAATGTAACATAGAACTAGTTTTCCACATTGGAGAACATGGGTGTGATGTGAATACATGAACATGGAAAATAAATATAACCATCAAGTTATGATAGGGAGTGATATAGGACATGTTTTAGGGAATGATAAAAATAAAAGTCCTAATCTATGGAGTCATTAAAATAGTAATTTATATACTCATAAATCATTATAATAAGAATATCTTTTATTTCAAGATCCATTTTAAATTGTTTTAAAAATTTATTAGGAGATTCACTTACCTAATTTTGTCATAATCACTTACTTTATTGTTACTTAGTAAGCATCCAATTCATCTATTTTAAAAATAAATGAAGGTGAATTTTTCATTCCTAAATCATTAATATATCATGAGATCTATAAACAGAATGATAGTTTATTCCATCTATCATTATCACAAAAAACAATTGGATAATTTAAAAAATATGAATAAATCCACATATGGAGAGATAATAATTTAATATCACAAATTTAATCATATGTTTAATCTAAACATTACTAAAATTTATAACCCTATAACCCTTATAAAATATAATTCCCCCTTTATTCTATAAAAAATAACTCATCTTATACCAAAAAAAATTTCATTTAATGCATGGCTATATCCATGTACTGATCAAATATCATATGTGATTTTATAGTTTCGTAATCCTTATAGAGGAAGATAATCACATGAAATCTCACAAAAGGATGAAAAATAATATTTTCCAAGCTATTATTCATACAAAATCAATGATAAAAATTACCATCTATAGATGTGAGGATAATTAATTCTTAATTTACATGGTTCGCTTCAACCATTATAATATCATAATATTTTCCTTTTTTGCACTACCTTAAAAGTTTTTTTGTGGCTTATATTTCACATTAGTTGTTGGATTGGGAAAAATTTTAGAATTCCATCCAACCACCATGAAACTGAAACACCTCTGTGTGGGAGGTGCGTTCTTTGTGGGTTTCTCATCATTTTCATCATTAGATGTCTTCCTCCCATCACATAGACATTCAACCACTCAATGACCATCCCTTCCACCCTTAAAACATTTAGTATCCCCCATAATAAAATTCACTCAATGTTTGTTTCCACAATTTTTGTGTAAATGAAGCCTCATTTTCGTATCTCCATTTGTACTGTGATTTTCCTTTTAACTCCATTATCCATTTCATGTCAAAACTATGAGATAGATTCCAAAATCCAACCACAATTCAAACATTTATAGAACATAAAAAAACCACTTCTATGATTATAATGACTCTTATATCCAAGGCCTTATTAATAATAGATTTAAATCCAAAAATGAATCTATCAATTTTTATTTTAGTTTGATTGATAATACACAAGGAGTACCACAAATTCCATGTTAAATTTTATTCCTAAGAATGAACAGGTTCATCATCCTTATGAATAATATCTACGTATTTCATTTCCATCATTGTTTGATGAATCTGATGATAGTATTTATTAGAAAATATGGTTTGAATTCGTCCCAATCTATGGAGTAAATTTCTACATCCTACCTCATATTATTAATTAGACTAATTTGTGGATCTGCTTCACCTTATAACCAATAAACGGCCAAAATGAAATTTTTTTGTTCTGAACATGGAATAATGGAAATTATTTTTAGTGGTACTGATCCATGATTAAGCAACAAGTGGATCAGAAGACTCAATGAATGAAGGTGGATTTTTTCTACTGAATGATTAAAAATAATGGTGTTCCCTCCTTTGATCATATTTTAGTCTATTATGGTTCATGTATTTTGAAATTTGGGTAAGTATAATAAAGATATTTTTTATTCATACTCTTATATATTTCATTATCTCACATGTTTAATTGTTGAATTGTCTATTGGAATCACAATTAATGCAGTTCCTTCGGGTTTCAGTAATTATCAGAAACTAGAATAATAGATTAAGAAACAATTATCAAAGAGTAAAACCACATAGTCATGATAAATAAACACTTACTATATATATAAACATTGAAACCCTCTTTAATTTATGACACCTAAGGTTTATCATAGGGTATTTATAGGAAACATGTTTTTAAATCACTCATGATGGTTTGTGAAGTGTTTTTTAATTCCCAACACATATCCCCTAAGAATGTAAAACATGGTGGCATAAAGGCTCATTGTCATGTAAAATGATAGGAAAAATTAGAACTAACAAACCATGTCATAGTTTTCACCCCTAGGTACATCATTATTAGAGCCACATGAAATTATAGAACCCAGACAAGGATGTATTTCTAGGAAACCACTCACTCTATCCTTTACAAAAATTAGAAAACATTTTCTTATAACTTTCGATATACTTATTATTATCCTTATATACATCTCTATAAATATCATAAAACATATTCCTAGGGATATCGTTAATGTTTCCCCATACAATTTACCAAAGAATGTTAAACTCTACGTCTGATAACAACTTTAACATCCCTATTTTTACATACATTAACATTACATCACTTTTTGACATTACAAAAAAAAAATATAAAATAGAATCATAATGACCTTATTAGTTTAGGGCCTTCGGAAAAATGGAATTGTAAAAAATAATTCATGGGTGAGATACATTATATCCCCCAAGGTTCTACATTAGTATAACCCTTCTTAGACCCACAATACATAAACCAAATTTTTATATCATGTGAAAGGAAATATAAAAAGGGGTGATCTAAGAGTCTTAATAAAGAAAAAATGGATATATTTAAGTATAAACATAAAAATAAGTGTGTGAGAATGTGATAATGACATTTAAAGATCATACCCTTCATATAAAAGATAATAAACATGAATCATGATAAAATTATTGTCATTTTATAAGACCTAAACCATTAGTTAAATAATCGAATATGAATTTCATATGGGTTGTAAATTAATTTTGTGGAATACACAGAAACCTAGAAAATCATACATTGGAGATACCAAACATGACTTTTACAACATGTTTTTCTTTGGATAATAACTTGTGTACCTACTTTAGGCTTGTGATTCCCTCCCTTGTATCATCTTGTTTCATGATTTGGATGTCCAGCCATGTACCCTCTTATTTTGGGAATATGATTCTTTATTATAAAAGGATTTGGATGTCCGTGTGTGTACCCACTAGTTTTGGTCATAAGATTCCCTCTTATTTAGGGATTTTGATGATCTCATGTGTACCATTTTTTTGGGGATGGGATGTCCACTTGTGTATCCCCTTGTTTCTTTCTTATGACTCAATCATGTATTGGGATTGGGTTTTCCTCCTCTATACCCTCTTATTTTGGTCTTATGATTCCCTCTTTTTTCATGCAAGGGATTCCATTTAGTGTACCCCGTTTTTTGGATTTTGATTCCCTCCCATGTACCCTCTTGATCTTATAAAACATTTATTGTTACACGATTCATTTGGAAGATGATAGAGGGACCACCCATCAACTAATGAAATCCTAAAATATTGTGCCACAAGTTAAAAAAACAGGATTCATAACATGAACCATAAGAATTTATATGTTTCCTAAACATTATATCATAAACCATGAAATTAAATTGTTATCATAAACTTTTCATCATATAATAACATAAAAATTTATAGGTTTCATACTCTTTTAATTCTAGAATAACTGCTGAAATGGTGTAGGATTCATAAGAATTAATCTAGGTAGAAACCATTTATGAGAAAATGGTTTCATAAGATCATTACCCTTGGAAGAGGAATGGGTTTCATAAACATATATATCATGAAAGATAAATGGTATTTCATAAACATCATGCCATAAATATTTAATCCATTCAGCGAAATAATATGAATGGAACATTTAGACCATTTCCCAAAAAGTAATGCATAACAACAATATGTTTCATCTTATAAAGAAACTAATTTTAATGTATGTTATAAAAAAAATCATTAGAAAATTATCTTTTCTTCTTAAGAAAAATCATTTTAAAACAATAAACATTTTGAAACCCATTTTCATGAAATAAACCAAGTAAAAATATAATGTAATACTTGAAAATATTTGGAAAATATCTTCCTTTGAAAAAATATTGATCACCTATAATTAATTTCTGATAACTATATTAAAACCATTTCATTGGAAATACATTGAGAACTTATAAATGATTCTTTGAAAATCATTAAAAATAATAATACAGTTTTGAAAATGTATTTCATTGAAAATAATTTTAAAATATTGAATTTCCAGAATAATAGGAAAATTTTTTATTTTAATAAAAAATATCAGTGTGTTCTTATAGATGAATCATCAAGAGAATTCCATTCATGATAGTGTGTAAATCAAAAAATATCGAAAATTATTTTTTTCATAGTATGTTTCTTATAATATATTCATGACTATAAAATGACTATAATATTTCATTCTAAGATTTTTTTGTCCAAAAATTTAATAAAAATGTAACATATTTTTTCAATTATCATAGGAGAATTTTTGAAATTTTTTGGAGACATTTATTTTTGTAAAAATTGGTTTGATGGAACATAGATTTCATACCATAGATAGAATAATGTGGGGATTTCTTAAAATCAAATTTCTAACAAAATTATATAATATGGAGTGGAATAAATGGTACCAATTAATGAGGATATAATGAATGAATATATAAAAAAAATAATGACTTTTCTAGAGATATTGAACCTAATATTTCATCAATGAAAATATAAATATAATGAATCATGAAAAGTGATGATATTATTACAATTAATAATTAATAATTGTTAACATTGATCCATAAACCCCATTTATGAAAATGAAATTACTTGTATCATGATATATCATGAAAATAAGGATATTCATTATATTAAATTTCAATATAACTATATAAACATCATGGAAAAATATCTGTTCCCAACATAGAATGTGACTCAAAGAAAGAAAATTAAGAAAAAATGAAATTAACAATTTGGTAAATTTTGAAACATGATTCCCAATAAAGATGGATAAACAAATAGGAATTTAAATATTCGTAATATATGTATAATAATCATGGAATACATCATTATAAGGTATACACACCTCCAAAATTATATGTGTAGTTAATAAAGCTTTTTTTCATGAAAATAAAAACTTAGAATATATTCCCTTACCTTATGTCTTGAATGTCGTTATACTCATAAAAATTATGGTATAATAAATATAATTTTACTCTAAATATGTCATAAAATAATTTTCTTATATAAAATACCTTATATGATTTTATAATTACATTATATAACCCACTTGTTAACAAAACTATGTTATGGTTTCCCTTCAGGTAATATTCACATTGTTTATCAAATGTGTCTTAATGTGTTATAACATTTTTCCATATAAATATATGAAGATATAAATAATGTATAAATATATCAGTTTTAAAGATTATATTTATATTAAAATAATCTATATAATATAGAAGTATTAAATTGAATACATTGTTCATACATATTTTTGGGCGTACATATGGACGAACCCTATTCCAATTTTTATTTGAGAAATTGAATGTAAAAAAAATTAATGAAATATATATATATAATAATTAATAAATATTTATTATTTCATATATATCAAATAATTTCACTCTACCTATACTTTATACATTCCATGTATTTTGTGAACAAATCTCATCACTTTGAGGGGGTGGTTATCATGACTTCATGAAATGATATTGTCATATTAACACAAAATGGAAATTATTATTGTGAAATAATTAATCAAGCATGATGTTATAATAAATTTCATTTATATCATATATAAACATCATTTCCATCATAATTATTTTTATGGTATTCAGTAATTTAAGTAAGAATATTCATCGTTTCCTATGGCAGTTGTTCATCACATATATAAATAGTATGTTCTTTACAAATTATATGGAATTTTTTCTAATTGTATATAGAACCAATAGAATAAAAAATCTCATTAAATTTATTATAATTATGTTTTTATATAATCATGAACTATGGAGAGTGTAGGGGATGGATAATGAAAAGAGTGTTAAGGAGATTCTTGAGGTTGTTACCAATTCTTTGGGAAACATCATTTGGTTTTCACCAAAAGGCTAACATAGAATACATTATACCAAAAAGGAAAAATCAATGAACAATTATGGTGTTTTGGTATATGTATTTGGCTAATATTTTCCAATCCTATATTATTAGGGTGCTGTGAGTATGAGGATGAGGTTATGTTCATTTATTGGTGAGGAAAATGACTCACTTGGGATTTTTGAAAACAAAATAGGTGTAACAACATTATTGCAATACAAAAGACAACCAAAACCATCCTAACAAAATAATAGATGGTTAATGGAAGATTAATGTCTATAATTCTGGTATTGAAAAATTTCTATGTCATTAGGGCCTTTATGTGTATGGATTTGTCCTTCCCAATGCTTAATTTTTCAATAATCATTGTAATTAATTTTAATTAATTCCTCTAATATTTTTTGTCAAAAACAAATTTTAAATTATTATAATATATAGATTATTCTTATACCAAATATTTAATCCATTTTTACAAATTCAAATGACAAATTTTGAATAAATTAATTTAAATTTAATCCCACATGTGGGATAACAATGTGACATTTTAAAGTAAAAACGTTCAAACGTTTATTAGGGTTTTATATCATATTTCAATGTGAAATTGTTTCTAGTGACCCATAATTGGGGTAATATATGTAAATATAATTTAATTATACATGTAAAACAACTCAATATATAATTTAACTATATAAATAAATTATTATAAAATGACGTGTTGAACTAAATTAAGTATTTTTCACTATTCATCTAAGACTAATGTTTCTAATAACAATACCAAAAATTAACCGTAAGCTAATTTCAACTATAGAAATCAAAATTTATTGTATAATTAATGAAAATAAATTTTTAAATGTTTCTAAAATTTATATTATTTTTTTCACAGAAGGACAATAAGAGTAGTTCAATATAGAAAATAGAATTTATATATATATTATTTCATTAACAAAAATTATTTTTTCATTATAATTATGTTATATATATAAATAATAAAAATAATATTAATAAATTAGTTAGTAAAATTCATATTAATATGTTTCAAATCTTGTTAATAAATTTCTTGTTTGTATAATTATAGTAATAAAATATTTTTTCATAGAAACTCAGTGTTGCATGTAACACTCACCATGTTAGTGTTCTGTGAAGGAAAATCAAAGTCGTTTCCCGATGAATGAAATGGTTCAAATAGTGAATTTACATAATGTATGTTATATACATTTTTTTCTTGGAAAACAAAATATAAAAAATATAAAATAAATTCAAAAAAAAATTTCACAAAATATCATGGTGTTACAATAATAAACATTATGCTCATGGTATGATTAAATGATCATTGAATATCCCTCATTTTATCATACATATCTCCTGAGCTCAACAATTATTATTTATTCATTTCCTTGGGATATATAGAAATTTTTACATTAAAATTTTTTTTGAAGGGTGTCATTTATTAAGAATTATATTTGAAATATTTTAGGTCATTTTGAGCTAGTTGTGCATGTATCCATGATTACAATGAAACTACTTAATTATGGTTCTAGAATAGAAAATAATTTTATGCAATGAATATTCATATTGTAATATATAATTTTTATATAATAAATCTATGATTCATTATAGTTAGTAAAAGAAAATGGTTTAGTTGGATTTGGAAAAATTGATATTAAATTTTTTTTGAGAAACCTTATACTAATCAAATGTATATGAGAATATCCTTGATTTTGGTATAGAAAGGGGTCGTTTTATAAAAAACCATCATTTCTTGGATACTACTATTGGATTTGGTTTTGGAATATTCGAATATATTGTTAATAACCCCCAAAAGTATAAGTCTATTGTATCTCTTCATTGATTCTATTGCATGGTTATTATTCACTTAATATACACCATGATTAATACTCCAGGGGAATATTCACGGGAAAAATAGCTTTTATTTATAAACTAGTACGAATGATTTAAATTTTTGATAACTATTTATGACCTAGGATAAACAGATTATTTCATTGATTGATTTTTTTTAGGATTTAGACATCCTATAAATTATTATTTATTATTATTTGGTACACCATAATAATTATTATAATTGAAAATATAATATATTTGTTTTCTCAATGGATGAATCTTGAATTAATCATGTTAAAAATATAAATGAAATAAATGTGAGTATTTTCCACCAGAAAACCAATGTTTATCAGAGCATGAATGATAAATTGTATTTCTTTTCATATGAGTCTTTTTTGAGAAATAAATCATAAGAATCATCTAAATGAGAAATAGAGGTAACAATGTCATGTTGAGTCCTTTTTTAGAAATAATAACCATTTTATTTGTGGGTCAAATGATCATATAATTGTTGAGAGATAGAATGGTATAATATAATATAAATTTTCATTTATCAATTGTTCATTCCAAGATAATATTGTAATGGGTATTGATCATTTGGATGAGGAAGTAGATCAATACTGGACTCCAAAATAATGATTACACAAATAGAATTTAACCACATGGAGTGATATCAATTTAGGATAATCTTTTTCATTAACACTTTTACCATGTTCCTTATATAAAAATTTAGTAGTAATTAAATGAGAAAAATTATAAGGATGATAATTTTTTTAATATATGATGAATATTTCACAGGACTTGTGATGTTCACATCTAGTATTATCATCCATGAAGAATGTGAGTTTTAAAGATTATACAATGTTTTATAACCGTGTATATTTAATTATTTTTTCTATTAGATACATCATAATATTTTACGAAATTTTTTGATGTTTTATCAATGTAATGATGGGGATTAGTGATACCCATTAGTCTCCAAAAAATTATTAGATAAAATTTTTGGAATTCAAATAAAATTTTCAAAACCATGGAGAACATAATTTGGGATATCTTTTATGATAATTGTTTTTATGGAATCATGGGGGTTATATTTAATATAAAAATGGTAAATGTTGTAATCATTGAATAATTGTATTCAGATAATAAAATTTTGATGTGATGAGAAGATAAATGTAGTTATTGATAGAGATAAGTCACTGCAGAATAAACCACCCACAATATAGTGATTCAAGTGAAATGAGTAAGTGAAGTATGATCACCAGTACTCAAATAACAAGGTTGATTATGATGATCCTCATTAGCAACCACTTACACAATGAGAAAAATAAATTCCTATCCTATTAAGTATTATAAATGTTGTGTGTGATTTCAATGTACTGAATGATACATTTACAAAATATTATTGAACATTTAATGTTCTATTTTATTTTGGATCTACCGAATCTTTTATACCATAATAATTTTCTATTGTTATCTCAATACCACCAAATTTATTCAATATTAAATTTTTTTTAAAGCTATTTATAGTGGGTTGATCTCATATCTCATATATAGTTCTTCCCCATATGATGTATTTGGGAATAAACACCATGTAAATATTTTTTTCTCCCTCCATTTTATGTGGACGATATTTTTGAAATGTAATATATATATTTATATAAATCCCACCTCATGTACTATGGATGATAAGTCGCATATTTTATTCTTAAAAAACCTATGATCAATTATTATTTTGTTAATAAATATGTACATTTGAGAGAAATTCTTTCCATTATATTAGTCATGATTCCTATTCAAATGGTTTGTTTTTCATTGATGGATTTGGATAAATTCAACATCAATGAGATTACTAATTAAGGGGAGGGTTTAGTTGTCTTTATGGAATATTATTGTTGACTTACATTGAATCCTGATATTGTGATTTCATGTGAACTCTTATTAGTGATACTCCAATTTCAATAAAATCACATATAATGACACATATTTAGTTATAGTATGTGATGAATCAGATCAATAAGAATCATGATAGAGGATTTTTTATTATTAATGAGAAACCATAGGTTCTACATATTCATTTTATTAATAATAAATATAGATAAATGAGAATTCATATTTTTTTAATAAATATAAAGAGATCATAATCATGATAAATTACCCCTTTCCTTGTAATGATTTTTTTTGTTAAATTATGAGGAAATTTATATTTTTCAATTATTGAAATTTTTTATGGATACGGTTCATTGAGGTCAAAGTGATTATATACCAAATACAAACATCCATACATTGTATGGAAACCATTATTTTAAATTGATTCCATTTATTCATACAAACTACTCTACCATCTCAATGGATTTAATGAATTTAAAATTTATAGATTAGCTAAATTATTATGTCAAATACTTTTTAGAAAATAATCTTATATATTCAATTAATGGGGAAGGACACAAAGATAATTTTATGATTACATTGAATAAACTACGGAAGGATATGTTGTGTGAAACAATTTACATACTGTTAATTTTAGCTATAAAAATAAATTTCATAGTAAAATAATAAGATGATATGGTATATCATTGGATCAATCAATGATTGAATTAATGGAATGTTGGTTAATAAAATCCACTATGACTAATATAATTATATATCATGGTTTATTAAAAATTATTGACACATTATAGATAATATATCATGGAAGTCAAATATAATCACCATGTTAAATCTAAATGGAGTCATGTCCCATTAGATAGATGGATGTGAAAAAAGTTTCAAGGAACTAATGAGATGGTTAATCAGTAAACATGTACTAAACTACCATATTGTGGATAAAAATTTATTATATTTAATGATATATCAATGAATGATATGGGTTTATTTTCCTTGTATAATGATTATGTGGTAGCTTATGTCTCATGCCAAATGACAGTTCTTGAAAACAAAACAATGAAATTTCTCATCGAAACAACAATCCACTCTATAATGGATATGGGAAAACAAATCCATGTAATTTTTCATTGGACACCCCAAAATTTCATTAGGAAATCATTCTAGATGGTTTGTAGTTAGTAGTATTATGATGTTAGGTTACATAAGTGATACTATATAATTACTTCTTTATAGATCACCTTTGTTGTCACCTCCTTTAATGGAGTTTTTTTACTCTCTCTTATTTTAATGATTACAATCCATGATTCCTTTATTAATAATTTTTCACATTTTTTATGATAGAATTATATATGAACATTTTAATTTTATAATATTCCTGATAACTATTTAGGGGAGTTACAATTATCACCATTTATGAGTCACTATTACCACTATGATGAGATACCACCATAGGTGAGTCAATATTGTGCCTAGGATTAGATACTGCCAAAGGTGAGTCACCGTTACAACCAGGATGAGGCACTGATAGAAAAAATTCACTACTACACCAAAGGAGTTTCCTAGATTCTTGTTACTATTCATATCTCAGGTTTTCACCATGAATGGTTCAATGATAAGATCTATTATTGGATAGTTAGACCAAGTATTCATGACATGGTAAATGATAATCCAAGCAATGTGGATCTCATTCAACAGGTTCTCCAATATATTCATAGAGTATTTGTCTCTCTATATAATTATTATAGATACAATGAGATTAAATCATGATTCATTATCATGTGAATTGTATAATTGAATTTTTGAATTTTCTTGAACATGTTGAATAAGATTTTTTGAAGATCAATGAAAGAGAAGCACTAAACTCATTAACTATTGTTAATAAGACAATATACAGAGATTAAATGAAACTAACATTCGTATTTATACTATCATATGTTCTACATATATTTTTGCAGTAAGAATAAAATACATCTCACCACTGTTGTTCCGATGATTATGAACATATAGGGATCATTAGACTTATATTTTTCTATTCTTATTTTTTATATCTATTTAAGCATTAGAAGTGTGTTTTTTTCATTAATCGAATAGACACTATCTCCATCTTATTCTTGGAGAATAACATTTAATTTTTTACTTATTTTTACTTCCCACAGTGATTATGGAAGAGGTCCTTGTCCGACCTGTTCATTTCATTCATCCCATGAATAACTATAGAAGAGGTTTTTTATCCAAGATGTCTTGTTTATATTGATTGTATACCTAATATAGGTTTTGTATTTTTTTAATAATTATAATCTACTTGCCAGCAGGTGATTTACTTGAGAAGATGATTATGTCTCACCATGAGATTGAACATATTCTTTATTCAAATGTGTCTATGTGTTATTTGTTTTCTTTACTATCATATACAAAGATAAATTTCTATTAACTAACAATGAAATTTCATTGATAAATAATATTTACTACTACTTTTATATGTTTGTATCTATCAAAATTGATTACTTATCTTAAGGTATTTCTAAAAATATATTTTCACTAAGGCCTAATCATTATTTATGAAATATTTTAATAAGATAAATCTTAAATCGATCTACTATTTTGATTAATTTTCCAGCCTTTTTTGTGTTTTTTTATTTTAGTCTATTTATTTATAGAAATTTTTATTGGGAACTCAATTCACCCCATATTTAGTTACTGACTCTATCCAACATGTTGAATTAAATGGTTGTTTAAATTTACCATTTTAATTTTTATTTTAATTTATTATAAATAATTAAATTTATTTCATTTCATAATTTTAGTTCATTATGGTGAATAGAAACGTAGGATCTGCTACCAACAGACCTCTTTATTTTAATGGTAACAACTATACTCCATGGAAATTCAAAATGATAATGAATTTGGAAGGTATAGGATTTAACATATTGAATATAATAGAAGATCAATATAAAATACCAATAACTACTATAATATATTGGAGTAATGCTACAAAAACGCATTACTATAATAATTCTAATGATTTGAATTCATTGTTTTGTGCCTTTGGATAAGATGAGTTCAATAGAATATCCAGTTCAAAATATTCTTTAGTAAAATCATAAACCATATCTTTTTCACATGATGGAACATCCAATGTCATGTAATTTAGACTAAATACACATAAAATCATGTATCATACATTTAAAATAAAATCCAATAAACCTATTTCTGATATGTATCTCATCTTCAATGAAATAGTTAATTCTATGAAGTTTATTGGAAAAAATAAACATATTGATCATCTGATGAGATTACTTTATTTCTTACAAGATAGATGAAGAGGAGCATATATTTCAATCATATAATCATGTGATGTTAGTAAATTACCTATCAAGGAACTAATAATAAAGGTGACAATTTATAATGAAGAAATTAAATTCAAAAAGAGATTGATGAAGATGAACCAAAAATAAAATAAAACACCATTAAATATAATACCTCACGAAAAAGTGAAAATGATCAATCCAAATATTAAAGTGATGAAGAATCTCTTGATGAATGATATGAATAAATAGAACACATGACCAGTCAATTCCAAAAATTATATATGAAAAATAACTTTATCTGAAATTCATATTTCATAAGAGATTATGATAACAAAGGAATGTGGGGAATAAGTTGAAAAAGGATGAAACTCAAAATGAAGTTAACGATTATTTATAAATGAGGAAATGCCAAATTAAATAAAACTATACATAATTATAATATAAGAATATGTATGAGGATAATGATATGAGATTAAAAAAAATCCATGAACACAACACGGATTTCCTTAGAAAATAGTTCAACTGTCTTAGTCATTATTCATGAAGATATGTGTACTAGAGCCAATATGGGATTTAAAGCAAGCACATCGTATGTAAAACGTGATTTTCCTATGTCTCCAACTAATGCATTATACATATCTGAAAATGAGTAAAATATTTATAATGAGGAAAAAATGACTAGAAAAGACTTATATGATTACATTAACATGAAGGAAGATACCTTTTATGAGATCAAAGGAAAATATTGGTCACTCAAGAAACATCATGCCATAATAATAAATTTTAAAAATTATCTTACTATTGAAAATGAGAAAAATGAACAATTGATGAATGAAAAAAATGAATTAAAATTATCAAATAAATAGTTAATGATATTCATAGAAAAATTTATTAATGGAAAGGAAAAATTAAATCAAATAAATGGAAAATAGGTTTCCACAAAGAATACTAAAATCAATGGTTACCATACAGGATAATTAAAAATTAAAAAATCTATATTTACACAACATTCCAGTGTTGAATGATCATATACTGCAAATACCAACTCAACTAGACCTAGTAAATTGTTTATATCTATATGTCTTAAATTAGTTTATAATAAACCTTGTAGGAATATATGGATGCCAAAATCCCTTATTACTAAAATATTTGGACACAAGAGAAATTGGGTACAAAAATCAGTTTTAGAATAAAAAATATTTTATAGGAAAACTATTTGAAATCCCCAGGAAAAATCCTATGGTATCTGGATATTGGATCTTCCAGACACATGACTGGAGAGTATTCAAACTTCAAGAATTTGATAAATGTTTTTGGTGGGAATGTGACTTTTGGTGATAATGAAAATTGGAAAATCCTCAGCCTTGGCCAAATTGGTGTTTCTAATATCGTATTATTTTCCAACATTTATTATATGGTTAAAAATACAATATTCGTAGTATATCCCTACTATGTGATAATATATTATATGTGAAATATTCAAATGATGCATTTCATGTTTTTTATGATAAGAATAATTTAATTTTTTACTTCTTTGAGAAATGATAATATTTATTCTATTGACTTTAGAAAATTATATTCTAAAAATATTTCATGATTAAGTGTCTTTCATAAGTAATATTGTATTTAGAAAAGGAGACTAATCCATTGAAATACTCACTGACATAGAAAGATGAAAAGGAAAGGATTAGTGAGTGACCTACCAAAGATTAAATTTTCATGTGTAGTATTTGTAATCTCAACCAAAAATATAAGCATCATAATATTTTCTATAAATATAAAAAAGATGTTTTATCCTCTTATCCTCTAGAGGCAATTCATACAGACCACTTTGGACCTTCCAGAGTCTCGATTCTAAATGTAAAACACAATATCTATGTCATTATATGTAATGACCAGGAAATTTCAAAGAAAACATTTTCTTAAATTACATGAATTTTATGAGTCCGCAGTTTCTGACGGCGCATGATTCCAAGACCCGGTGTGCCCGAAATCAATTTCTAAAGTTTTGTTCAGGTACATTCAGTAAACGTACATGCGGGTTTTTCTATCTTTTGAACCAGAGCTCAGAATTGAAATCTCAAGGCACCGATGAACCCACAACACCCGTATTCGCTGAAGGGGACCTTAAGCGTAGTTGTGTTATATCGTATTTGGTAGTTAAAATTTGGGGATTCGTTAAGACATAAATAAATTGTTGTGTTACAATTTAGTTTTTTAAGTGCATATTAATTCCTACAAACGGAAGTTGGAGGTGGGGCCCACACCCAACCTAACAATCCATGGGAGGATATGACTAAGGGTGGTGGGGCTCACGTGAACCCCTAACATTACAACTCCCTTATACCCCTATTAATCTCCCCATCTTTAATTTTAATACTCTCCCCTTAATTATTTTGTGATATCTCCACCTCCCAAACATTAATGATGCCAACTAATGTAATTAATGACCTTATTAATTAAATTGGCATGTATCCTTTGATTTAATTTGAATTTCATGGTAGTTCATTAAAATTGGAGAAGTATTTCATAATATTTTCCTTAGAAAATATTTTTGCGGGAAACCTTTGGAGAATTAGAGGAGCTTCATTCTTCCTAGAAGAACATCGTCCTCTTTCGACGAAGAACACTCCACTGCATAAAGAACGCTCCATGACCCAAAGGACGTGAAGAAACTTCTTCAATCTTCTTCTTCCTCAACGTCGAGAGAGAAGACACCGCCACGGGGAACATCGCCAACGATGATGGCCCTTCATCCTACATTGACGGAGTGACTCTGTTCTTCCAACATGCCTGAATATCACGACATTCATCTTCCACGGCTCAATGATGTGTGACGTCAATTGCAAGGTAAGGTGTTTGTATTAATTTTAAATGGAATAATATTGTTCTTCGTTCTTCTTTGAAACCATGTAACATCTTCGGACCATTGATATCGCATATCGTAGAGGGTGTGGGCTGAATGAACACGGCTCAATGGCCCTCTGTTAATCCACGTTTTATTACGATGGTGACAGTGAAAGAAATAGGTGGTGGCAACCGGAGTTGGAGACGACCGATGATGGCGGCAGCAACCGTGCGCCGGCCCGAAGAGAACCGCGGCACCAGGTGCCGCGCGGAAGGAAGAACTGTGGCCCGCATCCGAGGGTCGCTCACGCCACGAAGAACCGGTCAGCTAAGTTGATCGGACCAAAGAGACTGTGGTGCCACGAGGGCGTTGTGCTATGGAGGACTGTAGCCCGAATTCCGAGGGCCGCTTTAGAAGGCGAACCGGCCGGCTTGTCGGCCATCCGGGTTGGAGAAGTCCGGGTTGGAGAAGGTTGCGGCGCCGCGTGCGGAAGACAACGGCCCACCCAATCGGTCCGCTCGCACTAGAGAAGGCGACCGACTTCAGCCAGCCGGATTGGAGGGTTGCGCCTCTTGGCACCATCGGTTCGGGAAAGCAGGGGGCTGCCCCCCCCCCCCCAGACCACTCGTCCACTTGGGCCAAGCCACGGCAAGTCGGGCCGGGCCGCGTCGCGCCAGGCCGCGCCGCGCCGCGCCGTGGCGGGCCACGCCCTGTCGGGCCTATCAGTGCCCCTCTAGCTGGGCCATGCTAATCTCTGGTCCGGTCATTCCCTCAGCCGGGTTGGACCCGCCAAAACTTTGTTGACCCGACCTGCCAGCCCACTGGGCTTAACGGGTCGGGCCCGTTTTCACTAAAACGAGAATAACTTTTAGATGGTGCGTCTGATCGACAAGATATCTTTGGCACATGGACCCTGATGATGTGGTTATCCTTTTGTGATATTCTATGTGAGTTTGGGAAGTCTTTGAAAAAATGGCCAGGTTGGTTCAATACCGCAAACAACCGGGCCCTCGGAGCGGAAACGCTTACAACTTAAGGACAGGAAGTCCGATTGACATGTCGTCAACTACCGTGGATTCCTCTTGATGAGAATGTACTTTTGGAATACTACAAATATGGTTCGGATGAGTTTGGTGTATGGTCAGGTTGGATTGCACCCAAAATCTAACCGGGCCCCTAGAACGTAAAAGCTGATAAGTCACAGATCGGGCGTCTGATTGAAGCGTCGTCTATTGCATTGAGACCCCTTTGACGAGGAAGTCCTTTGAGATACTTCCACCTTCAATTTAGTTATACTTGGAGTATCGACCATTAGCTCGTGGAGCAGATCCTCCTCGAGAAGAGCAGACAGAGTGCGGAGACCTAGTAGCTGTAGATTTAACGACTGCATGACCGATTCGACTATGAGTGATTCGACTAGCCTAGTGGACGGAGCGCCCAGTTTGGTGGAGGACCCACGGAGAACAGAGTGCCCATATTGGCAGAAGACCCAAGGTAATCAACAAGAGTAGTACCTCTGACGGCTATTAGGGGGAGCACCTAGTTTGGTGGCAGACCCACAGTGGACGGTGCGCCCTGTTTGGCAGCAGACCCGCAATACTCGACAGGAGGAGTACCTCAGAAGTCTGAGGTTAGTGAGTAGTGCCTCGGAGTTGTGATAGGGCCACTGTACTTGACAGAGGACGAGTTCTCCAGAAGTCGTGGTTTCGGTAATGAAAATCTTGGTTTGAGCTGAGTCAATGACCTTTTGTGTTTTCCTCATGATTGAGATGGTTACTTGATAACTTAGGTATATGTATGGGAATATACCTATGTAATGGTTATCCGTTGAAATCATACTTTTTGGTTTATCCTTGTTGGATTTTGTGAGACCTTGAGGGTCTCGGGGTCCCTACTTAGTATCGTTATACTCACCCCGGCACGGGCTATACCCGCACCTCGTTGTGTTGGACGAAGATAAAGGAAAACACTGATGAAGGTCGAGAGTGCCAGGTCTAAACAGTACCCAAAGGTTGACACATGGCGTGACGGAAAACGAAGTATACTGAAAGACGCGGAGTGCTGAGGAGGACATCGGTACCTACCATTCAGGTAGGAACCCGAAGGATGATCCTGGAGGACGATCTAGGAGCTTCTTCCACCTTTCAGCTATTTGGCTTTTTCAGTTGTAGTTGTACCTTTTTTTTGGGTGGTATTTTTGGACCTTTTGTACTTTCAGAACTCTTGTTATACTGCTTTACATAGTGTTATCGTTCAGTTTTTCTCTATTTGTGTGTGCTTACGTTTTATAAAGGTAATGCCTTCCCAGTGTTTAGGGAATTAAGCCTTTGGTGCGAGTCGCCAGCCCCTGGCCTATGTATGGCGGGCTTGGGGTAGTAATGACATGGGCCCTATAGGACGGGTCATGAAAAATTGGTATCAAAGGAGTCGGTTCTACCACATAACATAGGTCTCTGGTATTTATTTTCTGTGAATTAATAGTGTTGAGGGTGATAAGTGTGGTTTTCAGTTCAGGGAGTCCAGTGTTGGAACGGGCGGACGAAGTATCCATACACCAGGACCCTGACATCTGATTTCCAACTCAGTGCACGGAAACACTAATTGTGGGTGTGTTTTCAAAAGTTTTCTTTAAGTCAACTCAAACTAGGTCAACTCACCAGGTATAGTCTTTGACCATGTCGCATCTGTTTCTTTCAGGATGCCTCCCCATGGACGACCGGCTATGGCCCCAAGAGTTGTACATATTGACAGCCCATCGAGTGACGAGCCTTAGTACAGGGCCCTCTTCCAGTCGAGTCACCATGGGAGGCACCAATGGTACTACCACTAGTTGGGCCACCAATGCCACTAGCCCCAGCAGCATGCGATGTACGCCGCTTTAGCGCGCTGCACGAGTTTGAGCACCAGAGTCTACCTAGGTTCAGGGGAGAGGCGGGACTGCAGGCAGCTGAGGATTGGCCGGAGGCTGTGGTGAGAGTCTACATGCTAGTAGGGATACCAACAGACATTATGGTGATCCTTGCTTCCTGTATCCTTCAGGAAGCAGTAGGCAGATGGTGGAGCCTGTTTCTCCAGATGTACGAGGAGGCGACAATTCTATGGAAGACTTCAAGAGACTGTTCTGGGCAGAGTTTGTACTATACACCCTTCGAGCTATGTGTATACAGGAGCTACTTCATCAGTAGTATGGAATCATGGGTATAGCTCAGTACTCAGTGAGGTTCACCGACCTCTTATGCCACTCCACTGATATGGTACAAGACCTATTTTTCAGGGCCCGGAACTTCGAGCAGGGGATCAGGAGAGATATTAGAGCTTCAGTTGTCTCCAATCGCATCCCAACGCAGGCAGGGGTGCTGGAGAGATCCATCTTAGTGGAGAGTTTCCTTGCTTAGCAGTCTCCAGCAGTGGGAACCACCACTAGCCGACATGCAGCAGAGTCTTCTGCAACTAGAAGTAGACGGATGACAGAGAGGTCCAAGAGGACCGCAACAATAGGTGGTCGACCTCATGACTTAGGATCGGTAGTGCGGGGCACCCAAGGTGGAGATAGAGCCCGACATACCAGTAACAGACAGTGTTACTCCTGTAGTGGGCTTGGTCAAATGGCACATGACTGTCCGACCCACCATTCAGATGACAAGCAGATAGATGAAGAACCTCCCAGGTAGAGGCAGAGGTTCGATCGTGATGGACCGTAAGGAGATGGCCATGTAGCTGGTGGTAGACGACGCTTCGAGGTGTTTCCAACACCACCACCAGGAGGTCCACCCCAACCGTAGGGAACATGTGGACATGGGAGACCACAACTTCAGGAAGCTGAAGCATATGACTATGGAGTTTCGGAAGCAGGTGGACAGGTGCGGGACTAGTTCCAGGCATAAAGGCCTTTGTTAATGATGCTCCTATCATTGTTAATGTCATTATTGTGGTTTCTTTGGGTCTTTGTACTTTGAGATGCAGTAATAAAAGACACTTTTCCTGATGAAGTTTTCTTTCCATCCTTTTTGCGTGGTTAATACTAAGAGGTTCCAATTAAAACTTTTTACTTGACACTCACTTCAAAGATTCCTACTGGAAGAGACCCAGTGACCATACACTGATGCCGACAGTGTGACTCAACACTTGGAGGTGAGAGTAATGGTTGGTTCTTTTGGTAGTAGCATTGAGGAATTACAACAACGTCCATAGCATGAATTAATATCATTCATGTCAGGATTGACTATATTTGGAAGTGAACATGGTTCATTGAGGGGATGAGACCAGATTTCTCTTCTCGGCAAAGGAGAAATCATAGTATCTCTTGTAGGATGTAGAAGAAGAAGGGTTGGGATGAGTTCTTACAATTGCCTAGTCTGACCCATTGTTCATTGAGCGAACGATTCACAGTTCACTCTAATCTCAATAGACTCAGGTGTGTCTTCTTTCAGAAAGATCTGAACCTGAGATAGCAGTGATGGCTTGAGTTCATCCGGGAATATGATTTCGAGATAGTGTATACTCCATGGAAGGGGAACGTAGTAGATGATTCTCTTAGTAAGAGTTCAGGCATTCAGCCGCTAGGAGAGGAAATGGAGAAGCTGGCCGCGTTACTGATGACATTTGGGGACAGGGATGGTGCAACCTATCTCCAGTCACTACTCCTTTTTCTTCAGCAGAGTAGGAAATGTTGCTTACTGCCTGGCCCTTTCACCTCAGTTGCACCGGGTTCACGTCCTATCCCACATCATCAACCACATGAAGACTTTAATGGGGGTTCCAATGGATAATGAGGATCTATAGGATCAGGTCCTATGTGGATGGTCGAATCCTCTGGTGTGTGTTCGATAGCAGCACATGAACCTCCAAGAGATCACATGGGAGCAAGAGGCTCAGATGTGTGCTCAGTACCCCTTTTGATTCCCCAGTGTATGATGTAGCTTTATGAGGACGTAAATCCCTGGGGTGTGGGTAATGTAATGAACCAGAAATTTCAAGAAATTTTTTTTCATATATTCTTTGATATTTTACTAGTCCGCAGTTTCTTGACTGCGCCTGATTCCGAGGCCCGGTGTGCCTGGAATCAATTTCTGAAGTTTTTTCGGGTATGTTCAGTAAAAGAACATGAAGGTTTTTCTATCTTTTGAAACGGTGCTCGGAATTGAAATCTGAGGGAACCTATGAACTCACAACGCCGGTATTTGGTTAAGGGGACCTTAAGCGCAGTTGTGTTTTATCGTATGTGGTAGTTAAAATATGGAGATTCGTTAAGACTTAAATAAATTCGTGTGATAGAATTTATTTTTTTTAAGTGGAAGTTAATTCTTCCAAAGGGTAGTTGGAGGTGGGGCCCACACCCAACCTAAATTCCCATGGGAGGATATGACTATGGGTGGTGGGGCCCGCATGAACCCCTAACCTTACAACTCCCTTAAACCCCCATTAATCTCCCATCTTTAATTTGAAAACTCTCCCCTTAATTAGTTTTTGATCTCTCCAACTCTCAAATATTAATGATGACAACGAATATAATTAATAACCATATTAATTAAATTCTCACATCTCCTTTGAATTAATTTGAATTACTTGGGGATTCATTAAAATTGGAGAAGTCTTTCATAATATTTTCCTTAGCAAATATTTTTATGGGGAACCTTTGGAGAATTAGAGGAGCTTCATTCTTCCATGAAGAACATCGTCCTATCTCGACGAAGAAAACTCCATGGTATGAAGAACTCTCGATGACCCTAAGGACGTGAATCATCTTTATTAATCTTCGTCTTCCTCTATGTCAAGGGAGAAGACACCGCCGTGGGGAACGTCGCCAATGATGATGGCTCTTCCTTCGAAGTTGTCGGAGCGACACTATTCTTCAGTGATTCCCGACTACCGCGACGTTCATCTTATGTGGCTCGATGATGTAAGATTTCAATTGCAAGGTAGGTGGTTTTATTTAATTTTAAATTGAATGAGATTGTTCTTCAGTCTTCATTGAAACCATGTACTATCTTCGGACCTTTGATACTGCCTAACGAGGAGGGCGCAGGCTGAACGAACTTGGCCTAAAGAACCTCCGTTAATCCATGTTTTCTTATGATGATGGTGGTGACGGAAAAAGGTGGCGGTGACCGAAGTTGTTGATGACCAAAGAAGGTGGCGGCAACCGCACGCTGGCCCGAAGAGAACCGCGACACCGAGTGCTGCGCGGAAGGAAGAACAGCGGCCTGCAACCGCGGGCTGCTCGCACCACGAAGAACCGGTCGGATAAGCCGCCCATACCAAAGAGACCGCGGAGCCACGAGGGCACCGCGCTAGTGAGGACCACGGCCCACATTCCGCGGGCCGCTTTGGCGGGTGAACCGGCCGGCTCATCAGCCGGCCATGTTGGAGAAGGCAGCGACACTACTTGGCACTGCGTGCAGAAGACAGCGACTCGCCCAGGCAGGCCAGTCGCGCTGCAGAAGCCGGCCGGCTTCGGCTGGCTGGATTGGAGGGCGGAATCTATTGGCACCACTTGTTTGGGAAAGAGGGGGGTTGCCCCCCCCCCCCCCCCGTCGGACTGCTCGGCCACCCGGGCCGCGCATGGGCCGGGCCGTGAAGGGCCGCGTCGCGCCGTCCCGGGCCACACCGCGCTGGGTCGGGCCATACCGTGCCGGGTCAGGCCGCGCCCCACCTAGCTGGGCCACACCCCTCGGGCTGGGCCACACGAATCGATGGTCCAGTTCGACCCTCTATCAGGTCAGGCCCGCCAAAACCGGGTTGACATGACCCGCCAGCCCATTGGGCTTAACGGCCCAAGCCCGTTTTCACTAAAATGAGAATAACTTTAAGACCACGCATCTGATCAACGCGTCGTCTATGGCGCAGGGACCCTCTTGATGAGGCGGTCCTCTTTCGGCACTCTATGTGGGATTTGGACGAATTGGAAAAATGGATGGGTTGGTTCGATCTCACAACCAACCGGGCCCTTGGAGCGGAAACACTTACAACATACGGAACAGACGTCCGATTGAAATGTTGTCAACTACGTTGGATTCCTCTTGATGAGAAGGTCATTTTGAAATACTCCACAGAAATTTTGGATGATTTTGGAGTATGGCCGGGTTGGATTGCACCTGAAATCCAACTGGGCCTTGGAATGAAAAGGCTGATAACTCGCAGACCGGGCATCCGATTGATGTGACCTCTATTGCGTTGAGACCCCTTTGACGTGGCGGTCCTTTGAGATACTTCCACCAGCTATTTAGTTACACATAGAGTATTGATGATTAGTTAATGGATCAGATCCTCCCAGATATGAGCATACAGAGTGCAGAGACCTAGTAGCTATAGACCTGATGACTGCTTGACCGATTCGACTCGGAGTGATTTGACTAGCCCAGTGGAAGGAGCGCCCAGTTTGGCGGCAAACCCATAGAGAACAGAGTTCCTGGATTGGTAGTAGACCCGCGGTACCTGATAGTAGGATTACCTCTTATGGATATTAGGGGGAGTTCCCGGTCTGGCGGTAGACCCACAGTGGACAGAGCACCCTATTTGGCAGCAGAACTGCAATAGTCGATAGGAGGAGTACCTCAGCAGTCTAAGGTTAGTAAGTAGCGCCTCGAAGTCATGACAGGACCACTATACTCGATAGAGGAGAAGTTCTCCAGCATCCATGGTTTCTTTAATGAAAATCATGGTTTGAGATGAGTCAATGACCTTTGTGTTTTACTCATGATTGATATGGATACTTGATAACTTAGGTATGTGTATGGGAATATACCTATGTAACAGTTATCCATTGAATTCATTGTTTTTGGTTTATCCTTGTTGGATTTTGTGAGACCTTGAGGGTCTCGGGGACCATACTGGGTATCGTTATACTCAACCCTGCACGGGCTATGCCTGCACCTCGTTGAGTTGTATGCATACAACAGACCGCGCTGATGAAGATTGAGAGCGACAGGACTGGACGGTACCCGGAGGTCGACACTCGATGTGACAACGCATGGAACTGAACGACAGACGCGGATTGCCGAGGAGGACATCAGTACCTACCCTTCAGGTAGGAACCCGAAGGATGATCCCAGAAGACAATCCAAGAGATGCTTACACCTTTCATCTATTTGTCTTTTTCAGTTGTACTTTCTTCAGTTGTAGTTGTACCTTTTGGTTGGGATTGTATTTCTAGCCCTTTGTACTTTCAGTACACTTGTTATACTACTTTACATAGTGTTTTCTTTCTCTTGTTCTATGGTTGTGTGTGTTTACATTTTATAAAGGAAATGTCTTCCCAGTTTTTAGTGAATTATGCCTTTGGTGCTAGTCTCCATCCCCTGTCCTATGGAAGGTGGGATTGGGGTAGTTACGACACGGGCCCTGGGGGACGAGTCGTGACATTATAGATGAATTCTATAGATACACATGGGAATTCATTCTTTCTCACAAAATTTAATCACATTCATACATTATTATGTATTTAAAATCATTATAAAACCATAGTGGGCATAGGATTCAGACCTTAAGACGTGATCGTGGTTCAGAATATGAAAATCAATATTGTGAGTCATTGTGTTCTCAAAATGGATATAATCACAAATTTTTTTCTCTTAAGAAACTAACAAATATTTTTTGGTACAATGAAGAAATATAACTTTTCAATTTCAAGCCTAAACCATGAAAAATGAGAATGAATAACATATCTACTATTGTGATGAAGGTGTTAATTGGACATGTTTTATTATTCATTCTGTTTTAATGAGACCTCTCTTAATGAAAAAATCATATGATTTAAGGAAGAATTGAAAATATATTATTATTTACTTTATCGGTTTTGGTTAAAAAGTGTTTATTATTAATATGAAGGATAATTAAGACAAATATTATTCCAAGAGAAATGAAGGAAATTCCCTTGGGTATTCATATTCAAAAAAATACCATACCTTTTTTAACATGAAAACCAAAATATTCAATGAATCTGTTCATTTAAAATTATATGAAAACTATCCCAATGAGACAAAAACATTAGTATAATACCCTGAAGATGATCTTTAAACATTTAATCTAAATTACATAACTTCTAAATATTAATTTAATCAAGAAAATTCTCTAGCCATTAAACTCCTAGAACATGAACATGAAGAAAATATTAATCACTGACCTCTCTTCTCAACGAACAATTAGGACTCATAGACACAACCGTTTTAATGTACTAATAGGAAACGTAATCAATGTTATACAGAACAATGATTCCAAAAGGAAACAAATTGAACCTCTAGACTTCTTAAAAAATATTGAACAAATTAACATCAATGGTGTTATCAATGCTGAATTTTTTTTAATAGATATGAAAGTACAACATAATCAGTTTCAAAGATATAATGTTTGAGATATTTTGGATCGACCTAATGACTCCATAACTATTGGAATTAATTGGGTGTTTTAAAATTAGGTTGATTATTCTAGAAATATATTAAGAAATAATGCAAGATTAGTTGTAGAAGGTTGAAATCAAGAAGAAGGTATTGATTATGTAGATAATTGTTCACCTATAACAGGACATGAAGCCATTATTTTACTAATTTCATGTAGATAAAATTTGGACATCAAAACATATCAAATTGTTATTAAATGTACTTTTATTAATGTAGTTATAATGGAGGATTATTTTTATTATCAATCCCAAATATTTCAAAATACTCATTTTCCAAATATTGTATTAAATTAAAAAAACATTATTTGGGATGCCATTAATTTTATTTATAATACATATTCCTTATGTTATGTTTTTTAAAATCGATAAATATTGAATTTGAAATGTGTTTAATGGGTTAACTAAAATTTGTTCTTGGATTTCATATTTTTCAAACTAAAGAAGGAATTAATTTTATTAAAAGAAGAAACAAGAATGACATTTTAAAATTTTTTGGCCTATAATGTACCAAAAAAAATTAATACTCTCATGAGTACCACATGTAAACTAGATCATGATGAATCTTGGAAATCTGTAGATCAAAATAGTTATAGAGGTATTGTTGGAAGCCTTCTCTACATGAATAATAGTCATCCTAATTATAAAGACCTAACATTAAAACATTTCAAAATCTTAACGTAAGTTAATAATTCACATTGAGGATCTTTTCAGGTTTAGAGTTTTAGATAATTAAGCCATAAATATTACATATTCAACTTGAAAATTTTCATTTAGACGCTATTACCCAATATCATTTTTTTTTCACAAAATAAAAACTCTTAAAATGAAACATGTCTAGTTTTGAGTTTTAGACACAATGATTTTCCTTGATCACATCATTGACCCTATTCATTTTTAAGTCTTGTGGAAAAAATTTCAATAACTTGGGATGAGAAAAAAAAGTTCACTGAGGGTTATAAAATAAATATAAGAAACATTAACAACTAAATAAACATAAATCAATGAATATAATCTTTTTAAATAAAACATACCTCCAGAAATCATAATATTTATGAATAACATATAGTAATCCCAAATCAAAAAGGCAACTTGTGGAATTAATATCATAATTACATTTTAGAAATCACGGCTACATCGGTAGTTACACATGGAATACCCATCATAGAATATTACCTAAATCTCTTTGGAGAAACATTGATGTTTACCTCCGTCACGTTACCCAATTCATTGGAGAGATATCTTGTGCTCACTAGCCCTAGGTTTATCACGAAACCACCCATATACGTAAACAACTCTAAATAACCATTACACATTCAGAACTTGTAAAAAATCATAATGTAAGGATAAAATTTCCACATTTCAAACATAATATATAATTTCACAATATTGAGATTATAAATTCCTTATCAAACCAACTTCAAAACCAAATTTTTTTTTAATAAAGTGATTTTGGAATCAATGTGTCCCATACCACTTTGAAGATTTTAATGGAATTAAAATTTTAATCCATTAATACACATATTAATAATTCATTAAAATCATTACAAAAACATGGTTATCATTGAGAAATATGTAGAATAATAAATCCTAAAATGATTTAAAATGATATTTTAGTTAATGAGTTTATAACAAATTGAGAGATGCTAAAATTAAAATAATTGATGTATAAAATTTAATATAAACATTATTAAATCATAAGAATAAAGGGATTCATGATAAAATATTCTAATGGATAGAATATGCACCATATAATAGTTTATTGTGGAATAACAACATTGAAGTCTCAATGAAATGTAAATTGAGACGATGTCCCTTATAAAGATGGAATCCTCAGATTAAGGATAATTCAATTAAATAATTATGTGTGAAAAATAATAATACAACCAATATAAGTGGGTATTATGTGTAAAACAACCAAAGTTTATTCACACAAATTCATAGAAAGACATAATTAAAAAGTATAATTTTAACCCATATAATTGAATTTGGGTAAAGAAGTTCCCTTACAGAAATTTGATAGCATAACGACATCACATTAAAATTTAGAAAATGAGGTGATTAATGAAAAAAGGTTATCTCATCTCTTGGACATAAAATTTATAGCAATAAGGATATATACGAACATATCCCAACACAAAAATATGTAAAACAAAAGACATAACAAAAAAGGCTTTTAAAAAGGGGTGGGTGATAGGTTCCCTTACCAATTTGGTATCTTTTGAAACATACACCACAAGAAAGAAGGATCATTCAATGAAAATGTAAATACCCATAAATTAGAGTATATTAAACAATGAATACAATCATAGGCATTACATCCACCACAAAAAAGTATATAGTGGTAATTATAGCATGAATCTCAAGGGAATAAAAAGTGAGATGAAAATCCCCAACGATATTGTACTCAATCGAGTTGTATGAACTCAAGCTAATAACCTCCAAATTAATCACATAATTTCTTCAATATGAAGAGAATAATTATAATATATATATAATGGTTTTATACAATACACAAAATGCAATAAATAAGTGGGAATCAAGGGAAATCTCATGGATCTAAAATTGAGATAAGAAACCCCTTACCTCATGCCTTGACCTGACCCGTTCCTTCTTTAATATCCTAAATAATAAGATAAAGTTAATTTCAACATGAATATGTTCCTTTTTCAAGTTTATTATTCCTTTTACATCACATATTACCATGTTATAAACATTATTCAATAATTTAAGTTAATAATGGTTGTTTTGTCGATATTTTGCACTTGAGTCATTTGTGAACATCTTATAAATAAAAGTTGTTCATGTGGTCAATAGTCCATATATCGAGAAAAATATTCCTTATTTATTTATCTTATATATCATAAATATCTATTATGTGTATGTATTTATAACAGTACATAAAATTTGGAGATAAGAAATTGATTGCAACGTTCATGGACACAATAAGTCGTACGTACACATGAACACTAATTTCATTTATCTTTTGTACTTTAAGGGAAATAAAACATACTGATACATAGTAATATTATAATTAAATTATAATATAATATATAATATCTTTAAATATATCCATTATAAGTCCACATATGGAATTAACGAGTTATATCACTTTGAGGTGGCGGTAGTCTGCACTTCCTCAAATGAAATTATCGCGTTTACCCATTACAGAAACCATAAATGTAGGATGTAAATGAAAAATAAATAATCATAAATAAAACATGAACATAATATATATAATATATAAATATATTTCCATCTTAATGGACACCATGAGATGCGGTCGGAGATAATCGAATAATCATCATTTCGTGAGGCGCTAGTTTTCCATCCACAGAAACAGTGTGTTCTTCAAAAATTAGATGGAGCTGTGTGTAAGTGTAGTTCGAATCCTTATCATAAAAACATACTAGTATACTTAGGATATTGGTGTTTTTATTAATTAATGTAATAAATAGAGTTTATGGGTTGTAGAAGTAATACAAAAAGAAAAGAAGTTAAGAAAAATCATTACTTTTTATTGGGGTTGCTCGCTTTGGTTTGAACCAAAAGGATTTCTTGAAGTTACTTCTGCCAAAAAGAAATAATTCTTGGAGTAGGATATGGATCATTAGATATTATTTGGGTAGGTTTTTGACCATACAATGAGATTTATAGTTGTGAGGAATGAGTTAGATGTGAGGGTTGTTATAAGGTGGAGGAGGGGCTCTTTAGGAATGTGTGAAAATATTATTGTATTATACAATGATATTTGGTATCTAAATTTCCAAAACTAATTATAGTCAATGATTAGATGACTAATTATCGAAATAAGATCATCCAATAAGATATGTAATTTTTATGGATATTGTTTTTAAATTTATTTTCTTATTTATTTAAATCATTTATTAATGAGGTAAATAATACCTCATTATTGGGTCATATATAATATAATTTATAAGATGTCTAAAAATTATAAAAAATATACCATTATTTAGAAATATTATTATAGTTTCTATTAATATCTATAGTCAAAAATATAACCTATATAACCCCATGTAACAATTACTTTAGAAAAAGATTTTTGTTTATTTCATTTTTTCCTTTACATTATGTTAATTAAAATAAGGTGTAATAATCACTCATAAGTGGCTCCATGGGGTCCCAAAATCTACCCAAGGATTACTATGGTCGGAAATTCCTCATCCAATAATGTTAGGACAATTTTTATGGTTATTTTTTTATTATAATATTCTTTTTACCTTGAATTGCCCTATTTAACTTTAACAACATTAAATAAAATTCAAAGGCTACTATTCTCCAATAATTATTTTCACCTTATATAATCATATTTTACTTACTAATAACAACCATGTATATCCGATTTTTGAAATTAATTTTACAGAAGAGTTAAAATTTCTATTAAATGAAAAAGTCAATTTTTTAACTACAACAGAGTGGTTTCACTATTCATCGAAAATTGGAGTTTTTCAGAAAAGTACCAATAATTAAGCCTAAGATATATTTGATATTATGAATTAAAAAATGATTTATATTTTACCAAATTCCAAAGATATAATTTTTCATTAATTAATTTAAAATAAATTCGCATTTTCAAAACAAATAGCTTGTTTTTAAGAAACAATAATTATCAAAAGATTGATACTTTTTTTGTCCAATTTCAAAGTGAAATAAATATCAATGACCAACATTGGATTAATTGGTAAAAAAATAATCTAATTACACATTAAAACAAATTAAAAATAATATATATATATATATTAGATTAATGGGAACTTTTGAATAAAGATGCAGCATTTTTCATTATTCATTAAAAATTAATTTTATTAGAAAAATACAAAAAAATTACCCACAGTAAATTTTGATATATTAAATCTAAAAAAGAATTTTATTTTGTCAAATTGAACATATAAAAGTGACCAAAAATAGATTTAATTTGGGTTCTCCATTAAAAGATGGTAAATTTTCCTTTTAATGAATATTAGAGTATTTATGCTTAAAATTTGATTCATTCCCATTTTAAGCATATATATTTTGATGGATAAATATAAAAACATTTAAAAAGAATATAAAATCATATTTTAGATAGTTATACCCATTTCCACCACCACAACGGCTATGTATTAACTATTAATTAAAATATTATTATTATATTGTTAATTTTCAGTATAACTCAATTGTGTGGGAAATTGTATGATTTTCAAACAAAACCATTGTTGCGTATGTGTTAAGCCATAAATCATAGAATCACTATTAAAGTAAAATTAATATTTAATCTAAAAATATTAATAAATATTAAAATGTCATTTTATATACTAGGGATGTTACATCCTTCCCCCTTTTTGGAAATTGCATCCTCGCAATTTTAAAATTGGGCTCGAAAACATCATTTAATGTCCCACATCGGAAAAATAGTAAACAAAACTATCACATTAAAAAAATTAAAAAGTAATACAAAGGTTAGCTGAGGAAACCCATATTTGGATTCCATGTAGCGAAAACATGGATATGAAAGAATAACTAACCATCATGTTTTGATGGAGAGTTATAGAAAATATGACTAGTAGAATGTTAACCACCATAAAATCCCAAACATGTGATGTGTTAAATGATCTTGGATAACCCAGTGGGAAATGTTAACCAAAAAAGTCTTTGTTATTAGTTATTTTTCATAATTTTAAAAAATTCAATTACTACATAGAATAATATCAGAAGGAAATATACTTACCTTCAAGTAGAGTTTCATCTTTTAAAAGTTTCTACCAAAAACTAATATGTTCTCCAAACATTGAGTATTCAAACTGACTTGGTCACATCAAAATCACTAGAATCAACTTCTATAGTATTACATGATCAAAAAAAGATGAACAATATATTTCCACTATCATTAAAAAATCCCCAATAACCAAAAAGGTTAGTACAAGATCAAATAATCCCCAAAAGGATAATCCTTTATAAAATGATATACTAATATTAATCTCCATAATTCAACCAAAAGAACCAAAACTTCACGAAAGGAAATTCAATATACAATTGTCCTTAAAAATATTCAAAATAACCCAAACTAAGATTGTAACCCAAAACTCAAAGGGATTTAATCACATATTCTTACACAGTAAATCTTTACATTTTTCTCCAACAAAATGTGACTTCTCTTAAAGTCACATTCTGATGTGTAATTAACAAAATCACATATTCTCTATGATAGGATAATCATTTCCTCAAAAAACCAAAATCAGCATATGTCAATAATAAAAACATAGATACTTTGAAAATAAAATTCCACAATTACTCATTAAAAGAAAATATAATTATTCCTTGAATAACATTTTCATATATTAAACTTCAGGGTTAAGCATACTATCAAAAGACTTCAAATGTAATCCCATCAAAAAAAAAGACCTAATACTTTTAAGTATTTAATCATATTAAAATATATTGTAACTCTCTTGAATACATTATATGTTGACTTATTACTCATTCAATGTTATTCATGTTCCATTCACCATTCGTTACAAATTTATTTTTAAATACTTCATTCCTACAAACAAAATCATCAATCTTATCGTAAGATTCAATAATATCAAAAAATGTGTCAAGAAATAATCCATACATTTCATTGGTCATTTTCAGTTTCTTCATCCTCAATCGGAATGGAATTATGTTTTGGTAAACATATATTTTTTTGATCCTAGTGATCCCATTCCGTAAAATTCTTCATAGTACATATGTTTGTATAATGACCTTGCAGACCACATTTAAAAAATTCCATTGATCCCTTAAAAAGAACTTATTTCCCTTTCCTAGAGTCAACTATATGCATCCTTTTCTATGGAAGGTTATTGCTTTATGACCGTCATTCCGACAACTATAGCATCATTCCACCCCTTCGAAGAATTTTCCTAGGTTTTTCATTCCACATCGTTGACACATGGGTTTTGGAACATACATACCAGTATGATTATTACCTGAAAATCGGAAGGGATTCGTTTCTTGCATATACGACACCTTATATAAATAACCATGGTTCATGTTTTCAATCATAAATCCAGATAGTTGGTTGAGAATAACCACAAGATTTATCATTGCAGCTCATATGTAATTCAGTTACTCATTCCGAAAACCATCATAGTTTTCATCACATCCATTGTTAGTTGGTTCCTAATATATCAAGACATTTATTAAAACAAAAAAGGTTTGTGTGAGTATATCAGTAAAATCATCATATAATATCTTATGAGGAGGGTATATATAAAGATATACATATCCATGTTATATTAAACACATTTAATTTATATAAAATTAATGTGACTCATTATAATATGCTAACCATTATGGTTATGTCACTTATGCCTAAATAACTCTATAACCTCTAAATTCATCTAAACAGACCTTTGATACAAACTATAAGGACCCAACCTTGAATCATTACATAATCTTTAATTAAGTTAATTGTCACGACCCGTCCTCGGGGCCCGTGTCGTGACTACCCCAAGCCCGCCTTCTATAGGCCAGGGGCTGGAGACTAGCACCAAAGGCGTAAATCTGGATAACTGGGAAGGCATTGCCTTTAAAAAAAGTAAACAAAATATCACAGATTACAAGAGGAATTAAAACACTAAGTACAAAAGAAAGTGATGAAAAGTAAATGGGCCAGAATACAATCCCAACTGAAAGTACAGCTACAACTGAACGAAAGTACAACAGAAAGAGACAAACAGCTGAAAGAAAGGAAGCAGATCTTGGGTCGTTCTCCTCGGATCCTACCTGAAGGGTAGGTACAGATAGCGCAGCTCCTGGATCGTCCACCACGGATCCTACCTAAAGGGTAGGTACAGATAGCCTCCACAACTCTCTCGCCCGTCAACCTCCTCCGAGTGTCGTCTCGCCTTGAAGTCCACCTCCGAATACTGACTCATCGTGTGGTCCACCTCCGGGTACCGTCCAGTCCTCGAACACTCGGCCTCTGTCAGCGCTTCCTGTCATCTACAACCAATACAATGAGGTGCGAGCATATCCCGTGCATGGTGAGTATACGATACCCAGAAGGGACCCCGAGACCCTCAAGGTCTCACTAAATCCAACAAGGATAACAACAAAGAAGGATCTCAACAGATAACCTTTACTTAGGTATAATCCCATACATATACCTAAGTTATCAAGTAACACATCTCAATCATGAGTAAACACAAAGGTTATGAAATCAACGGATAACCACCACTCATGTATATGCCCATACATATACCTAAGTTATCAAGTGACCCATCTAAATCATGAGGTAAACACAGAGGTCATAGACTCAGCTCAAACCAGGATTTTTATTATCGAAACCATAACTGCTGAGGAGCCCCGTTTCATGAGTGTACAGTGGTCCTGTCATGACCCAAAGGTACTGCTCACTAACCTAAGACTGCTGAGGTACTCCTCCTGTCAAGTACCACGAGTCAGCCACCCAAACATATTAGTGCTTCCCACCGGGGTATTCCACCCAAACACAATAGTGCACACCCCTAATAGCCTACAGAGGTACTCTCCGGACGAGTACCGCGGGTCTGCACTGTCACAAAGTAGTGCTCCGTCCGCCATGGGTATGCACCCAAACAAAGTACTGCTCCGTCCACTGGGCTAGTCGACTCACTCCAAGTCGAGTTGGTCATGGAGTCGTCAGGTCCCAGCCGGTAACACAGTCTCTGTACTCCGTACGATCGTCTCCGGGAGGGTCCACTCCATGAGATACAGGTCGATACTCCAAGTATCTCAAATTCCATAGAAGAAGTATCTCAAAGGACCGCCTCGTCATAGGGGTCTCAATGAAATAGACGGCGCGTCAATCAGACGCCCAGTCTGTGAGTTATTAGCCTTTTCGCCCTAGGGGATCATTTGGTTTCGTGTGCGAACCAACCCGTCCATAACTAAACTTCACCCCGAACACTCGTAGGGTATACTCATAGGGACCGTTTTTAAACAAGATCACCAATGTCACTGACAGTTCGTCAAACGGACGTCCAGTCTGAAAGTTATCAGCTTTTCCGTTCCAAGCGCCCGGTTGGATTTTGGGTACAATCCAACCCAGACACTATCCAAAAGTAACCAAAACTCGGGAAAATTATGCCAAAAGTTCCGTCTCATCAAGTGGAATCCAACAAAGTCGACGGTACGTCAATCGGACGTCCGGAGCTCAAGATATAAGCATTTCTGCTCTGAGGCCCCGGTTGGTTTCGTGTTCGAACCAACCCGGCCATACCCAAAGTTCTCCAATACCCTGAGTGTAATATACTGAAACGACCGTCTCGATCCAAGGATCGCTACGCAACTAACGGTGCATCTATCGGAGGTCTGTAGCCCATGATATGGGCGTCTGAACAGAAACTGCCCAAAAATAGGGTGTTCGGGCCCAGTCCGACCCGGCCCGAGACCCCCTGGGTCGGCCCGAACCGGGTCGACCCGAACCGGGTCCGGGTCCAGCCCAAAAGGACACGGCCTGGCCCGTGGGGCGCGGCACAGCCCGGCCTGGGCGCAGCCAGGCCGGTTGGCCTGCCGCGCTAGCGCGGCCGCGTGGCTGCTCGGCTGTCCGGCGAAGCGGACAGGGGGTGCGGTCACCCCCTTGAATGAAACCGCGGCCCCCCGTGTGGGGGCCGCCCCTTGCCAACGGACACGTCTGAGTGCCGCGTCCAGCCTCCCTCAGTCCCGCGCGGTTGCGGGACCAGTAGCCTACCGTCGCGGCTTCGGTCGAGGCGGCCCTTCCCGGCGGCGCGCCAACGGTGTTTTCCGCGGACCACCAGACCCGCTTCGGTGGTCCGTTTTGCTCGCCGCCTTAGAAAACGGTACTCCCGGGACCTGACCCTCACTGCAGAGGCTTCAAATTTACATTTCGGCCGTGTTTGTCGTCACATGTCAGTCCGCGCACAACGATCAACCAGTGGAGTCTTCGAATTGCCTCCGCGGCCCCGACTCCAGCTGCGGTTTCGTTCGGCCTCAACGGCGCCGTGCGACGGCGCCGCGCTTCTTCATCGCTTTATTTCTTATTTCCGCACGGTGTCATGGCACCGCGATGCCTTTTTTTGTGCCGAAACGAACAAAACAACAAAGGGGGAGGAGAGTCGGCCATGTTCATGCAGTCCGACTTCCTCCCATTAAGTTGATAACAAGCGGCCCAAAAGATGATGAATGACAAGGATTTTTCACGAACAAAATAAATCAACCCAAACAGTTTTTCCCTGAAATCAAGAATTCCCAACCTGCAAACATAATCTTCGCAGATCAACTTAATAGTTAGTTGATCCACGTTCTAAGATTTAGAAGGAAGTAAACAAGGTTTCACCAACAATCACAAATAAATTCCTTACCTCAAGCGTTGTCGCCGAACGAGATTTGTCGCAGAAAGGGACGTCATGTAAGAAGACTCCGTAAGCGTCGTCGGAGTTGCAGAGAGAATGATTAACGGCGTCGTGGTACATGGTTTCCCGTGGTCGATCTCCGAGGATTCAGCGTTCTTGTCGACCTTCGTCGGAGGTTGGCGTTCTTCGCGTTCTTCGACGAAAACAATGAACTTTGAGACTTTGAGCCGTTCTCTCCAAAATCTTCCCGCACAACCCAAGAAACAACAATAATAAAATAAGACACATTCTTATTTTATTACTCCCGCCATTAGTTTGAAATTTAAAATTGAATCAAACAATTAACTCAACTAATTGCAACATTTTAAACCACCCAATTAATAGAGGCATTTATTAACCAGATTAAACGCAAGGGTTGACTTAGTTTAAGTGTGGGGGTGCGGGTGCGTTACTTTAAAAAAAAAAGTGGTTGAGGAAGTTGAAAAGGGTGGGGCTCGAGTGGGCCGCACCCCACTAATATCCTACCCTGAGGATTAGTTAGGATGTGGGTCCCACTCAACAACTTAGCTTAGGCTAACACTTCCTTGAATAAAAATAAAATCTGTAGCACAATATTTTATTTTATTCTTTAGTTAACCCAATTAAGTAAAACTCCACCCGAGCAAACACAACTCCGGAAAAGGTGTTCTTAAGCAATTACCAGCGCTGTGATTCCATCGGTGCCCTCAGATTTCAATTCCGAGCACCGGTTCAAAAGTTAGAAAAACCCGCTCGTTCATTCACTGAACGTACCCGAGCTAAACTTCGGAAAGTGATTCCGGGCACACCGGGTCTCAGAATCAGGTGCCGTCAGAAACTACATTCTTGTAAAATCCCAAAGAAAATTAAGAGAAAATTTCCCTTGAATTTTACAGGTCTTTACATTACTCCCACCTCATGGATTTACGTCCTCGTAAAGCTTTAACACAAACTAGGGATAGAAAAGTGGTATTGAGCACACATCTGAGTCTTCCACTCCTATGTGCTTACCTGGAGGTTCCCGTACTGGTAGTGAAAGTGCACCCAAGGAATCGACCGTCCTTGTAGGGTCCTCTCCTGTCGATCCTCGATCCCCATTGGGACCTCCGTGAAATTCTCCCCATCGCCATCGTCCTGCTCCTCATGGTCGATGATATGCGAAGGGTCGAGCACGTATCTCGTCAGTTGAGATACGTGGAATTCGTCATGCACCTGGTGCAACTGAGTTGGATGGGTCAAATGGTAAGCCACCTAACATACCCTACTGAGGACCTGTAAAGGACCATTGAACCTCAGAGATAACTTTTCGCCTTCGCCACATCTCCGTAAACCTCGTCGAGGTGAGACCCACATAAGGACGTGATCGTCATCCCCGAACTCTATAGGTCTCCAATTCCTATTAGAACTGAAACTCAAAATGACTGCTACCATGAGGGTAAGGTTGACTAACTCAAGAGTGATCGTTCGCACCCTCTTCTGCATGAGTTTATCCTGTGCTGCCTGGGGTTTCCTTTTCGCTGACCAGGGAAAACCCATCCTGACGTCGTAGTTAAACCACATCCTTTTTTCCTAATACCATCAATTTGTGTATGTACTATGATTGCCATGTCCATAATCAAACCAATGTCGTAAGGCCTCGATGTTGTCGCCAAGAGATTCCAACTGAAACTCTCACCTCGAGGGTCTGACCACACCATCGGCTTAAGTGTGATTATCAAGTCTTCTCCCAAGGTATCTCCAGACGTGAGGGTCAATTCTACGGCTTACCGGAAACTCTAGTAATAGGAAAAGATTTGGGGAAGGAAGGAATGATTCATATCAACGTCTTTTACTACAGAAGCTAGTAGTAGACACAGACTATCCCTTGAATCATTTTTAGAGCCATTGGGTCACAGTCCTTGACCGCATGCAGTCGTACTCTTCCACCGCCCTCCAGCTCCCTGATCCTAGCGGGGACAACAAAGGCGGGTGGTTGTAGAATGTTAAAATGTACACCACCTCATGCTGTTCTCCTAGATCTGCCTCCACGTCTGCTGCTTCGAAGACTCATCTCTCCTTAAATCTCCATTTTCTTGAAACATTTAACATGCCCGAGTCTCTAAGACTGGTGGAAATTTCCTGTTTCTTACTACACTATGCAGTCTTCATCCGCTCCTGGATGATCTGCACCTTCATTGCCAACGATCTGAAAGAGCTGCTAAGATTTCTCCTTTTCTGAAAAGAGAAAATCGGTCTCATCCCCTGGATAAACCACTACCATTGCCTAATACAGTCAATCCTGACATGAATGATGCATTCATGCCATGGATGACGTCGTAAGGCCTCGACGTAACTACCAAGAGATCCAACCGTCACTCTTGCCTCCAAGGGTCGAGTCACGCTGTTGTCATCAGTGTGAGGTCACTAGGTCTCCGCCAGTAGAAATATTGAAGGTGAGGGTCAAGTCAATAGTTTTAACCGGGACCTCTCAATATCAACCAAACAAAAGGACAAGAAATAAAACATCACAAAGATAAGTGTCTTTTTATTATTGAAGCTCTTAGTACAAAGACACGAATACAACAGAAACATGGAACTATAAGTACAAGGGATGTATCCACTAGTTCTGCTCCTGTCCACCTGCTTTCGGTGCTCTACTGCATTGTCCACTGCTCAGCTGTTACTGAAGCACCCGCCACTGCTTCTGCCTCGGTGGCTCCTCCAAAGCATGCGGATCAACTATGCCGGGGGTCGGACAGTCACGTGCCAGGTGACCATTCTTGCTGCATTCATAACACTTCATGCTCCTCGTATGGCTGGCTCTGGTCCTCTTGGACCTCTGTATCATCTGTCTACTACCCAAGATGACTCGGCTACTGATCGAAAATCCTACGGAAAAGGCAACAGCTCCTGTACATGCTCGGGGTGTAGAGCTACTAGCACAAACTCCACCCTAAATAAGGTCTTGAAGTCTTCCCATGTGAAGGTCATCCCGTCGTAAAACTGGAACAAGTGGCTCCACCACCTGCCTGCTGCTTCCTGATGGAGGCTGGAATCAAAGATCACCATGAAGTCTGCAGGCGTCCCCACTAGCCTGAAGAATCTCACCACAACCTCCTGCCAATCCTCGCCCGCCTGTGGGTCCGTCTCTCCCCCGATCTTGGGTGGCCTCTGGCGTTGGAACTCGTGCAGTGCGCTCAAGTGGCGTGAATCGCCTACTGCTGGTGCCGGTGGCATCGGTGGCCCAACATATGGTAGTACCGCTGGTGCCTCCACCGGTGCCTCAACTGCAAGAGGGCCATATACCAAAGCCTCGTCGCTCGGCAGGCTGTCAGTACACACATCCCTCTGGGCTCTAGCTGGTCATCCATGGAAAGGCATCCTAAAAGAAAAATACATGACACGGTCAAACGATTATACCTGGTGAGCTGACCTGGTTTGAGCTGACTTTTAAAAACATCTGGAAACACACACGCAATCGGTGTTTACGTGCACAAAGTTGGAAATCAGTTGTCAGGGTCCTGTTGTGTGGATACGTCGACCGCCCGCACCAACACTGGACTCCCTGAACTGAAAACCATACTCGGTACTCTTAACACTATCGCTTCACAGAAAGAAAATATCAGAGTTATAAGTTTTGTGGTAGAACCGACTCTTCTGATACCAATTTTTCACAACCCATCCCCAGGGCCCGTTCCGTGACTACCCCAAGGCCGACTTCCATAGGCCAGGGGCTAGCGACTAGCACCAAAGGCATAAATCCCGATAACTGGGAAGGCATTGCATTTAAAAAAAGGTAAAAAAAACATCACCGAGTATAAGCAGAAATAAAACACTATGTACAAAAGAAGGTGCTGAAAAGTAAATGGGCTAGAATACAAACCCAACTGAATGTACAACTACAACTGAACGAAAGTACAATAGAAAAAGATAAACAGCTGGAAGAAAGGAAGTAACTCCTGGGTCGTTCTCCTCAGATCCTACCTAAAGGGTAGGTACAAATAGCGCAGCTCCTGGAACGTCCACCACGGATCCTACCTAAAGGGTAGGTACAGATAGTGCAGCTCCTGGATCATCCACCACGGATCCTACCTGATGGGTATGTACAGATAGCTTCCACAACGCTCTCGGCCATCAAACTCCTCCGAGTGTCGTCTCGCCATTAATTCCACCTCCAGATACTGACTCGTCGTGTGGTCCACCTCCAGGTACCGTCTAGTTCTCAAACACTCAGCCTCTGTCAGCGCTTCCCGCCGTCTGCAACCAACACAACGAGGTGAGGGCATAGCTCGTGCAGGGGTGAGTATACGATACCCAATAGGGACCCCAAGACCCTCAAGGTCTCAGTAAATCCAACAAGGATAACCACAAAAAAGGATCTCAACAGATAACCTTTACATAGGTATAAGATCATACTTATACCTAAGTTATCAAGTAACCCATCTCAATCATGAGGAAACACAAAGGTTATGAAATCAACGGATAACAACCATCCAGGTATATGCCCATACATATACCTAAGTTATCAAGTGACCCATCTCAATCATGAGGTAAACAGAGAGGTCATAGACTCAGCTCAAACCAGAATTTTTATTATCGAAACCATAACTGCTGAAGAGCCCCATCTCTGGAGTGTACAGTGGGCCTGTCATGACTTCGAGGTACTGGTCACTAACCTACAACTTCTGAGGTACTCCTCCTGTCGAGTACCGCAGGTCAGCCACCCAAACACAGTAGTCCTTCCCGCCGGGGTATTCCACCCAAACACCGTAGTTCACACCCCCTAATAGCCTGCAGAGGTACTCTCTGGACGCGTACCGTGGGTCTGCACTGTCACACAGTAGTGCTACGTCCTCCATGGGTCTGCACCAAAACAAATTAGTGCTCCGTCCAATGGGCTAGTCGACTCACTCCAAGTCGAGTCGGTCAAGCAGTCGCCAGGTCTCAGCCGGCTACACGGTCTCCGTACTCCGTACGATCGTCTCCGGGAGGGTCCGCTCCATGAGCTACAGGTCGATACTCCAAGTATCTCAATGTCCCATGGAGAATTATCTCAATGGACCGCCTCGTCATAGAGGTCTCAACGGAACAGACGGCGCGTTAATCAGACACCCGGTCTGTGAGTTATTAGCCTTTTCACCCTAAGGGCCCGGTTGGTTTCATGTGCGAACCAACCCGGACGTATCTCAACTGCACCCTGAACCCGTGTAGGGTATACTCATAGGGACTGTTTCTCAATAAGATCACCAATGCCACTGACGGTTCGTCAAACGGACATCCAGTCTGAAAGTTATCAGCTTTTCCGTTCCAGGGGCCCGGTTGGATTTCGGGTACAATCCAACCCGTCCACTACCCAACTGCAACCAAAACTCAGGCGAAGTATGCCAAAAGTTCCGTCTCATCAAGAGGAATTCAACAAAGTCGACGACACGCCAATCGGACGTTTGGTATCGTGTTCGAACCAACCCGGCCATACCCAAAGTTCCCTGAAATCCTGAGTGTAATATACCGAAATGACCGTCTCGATCCAAGAATCGTTACGCAACTGAAGGTACATCGATCAGAGGTATGTAGCCCACGATATGGGCATTTGAACGAAAACTGCCCGAAAATAGGGGGTTCGGGCCCGGTCCGCCTCGGCCCGAGACCCCGTAGGTCGACCCGAACCGGGTCCGGGTCCGGCCCAAAAGGGCGCAGCCCGGCCCAGCTGGTTGGCCTGCCGCGCTGGCGCGGCCACGGGGCCGCTCGGCTGTCCGGCCGAGCGGACAGGGGGTGTGATCGCCCCCTTGAATGAAACTGTGGCCCCCCGCGTGGGGGCTTCCCCTTGCCAACGGACGCGGTCGAGCACCGCGTCCCGCCTCCCTCGGTCCCCCGCGGTCGCGGGACCAGCTGCCTGCCGCTGCGGCTTCAGCCGCGGCGGCCCTATCCGGTGGCGCACCGGGTGCGGCCGCCTCCGGCCCCCGGCACCACTGTGCCGGCGAGGTGCGCCAGCGGTGTTTTCCGCGGACCTTCGAACGCGCTCCAGTGGTTCGTTTTTCTCGCCACCTTCGCAAACGGTCCTCCCGGGACTCATCCCTCACAGCGAAGGCTTCAAATTTTCTTTGCGGACCTATTTATCATCGGCCGTCAATCCGCGCACAACGGTCAACCAGCGGAGTCTTTGAATTTTCTTTGCAGACCTGTTTATCATCGCATTCGTTCTTGTTTCCGCGTGGTGTCGTTGCACCGCGCCACCTTTGTTTGTTCCGCAACGAACAAAACAACAAAGGGGGAGGAGTGTCGGCTGTGTTCATGCGGTCCGACCTGCTCTCGTTAAGTTGATAACTAGAGGCCCAAAATACGAAGAACGACAAGGATTTTTCATGAACAAAATAAATCAACACAAACATTTTTTCCCCAAAATCAAGAATTCCCAACCCGCAAACATAATCTTCATGGATAAACTTAATATTTAGTTGATCCTCATTCTTAGATTTAGAAGGAAGTAAACAAGGGTTTACTAAAAATCACAAAAAAAATTCCCTACGTCAAGCGTTGTCGCCGAACCAGATTTCTCGCGGAAAGGGACGTCGTGGAAGAAGACTCCGTAAGGGTCTTAGGCATCGCAAAGAGAAGGATTAACAGTGTCGCGGTACACGATGTCGCATGGTCTATCTCCAAGGATTCGGCGTTCTTGTCGACCTTCGTCGGAGGTCGGCATTCTTCGCGTTCTTCATGTTCTTCGACGAAGAACAGTGAACTTTGAGACTTTGAGCCGTTCTCTCCAAAATCCTCCTGCACAACCCAAGCAACAAAAATAATAAAATAAGACACCTTATTATTTTATTACTCCCGCCTTTAGTTTGAAATTCAAAATTGAATCAAACAATTAACTCAATTAATTGAAACGTTATAAACCGCCTAATTAATATAGGCGTTTATTAACCAGATTAAACGCAAGGGTTGACATCGTTTAATAGGGGGTGCGGGTGAGTAACTTTAAACAAAAGGGGTAGAGGAAGTCGAAAATGGTGGGGCTCATGTGGGCCCCACACCACTAATATCCTACGTAGCAAATTAGTTAGGATGTGGGTCGCACTCAACCAATTAGCTTAGGTTAACACTTCCTTGAATAAAAATAAAATCTGTTGCGCAGTATTTTATTTTATTCTTTAGTTAACCCAATTATGTAAAACTCCACCCGGGCAAACGCAACTCCGGAAAATGTGTTCTTAAGCAAATACCGGCGCTGCGATTCCATCGGTGCCCTTGGATTCCAATTCCGAGCACTGGTTCAATAGTTAGAAAAACCCGTTCGTTCGTTCACTGAACGTACCCAGGCTAAACATCAGAAAATGATTCCGGGCACACCGGGCCTCCGAATCAGGTGCCGTCAGAAACTGCGTTCTTGTAAAATCCCAAAGAAAATTACGAAAAAAATTCCCTTGAATTTTATGTGTATTCACGTTAATAATTCACATTGAGGATATTTTCAGGTTTACAGTTTTAGAGAATTAGGCCATAACTATTATATATTCAACATGAAAATTTACATGTAGATAGTACTAATCAGTATCAATTTTTTTCATAAAATAAAAACTCTTAAAATGAAACACGTCTAGTTTCGAGTTTTATACAGCATCAATTTCCCATGATCGCATCCTTGACATTATTAATCTTTAAATCATGTGGAAAAAATTTCAAAAACATGCGATGAGCATTAAAAGTTCCGTAAGCGTTATAAAATAATGAAAATAATCATTAACCCATAAATGAACACAAATCAATGAAACCATTCTTTTCAATCACAACATACCTTATGATATCATATGATTTATGACTATTACATAGTAATCAGAAATCATAAAGGTAACTTGTGGCATTTTTTTAATACATACATTATAGATATCACAACTATGTAGGGAGTTACACTTAGAATACCCATCACAATATATTCATAAAATATCATAGGAGAAACATTCACATTTACCTTTCTCACGTTATCCAATGCCTTGTAGAGCTATCTTGGGCTCACCCACCCTAGGTTTATAACAAAACCACCAGTATACGTAAACTCTGCCCAATAAAAATTACATATTCAGTACATGTAAAAATTAAAAATGTAAAGATAAAATTTCTAAATTGCAATCACAATATATCATTTCATGATATTGACATAATCAATGCTCTATCATACCATTTTTAAGACCAGTTAAAGCATTTAATAAAGTGATTTTTGAATCACAATGTCCCATACCACTTAGAAGATATTATGTGAATGAAAATTTTAAAACATTAATATCCATATAAATATATCCATATATCCATTTCTAAGACATGGATACTAATGAGAAATATTTAGATGAATAAATCATTATAAAATTTAAAATGATATTTTTGTTAAATAATTTTTTACAAAATGAGAGACGCTTAAATTCATATAATTGAGGTATATCATTTAATCAGAACATTAAAATTTCATGAAAATAGAGGAATTCATGATATAATATTCCATAGGACAATATATACACCATATAACAGTGAATTGGTGCATAACAACATTGAAGTCTCAATGAAATGTAAAAAGAGATGAAATCCCTTATAAAGGTGGTATCCTTAGATTAAAGATATGTCAATGATATAATTATGTGTGACAAATAATAATACACCCAATATAATTGGATATTAAGTGTAAAAAACCAAAGGTTATTCAAATATATTCATAGCACGATATAATGAATAAGTAGTAGTTTAACCCAATGAATTGAAATTGGGTAAAGAAACTCCCTTACCGAAATTCGACAGCCTAACGACCTCACATTAAAATTCATAAAATGAGTTGATGAGAGAGAAAAAGGGTATAAAATCACATAGAAATAAAATTTATAGCAATATGTATATATAATAACACATCCCAACATAAGAATATGTTAATTAAAATACATAACAAAAAGAATTCCTTTAAAAAGAGGTGGGCGAAAGGTTCCGTTACCGATTGGGTAACTTTTGAAACATACACCCCATAAAAGAAGGATCATACAATGAAGATGTAAATACCTATAAAATAGAGTATATTACACAAATAATACAATCATCGAAAATTAATCCTCCAAAAAAATGGAAATTGTGGCAATTATAGCATGAATCTCACAGAAATAAAAAGTGAGATGAAAATCCCCAACCACGTTGTACTCAATCAAGTTGTATGACCAAAAGTTAATAACCACAAAATGAATCAGAAAATACCATTAATATGTATTGAATAATTATAATATATATATCAAATGGTTGTATACAATTCACTACATGGAATAAATAAGTGGCGATCAAGGGAAATCTCACAGAACTAATAGTGATACAAGAAGCCCCTTACCTCGTGTCTTGACTTGACCCGTTCATTCATTAATATCCTGAAAAAAAAAGATAAAGTTAATTTAAACATTCTTAAGAACCTTTTTCAAGTTTATTATTCCTTTTATATCAGTTATAGCCATGTTGTAAACATTATTGAATCATTTATGTTAATAATTGTCATTTTATCGAAATTTGTCCCATGTGTCTAAAGTGAACTTCTTATACTTACAAGTTGTACATGTGGTAAAAAGACCATTATATACAGAATGGTATTCATGATTTATATATCTTATATATCATATATATCCAATATATATATATATATGTGTGTGTATTTATAATAGTACATAACATTTGGAGATAAGAAATGAAATGCACCATTCCTGGGGACGGTAGGCCGAACGTACACATGAACACCACTTCCATTTCTATTTCGTATTATAATGGTATTAAAACATAATGATACATAGTTATATTATAATTAAATTGTAATATAATATATATAATATCATTAAATTTATCCTTTATACACCCACATATGGCATTAAAAACTCATATCACTTTGAGGGGGTGGTAGTCTGCACTTCCTCAAATGAAATTAACACGTTTACCCATTACGGAAACAATATCGTTAGGATATAAATGTAAAATATAGAATCATAAAGAAAACATAAACATAATATATATCATATATAAATATATTTCCATCTTAATTTCCACCATGAGAGGTGGTATGAGATAATCGAACAATCATCATTTCGTGAGGCCTTAGTTTTCCATCCACAGAAATAGTATGTTCTTCACCCATTGGATGGAGGTGTGTGTAAGTGTAGTTCGAATCCATCTCATAAAAACATAATAGTATACTTAGTATACTGGTTTTGTTATGAATGAAGAGAATAAATAGATTTTAGGGGTTGTAGAAGTAATAAAAAAAGAATAGAAGTTAAGAAAAATTGTTACCATTAATTTGGGTAACTCCATTAGTTTTGACCAAAAAAAATTCTTGAAGTGATTTCTGCATAACATATGGCTTGTAATAGGTTGAGAGGGATCATTAAGCTTATTTGGGCAGGTTTTGGACGATACAAGGGTATTGGGAGGTGTGTGAAATGAGTTAGATGTGAGGGATTTTATAAGGGGAAGGAGGGGCTATTTTGGAATGTGTGAAAATATTATTTTATTACATAATGATATCCGCTTTCTAAAGGTCCAAAACGAAATAAGGTAGAAGCTATGAAGACTCATGGTAGAAATAAAATCATCCAATAATAATTTTATTGTTTTGGATATATTTTCAAAATTTATTTTCTTATTTATTTCAATCATTTATTAATGAGGTAAATACCGCATAATTATTATGTTGTAAATAATTAAATATATATGATATCCAAAATTATAAAAAAATACCATTATATATGAAATATTTTTAGAATTTCAATTAATATTTACTGTCAAAATGATAACTTATATCACCCCATGTAAAATTTATGTTACTAATAAAATTTTGATTATGTAATTTTTTCTTTTACAGTATGTTAATTAAAATAATGTGTAATTATCACTCAGAAGTGGCTCGAGGGGGTGCCAAAATCGATCCAAGGATGCAAATTCTCTGACATAAAACATCAAATAAGGTTAGGACAAGTGTTAAGGTAATTTTTTATTATTATAATATTCTTTTTACCTTGATTTACCCTATTTACCATTTACCACGTTAAATACATGTCAAAAGTTACTATTTACCGAAAATTATTTTCATCTTAGTAAACCATATTTTTCATAATAATAACAAAAATGTATGTTAGATTTTAGAAATTATATTCAAATAAGATGTAAAATTTCATTTAAATGAAAAAATCAGTTTTTTAACTACTACTAAGTGGTTTCACTATTCATCACAAATTAATGTTTTTTAGAAAATTACCTATAATTCAGACTATGATATATTTGATATTCTGAATTCAAAAATGATTTCTATTTTACCATATTCAAAACATAGAAGTTTCATTAATTCAAATAAAATTTATTTATATTTTCAAAACAAATAGCGAGTTTTTAAGAAACAATAATTATCAAAAGATTGTTACTTGTTTATGTCCAATTTTAAAGTGAAATTAATTCAAATGAATACCATTGAATTAATTGGTAAAAATATAATCTACATAAACTTTATAACCAATAAATATGTTAATATAACCATATAAATAAATCAGATTAAAATGCACTCTTGAATTAAAATACTGTATTTTTCATTTTTCATTAAAACATGAATTTTATTAGAAAAATAGCAAAAATTTAACCAAATTTAATTTTGATGTCTTGATTCAAAAAAATAATTTCATTTTCTCAAATAGGACATATAAAAGTGACCAAAACAAGATTTAATGAGGGTTCTCTATTAAAAGGTGGTAAATTGACATTTTAATGAATATTAGAGTATTTATGCTTAAAATTAGATTCATTCACATTTTAATCCCCTAACTTATATTGGATAAATGTAAATAGATTTAAAAAACATATATAATCATATTTTAGTTTGTTCTATCCATTCCCACCAACACAATGGATATGCGTTAACTACCATTTAAAATAATATTATTTTTATTTTATTTATCAGGATAACTCAACTATGTGTTCCATTGTAATATTTTCTAAGAAAATCATTATTTAGTATAGGGTACACCATAAAATATAGAATCACCATTAAAGTAAAATTAATATTTAATCAGAAAATATTAATAAATATGATAATTTCATATTTATTTACCTGGTATGTTACATTCTACCCCCTTTTGGAAATTGCATCCTCGCAATTTTAAAATGGGGCTTCGAAACATCAGTTGATGAAAATTGGTTAACTATCAGTTAATAAATATGATAAGGATTAAAATGAAACAAAATGAGTCTAAATTTTATTTAGTGATGGTATTGAAACCATATACAACAATATAATCAAATATCAATCAATTGTTCGAATATTTTCTTCAGAATAAATTTATTACAATTTAATAATTTGAGAAATTCCAAAAGTGACCCTCAAATTATTTATAAAAGAGAACATCCTATCTCACATCATTAAATTAAATTGAATTTTATAACTGCACCTCACTCTACCGATTTTATCTTTTACACTTCAATATCCATGTTTTAGTGGTTATTTCATTCAATGATACCTACCCTGGATCCCACTATTGGACTTATAATAGTATTCATTCAATGAATATATCATCAATCTGACTAACTATAATCTTTTATACTCTACGCTTGATCATCTAGATGTATGGTATTTATCATAAAATAAAAAAATAAGACCGCAAATAGAAAAAATTATTTTTATTAATAATAAAAAACAATCATCCCCACTTTTTTATATCAATTGATGTGAAGTTATCATTCATGCATACATATTTGTTACAGTATCAACATAGAGATAGTATTAATTCTTAATCACCATATTTAAGTGATTATTAGTATTATGTGTTCAATGTTTAAATAAGATATTTTTTAAACAATTAGAATTTTATAATAATAATATTTGATCTATTTGATTATATTCAGAACCGTTATAAAAGGAAAATGTCTCTCATGTATATGTCAAGACTACCACCTACACAATGAAATGTTATTAGTTTTTCATTAAATTATTGAATGGTTATAATGAAATAATTAATGAAGATATATTTTATTTTATAAGGTTTAATATTATATATATTCAATAACTAATATAAATGTATATGGACCAAAAATACTAAACTGAAATAATCACAATAAATGAAATAGTTAACACCCAAAAATAAGGATTTTAATAATTCAATATTGACAACAATGGGTGTAGAAATTTTAAAGTGGTACCCAACATCCAATGGAGTATCTTTTATGTGAATATTGGTGTTCCTACCATCCGTCCACAATTTTTTTGGAAAATTAATTCCCTACAGGCACGTTCTATTATTCCATGTGGTTGTCACCAACCCAAAGAGATTGTGAAAGCCCTTAGGGCTATGTTAGGGTCATCTCGGTTGTCGGGTTACATGGTAACCTAGGCTTCTTCATGAAAAGATGGAATCAAAGTGTAGTTTCTATCCTCCTATGCATGGGGATCGGTAATTCCCTTTAGGCCATGTATTGGTAGGATCAGTTATCAGGTTTCTAGGGTAGCCTAGCTATTTTTTGACAATGTGGGATCAAAGGAGGTTGTTAAGCTTTTAAACCGATGTCAATGTTCATTTTTGAAATCATATTAGGTTATAGGACGTAGTTGTGATTGAGTTCCTTACCAGACCATCACGCAATAAATCTTATGTAAAAATGTGTAGTAAGGGAAATAAATATTGTGGACTTGTTATAGTCATTTATTACCTTTTACTTTGATATAAAAAACATATTGTCTTATATATTTTAATTTTTCATTCCCACGTTTCTCTGTTAAATTACTATCTAATAGTTATATACCGATGTTGTGTAGCATCATGCCTCTGAAAATATGATCTAATTGGATCATGGTAGAAACTAATTCTAAACTACCCCACGTGAATATTCTAGTGGAAACAAATCTAGTTGATGTGCTTGTGAACACAGTCCATGATCTAGGACAAGCACAACCTCTAGTTCCCATTAAGGCTCCAACTATGGATCATTTAGGGGATATTCTTCTAAATCATTCTCAAGAGTTAATTCATTAGAATCCACCACTTTTCATGGGATCCACTGATCCACAACACGTTTAGTAATAGTTTAGAATGATATAATGTCTTTTTGAGTTCTTTAAGACACCAGATTTAATCAAGGTGAGGTTTTCCACCTATGGGATGGACAGAACAAGAAGAATATAGTGGGACACAATGGTGATTCTTGGGAAGCATGTGGTCTTATAGTGGAAGGACTTTAAAAAAATCATCAACTAATCTTATATAGATTCAATGGTATTGTCCAAGGCTGCGGATATTTTCAATCTTGTGACGAATGATAAATCCATGAATGAGTATTCAAATCACATTATTGATCAAGTGAAGTTTTCACTTGAGATTGTATTTAATTAATGGATGAGTTATAGATTATTTTATTTTTGGAATCTAGTATATATATTTTCTCGTGATTGAATTCTAAATTCTTCCCCCTTATGGTGATGTGTTGGATAGGCCGATGATGGTTGTGATGGATCTATTTGGAATGTTAGGGTTTTTTTGTGTTTCATATTCATATAGTGGAAAAATTGTTTCATTCAATTTTAAATGGTTTCTTGATGATTCTAATAGAAACTCTCGATGAAAAAGTCATTCAAGACATCATGGAGATGAAGAGGAAGTTCTTCTGTTTGCTAACAGTATGGAAATCCTGGACATTCTAGAAGGGTTATCACATTGGAACCGAAGGACTATATTTCAAGAAGAAATTTCAGGAATTTACTGATATTCTACCATCACATATCAACTATATATAGTATAACGAGATCATTAGATCCTCCTAAAACATTAGGGTAATCAAATTCTTCACATACAAAAGGGATTAATCCATAGAAATATAGAATAAAGCTTCTTCATGTATTGTATGTTTCTATTGAGGAAGGAAGAATCGGCCTCAAAATAGTGGGATGTAAAATTACTATGGAATCATCATTAGTTATTGCACTATTTTATACTGGTGAATCACATTTGTTTATTTCAACCTATATTTTTATTCGTCATAATCTTCCAATTGAGAAACCGTCTTATGCAATTTATATTTCTAATCCCATTTTTATGAATAAAAATCGTGGCCTTCAATGTCCAGCTTGTGTCATCTATATTTAATCTGATAATCATTCTTGTAGTCTCCTGGTTTGTGACATGAAATTTATTTAGGTCATATTTGAGATGGATTTGATCATTGAAAATAAATCTTATATTGAGTGTTATCTTTGACGGGTGTACTTTACTAAAACTAGTGGTGCATCTATAGTCATTCAAGTAGGTTGGGACCCAAAGTTGAGTAGAACAAAACCTACATATCTAGAGTTAGGAAAGTAATATCCGTGTTTTATTTTTATATGGAGTAATATTCAGTGATTTTGAATCTTCCTCTATTCATCATCGACTTTCCTGACATGTTTCCTTCAAATTTCTCTGGTTTTCCACCTATTAGGTAAGTCGAGTTATCTAATGTCATATTTCATGGTACTTATCTAGTTTTAATTCCCTACTTCCTAATGGAACTTTATGAACAAAAAGATCTGAATTCCATGTTGGATGATCTTTAGGAGAATATAATTATACACCCAAGTGTTCCACCTTGGGTGGCCCCAATTATCTTCTCCAAGAAGGATGATGGTTTTATTCACCTATCTGTTGACTATAGAAAGATAATATTGAGTTATGATAATGAAAAAGTATTTATTTCCATGGATTGATGACATTTTTGGTCAATATAAATGTGAAAATTTGTTATCAATGATTTAACATCAATCTAGTTACCATAGGTTGGGGGTAAAGTACTCTGACATTCCAAAAACTACCATTCGGAGTTGGTATGGACCTTTTGGGAATCGTGTTAGGAACTTTGTTATAAAAAATTCTCCTATAGATGTCATGGATTCAATGAACATGATTTCCATGAGTATATGATACCCTTATGTTATTTTTGGTCGATGACATCCAAAATTACTCTAAATACCAGCACAACCATGTGCAACATCTAATAATAGTTATGAGTCTGATGAGAAACCATTGCCTTTATACCATTCATTAAAAGTGTATTTTATACTTTTGGGAAGTGAAATTCTAGGGAGATTACGGGTCTAAATAGGGTATGTCAATTTATCCAATGAAGGTTAAGGATGTTATGAATTCGTAACAACCACAAAATGTATACAGAATTTGATGCTTCTTGGTCTTAGTTGGATACTACACTGGGTTCGTAAAGGACTTCTCAAGGATGGCTTCATCGCTGACTAATTTAACTCAAAATGGGGTGATGTTTGTTTGAGATGATAAATGTAAATTCTATAAGGATTATTTAGAATTTATTTTTACAATTTCAATGGTTTTGACTCTTGATGAATCCGGGTAGGGTTATGTTGTCTTTTGTGATCAATTAGGATCAATATGGGTTTTGACAGTATATATAATAATCATGTTGTTTCTTATGGATCTCATATTCTTAGGACACATTAGAATATTTATCCTACCATTGATCTTTTTCATGAATATGTGATGTTCCCGCTTATGATTTGATGGAATAATGTTTATGGAGAAATGCTTTCCATGTTTTTAGACAACGAAATCCTTAGATATATATTCTCTACAAAAACTATGAATTTGTGCTCGATGCATTGGGTGGAGTACCTAAAATAATTTGAAATTGACATTACCAATACCTAGGGGGAATGGAATGTTAATATAAATGTATTATTAATGATTCTACCAACTGTGGAATTAAATGAATCATCATATGATTGGATATTTATTGCCACATGGAACAGTTTCGTATTGGATTTCAGGATAAAGGGGATGAAATTTCATTATCCAACATTTAGTTATCAACCAATATTCTAGAGTTGATTCTAAAGGGTCATGAACATGATGATGAATTTTGTATCATTAGAGACTCTCTTTATGGTGGGTAGATAGTTTCCTTGTCGTTATCACCATAGAGGGTTTTATATACTATCAAAATCGCTTCGTTGTACCATTAACACCAAGGAAGGATCTAATGGTGGATTTTTATAATTCATATTGGGGTGTGAATCCCAGAACCACTATGATGTTCAAGGATATGAGGCATCAGTTTTGGTGTCTATGGATGATGCAATACATTTTTGAGTTTGATTCTAATTTCAATACATGAAAATAGGTGAAATCTAAGCACTAGAAACCTTCAGCTTTTCTTCATCCACATCTTTTCCCTATATATAATGGGATTAAATCATTATAGACATTGTGGTAGTGTTCCCCCATACCTAGAGGGAGACTTATTCAACATTTATTTTTATAGACAAGCTGACCAAGTCGACAGACTTTATACTCATTCAAGAAACAACCAAGGATTAGGAGTTGAGGAATATCTATTTAAAAGAGACTGATCATTTCCATGGAGTTCCCTCTTATATAATCTCTTACAGAGTTCCTTATCTTATTATCATTTTTAAAGTGGAATTCAGGATGCACTTGGATCCCATGATCTTTTAAGCATGGCCTAATATCCACTGTTGGCTGGCCAAATAGAGAGTGCAATGCAGATTCTGGATGGTATTCATTGTACGTGTGTTCTCGAATTCGTCGGGGATTGGGATGATCGTAGGGGAATGGTTGTGTTCAATTATAAAAATAGTTACCAGTAATTGATCACGATCGACCCCCTTTAGGTCTTGTATGGACAACCATGTAAATAGTCATTATGTTGGTTGGAGGCTGGGGAATATTCCTTGGTTGAACTGATATTGGGGTAGGAGACGACAAATAATATTCAACTAATTCATATGAGAATGTAGACTATATAGAGCTGATATATATATATATATTAGGATGATAGATTCCATATAGCTTTAGTGTTTTCATTTGAGGAGAAGGTGTTAATGAGTGTTTCAGCCTGATAGGTCCAAAAATAGTTGGGGAAGAATTTAAATATTTCTCCTCATATTTTGAATCCTACTGAGCATCTTGTCATGGTGGAAATATTGTCATTCCATTTTAACTACCACCACAACTAACATCATAACATAAGATGTTACATGTGCGGAAACTAAGAAATTATCTCTTAGATCCATCTCACATTTAGAGATAGAGTGATCTTGATATTGTGGCTAATTTATCTTTGACCATGAAACCAGTAAATATAATTAATTCTTGGTCCATTGTACTTTTTTGGAGGATGATCCCTTTGGTCCCTTATCTATGGCAGCATGGTTTGGATATCCACGAGACATGGGAGTGCGAGGAATTTATGAGAGGTTTGTGGTATCATCATATTGGAATGTAATCATTTAGATATGCATTTTGAGGACAAAAAGTTATTATGGTGTCGATTTTGTAACATCATGTTACCATTTTAATAATTACATCTTTCATCTTGTAATGGTTTTCCCTTTTATTGGTTAGGGAAATGGTTGAGTTTCAATTGCAAGGATACCTATAATGGTGAAGTTAGAGGTTTGTTGGATTTATTGAATTAATAATGGAATTCAGTAGAATAAAAGGGCATTAAACATCATGTAACAGTACTACACATCTTTTAATATTCTCCTTGAAATTCATGCACTTATTCAAATTTTGATGGGTAATTTACATGAGTGATCACTACACGTCGTTATGATGTTAATGAACTTTTTCTAACTCATTGCACAAAGTTTTAATGAAAAGAAGTTCAAATTTCGATAGATATGAAAATTATACATTTATTGACATGTATTGGTATTACACATCATGAAATACCATGACATTAATGTTTAATCATGGTTCTGAAACATCATTAATTTTATTGTAATTAAGTCTCTCAAGGCCTGTAAACGAAGTTCACACTATGTAATACCCCAACAATATCCTATAAAAGTAGGTAGTTCACTTACTTATTTTTTATTAAATTCATTCCAATTATTCTTCCTTTTAACAAAGGCCTTTCCCAGGGGTCTTTTGATTCTCCCAAACAATCCATATCCATTTTAATTTTAATGAACCTCCATTTTCATGGTGGGTGATTTCTGGGTAATCATTATTCTTTGTTCTTCGTGTTTCTCTTTTCCTCCACACATGAGATTTCAATCGATCATTTTTTATGTTATGGGTATATGACCCATGGTGTTTGAACTTGCATCTAGGTTGAGTGTTGAGGTCTTATACACCTTCTTTCTTGTTAGAGGTATTTGTTTCTGGTGTTGAGTTTTGGGAAGAGTTAGGTGGTTCCACCACGAATTTCCAAATTGATTATTCTTAAATTGATTGATTTATTTCAACTGTTTATTGAAATTAATTTTGTCAATTTTTTATTCAAATAAATTGATAAAAAACAAATTCTAGTTAATCGGGTTATTATAAATGGCTTTTGAATAAAAATATGGAGAAAACCCACTACCATTGAACTTGGGTGTGTTTATGGTAATTGGATAACTTAAATTTTTGAAAAAAATGTAGTTTTTATGTAAATGTTGTGAATATAATTTTTGAATTTAACTATGGTAATTAATTTTGAATAGGAGGTAATCTATTTTGAATGGATTTCAATCTTTTGAAAATGGTTTAAAATGGTTTTATTGAAACAATGTTGTTTTATCTTGTGAAAAAAGAATGTTTTTTTATTAATACTTTTTTTCATTATAAATGGAATGAAAAATTTATTTTATAAATGGGTTAATGTTATTTAATTATGTCTTTAAGATTTCTTATAATAAATTATCCATCATGTAAAAGTGCATGAAAGCCTTCGGCAGTTGGTGATTTATTTAGATACAATCTACAATATTACAGTGTTCTAAAACATTACATCATTTGGTCACATCCCCGATGGTAGGGTGATGAGTCACCTCTGGAAAGTGTCAGAGTGCTGTGAGTACACTCGTTAGGATGAGATCCAAAAGAGTGTGAGTAATCCTATATCTGTTAAATATTATCATTAATTTTTTATATTAACAAGTAGCTCGCTTGTTTTTTTTATATGACATATAAATGTATGATAATGTGGTATAACGGATTTAAATTCATTTTTTATATTTACATGAACTAATTTATGTATCTATTTTATTTTATCTACTATATTTGAAATATTCCATAACTTTTAAAAGTAAATCCTATTCATTAAATGTATTTCCAAACATTTTAAAATTTTATATCTTGTTTTTTTATAAATATTGTTTTGAGTTTCCAAACCTGTTTATTATGAAAATTGAAATCATTTTTTTGGATCATATATATTTGGAATCTTTTATGGAATCTTTTTTGGAATCTTACTCGGTAAAGGCTCACGTCCTAAAATTCCTTTGAGTGTTTGTCGATTTTTTTCTTCAAGGTTTGAGCAAAGGGAATGAAATTTTAGAGAGAGATCTAGCTGTTGAACCACGGTCATGGTGTGTTAAGTCCGAATGGACCATAGGGATATTTTCCCTATTTTAGTACATGAGTTTTAGTAATTTGGGATTTTTATTACTTCTTGTGTTCTGGTACCCTACACCTAGTGGTGTTTCTTTTATAGGAATATAGACATGTTTGTCTTTCTTGCACTATATTTTTTTGGAAAATTCATCCCCAATTTCATGTTTTATGATGACATGTTCTAAGAACTAACCCATGGGGATCATGAACCCCCTTCTTGCTATGTTAGGTCAAGCTCATTTATCGAGTTTCCGGGGTACGCGAGCTAGTTTTTGACATTATAGGGATTCTATTTTGACTTACTAATTGCATTTTTATCCTTCATGGTATAATTGTTATATTATATAGAAAACATGTTTATCTATATTTGTTAGTATTTATTGAAGATATATAAATTTATTCTGAGATCAAGGATCAGAATAATGATAACATAATGATTTTATTTATGTCCTAAATAAATCATATTTTTTTTATTAAAAACGTATAATGAGTAAATTTTTTCATTAAAAGAATTAATTTTTCGGTGATATAACTTCAAGAGAGGGTATATCTGTAGATCCATCAGAAATTTAAGTAAATGAATGTTTACCCAAACATTCCATAGTGACCGAGATCCGTAGATTTAAATGTTGATTTGGATATTATAAAACCATTATTAAACATTTATGATCACTATCCATCCCAATTATGTAACGCCACGACCCCAAAAACCCAGATTCGGTGTATTATTACATATCATAGGCATGATCACAAAAGATCAAGTCTCCAAAGACCGATTAGTATAGTATCCTTGGAATTAATAGATACATTCATAAGGTTTACATGACATCGTAAAATGGAAAACCACAACAACATTGTTTCCATAGAAAACACTGAGATCCCATATATTATCCCAACAAGTTAGTCATAATATACCTTGTCTTAACCTGGTAAAATTTAAACATAGAAATTGGTGATCTCAGATACTCAGTAAGGATAAAATTATAGCAGAAACATTAATAAATAAGAATAATCATTTAAGGAAATGTATATGACTAAAACAAAAGCCTTTTAAACTTGAACTTCAGCATAACATGGAAATGATAAAATCAAATAATTTCATTTACTTATTCAGATAGATATTCTACTAGTCAAATAATAACATTCAATATCAATATCCACTTTCATAATGATGGAATGCATAATGACAGACTTTCATAACCACATAGTCAAGGCCTTATGCCAAGACTACAAATAAGATTTTGTCAGGCCCTTGTTCCATGAAACTAGTTGGTTTCATGAGATCTACCGATGCATCTAGGTGCTATATTGGGCTCCACCCATCACTTATTAAGTCCAATGCATTTGTCATATGAAATGGTTTAAACATAACATAAACATTCGTATTAAAACTAGCATATGAAATGTCAATAACTTATCCATAACCATGAATAGTGTAAAAATAACACATCCATAGTCAAACATATCCCAAAACCATCAATACAGTATGAAAGTTTTGTATCATAATAAATCAACTTCAAATAAGCTTAAAATCCATCAATGGATGGTGAAATATATGAAATTGGAACCTTTTTTAGAGATATATCTCATTCTATTTTGAAATCATTTAAGACCCACCTAATTATAAAGAAGAAATTTATTTTGAATATATTCTTATAAGCTTGTAAGGGAAGACTTGACGATGTTATATTGGAGGAAAATATTTTCACCCGCCGTATATGATAAAAAAACATTCTTACCATAATTTTGTCAAAAATGTCCTAAAGTACCTTGTTTGGAAAACTATAGAAATATTCCTTTCAAAACATATAAGGTCAAATATGGGTATAAATGACCTTACCACATTTTATAGTAAATAGTAAAATAATTTTGAAATACATTTTTAAGAAACATGGATGTGGATGATAAAGAGGTCCATGTAGATACTTTTGTAAAAAAAACCTCGGATAATAAAGAGAGTGTAAAATTAACCCTAACCTTATACTTTTTCCTGATAGGTTAACATCAGGTATAATGGTGAAATAATTTTTCTTAAATTATACTAGAATCACATACGTTAATATTATATCATATATGATCTTTTAACATTTCTTTGTTAATAATATCGTAGTATTCTCGTCGTTTCATGTGTTCACTGATTCATTTTCATATATATGCATTGTTAATTAAGTAATTTTTGTTATGGATAGGATGTATCTTATTCATATTGAGAATTATATTATGTATTTAAACATTATTTTTAGCCATCAAATTGAAATTAGTCTTGAATGGATTACGATGCGGAATGAATCTTATCACGTTCGTGGGGACGGTAATCTGTACGTACGCACGTGTGACAATATCATTCTTTTTATATTAAAATAATATATATTTGGATGGTATATAATATATACTAAATCACTATCATGTTTTATTTATTATTTACATCAATTAAAAATCATTATCATACCCATCCAGATAATAATGTATTGAATAGTAATTACACCACGCGGTGGAGACGATAAGCCGTATGTACGGACATATTGTGAAATTTCATTGAAAGGATAGATATAATAATGAATATGGTCATAAAATATTTATAATAACATCACAGTATATAGAATATACTGGAGTTATTATTTTATAATGTAAACAATAAGGAAATACGAAGTGGAGGTAGAAAGGAACTTGAAAGAGGTGATGAAATATGTACCTCTTTTTCGGGTTCTTCCCTTTGATTTGATCAAAATCGCTCCATAGGTTGGATTTTGGACTAAAGGAAGGCCTCTAGAATGAAGGGAGGACAGTTGAGAGGGTATTTGGGCATAGTTTGGCCAATACAAGAGGCTTTGAAGGTGTGAATATGTGGTAAGGCTGAGTTCCCTATTATTAGTGGGGTGAGGGGCACCTTAGGAAAAGCTAGAATTATGATTTTATAATAAAATCATTTTCAGTTTCTAATGGCTCCAAAATAAATTATATAAAGGTTATGGTGGGGATGGGCCAAGAAACACTTAACCAATATGTTTTATACAGGATTGGGTAACTATATTAACCTTATCATTTAGATTTTACTCTTTGTTAAATAGATATACATTTACCATGTCTCGTTGTATTTTTATATTATATGGTTAATAAACATACTATATAGTACCAAGAGAACCCAAAGTAGTATATTAATGATACACCTATCATTATATAACTCTTTTTTCCAATCCTTAGATTTTTAGCAATAAAATAACAATTAATAATATGATATATATTTTAAAAACTCTTTTATGTCAATTTTGACACTATTTTGAATTTGATTTTTTCTATATTAATAACAGAATTATTACTTCGAAAAGAATTCATCTAACAAACCCTAACATGTCATATTAACCTAGAAAATTATTTTAATTCATAAAAAGTCTCCAATTACATTTATTTTTATATTTATTATATCATATATTTTAATATTTCAGTAATTAGGTAATTACTGCATCCTCATCTCATCATAAATAAATTAAATTATTTAATGTCTAAATAATATAAATAAATACCATTATGTATGAAATAATTTTAGCTTTTTAATGAATATTTATAGTCTAATTTATCTTATATGTAACCCAATATTAAAAATGGTTTAGTTATAAAACATTGAATTTAACACTTTTAACTCTTCTATGAATTAAATAATAATAAATTTCCTAATCTAATCTAAGTGGACCTAAATGATCATATTTTATTCATAATTTTTTTTGGTCGAATTAAACTTATCCAATTGAATAAGGACATTTGTTAGGGTAATAATAATATCATTTTTACCATTAATTAAACTATTTACTTTTAATCGTTGTAAATAAATGTCAAAAGATACTCTTCACCAAAAATTATTTTCATCTCATAGAACCACATTTTACTTAATCATGTAAACCATGTCTCTCATATTTTTGAAATTCAACTCCCAGAAGCGGTGAAAATTTGTTCTATGTAAATTTTCAAATGCTCCTAGGAGGTGGGTAAAAGACGGTAAAAAGATCAATAAAATTTCTATATATCTAAAATTATTATAAACTGACTCCAATCAATTAAATTGAACTTATTTATATATTATGTATCTATTTTTATGTAAAATAAATTTAAATAAAATAAATTATTATTTAAATAAAATGTCTGTTTGAAAAAATATCTCAGTGTTTTTCATTATTCGCCAAAAATTTTATGTGTTCAGAAAAATACAAAAAATTCACTATAATATAATTTCAATATTCCGAATCCAAAAAATATGTCCATGTTGAAAGATAAATTTTATAAATTTTTAAAAAGTGTGTATTACTATTCATAAGAGCTAGTTTGATTGGTCGCAATATTTTAGAATCTCGAGGTTGCATACAACGCAAGTAATTGAATTATTCAAATGGAAACATACCGTAGAAGCTTGGGGTGTTACATTCTCCCCTCCTTCAAATAATTTCATCCTCAAAATATCTATAATATTACTACCTAAAAATATAGGGTGGTTCTTCATCATAAGTTCCTCAGGATCCCACATTGCCTCTTACATCTTATGGTTTCTCCGTAGAAATTTTACCAGATGAGTCATCTGGTTTCTCAACACTTGTTCTCTTGCACCAAGAACCTTAACATTCTCTTTGCAATAAGACTGATCAGGTTCTAGTTCTAATTCCTCAGAGGTAATTACATGCATTGGTCTAGGAATGTATTTTCTAACATTGAAACCTGGAAAAGATCATGAACATTGGAGAGACATTGCGGCATTCCAAATGGTAATCTACAACCCCTATTCGTTCTAGGATTTTGAATTGACTGATATTCCTGGGATATAATTTTCTCATCTTACTGAAATGTATAACACCCTTTAATGGAGATACATTCAAGAAAACAGTATCTCCTACTTGAAATTCCAAATCCTTCTTTCAGTTATCAGCATATATTTTCTACCTACTTTGAGCTACTTTGATGAGGGTTTTGATTACCTTCACCTTTTCTATAGTTTCCTCAACAAGTTCTGGGACTACGAGTTTTCTTTCACCAACATCATCTCAACTGGTTGGTGTGTGGCATCTCTTTCCGTATAATGCTTCATATGATGCCATCTGAATACTTGAATGGACGCAATTGTTATAGGAAAATTATACCAGAGTAAAATATTGATCCAACATACCTTGAAAGTCAAGTGATAATGATCACAACATATCTTCTAAGGTTTGAATAGTCTATTTTGATTGTCCATCAGTTTGGGGGTGGTAGGAAGTGCTCAAACGAAGTTCAGTATCCATGGATTTCTAAAGACGTTTCCAGAATCTGGATGTAAAACGAGGATCATGATTAGAATCAATAGATTAGGTTACTCCATGAAGTCTCAAAACATCATTTATATATAGTCTTCCTAGACGTTAAAGTGGTAAATATTCTCTTATATCATGAAAACATGCTGACAAGGTAAGATCATAAATAGTGACCCATATTGCATCGTTCCTTCTAGGAGTCATTGGTATCCCCATGTCAATGTCCATTGTGATATCATCCAATTTCAACTCATGTATGGTAATAAGTTGCATGACTCATCCAGGTTGTTGCCTTCCAGATTTCAATTGATGGCAAACCATACATCTTCACACAAAATCAGCAATCTCCCTCTTAATGTAGTCCCACAAAAAATGTTACTTCAAATCTCTATATATTTTTCTGCTCCCAGAGTGTATAATGAAATTGTAGCTATGAGCATCATATAAAAATTCAATTTTTAGATCAGGTATATCAGGAACACAATGTCTCTTCAAAATTTTCAAAATTCCATCTTTATATACGATGTCACTCAATCTCCCATCATTTATCGATTTTATCTTCCTTTGAAACTCTTCACCATTAACCTGATAACATTTTATCCTTTCGATTAAAGATAGTTTGGAACCCATTTGAAGAATAACTAATATTTCACCTTCAAGGGTTATTTCCATATCCATATTTACTATATCCCTAAAAATAGGATTCCTTTCAACTCTCGTCTTGTTCAAAACTCCATGATCTTTTCTGCTCAAAGTATCTTGAAACTTATTTTCCTTCCCCGGGTGGTAGTGCATTGTGAAATAATAATCCTTGAGTAGTTCAATCTATCATCTTTTCCTCATATTGAGTTCTTTCTATGAGAAAATATACTTCAAACTCTTGTGATCAGTATAAATCTCACATTTTTTCACCGTATATGTCACGACCCGACCCTACCCGGGCTCGAGCCGGAACTACCACAAGCCCGCCTCCATAGGCCAGGGGCTGGCGACAAGCGCCGAAGGCTTAAAAATTCAGGGAGGCCTTTGCCTAAGTACCTGTACACACACACGCAACCCACTCAATGCAATATTGCAGAGTAAAAGAGAACGTAATGTACCAACCGCTATAAACAAACCACAAAAGGTGCATTGACCTCTAAACTGTACAGTGTAAGAGTTGAAGGTAAACTGAAAAGAAAAAGGGAAAAACATGAACCCAACTAGAAAAGTGCCACAAACTGACAATAGGTAAACAAAAGTAAAACATCTGGGAGGGTCCCTCACTAGGAACCCTAATATGACTACTGTACGCAGTCTAAGCTCCCGAACTCCTAAGCTCCTCTGACTTCACGATCGACCATCCCGTCGTATGTTAGGGCACACCAAGTGCGGGCAAAGCCCAAGTAGGGGTGAGTATAAAAATACTCAGTAGGATGCCCCGAAGGATTGAGGGAGAAACAAAGGAGGTACTGAAGAGGTGAGTAGTAGATCGAATAGGGAAAAGTAAAGGAGTACCACAGAATGTGCAATATAGAGTACAGTAGAGTAACAGCTCAACCCAACAAGAGGAAGGAAGTACACTCGTCCAAACACAAGGAGTTGAAAACAGTGAGAATATGAACTTCGCGTCGAGTCTTCGCTACCTATAGTAGGAAATTAGACTCATCCAACCACAAGAATCTAGACACGAAAAGCACGTGGCATACCCAGCGCGTCTTCACCTCTCCTGGAAGGAGAGTAACCAAAAACCAAGGAGTGGGTACTGAAATAATGTATACATATATATATTCTCTGTCAAGAAACCCGAACAAGATCGTAAGGGGATCTCCATCTCATAGCTCAGCCCAAGAAAGTGAGTCTCCAACAGTGCCACAAGAAAATACCATTGATGCCCAGAATCCCACACATCGGCCCTAAACTACAAGTCAAGGGGCTCAAATAACCACACCTTGATACTGTCTGCTTTGGGTGGCACTGACTCGCCCTCACAGTTTTAGGTCACGTCACCAGGACGCGTCTCAGTGGGGAAAGCACCTCTCATCCTTGAGAGTTCAATGGTAAGTCAAACCACACCATGTCACTACCAAAGAAGTCACATCACAGACCCGTACAACCAAGGCTCTCGCTCCGGTAGTCACAGAGAAAATTCATAGACTTTCCTAGGAGAAAGGATTGAGTCTAAAATAAGTCATCGGGTAACCCACTGCCCATCCCTACTAGAGGGTAAACCCTAAGAGGTCATCGGGTGTCCCACTGCCCAGTCTCTGCTGGAGGGTAGACCCTATGAGGTCGTCGGATGACCCACTACCCAGTCTCTCCTAGAGGGTAGACCCTAGGAGGTCCTTGGATGACCCACTACCCAGCCTCTCCTGGATGGTAGACCCGAAAAAGCCGATGAGCGACCCACTGCCCAGTCTCTGCTAGAGGGTAGACCCGAAGAAGTCGATGAGAGACCCACTACCCAGTCCCTACTGGAGGGTAGACTCGAAGAAGTCGATAACAATACCAGGGGAAACCACTCAACCATGTCGGTCTAAACCATTGTGAATAGAGGGACCCTCTATGTCACGAGAGATCAATGGTTAGTAAAGCAGAACACGACACACACAAGCGTCCCACACGACATGTGGCCCTATCTCATCTCCAAACCAAGATCACAAATTTTATCGGGTACAAACTACAACATGTACCTCCAAGAATCCCCGTATACTACCAAGGTATACCTCATCTCTAGCCCAAATGTAATCGTGCACATGATACCCAACATCAGCGCGAAGGGAAAAAATGTAATTTTTCCAACCTGCTCCCTCCACAGCCCTAGAACTCCCAACCATATCACTTCAAACATCAACTTCACTCACACGGGAGTGAACGTGATCACACGCCAAGGGTTCGCTTCAAGAAACAGTAAGAAGAACCGCCACCGGAGCACCTTTCATGCTTCCACATTTAATAATATCCCGGACGAGACACTGCACATCCAAACTAATCAAACCGTTGTAATCCTCGTGAAAAAACATGCGAAATAGACTATTCACTCACATCCAACGGATATCCGATGGGAAAGTCGTCCAACAACATTTTACGCCCGAACGACGTCCTGTGGTCCCAAGCCTCGGTCCCAAAAACTGTCGGGCGCATCACCCCATTTTGATCCCCATGGAAAAACATGCTGAAACGACTAGTCATTCGCCCAGAACGGGAGCCCGATGAAGAACTTGTGTTCGTCGCGTCGTGCGTGCCCCAGCCCTTATGGGGCCCATGGCATAACTTTGGTTTAAACCTCTGAAATTTGTCTCATAATGTTTTTCCTTACTCTTGGGTCATAGTGCCCCTGACAGCGCGTCAAACGGTCTTTAGGCGTTGTCGCAGCATCCGACCGAAGAGTCTGCAAATAATAAATAAATATTTTATTATTATTAAAAAGGATAATTCATGTCGTGTGCCTTCAGAAGCAAGGGTTTAATTTCTCAAAGACATTCTAAAATGTTCAGGTCGACTTAATGTCTGCGTGGCTGCAGAATGCACGCCCATCGGATGTCGTGCGCAGGTGTACAGTCTGACATAAGTTTCCCGAACAATAATATTATTATTAATATTGGGGATCTCATTGACCCGAGACAAGAGTCCGAAAAAGGGATTCAATATCATATTTAAAATTGATGCATCGAAAACAAGTTTACGTTGCCGCTGACAACGGGTCAATCAGACACCGTATGAGGAATTTATGGACAAATAATTGATATCACAAATAATAATAATAATTTGTGTTATTGTTATTATTTATTATTATCTATTATCAATATTATTTTGTAATCATAAAAAACAAACAAGGGGGTGCTTGTGCCCCCATAATCTCATGTGGGTCAACCCACACCCACATTCAATTTCTTTTTTTTCATTGTTTTTTTATTTCTCTCCTCTCTCCAGTCTTCCTCTTACTGTCTTCTCTCCAATATTTATTCACACCACTCCACCCCACCATCTGAATTACTCTCAATTTTTTTAAAATTTTCACACCTTCTTTTGTGTCCCCCACCTGACCCTAATTTTTTTTTATCATTTTACTTACTTATTATTCTTTTTTTTCTTTATCTCTCTCAAACATATCCTTCCTCCCATGACCTGCAACCCTAATTTCCTCAGGTTCTCACCCTTGCCTCGCCCGCTTTGGCCGACCCCTTGCCAAACCATCGTCCTAAACTACCGGCCTACTCACCCCACCTTTCTCCTTGATCAATCGAGCCGTCGGCCTACTCCTGACCTCGCTGCTACGCCCGGCACCCCAGACACGTTGTTCGGTCACCTCCCATCTGCACCGCCGTGCTAGCCCCGTCAACCACAGCTGCTTCGCACTGCCAACTCGCCCAACCGGATGGCTCCCATAGCCACTGCATCCATACGCCACCACCGGCACTGGTTCATTGGTGGTCCACTCCGTGGACCACTGCACATTCTCCTCTTGCCCGATATTAGATCTGAAAACAGACCGGTGGCCCCTACGATGAGACCTTCACAGCCCCAGACTCCGCTCAATGATCCATCGATTGGTTAATGCGTCCAAAAGTGGGCGATGAATATAAGAAAAGAACGAATGGATTTAAGATACATTTATAGGCTACGAACATGGATTGATGACCGTGTTAGTGAGGTCATCAGTGATTGATAATGGAAATGAAGAAACAATACGAACAACAATGAATTTATGAGAACAACTTCAATCTGAAAATGAAATCGGAATAAATCCTACCACGATTTGTTCGTTGGTCGATGACGACGTGTTCAGCTTGCTTCCGCTACGATTCTCCGAAGTTCTGTCATCGTCTGCCGAAGGGAGGAGGATGAGAATATGGAAGAGGTAGTGGTTCTTGGGAGGAAAGGGAGGGTGTTCCTCCAGGGGATAAGGAAGGGGGAAGGGGATGAGATTACTTAAATACGATAAAAGGAATTAGTCCCTTTAAATAAAGAAAACACAGCCCCTAATTAAATCCGCATCTGAAACCCCCGACGCGGTCAAAGTTAGGTCATTCCTAGGGTAAACACCACGTCCAGAGCACAACGGTGGTCTTGAAATTTTAATACGAGGCTCCATTCGAAAGATATAAAATCTAACGCCTGAGACCACTTAATTACGAAAATGCCCCCGGCGGTGTTTTCCACAGAAGGCCCGCGCCCGTGAGTGTTACACCCCTCCTAGGGTAAATGGCACGCTCCGGACTCAACGGTGCCATCCGTTTTCTAATTCGAGATACCATTTAAGAGATACTTGAGTTTAAACATTAGACGAATAAATTAATTATTTCATTTATCCGTTTAATGTAACATTAACGGGTGAGGGGTCCCAATGTCCCATGTCGACATGTTTTATGTCGTCCCTAGGGTAAACACCCCATTTCAGACCCATACGTACTCTCAGTTTTATGATCTGAATTACCTTTTAAGAGTTATTTCATTTATTTGGCTTTCCCAGGGAGAACACACTTAAAATTTTATTCCGGCCACACCGGGGATCGGAATCGCACGCCGTCTAAAGGAACTGCTCTTGAATAACACCAAGAAATTTACAAAGTCATTTATAGTAAAAACTGGGTTCTTACATCATTCCATACTTCATGCTTTTAGTCCCTAAAAAGTAGAACCAGTGAACAACTCAGCATACTAAGCCTACATGTGGCTCTTCCGTACCCAGAAGAACTCATGCACAGTTTTGTTCCACCGCACATGGAAAGTATTTGGCCCATTTACGTGGGGCTGCCCTGGCCGATGACGTGCATAGTAGCATGCACACATCTCCTCGGGTATGTCACGTGGGAAGTGTCGTGTACCTGCTCTAGACATTGGGCTTAGGTCAAGGCGGTAGGGAACCTCGCAATCCCTTCACATGGTCTCAAACGACCTGAAGGCCCTCATGGGTAGCTCACCTCCCCAGCCAATCCCATACGCCGCACGCCACGACTGGAATCACCGTTTGGACCTGGGACAAAGCCCAGTGATTACCTCCATTAGAATATTCATATTTTGAAACACTCTAGGATATATTGTTACGCAAGATTCCACAGTCGACATCCCATGAACCAGACTCTCTTACACGCTCAAAAGGTGAAGGAGTCGCCACTATCGACTAAATAGAAGGGTTTCATGCCTTCTACTCTACTGACACAGGGTAACACCGACGCCCCGTGTCACCCTGGCCACGCCTCAAGCAAGAAGCAGAGAGAAAAGCATTTCACACTCAGAGTCTAAGAATTCTACTACAAAAAGTAGAAGAGCCGTAAAGCGTACCTCCTGTCACTTCATGCTCTGCAGGATCGTAAACATTCAAAGCTCGCGATGGTCCCTGGTCCCAAATTTCAGCTCTCAGGTCCTGACGTGGACCGCCTGGTGGTGATGGGAATACCTTGTAAGGTCTTACCCCGCTTCCAGTTGCTCCCTCTCCTCAACTAGCACCACCCCTCTAGGTACCACTCCGATCACGGTGTTGCCTCTACTGTGGTGGTTTACCTACTATCTGCCCGATATTCCTAGCATGTCTGGTTGGGAAATCTCATGCCATGTGACCTCACTCATCTCAACCATAACACTAACTCTCTCCGGGCTTCAATGGAGCCCTCTGGAACCACTGTGGTGTACGACCACGCCCCTGAGTCTGGTTATTGGAAATCCACCAGTGTCGAGGTTCTGTCAGCCGACGCCCACTAGCTGCGGTAGACATCTCAGCTCTATCGAGCCTACTGCCACCACCAACTGTAGAATGTGACAGGAATCTCTCTATCACCAGCTCCTACTCTAGCACCACGGCATTAGTGTGGATGCCCAAGGGTACTATGAGAGCACGAATCTCTCTGCGGAGACCCTGCTTGAACTTCGGCGCTCGAATGTTTCCATCATGGACCAAGTCCGGGTAAAAGCGTGCACAGTCCGCGAACTTAGTCACGTACTCCGTCACCGTCATCCCTCCCTGATGAAACTGCAAGAGCTCCTGGATCCGACCGGAGCGTAAGCAGGAGGGGTAAAACTCCTCACAAAACAATAGCTAAAAGTCATCCCACGAAAGTGACGACTCATCGAGTAACTGCGTCACCATAATCAACCAACGCCAAACTACTCCATGGAAAAAGGTTGGCGGCCAAAGCCACCATCAGATATTCCAGCGTCTGCACAATCCTGGAAAGGCGAACTACTGTCCCAAGACAAATCTCTACTGCCTGAGGGTCTGGCTCACCACTAAACCTCAGCGGTCTCTCACGCTGGAACTCACGGAGCGCACTCAACCTGCGCTCAAGCTCAGTATACTCTGCCGGAGCTGTCTACCACTTACCATGTGGGGGTGCTACTACTGGCCCACTCAGAGAAAGGGGCTCGCATGATGGGTTCTAGACTGAGGCACCGTCTCTCACATGGTCGTCATCACGAACCAAAGATGGTATCCTGGCTGGCTGTCCTCGCGGAGAAATCCTGAATATTATCAAGAGTGTCGTTGTCAGATGATCACATACGTATATAATGATAAGAACATTTGGTAGCTGAATCATGAAGGAAATTCAAATACTCAATCCTATGTGATGCACACACCAAATTCCCTGCAACGAGTGTCTTAGCATGCCGAATCGAAAAACGGGTTATCAAGGTCCTGGTGAATGGATACGTCAGCCGCCACACTATCATTGGACTCTCTGGCCTGAGAGCCGCTCTCGAGACATGTCGACACTTTTTCCCTAAATCCCATCCAATTCCTTTATAGGGATGTCCGAACAACATCACAAGGATCGATCCAAATATGATACCACTTTTTAACGACCCGACCCTACCCGGGCTCGAGCCGCAACTACCCCAAGCCCGCCTCCTTAGGCCAGGGGCTGGCGACAAGCGCTGAAGGCTAAAAAACATGGGGAGGCCTTTGCCTAAGTACCTGTACACACACAAATGCAGCCCACTCAATGCAATAGTGAAGAGTAAATGAGAATGTAAAGTACCAACTTCTACAAACAAATCACAAAAGGTGCATCGACCTCTAAACAGTAATAAGTAAGAGTTGAAGGTAAACTGAAAAGAGAAAGGGAAAAACACGCACCCAATGAGAAAAGTGCCACAACCTGGAAACAAGTAATCAAAAGTACAACAGATGGGAGGGTCCCTCACCTGGAACCCGACTACAACTACCGTACACGGTCCAAGATCCCAAAATACTAAGCTCCTCTAACGTCACGATCGACCTATTCGTCGTCTGCAAGGGCACACCAAGTGCGGAAAAAGCCCAATCAGGGGTGAGTATAAAAATACTCAGTAGGATGCCTTGAAGGCTCGAGAGAGAAACAAAGGAGGTACTGAAGAGGTGAGAAGTATATCAAATAGGGAAAAGTAAAGGAGTACCACAGAGTGTGCAATATAGAGTACAGTAGAGTAAAAGCTCAACCCAACTAGAGGAAGGAAGTACACTCGTCCAAACACAGTGAGCTAAAAACGGTGAGAAGATGAACTTATCATCGATTCCTCTCTACCTATAGTAGGCGAGTAGACTCATCCAACCACAAGAAGCCAGACACTAAAAGCACGTGGCATACCCCACGCTTCTTCGCCTCTCCTGGAACGGGAGTAACCAAAACCCGTGGAGTGGGTACTGAAACAAGGTATAAATATATATACTCTGTCAAGAAACCCGAACAAGATCGTAAGGGGATCTCCATCTCATAGCTCAACCCATGGAAGTGAGTCTCCAACTGTCCCAAAAGAAAACACCATCGATGCCCAGCATCCCACATGTCAGCCCTGAACTACAAGTGAAGTGGCTCAAATCATCGCACCTTGATACTATCCGCTTTGAGTGGCACTGACTCGCCCTCATGGTTTTAGGTCATGTCACAAAGATGCGTCTCAGTGGGAAAAGCTCCCCTCATCCTTGAGAGTTCAAGGGTATGTCAAACCACACCACGTCACTGCCAAAGCTATCACATCACTGACCCTTACAACCAAGGGTCTCGCTCCGGTAGTCACAGAGAAAATCCACAGACTAGCCTAGAATAAAGGACTGAGTCTGAAATAAGTCGTCGGGTAACCCACTGCCCAGCCCCGCTGGTTGGTAAACCCTAAGAAGTCATCAGGTGACCCACTACCCTATCTCTGCTGGAGGGTAGACCCTAGGAGGTTGTCGGGTGACCCATTGTTCAGTCTCTGCTGGAGGGTAGACCTTAAGAGGTCGTCGGGTGACCCACTGCCCAGTCTCTGCTGAAGGGTAGACCCGAATAAGTCAATGAGCGACCCACTGCCCAGTATCTTCTGGAGGGTAGACTCGAATAATTCGATAAAAAAACCAGGGGAAAACACTCAACCATGTCGGCCAAAACCATCGTGAATAGAGGGACCCTCTATGTCACGAGAGATCAATGGTATGTAAAGTAGAACACAGTACGCACAAGGGGCCCACACGACATGTGGCCCTATCTCATCTCCAAACCACGATCACAAACGTTATCAGGTACAAACTACAACATGTACCTCTATGAATCCCTGTATACTCCCAAGGTATACCACATCTCTAGCCCAATGGCAATCGTGCACACGACACCCAACATCATCACAAAGGGAAAAAATGTAATTTCGCCAACTTGCTCCCTCCACAGCCCTAGCACGGCCAACCATATCTCTTCAAACATCAACTTCACTCACACAAGAGTGAACACGATCACATGACAAGGGTTTTATTCCAAACACAGTAAGAAGAAACGCCACCAGAACACCTTTCATGCTTCCACATTTAATAAGATCTCAGATGAGACTCCGCACATCCAAATGGATCGCACCGTTGTAATCCTCACGAAAAAACAGGTGAGATAGACTATTCACTCGCCTCCAACGGATATCTGATGGGGAAGTCATCCAACACCGTTTTAAGTCCAAACGACGCCCCGTGGTCCCGAGCCTCGGTCCTGAAAACAGTCGGGCACATCACACCATTGCGATCCCCTCAGAAAAACATGCTGAAGCGACTACTAATTTGCCCAGAATGGGAGCCAGATGATGAACTTGTGTTCGTCACGTCGTGTGTGCACCAGCCCTCTTGGGGCACACGACATAACATTGGGTTAATCCTCTGAAATTTATCTCATAATGTTTGTCCTTACTCTTCGGTCACAGTGCCCTTGACGGCGTGTCAAACGGAATTTAGGCATGGTCGCAGCATCTGACCAAAGAGTCTGAAAATAATAAATAAATATTTTATTATTATTAAAAAGGACATTTCATGTCGTGCGCCATCGAAAGCGATACTTTAATTTCCCGAAGCCATTATAAAATTTTCATCTCGACTTAAAGTCTACGTGGCTACAGACAGCACGTCCATCGGATGTCGGGCACATGCATACAGTCCGACACAAGTTTCCTGAACAATAATATTTTTATTAATATTGGGGATCTCGTTGACCCAAGACAGGAGTCCGAAAAAGGGATTCAATATCGGATTTAAAATGGCCGCATCGAAAACAGGGTTACATTTCCACTGACGACGGGTCAATCAGACACCGTATGAGGGATTTATAGATGAATAATTGATATCACAAATAATAATAATAATTTGTGTTATTATTATTATTTATTATTATCTATTATCATTATAATTTTTTTAATCATAAAAAACAAACAAGGGGGCGCATATGCCCCCCCTAATCTTAGGTGGGTCAACCCACACCCACTATCAATCATTTTTTTCTTTTTTTATTGCTCTCCTCTCTCCAATTTTTCTCCCACAATCGTTTCTCCAATATTTCTTCACGCCACACCACCCCACCATCCGAATTTCTCTCAATTTTTTTTAAATTTCCACCACTTTTTTTGTGTCCCCAGCATGACCCTATTTTTTTTATCATTTTACTTACTTATTATTCTTTATTTTTTTTATCTCTCTCAAACTTCTCCTTCCTCAGATTTTTTTTACGTTTAAAAAAAAAATATTTTCCAGAAAACGCTTAGGGCAATTTTTTTTTTAAAAATGCACCTCAATGGCCGCATCCCGGATGCCGCCTTTGAATTTATGGGGCAAGGGAGCATCTGCGATGCCGCATTTCTCCTAAAAAAATCTTTTTTTGAAAATTTTTATTTTTATTGTTTTGTTTTGTTTATATATATATATATAAACTAAACAAAACAATTCAGCAGAATTTCTCTACTATTAAAGATCCAGTGCTACAGCCATTACAGCAGTCTAGATTCTGACAGAAACTCTTACCTAGGCCTCCCTTTTATAAGAGGGCTTTCCCTGAAAATCATTCTGTATTTTCGATGTGGGATTCAGGTTCTACCTTTACTGCGATGTACATTCTGTATTTCTGATGAGGGATTCTATTTCAAGTACATGAATTTGAAATACAATAAAATATAAACTATAAGGCCAATATAAATGAAATTTTAAACATTGATTAAACATATAATAAATAGTTGAAACCAAAAATAAGTTCCTCAAAAATGTTGATGAAAAATAATCTATATCCTTTCAAAACCGCCTACTTGAAACATAAAAATGTTTCAAATACGTGAATTTGAAAGACTATAAAATATAAACTATAAACCGAATATAATTGAAACTTTAAACATTGATTAAAAATATAATAAATAGTTTAAAACAAAAAAAATTTCCAAAAAAATGTTGATGAAAAGAATTTTATAAGCTTTCAAAACCGCATACTTGAAACTTAAAAATTTTCAAGTGTGTGAATTGGAAAGACCATAAAACATAAAATAGAGGACCAATATAAATGAAACGTTTAACATTGATTAAACATATAAGAAATAGTTGAAAACAAAAGCAATTTCCAAAAAAAATGTTAATGAAAAATAATTTATAAGCTTTCATATTCGCCTACTTAAAACATAAAAATGTTTCAAATACGTGACTTTGAAAGATTATAATTATATTACTAATTAACTAATTAATTATTATATAATTAATAGTTATATTAAAAATTAACTAATTAATTATTATATAAGTAATAATTAATGAGTAATAATTAATAATTAATAATTTAATGAATAGTTATAATTAAAGTTTATATTACTAATTAACTAATTAATAGTTACTAATTACTTATTAATAATTATTAATTACTAATTACTAATTATAATGAATAATTATAATAAATATTTATATTACTAATTAACTAATTAATAATTACTAATTACTAATTACTAATTAATTAGTTATAATTATTAATTGTATTTCTAATTAACTAAATATTTATTATATATGCAATAATTATATTACTTATTAATTATTATATAATTAATAATAATATTACTAATTAAACATATAATAAATTATTTAACTATTAAATTAATATTATTGATAATTAATTATATAATAGTTAATTAGTAATATAATTATTCTTTATAATTATTCATTAGTAATTATTAAAAATTATTATATAATAAATAAGTAGTTAATTAGTAATATATTTATTCATTATAATTATTCATTATAACTATTAATTATTATTTATTATTTATATAATACTTAATTAGTAATATAATGATTAATTATATAATTATTAAATATATAATAAATAATTATTTAATTAGTAATATCATTATTAATTATATAATAATTAATTAGTTAATTATAAATAAGATAATTAATTATAATAAGTAATTATAATTATTAATTAGTAATTATTAATAGATAATTATGTAAAAATTAATTAGTTAATTAGTAATATTATTATTAATTATATAATAATTAATTAGTAAATTTGTAATATGACTTTTAATTATAATTATTTGTTATAATTATTAATTTGTAATTAATGATAATTAATTATATAAAAATTAGTTAGTTAATTTGTAATATTATTATTAATTATATAATAATAAATTACAAAAATAGTAATATAATTTATAATTACATTTATTCATTATAATTATTAATTATTAATTAGTAATTAGTAATTAGTAATTATTAATTATTAATTAGTTAATTAGTGTTAAAAATATTAATTATAATTAGTCATTATAATTATTAATTATTAAATATTAATAATTAATTATATAATAGGTAGTTAGTTCATTAGTTATATAATTACTAATTATATAAAAATTAATTAGTAAATTAGTAATATAATTTTTAATTACATTTATTCATTATAATTTTTAATTTTTAATTAGTAATTATTATTAATTAAATATTTCATAATTAATTAGTTAATTAGTAATATTATCATTAATTATATAATAATTAATTAGTAATATAATTATTATATATATAATAAATATTTACTTAATTAGAAATAAAATTAATAATTATAAATAATTAATTAGTAATTAGTAATTATTAATTAGTTAATTAGTAATATAAATATTTATTATAATTATTCATTATAATTAGTAATTATTAATTAATAATTATTAATAAGTAATTAGTAATTATATATTTAATCAATGTTTAATGTTTCATTTATATTGGTCTTCTATTTTATGTTTTATGGTCATTCCAATTCACACAGTTGAAAAATTTTAAGTTTCAAGTATGCAGTTTTGAAAGCTTATAAATTACTTTTCATCAACTTTTTTTTGGAAATTTATTTTTTTTTCAACTATTTATTATATGTTTAATCAATGTTTAAAGTTTCAATTATATTTGTTTTATAGTTTATATTTTATAGTCTTTCAAATTCACGTATTTGAAACATTTTTAAGTTTCAAGTATGCGGTTTTGAAAGGTTATAGATTATTTATGATCAAAAATTTTGGGGAAATTATTTTTGTTTTCAAATATTTATTATATTTTTAATTAATTTTTAAAATTTCATTTATATTGGCCTTATAGTTTATATTTTATTGTATTTCAAAGTCACGTACTTGAAACAGAATCCCACATCGGAAATGCAGAATGTACTGTGCAGTAAAGGTTGAACCTGAATCCCACATCGAAAAGACAGAATGATTTTCAGGGCAAGCCCTCTTATAAAAGGGAGGCCTGGGTAAGAGTTTATGTCAGAATCCAGACTACTGTAATGGTTGTAGCGCTGGATATTTAATATTAGAGAAATTCTGCGAAAATTTTTTGTTATGTTTAAATATATATATATATATATAAACTAAACAAAACAAAAAAATACAAATACAAATTTTCAAAAAAAATATTTAGGAGAAAGGCGGCATCGCGGATGCTACCTTTCACTCGCAGCGCAAAGGCGGAATCACAGATGCCACCTTGCCCCCAAAATGCAAAGGCGGCATCCAGGATGCCGCCTTTGTGGTGCATTTTTTTAAAAAATTTCATCTAAGCGTTTTATGGAAAATATTTTTTTAAAACATAAAAAAATCCTCTTTCCTCCCATGACCGGAAACCCTAATTTCGTCAGGTTTCCGCCGTGTTTTTTTTCTTCAAATTATTTCAAAAAAATAATTTTAAAAATAAGATGAGGTTAAAAATAATTTTTTACATCCCAAAGCCGGCACCTGCTGTGCCGCCTTTGGGGGTTTTTTTGGCCAGGGCAAGGCGGCACATGGTGTGCCACCTTTACACAAAAATATACCACAAAGGCGGCACACCCGATGCCGCCTTTGCATAAATATATTTTTTTAAATATTTTTTTTTAAATTTTTTGTTTTGTTTTGTTTTGTTTTGTTTTATATATATATATATATAACAAATCATTTCAGTAGAATTTTTCTTCTATTTAATAACCAGCAGTTCTGCCATTATAGCAGTCTGATTACTGACTAATACCCTCATCCAGGACTCCCTTTCATATGGGGGTTTTCCCTGAAAACCATACTGCATTTCTGATGTGGGATTCTGGTTCTCCTTTTCCTGCACAGTACATTCTGTGTTTCCGATGTGTGATTCTGTTTCAAGTACGTGACTTTGAAAGATTATAAAACATAAACTATAAGACTAATATAAATGAAACATTAAACACTGATTATACATATAAGAAATAGTTGAAAACAAAAATAATTTCATAAAAATTGTTGATACAAATTAATTTATAAGCTTTCAAAACCACCTACTTGAAAATTAAACATATTTCAATTACGTGACTTTGAAAACTTATAAAAGATAAACTATAAGACCAATATAAATGAAACTTTAAACATTGATTAAAAATATAATAAATAGTTGAAAACAAAAATAATTTCAAAAAAAATGTTGACCAAAAACAATTTATAAGCTTTCAAAACCATCAATATGAAACTTAAAAATGTTTCAAGATCCCGAATTTGAAAGACTATAAAACATAAATTATAAGACCAATAAAAATGACACTTTAAAAATTGATTAAACATATAAGAAATAGTTTTAAAAAATAAAAAAAATGTAAAAAATATCCACGAAAAATTATTTATAATCTTTCAAAACCTCCTACTTGAAACTTAAATTGTTTCAAGTACACGAATTTGAAAGAATATAAAACAAAAAATATATGAGTAATATAATTGAAACCTAAAACATTGATTAAAAATATAATAAATACTTAATAATTAATTAGTTAATTAGAAATATAATTATTAATTATATAATAGTTAATTAGTAATATAATTATTATAAAATATTTTTCATCAATAATAATTATTAATTATTACGTATTAATTATTAATTTTTACTTATCAATTATTACTTATACAATAATTATTTAGTTAATTATTAATATAACTATTAAATATTTAATAAGTAAGATAATTATTAATTATATAATAGTTAATTAGTTAATTAGTAATATAATAATTAAATATTTCATAATTAATTAGTTAATTAGTAATATTATTATTAATTATATAATAATTAATTAGTAATATAATTATTACATATATAATAATTATTTAGTTAATTAGTAATATAATTAATAATTATAAGTAATTAATTAGTAATTATTAATTATTAATTATTAATTAGTTAATTAGTAATATAAATATTCATTATAATTATTCATTATAATTATTAATTAGTAATTAATAATTATTAATAAGTAATTATTAATTATAAATTAGTTAATTTGTAATGTAAATATTAATTATAATTATTCATTAAATTATTAATTATTAATTGTTAATTATTTATTTTTTCTCAATAATTATTACTTATATAATAATTATTTAGTTAATTATTTAGTTAATTATTAATATAAATATTAATTATATAATAATTTATTTGTTAATTAATAATATAATTATAGTGTTTCAAAGTCACATACTAGAATCATTTTTAAGTTTCAAGTAGACGGTTTTGAAAGCTTATAAATTATTTTTAATCAACATTTTTTTATTAAATTCGATTTGTTTTCAACTATTTCTTATATGTTTAATGAATATTTAAAGTTTCATTTATATTGGTCTTATAGTTTATGTTTTATAGTCTTTCAAAGTCACGTACTTAAAACATTTTTAGGTTTCAAGTAGGCTGTTTTGAAAGCTTATAGATTAATTTTCATCAATATTTTTTAATAAATTCTTTTTGTTTTCAACTATTCCTTATATTTTTAATCAATGTTTAATGTTTCATTTATGTTGGTCTTATATTTTCTGTTTTATAGTCTTTCAAATTTGCGTACTTGAAAAATTTTTATGTTTCAAGTAGACGGTTTTGAAAGATTATATATTAATTTTTATGGAAATTTTTTAGGAAGTTTTTGTTGTATTTAACTATTTCTTATATGTTTAATCAATGTTTATAGTTTCATTTTTATTGGTCTTATAGTTTATGTTTTATAGTCTTTCAAATTCGAGAACTTGAAACATTTTTATGTTTCAAGTTTATGGTTTTGAAAGCTTATAAATTGTTTTTGGTCAACATTTTTTATTAAATTATTTTTTTTATCTATTTATTATATGTTTGATCAATTTTTAAGGTTTCATTTATATTTGTCTTATATTTTATCTTTTATTAGCTTTCAAAGTCACGTACTTGAAATATGTTTAAGTTTCAAGTAGGTGGTTTTGAAAGCTTATAAATTAATTTGTATCAACATATTTTATGAAATTATTTTTGTTTTCAACTATTTATTATATGTTTAATCAGTGTTTAAAGTTTCATTAATATTGGTCTTATAGTTTATGTTTTATATTCTTTCAAAGTTGCATACTTGAAACAGAATCACACATCGGAAACGCATAATGTACTGTGCAGGAAAAGGAGAACCAGAATCCCACATCGGAAATGCAGTATGGTTTTCAGGGCAAACCCCCTTATAAATGCGAGTCCTGGGTGAGGGTATCAGTCAGAATCGAGACTGCTGTAATGGCAGAACCGCTACATATTAAATAGCAGAAAAATTCTGCTGAAAAGTTTTGTTATATATATATATATATAACAAAACAAAAGAAAAATAAAAAAAAATTTAAAAAAATATTTATGCAAATGCGGCACCTGGTGTGCCGCCTTTGCGGTATCTTTTTGGGCAAAGGTGGCACACCATATTCCCCCTTGCCCAGGATGAAAAAACCCCCAAAGGTGGCACACCAGGTGCCACCTTTGGGATGTAAAAAAAATATTTTTAACCTGGTCGTATTTTTAAAATTATTTTTTTGAAAAAATGTATAAAAAAAACTCGGGTTCTGCCCTTTCCTCACCCGCTCCGGCCGACTCCTCGCCAAACCATGGTCCTAAACTACCATCCTGCTCACCCCGCCTTGCTCCTCGATCGATCGAGTCGTCGGCCTACTCCCGACCTCGCTACTACGCCCGGCACCCCAGAAACATTGTCTGGTCACCTCCCGTCTGCACCGACGTGCAGGCCCCGTTGATCGCAGTTGCTTCGCACCACCAACTCGCCCAGCCGGCTGGCTCGCACAGACACAACCTCCATGCGCTGCCACCGACACTGGTGTATTGGGGGTCCATTCTGTGGACCACTAAACCTTCACCTGTTGCCCAATCTTAGATCTGAAAATGGACATGTGGCCCCTATGATGAGACCTTCATAGCCCCAGACTCCGCTCAACGATTTATTGGTGGGTCAATGCATCCAAAAGTGGGCGATGAATATAAGAAAAGAACTAATGGATTTCAGATACATTTATTGGCTTCGAACATGTTTGTGCGGTAATCAGCGATTGATAATGGAAATGAAGAAACAATATGAACAAGAATGAATTTACGAGAACAAATTCAATCTGAAAATGAAATTGGAATAAATCCTACCTCGATTTGTTCGTCGGTTGATGACAACGTATTCATCTTACTTTCGCTACGATCCGCCGAAGTTCTGTCGTCGTCCGCCGAAGAGAGGAGGATGAGAATATGGAAGAGGGAGTGGGTCTTGGGAGGAAATGGAGGGTGTTCCTCCAAGGGAGAACGAAGGGGGAAGGGGGTGGAGATTACTTAAATAAGATAAAAGGATTTAATCCCTCTAATTAAAGAAAACACCGCCCCTAATTAAATCTGCGTCTGAAACCCCCGACGCGGTTAATGTTAGGTCATGCCTAGTGTAAACACCACATCCAGAGCACAACGGTGGTCTTGGAATTTTAATCTGAGGCTCCATTCGAAAGATATAAAATTTAATGCCCAAGACCACTTAATTACGAAAATGCCCCTGGCGGCGTTTTCCACAGAAGGCCTGCGCTCGCGAAAGTTACACCCCTCCTAGGATAAACTGCACACTCCAGACTCAACGATGCCATCAGTTTTTTTATCCGAGCTACCGTTTAAGATATACTTGAGTTTAACCATTAGACGAATAAACTAATTATTTTATTTATCTGTTTATTGTTACATTAATGGGGAAGGGGTCCCAATGTCCCATTCCAACATGTTTTATGTCGTTCCAAGGGTAAAAACCCCATTTCAGACCCATCCATACTCTTACTTTTATGATTTGAATTACCATTTAGGAGTTATTTCATTTTTATGGCATTCCCAGTGCGAACGCACTTAAAATTTAATTCCGGCCACAACGGGGCTCGAAATCGCACGCTGTCTAAAGGCACTGCTCTGGAATAAAACCAAGAAAATTCCAAAGTCTTATATAGTAAAAACCGGGTTCTTACAATTGATATAGTGTCTCCAAATCATCAAAGAAAAGATTATAGCTGCGAACTAAAGATCATGAGAAGGATAGTTTTTCTCATAAATTTTCAAATGTCGTGATGCATAGAGAATAACTCTATCATTATACATAAAGATACTACCATGTCCTTCCATCGATGCATCACTATAAATAACAAACCCCTCATTCCCCGATGATATAGTCAATATAGGAGCATTGAATAATTTTCTCTTCAATTAATCAAAACATTTTTCACACTCTTTTTTCCAAACAAATTTAACCCCTTTTTGTGTTAGCTATGTTAATGGGATAGCCAATCGAGAAAAAATTATGGATGAAATGCCAATAATAACATGATAAACCAATAAAACTACATACCTTAGTTATACTCGTCGATGCTGGAAATTCATGATTTATCTTGTCTTAAACAGATCAGTAGAGATTCCATCCTTAGTGTTGATATGGACAAGAAACGAAATCACTTGATTCCTGAATTCAAACTTCCTAAACTTTCTATATAATTAATTACTTCTAAGAGTCTTTAGGATAATGTTCAAGTGATTTTCATGAACTTCTTAGCTTTTGGAGTATACCAAGATATCATCAATAAATACCACTACAATGTCATCAAGATATTCATTGAAATCTCTATTCATTAGATCCATGATGATAGAGGGTACATTCTATAAGGTGTCTTCAATATGGGCCTTGATCTATGAATTAAATCAATGAAAAACTCAATTTCTCGTTCTAGAGGATGTCCAGGTAAATCATCTGGAAACACATCAACATATTCTTTCACAATAGGTGCATCCTCTATTTGAACATTCCTTTCCTCACAGATAGTTATTTAATTCTCATCCTCCCCAATAATTGAATTTACTTGATCTACAGGGGGTGGATCGAGATAAGAATTAGGTAGTGACAATTCTTCTCTAAAGATAAGGTGATCTTTATCGTTTTCATCAAAAATAGTAACCTCCTTCAAACGATAAATTTTTGCATCTTGGTCTGAAAGCCAATCCATACTAAGGGTTATATCGAATTTAATCATGGGTTGGATGATGGGATTAGCAGATAAAGAACATTTATATGCCCTACTGGGGACAGATTCAAAAAATATTTTTGCAATGATATTTCCCTTAGGAGTTTTGACTGAAAACTCCCTTGTTAAATCAAATTGAAAATATCTAATTTTTTTAGAAAACTGGGAAGATTTGAAACAATGTGATGATCCAAAATCAAATAACGCATTTTCCAATACTTGAGGAAGACATTAAATTACCTGACACTACATCTTTAGATTCTTCAACCTCAGTAGTAGTGATAGCATTATATTGGCCTTGATCCCTTGGCCTTTTATGAGGCAAGTTCCCCTGGTGCTTTGGACAATCATTCGCATAATTCCCCTTTGTCTACAATTTTGGCATTCAACATCGACAACCTATTTCTTCCTCTTGAAATAACAAGCATGGTGGATTTTTTCCCCACACTTGTAATAGAATCCCATTCCCTTTAGGCAAGTTCCAGGGTGTTTCTTCCCACATTTACTACAATATGGATATTCAACTTTTCCCTTCTTCCCCTTAATTACATTTCTAGTGTGTTTAGAATATTTATTCTCTTTCTGTTCTTGAATGTCGTAAGACAATGTGAATTATTTTTCTGTCTTGATAGCACAGGAGACAATAACATCGTACAATGAGAAGGATTGTGAGACCAATTCGTGATAGCTAAATGGTTTTAACCCATAAAATAAAAGATCAGTCTTACTTCTTAAGTAACATATATAATCTACAACATTCCTCACTAACCTTGGAAGGTTAGCTTCATACTTTGTGACATTATCATCCTCCTTTTGCCTCAAAATCAGAAATTGTCTTTCCATATCCACTCGATGTCCAAGAGGATAGTATTTTTGTAAGAAAATTTCATTAAACACTCTCCATTCCATATTTGATACTTCATCATATTCCTTTGTGTTTTTAATCAATGACAACCATTGGTCATCATCTCCAGTGAGGCGTTAAACTGTTGTGACATCTTTTTCCTTTTCTCTACTCTCCAAGGCATGGAATATTTTCTCTAAATAATTTATCCATTGCACAACTACTAGTGGATTTCTACCCCCATTGAATGTTGGTGGTTTTTCCCTCATGCATCAATCTAACATTGATCCTCTATGATGAAAATCAGGGTGCTCCATACGGGTAAGTTTATTATTCATAACATGAGTGAGTTGTCCCAATAGAGTGATTAGCTGATCAGCACCAGTTGTATAACCAGCTCCACTATAATTATCTTGAGCTGGAGGTAAATCCCTACATGGAGTGAATGCATTGATAAAGTTTCCATTCCTTCCACTAGGCGTCATTTCTAAACAATGGCATAAACTAGATTCGTTTAGGAATTCGAAATACATAATTTCCAACTTGTAAATTACTTAACATAAATTGAACAGTTTATGGATACAATCCAAATCATAAAAAATGTTTTCCTTTAGGAATTATATACTCATTAACCCTTCATAATGGTTTGTAAAGAAAATGAGAATTATCCTAAGCATATCCCCCGGGAGTGTCGTAACCAAGAGTGCATCAATGGCCATTGTTGTGCACCAGTTCCCATTCGAGTCTAGTTCAAAGCATTGATTTCAGGTTTTACCACAAGGTACATCTATGCCAGAGATACCTCTACCTGCTCATATCAAGATAGGGATGTATTTCTTGGAAAACTCACAAAATCTCTACAATACCTAAATTTTCAGAAGTTCTTCTATAATAATCCTCAAAGTCTATATTATGGCTATGTTCTCTAATCAGTGGTTACCTAAACCTAGTTTCCATGTATTGTACTAACCATCCTCTAATACTAACTAGAATTCCCCAACCCCAGAATCCCAGAGTCAGTGCACTATATTGTATCATTGGCATGATCACAAAAGATCAAATCTCGAATGTCCGATTAGTATAGTAGCATTGAATGTACTAGATGAATTCTTAAGGTTTACATTACATCGTACAATGAAAAACTACAACCACATTGTTTCCATAGTAAACACTGAGATCCCATAGACTATCCCTGCAGGTCAGTCATAATATACTTTTAAGAATCCTAGGAAAAATAAAACATAGAAAGGGGTGAGCTCAGATTCTCAGTAAGGATAACAATTTAGCAAAAAAAATCATAAATATGCATAAATATTTAAGGCAATGTATAAGAATAAAATAAAAGCCATTTAAACATGCAATTCGCCATACTATGTAAATGATAAAATCAAATAATTCTATTTACTTATTCACATGGATATTCAACTAGTCGAATAATCTCATGCAATAACAATAGCCAGTTTCATAATTATGGAATGCATAACTCCATTCTTTCATAACCACATAGTCAAGGCGTTGCGCCAAGACTAAAAGTATGATTTTGTCAAGTCCTTGAGACAAGAAACTAGTTTTTCTGATGAGATCTATTGACACATCGAGGAGCTATAGAGGGTTCCACCCATCACTTATTAAGACCAATGCATTCCTCGTATGAAATGGTTAAAACATAACATAAACATTCGTATTAAAACTAGCTTTCAAAATGTCAATACTTTATCCCTGACCATGAATAGTGTAAAAATAACACATCCATAGTCAACCATATCACAAAACCTTCAATACCATATTGATGTTTTGTATCATAATAAATCAACATCAAATAAACATAAAATCCATCCGAGGATGTTGACATAGATGAAATGAAATATTTTTTTAGTGAAATTTCTATTTATATTTTAAAATCATTTAAGATTCACATAATTATAATGAAGAAATTTATTTTGAAAATATTCTTATAAGATTTTAAGGGAAGCTTAGAGGATGTTATAACGGCCGAAAATACCCAGTTCTGCCGTATAAGTTAAAAATACATTCTTACCATAATTTTTTCGAAAAGGTCATAAAGTACCTTGTTTGGAAAATGATAGAAAAATTCCTTTAAAAACATATAAGGTCAAATAAGGGTATATTAGACATTACCCCATTGTATATTAAATAGTAAAAATGTTTTGAAATACATATTTATGAAACATTTATATGGATGATAAAGAGGTCCCATTAGATATTTATATAAAAACAACCACGGATAATACAGAGATTGTGAAATTAATCATTACCTTGTACTTTTTCATGGTCGAGGGTAGGTTAAACTCATGTATAATGGGGAAATAATTGTTATTAAATAATACTAAAATCACATACATTAATATTATATCATATATGATCTTTTAACATTGCTTTGTTAATAGCATCTTATTATTATTGTCATTTCGGGTGTTAACTTATTCATTTTCATTATATTCTTTGTTATGTAAGTAATTGTTGTTATGGATAGGATGTATCTTATTCATTTTAATAATGATACTAAGTCTTTAAACATTATTTTTAATCATCTAATAAAAATTATTATTGAATGGATTACGATAGGGAATGAATCTCATCGCATTCGTGGAGACGGTAATCTGTACGTACACATGAGTGACAATATCATTCTTTTGATATTAAAATAATATATAATTGGATGGTATATCATATATAATGAATCATTATCATGTTATATTTATTATTTAAATCAATTACACATCATTATTATACCCATACAAATAATAATGTATTGAATAATAATTACACCACGACGTGGAGACAGTAAGCTGTACATACACACGTATGGTGACGTGTCATTCAAAAGATGGATATAATAATACATATTATTGTACCATATTTATAATAAAATCAAATTATATAGAAGATACCTGAGTTATTATTTTATAAATGAAATAACAAAGTAAGAGGAAGTGAAAGAAGAAAGGAACTTGAAAGAGGTGATGAAATATTTACCCCATCTTTGGGTTCTTCCTTTTGATTTGATCAAAAGGGATCCATGGTCAGATTTATGAATAAAGGAAGGTCACTATGATAAAAGGAGGATACTATAGAGGGTATTGTTTCAAAGTTTTGCCAAGACAAAAGTCTTTGAAGGTGTGAATTTGAGGGATGGGGGAGTTCCCTTTTATAAGAGGGGTGACGGGAACCTTAGGAAAAGCTACAAATATTATTTTATAATAATTTCATTTTAGATTTCTAATGGCTCAAAAATAAATTATTTAAAGTATAAGGTTGTCATGGGTCTAAAAACACTCAAACAATAGGTTTTATATATGTTTGGGTCACTATATTAACCATATATTTTAGATTTAACTCTAAGTTAAATAGTTTGACATTTACCATGTCTCCTTGTATTTGTATATTATATGGTTAATAAAATTTCTATATACTTTCAAGAGAACCCCAAATGGTTCAATAATGATAAAACTATCATTATATATGTTTTTTTGGCCTAACCTTACACTTTTAGTAATAGAATATAAATTAATAATATAATATTTGTTTTAAAAACTCTTCTATGTCGGTTTTGACACTATTTTGTATTTTGTTTTTCCAAAATTCTTAAAAGCATTATTACTTTGAAAAAAAATCATCTAATAAACCCTAACATGTCATATTAACCAAGAAAATTAGTTTAATTTTTTAAATCCTCAAATTACATCTATTAAGATATTTATAATTTCAAATATTTTAATATTTCATTAATTAGGTAATTACTGCATCATCATTGTGTCATAAATAAATTAAATTATTTAATGTATAAAAAATATAAATAAATTACAATTATGTAGGAAATTTATTTATCTTTCCAATTAATATTTATAGTCTAATTTATATTATGTGTATCACTTTATTAAAAATGGGTTAGTTATTAAACTTTCAATCTAACACTTTTAACTCTTCTTTGAATTAAATAATAATTAATGTCCTAATCTAATACATGTGAATCTAAAGGATCATATTTTATTCTGAAGGATATTTTTGGTTGAATTTCAATTTTGTAATAGAATTAGGAAATTTTCTTGTGTAATAATAATATAATTTTTTTCTTTAATTACCCTATTTACTTTTAACCATGGTAAATAAAAGTCAAAAGTGACTATTCACCACAAATTATTTTTATTTCATTGAACCACATTTTACATACTAATATCAATAGTTTCTCTCTAATTTTAGAAATTCAAGTCACATAAGTGGTAAAATTAAGTGTTATGTAAATTTACAAATGCACCTTAGAGGTGGGTAAAAGACGGTAAAAAGTTCAATAAAATTTTATATATCTAAAATTATTATAAACTAACTGCAATAAATAACATTGAAATTATAAAGGTTTTATGTATCTATTTTTACCTATGATAAATTTAAATAAATTAAATAATTATTTAAATAAAAAATCAGATTTAATCAATAACTCATTATTTTTCACAATTCATCAAATATAAATGTTTTCAGAAAAATACCAAAAATTCACCCAAAGATAATTTCGATATTCCGAATCCAAAAATGAAGCGATTTTGATAGATAAAATTTATAAATTGTCAAAAAGTGGGAATTACTATTCATAACGGCTAGATTGATTGGTTGCGATGTGTAAGAATCTTGAAGTTGTGTACAACGCAAGCTATTGCATTATTCAAAGGGAAACGTATCGTGGAAGCTTGGGGTGATACAAATTATCATGTAAACACTAAAAGATCCAATATTTGCTGTATAGTTAAATGTGAATAATCCTTCAATTATCATTAGAGAAGGCAAGTCTGTACAACCATTCTTAAACTATCCTACACTATGGTAGGGATTTTATAGTATATTAATACTTCAAATATGGGATTAATATGATTCCTAAGTCAAAATGATTTGGTTATTTCATATACCTAAAAGTAATTGATGGTATAAGAGTACAATTACCCAACTCCTGTTATGGTTTCATTTGTGTTATTTTTTTTATTAAATATATGTTGGTTCTATATTTAAGGACAACAGTGTGATATAAATAATGATTATAATTGTTAAAACAATATAATCACCCAAAATGAAATAATAATGCACCATAAAATACTATTATAGATGATTAATGATTATAAATTATTAAAAAATTACTACACTTGTAAGGATAAAAATATGTAAAATGCATTTATTTTTTTACATCAATCTAGATAATCTATTATAAAGATAAAAAATATACCATTTTCTATTTTTTAAAAAGGATGGATATTTAAAACATGATTTAATGGGTGAAATATAATATTCAAAAAATAAATGTTCAACCATATATCCAATTAAAGATCGAGGAAGATTATTGGAAACACGTAGAGCTACTGAGGAATGTTTAAAATGTTTCTAGGATCAACCTTTTTTGTTAAGAAATGATAAATTTAGGAATAATGTATGTTTCCCATCCAAAAAAGATTTGATGAGTGATACATTTGATGATGCAAAATTTTATTATTTATATTTTAATCCAAGAAGAATGAATATGTATATTTATTTGAAGGAGTATTGGTGGGACAACATGAAGAGATATAAAGAAGTGTATTTTTCCCTAAGCATGGTACTTCAAGAGTAACAGAGAATAGATAAATGTATAAGAGACTATTTCAACCATTACCCAAGCCAAATGGAATTTTGAATACATCACCATTGATTTTTTCATTATAATCCATACAATAAAAATATGAAAAATGTTATATCGGTTATAGTTGATATCATTACAATGTCAGTACACAAAATTTATATTAGATACTATTTCTCCTTTATTCATCTATCAAGACTATAATTTATGAATACATTAATGTTTCATAAAGTTACATATTAAATTTTATTTTAATGGGAATTTTGGATTTCCTCTATATTTTGGAGAAATTTTCCATAGGGTTTGGATAGGTAATTAATTTTTAAAAGTAATTATTATCCTTAGAAATATTTTTATTCGAAGAGGAATAATTAATCCCAAGAATATATGTTGAGACAATTTTATATTTTTTTCAATGGTGGTTGGGATCAACAACACCATTTAGTGTATTTTTCTCAAAATAATTGTGTTCAATCCAACATTCAGATGTATCCTTAAAAATACCTATGTGGAAGGACGTATAACCCTCCAATTTTATGGAATTATTTTATATAAAAGAATATATTAGGACCAAATATAGATGAGGAAATTCTATAGAATATTAGAGTCTTTCAATTTCATATATGTGAAGATCATATTCGAAAAAATAATATGTATTCACAAAATTATCGTAAAGATCTATAGTTTAATAACACTAACATTTAATTCAAATTAATATATCTCAAAAAATTGGATGATTTGATTTGGACTGTGGGGAATGGTTATCTCTTGTAATATTAGTCCCATCTAGATTATTGATCATATTAGGATAGAATCTTATCATTTTTTTCTTCCCTAAACATCTATAATGATCATGATATGTTTCACTTATCTATCCATGATGATGTACTCACATGATCAACCACATTTACAAATCACAAGAATGATAACATATGGGAAATATATCTATTTTGAGGCACAACCAATGGAAATTTTACGCAATATATATAAATATATATGAATCAAGAAAACTCAAACAGTCATTATTTAGTTTTAAAACAATCAATTTGAGGGATCTATGGGGGAACATAAGGATATTATGATGGATTTGTATCCTCAGGTTTTTTCTATCAGAGTGGAAAAAATTCAAGGGATAAATTCTTTTAAGCATTGTAGAATGTAACAATAAAATTTTTTTATGAAATAATTAATTTTTTAAATAAATTTTATTACAATGAAATCTTATGTTAAGTGAATCATAGAGTTCAAACTGGCTATGATACTATATTAAAATATTTTTTAATACTTAGATTTTGGATTGGTACTTATGAACTGTAATCACTAAATTATTTTATATTTTTTTCACATATTTATTATAGGATTTCTATGGATATGAATTCATTACAATAAAAATAAAAATTATTTAAAAATAAATAAGATGTTTTTCTAAAAAATGATTTCAAGGCCTTAAATTTATTTTTTTTGCAAATAAAATAAAATATTCATTATCTGTGAAAAAATGTTAATTATTATTATATGTTATTTATTAAATAATTTGTTTTAACATTTATATAACATTTATATAGGAATTTTATATGAATAAATATTTTTTTTGATTTAAAAAATTAGTTTTCTAAAAAGTGACTTATGTCATGTATTACGCACCTATTATAAAATTACTTGCATCATCTTATAGAATTTTTATTTTTAAAAAATTTATTCCATATTTGGAATTATTTGGTCCAAATTTTGAATATAGTTCTATTTTATTTCTTTTATATGAGTAAAAAACATGTTAAAATATTTGACCTCAGTAAATGGTAAATTGGTTTAATGTGGATTAGAAATAAGTGGTAGGGCCATACATTTTGGTCCTAATTCCTATTTTAGGAAGGTAATATTAATGTTTTCACTTTATACACAAATTGTATTCTTTAATGGACACGTCTATGTGAAAATGTCATATATAATATTATAGGAAATGAAATAAGATAGAATACTACACTCTTAATTTTAATTATCGTTTATATGATAACAAAGAGAAAACGAGTTTTGTGAACAAATATAAATGATTATTTTTAAATATTGAATTCTTTTTCTATATGAAATTTCATTTTTAAAAATTTATTAATAATATAATTAAGGTAAATTCTTACCCAACATCGACACAATATTTTATAAAATTAATAGAAAAATTATATAATTAATTATAAACATGTTAAAAATGACATAATTTTAGAGAGTTATAGTGTTACAGGAATTCATTAGACAAATAGGAAAAAATGTGTTTTTGGAATATAATAGAAACAAATTTAGTATTTCTCTTGGAGGATTTAATTTTAAAACAAATTAATAGTGCCAAAATTGACAATAGTGATATTTTATAATAAATAAAAATTTATAAAAAATAAAAAATTATTAAAAAACTATCCTATGAAAAAACTATTGTAAGATGGATAAAAATATAAATTTTGATCCATTTAAGATTCATTTTTCCATTTATGGAAAAATTTCTAAACCATTAATAATGAAATAATTGATAACACATTTAATGTAAAAACCCTTTAATGAATGTGTTAATAAAAAGGAAATTGTTTATAATAACTAAAAAGCATATCCTAATTTATATGGATGATGTTTCTATTACTTTAGAAACTTTTTGTGGTAATTAATTTTAATTTTGTGGAATTTAGCTTGGTAATTTATTTATTAAATTTTTTCATTTACGAAAATAAAAATGTGTCATCTCCCTCTATTATAAAAGGACTCCCCTCCTCTCTGCTATATACAACACATTAAGAAATATATAGTTTCCAAATCATATCCAATTCTCTTACATAACTCTGTACCCATGTTATGTAGGTTATTTTGTAACCAAAATACAATACCTAGGATGCTTACAGGGAAATCTGTATGAGTTATTCAATGTGGATGTCATTTTCTTAACTAGTCAATTTTTTACATCTTCTTTTTACCACATATTAATCAATATGATGTTAAATAAAAATAGAAAATATAGTGTATTTAATATTCATAAATATTAATTTAATTATGAATCCTCCATTATCTACCATCATTCCCATAAAATTTGATGTGAACATATCTCAAATGTGTTTGTATGATATACCATCTTGACATAGTGATATAATTCGTTTTTCATAACCATATTTTATTCTTTAGTACAATAATGGGTTTCATATTTTTATATTATATTTATGTAATAAATATTATTCTTTATTTATAATATTATATCTACCTTCTTACATTGGATTCAATTTGAAAGTGTTCATCGCTTGTGCCTATGTGTGGACTACCACCGCATAATGTGAAGGGATTCATTATTCATTTCTGTTTTACATAATTGGTTATAATGATTTATTTTATTAATATATATTATTATTCAGATATATTAATTTTCTATACTATTTTTAATATTTGTTAACATTATTTTTTTCCATAAGTCGAAATGTGAAATCATCTTGAATTGGTTTCTATGACCAACTCTACCCACAAATGATGAAATTCATTTCTCTATCTCTATCATTTATGGATGAATAAAAATATTCATATAATGATTATATATGATTTTTAACTTAAAAATAATTCATTAGATGATATACTGATGATCAATGTCAAGTTACTAAAACTATAAAACTAAATCGTATAATTAAAATGGATCAATTATCTCCTTATATATTAATTATATAAAGAATTTTAAATAAAAGTGAGATGAACAATATTTTTTAATTCATGTGTTGTGTAATATAAATGAGTATGGCTAGGTAGTATATAAATAATAAATCAATATTTATTATAAAATATTTTAGAGTTTATTCATATTGATTTGATCTCTAGGTAAGGGTTTTATTTTATAATTTCATTGATTATCAAGATTTATTATGACAATGTTTTTAATGGGGAAATATATTGAAGTAAATAACAAGTAATAAATATTATTATCCTATAGTAAATTCATGATAATGTGTGTTTTAATTAGGTTTTACTCAATTAATTTAGGTAATAAATGAAAATAATGTTTTTAAGAAAAATAAGAATTATGTATCTCATCAAATGAAAATACCCCCTCTAACAATTCAATGTAATCATAAAATGTATGAATTAATAGTTCTACAATTATCAAATGTTTGATAAAGATAATTTTATCCCTTGTTTTATATTTTAAAAAATGGTATATAAATTAATATTCTTTTAATTATAGGAATGATATACTTTTTCACTTTTTAACAAAATTATGAACGTAATTTTTTTTAACATATATGACATGAAGATAATTTCCCAACATCATGTCTTATAAATTCATGGAAAGATTCATTAAAAGTATACAAATTTCATTTAAAAAATAAAAAAATCATCTTTTTTGTGTAATATTTTATTAATGAATTTAATTTAATGTGAAAAGGATATTTTTCCCAAGAAATTTCCCAAGTGATCTATAAATGATTTTTCCTTCTATGATGACATCATAGGATGTTAAATTGGATTTTAATGGTGATATGATCCAATTATACCATTATTATTCTTTATATGTATGATTTATGATAATTATGAAAATATGTATATAAAACCCATTCCTTTTTCATGGTTTGTTATATGATGAATTGATAAAATGATTACAAAATGTTTTTCTTTTACATTGGTCATCCATTATAAAAAGTTCATGAAAACAATTTCTTCTACATGGGTTCTGACATGATGACAGTTTTATAATCTGTAGGAACAAATATTTATGCATATCATTGTGATATGTGTTGCATAAATATCTCTGAAAAATTCAATGGGTAAATATGGATACCTCATGTGATAAATAATAATTGAATGGGGAGTGACCCATTTGTTGTATGGGACTCAATTGAATATGATAGTAATTATAGTTAATAGTAATTTCTATTATATTTTGGGGAGTGAACATAATAATCTTTGATAGTCATGTAAAACTGTCGAAACCTTGTTCTCAATATATTATAGTAATAATAGAAAACCAACTCATATTTCATCCTCATGTATGTCATCTTGTACTGATGCCTCATCACAAGGTAGATCATCCATGTTATCATACAATAGAATCCAAGATTACAGTAGTAATTAGTGAATCCTTAAATAGATAAGACACACCACATAAAAATAGTATAAATTGGTTGATTGATCAAAAAGGTAATGTAAACCAATATCCCTTCCTATATGATTCATGTACCAATGTTTTTTTAAAACTAGTTCTTACATGTATCGAGTTAAAAATATATATTTTCTAAAATACTATTGAATGGAAACATCATATTCCACAAATTTATTTGATTTCATATATTGAGATCTGTTCTTGAAACATATTAACAAGGTTTCCATAGTCCCTAAACTGATCCCCGCTCCTAGAAAATATGAAATATATGATCTTGTGAGAATAATATCTAATATCACTCACGTAAAACCCATTGTTTTTCTGAATTATTTTATCAAATATATTTAATTTCAATGATTTCTTAGTTTTTATAAAACACCAATTTATTATTGAGTTATACATGACAACATGTAATTATTGTGCTACACACAACACTGAGATAGCTTTCGTGACATGTAATGTGGGGAAGTAAAAAAGATCACAATATATTACAAATGTAGATATTTTAACACGACCATTATACCATAGTAATAATACATAGCTTTACGAATATAAACAAATAATTTATAAAAATTATGTACAGTGGTTTCATATATCTATAACACAATTGTAGTAAAATACATAATTTTTTATAATGTATTTATATGTTTCACAAATACTACATTCTAAAAAAATTAATTACTTTTTAAAATAATTACAAAATTAATTTTTAGAAATATTAGAAATTATATTTCCCAATATAAACATCAATTTTTAAATAATTATTTCAGAAATAATTAATCTTAATTTTCAGAATTTTTTATATTTTTTTCATTTTATAATGAATAGTTAAAACAATCTATTAAAATTGAAATGTCCAATTTTTTATTTTATTTACAAAGATAAATGATATTTAAATTTATTTTAATGTAAAATAATTCCAAATTTGAATATTTTAATATAATTTAGTTCATTTTAGTCAATTCCTTATTTACACTATATTAGTAATCTTTGTAAACATTTGATTTTTTGTCACTTTAAAACAGTCATTATTATCACCTATAAATGATTAATATTTTATAAATTTTCTTATTATGTTACTTTAATTTGGAAAAATGGTTTCCATAGTTGCAATCATCATAATTTATATTTTCAACAATTTTCAACAATTTTTTTTGAAAATACTGATTAGGGAATGCAGTAAAAAATAATGAGCATGGGTAAGGTAAAATTTGGTTTACCAGGGGTTAAAATAAAAAAGAAATGTGTTATGATGATCTATAACCATGTATGATAAACTATTTCATTACCATATTTTTACCAATTCTCCTTGTTTGTTCTAGAATGAACTAAATGTAATAATTTTCATAAATTAAAAATGTGGGAACACTCAATTATTTAAAAAAATACCATGTCATTTATCTCCCCTATTTATAAAATTCCAACAACTCCCCTATATTCTTCGCACCATAAAACCCTTTCGGATTATGTAGGACATTAAAAAAACAATTTATCTTCTACAAGATATACCATAAGATAATTTTATAGGAACTAGTTTCTATTTATGATTATTCTATGATTAAATGATTATGAAATATGGAAATTTTACACATGTTATGATTAGATTCATTGTTTATAATACACTTTTAATTTCATGGGATGTGATATCAAGACTGATTATGAACATGTTGAACACGTAAATATGGTTATCATTATGAGATCGGTGGACATATATCTCCCCCAATTTATTAGATAAATATTTATATATCTTGAGACAAATAGGAATAGAATATGGAATGAACTCAGTTTAGTAAGGTACATTGTTATCTTTGATAGTCATGTGAGTTATCCTTAAATACTGTGATGGATTAGGGAGTTAACCCATTCCAATATGATTACCTTGATAGTGGGACGCAAATAATATGTAAATGAATTTCTATTCATATGTTTATGCCTCAAATTCCACATCTTTTTCCAATGTTAATACCGCATGGTTATTGTTCTTTTATTTCCTTTTGATTCATGTCTTATGAAATTCCAATACATATTCTATGATACAGCTTTATGATCTTTGATTTGCAAGTTATGATTTTTTAATTTTTTTCTCATGTTCATGAACACTAATGATCATGTTAAGCTAATGTATCTCCATCAAATAAACTTATTGAAAATATGTGCTCACCTATTTGTATGTTTCCTCTACAAAGCTGATGAAGGAATTAATTACATATGATATGTATATGAATGATGCTAGTTTTGAAGAATATATTAGGATATGATATAGCTCACATATGGAATTTTTTTACTTTTTAATGTTAGTAAAAACACTAAATCATTTCCATCAGTAGACATGTGTTTCTCTAATGTAAGGATTGTTCATAAAAAATGATGTATTATCTATGTATGACATGTTGGGTTCATTATATTTGGTGTCAACGTATATTTTTTGTTATCCTTTTCAATCTAGGAAATGATAACATTAGTGAGATCCCTATTAACATATCTAATGTTATGCATAAGGATAAGAAAAAATATAATGAAATATCATTTAATTTTAGTAATGGATACAGATTGTGGTTTTCATGAAATTAAATATATTTCTAGATACAACTAATGAATGTTTCTCCATTGTGTAGGTATATTGGTTAATTAATCTTGAAAGGGTGCATTGGGATGGACTCAATAATCATCTGGTATAGAAAAGCCTTAATTTCCAACATATTATAACACTCGGGGGGGACATGATTCTGATACTCACAAACTCATTAAAAAACATCATGAGGGGATTTATTTATACACTACTATTAATAAACTACGATAAACAAAATGTTCCATATATTAAAAATATTTTTTATTGGTTTTGAGATTATATAATTGTATTTCATGATTATTTAATTCCCCATATTTATTGTTGTTTCCTACCCTTCTATTTTTCAATATTATCATTAGATAGAACCTAGAGAAATTATTTTTGTGGTGAGTGATACTAATAATTTAGTGATTATCCTCTAGGGAAACTAAATTTTATGGATTACTGAATTGAGATTATCATATTTATTCTAAAAAACCGTTTCAATCAATGATTCGTGTTTAAAATTAAATATGAGAAAATAATGGAATATTTTTTGTTCTTTCATTCATAAGGCCATGTCAACATATTTTTACGAGATCATCTAATGTAATAGTTACCAAAAAATGTATATGTACCACTAAAATTATTTTTCCCATTATCTTGTTTTTGAAACCTGAAAAATTAATTTTTTATGTGTACTATTTACAAGTAAATTTGGATCAATGGTGGAATATTGTTAATAATATGTGGACAATATATTAAATTGAATTCATTATTTGAGACATGTTCAAGAACTAATTTTTCAATAATAAAATTCTTTTTATTTCCCATATGATGATAGATAAGGTGTTCCTCGAGAAAAATCAATTGGATATTTAATCCATCAGTACATATGACAAATTTTTTACAACACCTATGAGTTATGATTTGGGCATTATCATCCAACTTGAATGTAATTTTGATCTATTTTTTTCACATAAAAGACAATATTTGAATAGAGTTATCCATAAAATAATTCAGTATCTATAAATATATATTTAATGGGTAATCATGTTAGAAAAGTTATTTGAGTTACCTATTAATAAAATTGATTTCATATGAAGTGGAAAATGAAATTAAAATAAAAATATAATAAACACCGAGAGAATATGATGATCTTTCCATTATTTTCAATGTTTTAGAAGAACATTGGTCAAAATTTAATATAAGGACCAATAAATTTTTAATGAGTGGAAGAGTTTTTCATGAGGATGTAGATTATTGATGTGATGGGAGGAAGTTATCTAATAATGTGAATAGTGATATAGTTTTAAAAAATTCATTTCCCACAAATTATTTATCCAATATAAAGAATGATTGGAATTATGCTATTCAATGAAAAAAAACAAGGATTAATGAAGATGATTGATGACATCAATATCTTAATCTAATGGATACGGGGAAATATCATGAGATCAATATTTCAGATGAGTGTGTTAATAAATACGTGGGGAAGGGTGCACATACCATCCAAACTATAAGTGATAATGCCATATTCAACAATAAATCTACACATTAATTCAAATATTATGAATCTTTTTATTTTTATCATGATTCAACCCAAAATATAAGATGATGAATTATTAGTGAATATTCATAATGATATCATGGTAACACCTCAAGTCTATTGTTCCTCTCTATTTGATTTTAGTGGTAATATGATTCTTCAAAATATTTACATTCCTTATCAAACTAAATTTGATGTCAGCCTAGTAATAAATCTACTTCCATTACATAAATCCCAAATAATATTTTATTTTTGGGAGGTAACATTATATATTCCAAACCAAAATATGATTGTATATAGATGTTATGATAAGTATGAAATATAAATGGGGATAAAATTCAATTTATTGGTCTTAATTCCAATTTTGAATGATTATTTATCTATTACGGTTAGGAGGAAACTAGACTTAAATTATTCACATATAGTGTTTGAAGTTTTTACTGTTTTTTTGGAAGATTTTCCTATTTTTCCATAAAAAGGTATATATTTTTTATCAATACTAATCATACCAAGTGAAATAAATATTTCAATTAATCCCTATAGAGTTTCCCCTATTGAGGTTTAGAAATTGATGAAGAAACTCTAGAAAAACCTTGAAAAGGAATTCATTCACCCAAGTGAGTATATTTTTGGTGAACTAGTTATTTTTATCCAAAATAATATTGATCGAAGTTAATTTTAATTAATTATTCAGTTCTGAAAAAGAATAAAATAAATAATTTTAACATCTTCCTTGTCTTGAAAACATTTTTTATCAATAGTGTCGATCTGAGTTATTTTCTTTGATTAAGATTCATTTTGGATATCATAAATTGAGGATCAAGATGGAGGATATTACATATAACACATTATATAATAGTTATGGACACAATTAATATATTGTGACGTCTGTTCATCTTACAAATTCCACTACTATTATAATAGATTCAATAAATAGTTTCTTTAGGAATTACAATAATTATTTTCTAGTATTATTTATAGATTATATTATTATATATTAAATGATCATGGAAGGGAATTAATACAAAATTATAATTATAATAATGACCATAATTAATGAGAATACATATAAAAAAATTAACATTTGTGGATTTTATCTAAATAAGGCTTCAATTTTGGGACCTATAACCCCAAGAGAGGGTATATGAGTAGATCAGTCAATATTGGACAATATTGATTGTTGGCCCAAACCAAGCATAGGTACTAAGATGCATAGTTTTCATTATTTAGTAGCAAATTAGTAATGGTATTTAGATATTTTATAATTATTATCTTATCCTAGGACCAAATTAACTCAAAAGGGATCGATGGTCTTCTGGATAGATGAATATGATGAAAATTTCATCAAACTGAAGAATGGATTTTTCATATAACATGTCCTAACATAACCCTATAGAGGAAATGGGGTATAAATATTTATATAAATATACAAGAATGGATTGTATGTGTCCTTATTAACAATTAAAAGGGTATATATTATTACTCTTGATAATTGATGCTTGATGAGAAATATTAAATAATCAGGATTTGGAGTTAGCTATAGTAATTTATTAATTATTGATATGGAAGAATTATCTATATATAGAAAATTTTGATATATACAATGACCAAAAAAATTAATGTATATTATAATAGAGATGGATTTTATTATGAACTAATGAATATGGTCATATATGATAAAATCTGAAAACTTCTCAATACAGTACAACATTATAAATGTAAAAAACAGGGACAATTCATTGAGTTGAAATGATTGTTATAAATTATCAATTATGTGGATTAAAAAAATATAAAATAATTTTATATTATCAAAGGATTGATATGGGGATCCATAAATAAACGTAATTTAGTCTATTTATAATTTAAATGATCAAATATCTCTAAAAATGCAGAATATAGAGGTGAAAAAGAATATGTATAGCTGTAATAAGAATTTAGAAATTATACAAAGATTAAAATTGATCATTATGGAAAGATAAGGTACAATAATAATGTACATATTCCATCCATACCAAACATGAATATGGGGTTATTTAAGGAAGATCATAGATAATCTATATCTACTAGTTTTGTATGTTTGAGAATCAATATAGATTTGATAGTTTACAATTAGTGGGAGGAAATAAAGGGAGATATCACAATGTTTTCATCTTAGTTCTAGGTATAGAATCATGTTATGTAGTAGAAAAAAAAATTATGGGGGATTTTAATCCATTTCCCATTCCATAATGGAATTAGGACAATATAACCATGAATTTTATCATTGGAAGACCTAAAAGTTCTAAATAAAATAATTATATATGGTTTGCACATAATATCCTTAAAAATTTATCACACTACATTTATATCATTTAAGAATACACTAAAGATTAAATTTATATAATATTCATTATGTATTTTTGATGGTTTCATAGATTACATGTTCCCATTGTGTGTGATCTGGATCTATTGATTATCTCAATATTATGTGGAAGAGAATAGTGTTCTATTGATAGAGAGCATAGTTTAATAAATGTGTATCAACCTAAAGAAGATGGTTAGTACTACAGAACAATTAAAACCCTAAAATATATATTGATAACCTTTTATTTTGATTATAAATATTGATGGGATCAATAATTTCCTCTAATTGAGTTTTCATACAAAAATAGATTTTACTCAAGGATTTAGGTGGATCCTTATAAAGACCTATATAGATAAAAATTTATAACTCTAACAAGACTGAATGCAGATGGAGTATGAAATCAATGGGAGCTGAGACAACCATGGATTTGGAATATAAAGTTAAATCCATTAAATAACATCATTTTAGTATAGTGTTTTAGAATATTTACGCTGAAAATCACAGATTCATCGTGAATTCAAAGTTGTTGATAAGTTCATTCTAGGTATTTATACATCAAAGAATGTTATGATATTTGGGGATAAAGGGAAACTATGATATATTTATATAGCCCATTTGAAATTTTTTTTGTTATTGGGATTATAACATCTCACTTTGACCATCTACCAAAGCTCTATTAGTTTCAAAATGTGTTCCATTTATCACACCGAATGAAGTACATATAAAACCCTCACATTTTCTAAACTATGAAGACATACCATTGGATAATGATCATTTTTATGAAGAATAACTAATGTTGATTTATGATCTGATAAATAATGTTCAACAAAATAAACCCACATACATTGTCAACATATTTTGGTGAAACCAGCACATTGGGGAAGATAAATTGAAAATTGAGGTTTTGATAATGAAAAATAGTCCTCATTTGTTTGTAACAGAATTAAAAATATCAATGGATAAGTTTTTTCTAAGGGTTTATAATGTATCACCTTTAATTTTTATGAAATATTATTTTTGATTTTTTTTGTGATTTCATTACTTAAAGCACAATGTTTTTTATGGAATACACCATATTAGTCTCCAGAAATATAAAACACTATCTTAGTTTTCATTACACGCTACACTGAGTTTCAAAAAATATTAATATATTACAAATATAGTCCTTTAAACATTGATATAATAACATTGTCATTATAAATTGGTATACCAATTGTAATATCTGTTTTTTTCATACTCTGTAAAATAGTTTTATATAAATATAAAAAAAATTCAATAAAGTAGAATATTTTTAGAAAATTATAAATATGTTTCAAAAATTAAAATATATTGAAAAATCATTTTTATATAAATTTCAAAACAATTATAAAATGAAATTTTGAAACTTTTAAAAATTATTTCGATAATATAATATTCATTTTTGATTTCATTATAATAAAAATTATCTTATTGTGAACTTTTAATATTTTTCAGATAAGTTTAATTATTTGATGAATAGTTAATCATATTGAATTTTAATTTAAAATGAGTTTATATTATAATTAATTTGGAAATAATAATAGTATATTAAAATGGGATTAAATTATAATTACTTTAACTATACAATAATTAATCTAATTTAGTTAATTGTAATCAATTTTCTTTTGAAATTAGATATTAATAAATTGAAGTATTTTGAACTTTTTTTTTCGAAAACTGACTTTATAGTCACATATATGGTATTAATTTATGAATTTCTCTTCATATATAAATTTAATTGTGAAAAATTGATTCCATATTTGAAATTTTGAAAATTTATATTATCTAACTAGTTTAACATATTTTCTTACCAAAATTACTGGCGAATGAAAAAATAATAATTACCATGGTTATAAAAAATTGGCTATATAAGAAGATAAAATAAAACAAAAAGTGTATATATGTCCAATTCATTAGTATTCATACAATTTTATGTGAATATTTTCACCATTCCACCACTATGTTTTGATAATTTCCCTTTTTACCCTTATGATATATGAATAACATGGTATCCCACAATTTTTTTAGAAAATATCAATCATGTCTTATCCCCAAATTATAAATTACCACCCATGTCATCTATTCTTCATAACATCAAACCATATTTTTAGCATTTAAAAATCACTTTCTAACTTCTCTCCTCTTATCAAAAAAATATCAACAGTTTCCTCTCACCAAGATAAAAATGCCTCATCCACTCATCTATTTTTCACACTGTAAATAAATGTTTTTAAAAGACCTTCAACAATAAATTCCCAACATATATCCTCTCACTATATAATAATTTTTGAGAATATAAATCCATCAAAGGAATTATTATTCACATACCAAAGAAGGATTCTCCAAGAAGATGTAATGTTCACTAATGATATTTTACTGTATTATTTATTCCACAACACCTTAAATTATTTTTATACCATGATTATAAAATATCATCTATATCTATCATATATTAAGTTTTTTTATGTTAATTTAATTATATAAGCCATCTCTAGTTCAATTAAACCAGTTAATACATCATATTTTCGATGTATGTTAGATTACCACCTCAAAAAATTACGTCATTATTCATTCCATTAACTATAATTAATTCTAGTAATATTGATTTATTTCATTTTTACATCTGATAATAATGTGTTAGTTTTATTATTAAATTAGTATATCACACATAGCTTCATACATTCCATTTTTTGGGAATACGATAATGCTACATGTGTGTACAACACAATACCGCCTCGTGAAGTGATGTGACTTGTTCACACATTACATAGAAGACATTAAGGATAGATTTAATAATAATATTTGATATATATTACACAAAAATAATTCTATAATGATAATTTATATATATATATCATTTTAGTTTTTCCCATATATAACATAATAAAATTAAAACAACATTCATGCGTATGTAAAGCCTACCGTCAACATGAATGTAGTATATTATATCATATAATTAAATTATATATATTTATACCAATATATATATACATAATATATATAATATTTATATCATGGTTTGAATTACGTATTTGATAAATCCATGATCTATGTATAAGGACCTAAACTATCACGTTAAAGAAAAGATGAAAAACAATGTAGTTATTTCAGAAAACAATACTATAGGAAGGAATTTTTAAGAAATTATTAATAAAAGGTAATATGTGAATAATATGTTGTATGATATATATATATATATGAATATATTTCATTAATATTTAAATAATGCGATTATAATTATTATAAATTGTTATTTAATGAGTATGATGGAATTCAGGATATGAGGTAAGGTACTTTTATGTCTATTAGCCTTCATTGAAAACTATGATATATTATGAAACTATATTCTTTAATGAAGTGTATATACATCCCCTATTATATGTAATATAATTAATTTATTATTAATTATGAAATTTTATTCTTCATTATATTTTATTCCATCATGGTTTTTATGATTCAATATTACCAATGTGTTAAATAATTTACGGTAAAATATAATGATATATCAGGGTTGTTTATGATTATGTCTATAATGTTGAAATTTTATGACTTACGATTCAATAACATTCATTAATTTATTATCTCAATATATATTAATTATATTTTGATGAAATGGAAATATTTTTTTCACTATTTTGTAAATATAATAATTACGATTTGTTTCAATAAAATTCAAATGTATTTCACTTTGTGGTCAGAAATATGTTTTCTTCAAAATTCAATTTTTATAATAATGTTTTAAAAAATATTTACATTCCCTCTTAGTATTTTAAAATTCATTTTTACTAATTTTTTACTTTTTACAATTTTTTTGAAATGAATTCTCATGTAGTTTTCTTAACAAATCCCTTTTTCATATTACAAAAAATGTGCAAGAATCATAAATTGAATTTTTTTAATATTAATATAATTTTATGACATCCTGTAAAATTATTTCTAATAGGTTTCATTCATAGTTATCCATTTTTTTAAATATAATTTATTAAAAAAAATTATGTTTTTAAAATAATTTTTATAATAGGAATAATTATTTCCCTAAAAAATATATCTAAATGCTCTAAAAAATTTATTTCCCATTTAAGATGACATATATTTGTTTATGCTATAACATACTGGGTATGTTATCCAATGATACCATTCACATTCATTTTCGATATATATAATTTTTTAATGTAATAATTTTAATTAAAACTATTTCACTTCCATGGGTTATACCATGATGGAATTCTAATGAAACCCATATCATTCCATGAGATATTCTATGATTAAATGATTATGATACCAATCACTTTTCAATAAGTTATGATATGATTAAATTTATAAATACCCATTTGATTTTAAGGGTTATGATAAGATTAATATTTATGATATTGATGAACACTTATATAATTCCCTCATTACATGATGGATCTGGAAAATATCTCTTACAAATGATTAAGGAAAACATTTGTATCTAGAGATATAGATAATACAAAAATATCGAGTGAATTCAATATTGTATGATATGTTTTTAAGGACCAATAAACACAGTTTAGTGAGGGTATTTTTTATGATGGTATTGGAAGTGATACTTGACTACAATGATGGATTGGGGTTTTAAACATTCCAATTTGATTTTATTTTTCCGATATCGTGGACTAATATTAAAATTATTTTCTCTGTTTATGTATAGCACACAAATTCGTTTTCTTCTAATAATATTATTCCCTCATGGATCATGTTATTTCATTTATATATGCTTCTTGTATTAGTAATTTCCAATCATTATTACATGATTCATGATTATGATCCTTGATATATTGGGTATGGTTTTAAAATAATATGAGAAAATTTTCATACTGTTAGGATCATATTATGCTTATGAATATCACAAAACAACCCTTATTGAGAATCTAATATCTGTCTTTTATTTTCATTCCCTAGGTTATGATGATATATTTTTTTATGATATTTATAATAAGACTTACAGTTGTGAAGAACGTAGTTGGAGGTGATGTTTATCACTTAAGGGGTAGATTATTTTTTTTATAAAATTCCAATGAAACTAAACTGTTATGCATCTCAGGCATGATATTGGGAAATATACAGAATACTTAAAATAAATTATTTAACATCAATATAAATAAATTGTATTTTATTATCATTAATATAAAATGATAGTATTAGTTAATATTTTGGATAATACAATGGAAAAAACATAGTGATAACCCTAATGAAATTTGTATGGATTTGTCAAAGCATGTCACCGAATGAAGGAAAATATCTTGGATTTTTTTTTAAAGATTATAGAATGTGTTTTCATTAAATTGAAAACCTATGTGGATAATTCATGTTGATTTGGCTCTATAAGATAAGTACATAGTGGTAATAACAGTGAATAAGTTGCACTTAATTGGAATTGATCATTAGTTGGCACACATAAATTAGCCTTACATCATAACTAATTTGACACCTGAAGGGATATGATTTGGATAATTAAAAAATCTTAAATAAAAATATTGAAGGGATTAAATATATGGAAACTAGGAAATAAATATAAAAAAACTATCATGTCATACATTAAAAATAATTTTCGATGATTTAGAAACAGTATATGTGGTTTTCAATATAATGATATACCCCCAATGATAAGTTCTTCGTACTCTATTCATTCTAGTTGTAGTAAAAGAATAAAACCTAATTGAACCATGTTAATATTGAGTTCTACATAACGTGAAATGTTTTTCCTCCTAATAATATGAATTTTATGGGAGATATAATGAAAAATATAGTTTTTATTATCACACACATTTCTCAATCTATAAATTATGATTAACATCCAAATGAGTAATAGAGGGAAAAAAATTATTTTTATTCCTTAATTAAGACACATCCATATTCTTTTTTGGGGTCTTATGATCCACTAGTTTCTAAATAATGGATTTGTACCACAAAAAATACATTATCCAATCATGAGTGTTTAGGACATGAAAATTTCAAATTTGATATTTACAACATGAATGGAGAAGAGAATAAATGGTGTAATATTATCAAGAATTCAGGGAAAATGAAATTTAATCCAAGGAATTGTATGGGTTCACCAAAATATTTTTTAATAAGTACTTCCCATGTATTATATGTATGAATATTGATAAGTTGTTCATCAATCTATTTCAATAGGATTATGAATCCATTTTTACCTATGAGGTACATTTTACAATACATTAATGGTAATTTTTTGGTATTCTCATCTAAACAAAATGTAATGTTGATCGATTATTTGATATCATAGAACCATGTATACAAATGTATTTTTTTCAAAAGATACTTCTATATGTAGAAATTTATTTTATGATATGTTATCATAGTGGAAATTGATGTTGTAGTTACATATCAAAATTATAGTATTGATAATAAGATAAAAACATAATTCAATAGATGAAATTAATGCTATGGAGGGAAGAAAATGAGATTTCTTTGATGTTGAATCTGTTGTTAGAATCATGGAAAAAAGTTTCATATGTGAAATGAATTCTTTTATAAATCATGGATGTGAGGTTCATCTGTAAATTTAATTCCAATGTGATTGTAATATTTTATCTAATGATTAAAATATAGATAAATCTACATAAAATTCATCTCCCACATTTCATTGATTCATGTGTGTTGAGAATTATAATTATTCTAATCAGTTCCCAAACTAGACCATTAATGTTGATGATCAATGTCAATAACCTGTTAATCGATGGGTCAAGGGGAAATTTCATGAAATAACACTTTTTAAGAGGGGTTTGATAATGACATGATGAATGATACACATGCCACCTAATCTTGGACTACTAATGTATCTACACATTATTTCATATCTAATGAATTTTTATGGTATCATGAATCCATAAAAATAATTAGATGTTGAATTATAAGTGGAAAAACCTAATGGTATGAATATTTCACCACACGACTATGATCCATCTCTTGTTGTGGTTTTTGGTAATTTTCATACTGAAAATCTATTAATTCTTCCTCTATTTGAATTTAATGTTATCCATTGCATGAATTTTCTTTCTTATACTTAAATCCCATATCAATTGTCAATGAAGAGAAGCCATAATTTATTTTCCAAACCAAAATATGATTATCTATCAATGTGAAAATAATTACTACCTTCTGATGGAGATCACATCCATTGTTTGAGATGTTATTCCCATTTATGTGTGTTACTTATCTTAAATGGTTGGGAAGAAACAATACATCATTTATATGCCTATTCTTTAGAAATTATTTGTGTCATTCTAAAAGAGATGTGTAGAAATCCACTTAAATTTGATGTTTACCTCTCAACTGAACACATACCTTGTGGGAAAAAAAAATTTAATACACCCTTTATAATTCCAATGGTTGAGTTATATGAATTATGGAAGAATCATATGAAAGACTAAGACAATTGATTCATTCAGCCAGGTGTGTCACTTTTGTGAACCTATTATTTTTTGAAAGTTAAATGTGGGTAAATGAGATTCTAAATTGATTATCAAGAGAAAAATAATATCATAATTAAGACCAATAATCATTTCCCCCATATTGATGAAATTTTTTGTCAAGTAAGAGGAGATTATAAGTTTTCAAATATTGACCATTATTCTGGAAATAGTTAATTAATGGTCATGAAGGATGAAATACAAAAGGAAAAAATCCATTAAATCTATAGAATATATAAATATATATTGATATTTTTTGGTCATGGAAATCCCCCCTATGACATTAAGAATTTAATATATAGAGTGTTTCAATAATATATTTATCAATATGTGGTTATATTAATAGATTATATTATTATCAACTCCAAGGGAAGGGACAAGCCTAAAGTCTATGAGATAATATACTAATGACACCATGGAAGGAGAAACAATATTTTAAAATTAAAAATTTTGAATTATCCCAAAAAAGGGATTAATTTTTGGGTAATATAATCTCAAGAGTGTGAATATAATTATATCCATCAGTGATGGGTGCTATTATGTATAGTCATATAACAACCATGGTGACATAGATTCGTAGTTTTCTTGGTCTAGGTAGAAATTATTGAACATTTATAGAAAATTTAAAATTTAATTATAATAGTCTAACCATGTAAACTCGGAAGGGATCCATGTTAATCTATATATATGAATGCGAGGAAAATTTCATGGAACTGAAGTGATGATTTTTAAGAACACCTGTATAGAAATTACCCTAGAGTGGATATTATTTTCTAATATATATTGATGATTCAATGATGGTATTTTATTGTGTTCATATGAAGAGTGACATGGTTACAGATTATTCCTCACATGAATTTATGGTTCATGAGAAAAAATAACCATATCATGATTTTATGTTAGCTATGGTAATTTTTTAATGGTTGAAATGAAGTCATTATCCTTATGGACTGATGTTTGATATATATTTTGGTCATAGATTTTTCTAACTACTCAATAAATTACCACCATTGGAAAAAGAACAAGGTGTCCAATGATTTGAGTTAAAAGGAACATTCAATCATATCATTTATGTGGATTACAAAGGATCAAATATTTTGTGATTTAAATGGATGGATCTGGATAACTTGAAGTAAGGGAAAAATAGTTTTTTAATAAATTACTTGACCAACCATATATCAGCGTGAAAATTTATTAGGCATATAAGGAAGATATTGAGATATAAAATAAGGTTAAAAATGTTATAGTGTTAAAACATGACCATGATGGAATTATAATGTTCAGAAATTATGTATGTGTTCCATCCATAATAGACATAATGAATGAGTTTTTAGAGGAAGATCATAAATGCTCATAATCTATTATTCCTAGATATATGAATATGTACTATGATTTGAAGTAAAACTTATAGTTGGAAGGCATGAAGAGAGATATCACAAACTGACTATTTTGGTCCATGGTGTGTCATAATATTAAGGCAAAATTAATAACATATACGTTTATGTGGGATCCAATTCCTATTATTGAATGTAAATGGGAAAGCATCACCTTGGATTTTGTCATTGGACTCTCGAAAATGACTAATATACAATAATATATATGGGTTGTAGTCGATCACTATACTAAGATAGTTCAATTTATCACTATTAGATAAGACGTCTCTCTAGATCAAATTTATATGATATACATTACGAAAGTTCTATGTTTTCATGTAGTAAAATATTTTCTTGTGTCATCTTTGGAATTTAAGATTACCTCAATGTATATGAAAAGACATTATCTATATCTCAAAATGGATTAGAGTTCCACTACAACATATAATCATCAAAAAAAATGGCAGAGATGAAAGAATAATTTAACCCTATAGGATACTTTTAGTTATTTTTCATGGATTTAAAATGTTTATAGGATAAACACCTTCCACTAGTAATGTTTTGACACAATAATAACTTTCACTAAATCGTTCTGATGGATCCTTATCAAAACCACTATGAAATGAAATGTTGATCTCGAATGTGATGGAATGATGTTGAAAAATGATGATTTAGGGACTTTAGATAGGTGATGATATGGAAGATAATTTAAAATCCATTTAGAAAACATCAAGGATATTTGCAGTCAGTATAAAAATTATGTCGAAAATCACTAGGGTGACATGGAATTCAATGTTGGTGATAACTTGTTTCTAAGAATTTATCCCTGGAATAAGGTTATACGATTATGGATGAAAGGGAAACTAAGACATAAGTATAACAGTACCTTTTAAATTATATATCAAATTGGGATGATATCCTTTCAGAAGTAAAATACAACGAACCTTTATTAATTACATGATTTGTTCCATGTAAATATCTTGAGGAAGTATATTCCTAACCATTAACATGTACTAAACATATAGGCCATATTTCTGGGGTAATATCATTTTTATAATGAAAAAACGGTCAATATTATAGATTTTATAGTGAATTATATTAAAAAAAGACCACACACTAGGTTAATGTTTTTTTGGATAAAACACCAGTTTGTGGAAGAAATATGGGACCATAGAAATATGGTCAGGACAAATATTATTGATTGTTTTTCCTAGTAATGATGAATTTTGAGGGGGAGATTATGTTTAATATGGATTGAAGTTAACTCCATAAGATTTTTGTAATTATTTTATGAGAATAATTTTTATTTATTTTATTTTTATGGTTAAAATTCCACATGTTCGTATTTTTTTATACACATAACCATGTTAAGCTCTTGCTAAAAGAATCATAGGCTTATATTTTGTTACACACAACACTGTGATTGAACAAAACCATAAAATATTATTAGTATGGTTATTTAAAGGCCAAAATTAGGACCTACCCATTAAAATAGTTATTTAATTATTTTTAAACTCTTCATAATTAATATATTTAATTGTTTTATATAATTTATCATATGGTAACAAATACTAAATTTGTAGTTGTTTTTATAAGACTCAAAAATACTATATTCTCAATAAATGTTATTTATATATTTTTATGAGAATAATATTTTTTAATTTTAAAACTTTTTAAAAGTAAAAGTCATATTTGAATTAAGAATTTAAAATTATTTTTGGGTGAATTGTTTTAAAATTTCAAAAAAGATACATTTTTTATGAAAAGTGAAAAATACCTAATTTTAATGAAAACCAACATTCTGTCTAATTCATGTTTGCTGGATTAATTATAAATATACATTTTACACATTTGTGATCTGAACATAGAAAATGTTTTCAATATTTGGAATATGAATATTTTATATTATATAATATGTTCAACATAGTTTTTTTCCAATATAAATAGAGAAGTTAGTAAAAATTAATTCACACATTTAAGGTAAAAATTGTTTACAAGTGATGAAAATATAAATATTAGTGTAAAAATAAGCTATATACATTTCTAAAAATTTTATTCATGAAATATTTCAACTGTTAATCCTATGTGGTCAAATAATGTCTCATTTTGGACACTCTTAACATATAAAAATTGTAGGTCCACTCAATTTTTTTTAACATATCAACTGTGTCATCTCCCACAATTATAAAAGGAAAACCCTCTCATCTATTATTGTTAATGTGAAACCATTTTTGTTCATCAAATACCTTTTTAAATTAATCCCCATTTTCCCTACTCTCATCTTATTGACATTATTTTTAACAAAAATAAATTTTAGAAATTATTTTGGTTCCAAATAAATGAGGATTCACAAAGTAGAGGAAACATTCAATAACTGGTGTTTTTGTTTTATTTCATCTTCAACACCATTAAAAATTCATACACCATTATAATATAATATCATATGTATTTATCATATAAAATTAGGTTTTTATTTTAATATAAAATTTACAAAAGTCTCGCTTTCTTTCAAATAGGTCACAAAATAATAATTAGTGTGTACGATGAACTACTGCATCGCCAAAAAATATCATTTCATCTTTCTTTACAAATTATCAAGGCTATCCGTAATGATATATTGATGTTTTATATTTCATATTTAGTATAATAATATTATTATTTAATTATAAAGTCACATATATTCATACTCCTAATTTTTTGGGAATACAATAATGTCACTCATGTGTACAAAGGAATACAACCTCGAATAGCGATGTGAATCATTAATGGAATACAATGAAGGTATTAAGGTTTGGATTAATAAAAATTTGTGACATATAATACATAAATAATAAAACAAAATTATATTATATATATTTATATATATATAAGATATGTTTCTTACTATTAATGTGACAAAAAATGCATGCAGCCTTCTTGTGTATGTATGTCCTACCATCCCCATGAAATGTATAATTCATTTCCTATCACATGTTTTTTTGGATTTTAAAAAATACATATACACTTAATATATCTAATATTTATACCATGGTTTACATTATTGGACTAGTGAAATCATGATCTTATAATGTGGTTCAAAAATGGCCAGTCAAAATATACAAGAAAAAAAATCAGTTTTTGCCCAAAATGTGTCATTAACATGAAATTTCTAATAAATTGTTAATAAAATTGAATAAATAAATCATATATGGCATGATATGTATGTTTATAGTTCTTTAATATATCTATCATCAAATTATATTTATTATATATTATGTTTTAGAAATTATAATATAAATCATGATATAATCTAATAGATTTTTGTCTCAAATTACCTTATTTGATATGAACATTACATTATGAACCTATATTCCCACATGATGGGTATATAAACACCCATTAACAAGTAATATCCTGAATATATTTATAAATGTTATATTTTATTGTTTCTTTTTTTATTATTCATTTATGCAGATTATGATTCAATTTTACCAATGAGGTAATGATTTGGTGGTTTTATCTCATCATTTATCCAACATGTTTGAAATTATGTATCTAATGATGAAATATAATAATATAACCTTGAATAATTATCAGGAATTTTATTATCCTTTGGTTATTCTTTATATCCTTAAGTAATATTTCAATTTCCCACTCTTTGGTACTTAAAATGTTTTTTAATTTTTTTATAGAAAATATATTTCTATTACTCTCTTCATTTAATAATATGATATATTCTGAAACTATGTTATCTAAAAATGTGGAAAAAGTTTATTATTACACTCTTGACATTTTTAATTAAAATTTTACCCTTGTTTTAATTTCTATAAAATTTATCAAAGGAAATTTCATGTCATTTTACAGAGATTTTAAATTTGGCTGTAATAAAAAATTTGAAATGATTCATCATTTAAATATGTACACCATAGGTATAATTTTAGACGTCATGAACAATCATTTATTTATAGAATATTATAATGTATTTAAGTAATATTTTCCATTAATATTACGTATTATTATCTAGGAAAATTATGCAAGGATACCTTCATATTATTTATTTTACATGTTTATGTTTTTATGGATCCTTTTTTTTATAAAACCTCTTTCTCTTCTATGTGTCATTATATGAAGAAATTTGTTATCTAATCCTCTTCTTTTCATGGGTAATTTTGCGAAGAAATGATTATGAACCTATCTCTTTTCCATATGTTATCATATGAGGATTTTCTAAGGATACTGATATCATTTCATGGGATATTATATGATCTTTTTTATGGACCTTTAGAATATATAAATATGCATTCCATTTTGTGATGGTTGCGACCAGTATCTCCCTCTAATTCATTGGGTAATGATTCATAAATTTTAAGCTAAATAGTGATTTAATGGGGAGTACACCAATTTCATTAATTCATTTTTTCCAATAGGATACTATTGTTAGTTAACCTTGACTAATATAATGGATTAGGGAGTTAAATATTTCATATATGAAAGCCTTGTATTGATCCTTTAAAAAGATGGAGATTATTTTCTATTCTTTTGTGTTTGCAAAAAATTTCCATAATTTTTCAAATGATATTAGATCATTTCTCATGATCATGAATATCCATTTCGTAAATGAATTATGAAATAAAAATATTTAAACCATGATTCTATATTGTTGTCTTTTATATGAAAAATATTATTTTCAAATATTATTATAAAGTTTTCATATACAAATGACCTTGTTTTTCATTTGTATCTACCTTAATTTCAATTAATATGGATATTATCATGCCCATTAATATATATCAATTAACTAGGATATGATTATATGTATTATATAATATATATATATATATATAATAAGGTTCATTTTGTGAAAAACATAGTGGGAGATTACGTTTCTCAATTATGGATTAGTTTTTTTGTGTGGTTCCACGTTTCCACATACCCTAAACTATTTCGGTCCTCACCAGTATGTCTTCATAATGTAAAAAAATATTAATTTAATGTTATGTAATGTATTTGTCTAAAAATAATGGGCAGCTATTAATCCATCATGAACCAAATCACTGAATACTTCCTGCACAATGGTATGCTATGATTGAAACCCAAATACTACCTCTAATTTTCTAAGGGATCCTAACTAGGGACGTGAATACATATCAGACACATTAGAGGATACAATATATATTATTTGTATGAAGATACAAACCTCTAAAAACCTATAAAATATTGAAATGTAAAACACTATAGATTATAAAAATATACACATATGTAAATAAAAAACATAATAGTATGAAATATGTTATAGAATTAAAATTATTCCAAATATAGTCACACCATAAAAATTAAAATATTCCAACCAAATCAGTACACAAGAGACTAATGTCAAGTGAAACCCCATGTATAAACCATTTTTTTCTTGAATAACTATCCATTATATGAGTCTTGTCATCATATGACTCTAAAAATTATGAATCTTCATAAGAAAAAAAATTTACCAGAGAATCCCATGTTGGATTTAGTATATTAATACAATGTGTTATACATAAAAATCAAAAAAAATTATCAATAGAGTAGTCATATTATCATCACAAAGGAGTGTCAATTGGAATATGAAAAATTAAAATAAATAACCCATATATACTAAATATTGAGACAATGTATGAATGTAAATCGACAAACAATCATTGTACCTATAATTTATATTCAATGTTTGAACATAATGATCATCCAGGAGAGTTAGTTCCATGAGTTTAATAGAACTAATGGTACTCATCTGAGTATTGTATCTCATCATGTATTACCAATATTATCTACACACTGGAACTCAGTATATCTCATTAATTAGTGGATATCACTGAGGGTGTCTAAAGAATACAAGGCCATATCTAGAATTTCCATTTATTTGGGGGATCAAACACTTGGGTGTGTCGGTCGTGATGATCACAATAACACCAATTGTGAAAGAAGATAGTGATAGTGAGTGACACTCTGGGCAAAAAATAAAGATTCATAAAATCTCTATAATACTAATATTGTGTAGTTGTTGACATTTTTTTCTCAATACGTGATAAATTATTATAACAATATATGGTTGGACTATGTTATCAAACCATAGAGACAATGGTCTAATGTGATCTGATTAAGGGACACCAACTTACCAAGAATGTGATATTTATATTTAATTCCAATTCCAATTCCTTTATACCCTAACAAATACACTATTTGTGTTCTTCATACTATATTCTTTCTATGATGGGATATTCTAGAACAATTGGTAATCTATTAGGTTATACTCACAATGCATCCACCTTCAAACTAGAATAAATCCAGCCCATGAATCCCATCTATATTTTGTCCAGACCTTGTCATAACATATATCCAAATTCTAGCCACCCAATCTGTAATGTAATTTCCTCCGATCACACCATCAAAAAACAATAATACAAAAACATATACAAATAATCTAAATTTGATTGAATCATGATAACACATATTCGGAAGCACCCCTCAATCATTACATCAATCATGAATCCAAAACAATAGAATCAATATGTTGTGCCAAATAAAATCATGCAATGATCTTATATCGGGTATTTGTTTAAGTGCTGGAAAAAGTAGATATTAATGATGAACATATGATGAACTATGTTAGAAATTTAAAAGTGACTTATATGTGGTATAAAATTTTGAATATTTTTTTTCTGTTGGACTCATTTCATTTTGGTTAGAATGATGAATGATGAATAAATACACCCTTATAAATTAATGTCATCAACCATTACCAATTATCGATCCATGAATAAATTATTATTATCTAAACTGTTTCATATTTTGCATGTGGTAACAATAAAGGATGAATATATGTAAGAAAAATTACCTACCTCATATTTAGATAAACCACTGATGATGAATGAATATTTTCCATATTCAATGGCGATATCCATGATATCCTACTTGGAAGATGAAAATTTTGCAACATTGATGATCCACCTATGTTACCTCTATGATTTACAATAGATATTTTATATTTATCTAATTAGAATCCCCAAGGTCACATGGATATCCCATGTATTTAATAAAACATGAGATTAAATAAAAGAATATCAAGGATGTAATAATTAATAAAAATATAAATTTACTAATTTATTTTATTATTATCACCGATGAAAACAAATTAATGTTATTTTTAAATATGATAATGATAATGATAATGTCATTCCTAGTGTAAAACAAGGATTACAGATTTTGTGGAGGTCTCTGAATTCCCATTAGAGACACCAATCCTTAGTTATTATATTATTCCTGAAAAACTATGTCTTCATGGTATAATATATTTAATATATTTATCATTTCCATATCGGGCCTCCCTGAGGCTCAAAATAATTCACTCACATAACTCTTAGCCTAAAAATTTACCAATTAAATTTATGAATTCTTGGAAAAAAATTCATAGTCATCATAGAATAATTTATATTGGAATGGATGATCGGTGGAGTCAAGCGAGCACTGACAAAGGATTATAGTTGGAGATTATATTCAATTTGGTATAGTAAAAATATTTACATAATAGATAAACCATATGTTTATTATTTTTTATAAAGGGGGAGTTTATCAGTGAAAAAAAAGCTCTAATAATTCTATAGTTCTTAAAAGATACCAAAATCTAATGTCTTTAACCACATCAATTTTTTTAGCATTGATAAAACCATTTTTCTATATTGATAGAGGGTAGATCTATATTATTATTATTATATATTTATATATATATATTGAAGTCATTTTGAAACTGTGATATAGACCAATTCCATGACCACATTCTTGGGAATTATTTCTTTAATATATACATACTTTTATACATAAAAACATAAATTATTGTATTCAAACTTACAAAAAAATAACATACATAAATACATACGTACATGCATAAATACAGACATGTATGTTTATACATTTATCATATCCATAAAAATACACACACTCGCAAATGTATATAAATTTAAACATTTATATTTATATATTTTCATAAATAAATATATCAATATATGATTATTGTATTTACATAATGTATACATTAATATTATATTTTTATATACTAAATTTTCAAATGATTAAAAAAATTACATTTTACATGTATTTGTATTTTATATTTCATGATTAATTAATTAATACAATATTATATCCAATTTATATAATATAATTATATGTATCTACATATAAAAAAATTAACAATATATTATATAATTTTTTGATATATTTAAATTAGATATAAATTTATATAAATATATAATGTGTTTATATACTAATATCATTAATAAATTAATATGTAATATATTTTATGATAATATTCATAAAATATAGTTATTTTTTTCATTATTGATATTAGTATATAATATGATTCTAAATTATAAATGTTAGATATTATTTTTTCCATATATTTTTGTATTATTATATATATATCACTATGATTATTTAGTTCAACCATATCATCATAATCACATGTGACCAAATATATATAATTGTATATTTACATATAATGTAGACCTACTGATCAAGTTTTTGGGCTTCTTGAGCATTAAATTACTGCTCAATATGGCGTTTGAATCATTTGGCCTCCAATCAGATCATTGGAATCCTCCATGTAGATTAGTTGAGAACCCAATATTAGGGGTCATGAAGTCAAATTTAAGTGCATCTATATTTGATTATAGTAAAATGGGATTCACCATCATCACTCTAGGAAACCATATAATTGTTCTATTTGTATTCATAATTCCATTGATTCAAAATGGATCCATAATATTACTAATGCTATTGAAAAAATATTATGCATGGAGTTTTCACATTAATATTATTGGAATAATATTATCATAATATTTTTTTATCTATTTTCTCTCCAATTAAATTTATTATTTTTATGGAGGCCAAACACATTTTGGATTGATTGTGAATAATATTGGTTCTCTATCTAAGTTATTTTACTCCTTTACTATAGGAGAAGAAAAAGATGTTCCCCATGATTTTTCGTCCTAGATTTTTATTTATGTTTTGAAGATTAGGTTGTATAATTTTTTTTTTTGGATTTTTTATTTTTTAATGTATACTATTTCATCATCATGATGATACCATTAATATCAATAATGTGTATTATGAATATATATACTTATATATTAATATATATAAATGTATATATAATTCAAATTTATTCTCAAATAAATTTTATAAATTTTATATGTGTTTTGTGAATGTAGAATTGTATATATATATATATATATAAATTTTTTATAATGTCTATTCATATTAACATATTAGTAGATTTTATTTTTAGAAATTCATCAATACAAATTTCATTGAATTAAATTTATATTTAATATATGAAAACAATGTTTTCATAGATCCTCAGTAATTTCATAAATTTTATTTTTTAGAGATCAAAATTTATTTCATTTTTTATAATAAATAATATTCTAATTTTTGTGGTTATTACATGAAAAAAACTGTTAAAAATTAACATAATTTAATTAAATTATATAAATATATATATAAAGATATTATAGAGGCATAAAACTTCTATAAATTATACACACTTTTAACTATTTCAGTAACACTACTTCTAGAAAGATATAATGGATAGTAGGCCACTATCTTTCTTTAAGGTTGGAGATCAAATCACTAACAATAGAGATAGAATTTTTGATCACATTGATTGTTATTACTCTAGACAAATTAATAGCTCAAATTTTAAGGGGGATTAATTGCAGGAATCATCTCATGAATCATCACATTGGAAGATAATCAATTTATTACAATTACCCATATTGAATTTTAGATAAAGGATGATGTTTTCAGCCTAAATGAAAATTGTGTTCCTAGACTGAATTGTTTGAACAATATTTACATCCAAGAAATAATTGGATGTGATACATGTTGATGTTTTGTGGAATTTTTCTTCCTTCATTATTAAATGTAAAATCCTTCATTGTATCAATTATTAATTCTTCACATTTTTTCCTAAATTTGTAAATTATGTTCATCATCATATATTTAGTAAAATTTCCCTTGTTAAAAATATCCCTAAAGTGAATAGAAAAAAAATCATTCTAATATGCTTCCTAGAACAGAAAATATTCAAATTTCATCGAATTAGTTTAGACTCTTCAATGGTAGATCCATTATAATATTCAGTAATACTGATTCGTAGTGTATTATATTGTTCAATAATCCAAGAAGGTTAGGTATCATTGTTATAAAGCATGATAATATTAAATACATTGATACAATGGAATGGAAACTTAATTATCAGGTTCTTGAAAACATTTCATATAGTAAGATTTATTAACTAGTATGAATTCTTTAATGGTTCGTCTCACATTTTGGATCCCATTAATGGATCTACCATGGGAAACATTAGGTGTTTTAGTGGAGTTAGAGAATGTGACCCCTCACAGAAATCCCATTCTCTATTGTTAAAAATTATCTTACGAGGATTATCTCCCACTTACGGACACAAGGAAGGCTCAAGACAATTCCAAAATCTAGGTCCCTCACATATCTAACACATCATATTTAAGATGTTTATGTTATCCTCTTTCTTTTGGGGTTGTAAAAATAATATATGTTCTCTCATGAAGGGTTTACATCATTATTAGACTTTATTAGGAATAATTATCACTTTGAAGATATCATATATATATATATATATATAATGTAGAAATATGTTCTCCCTGCATAGAAATATTTACATTATCTCAGAAATGGGAATCATGGAGGGGTATTTTACATTCAGTTATCCTATATTTTCATTTATTTTAAGGAATTCCTAAATCGTGGAACATCACTCTATTTTTTGATCAATTCAAGGGAAACTATTCTATGGTTAGTAGAATTATCGTGGTGAAATTAAATATAATATTCATTCTTGTATATTGTATTAGGATCTATAATTGTTTTGGTGAGTTAATTAAAATCTTTAATGTGAGTGTAAATGTTATTATATGGAGTGAATGTGTTCATGAATAGAATATTTTTACTATTACATAGAAAAAATGTTGCATTTCCTTATCCAAAGGAGGTTTTGTAATCAAGTACATTAGTTCCTTCAATGAATCTTTTCAATATTGTCTCACCATAAAATCCATAATTTAATTATACTTGCTATTGAGTTCTAAAATCCATATTTTTTAAAATCAGGAATTAAGGAAATGATAAATTCAAGGAAACATCATTTTTCCCATCCATTAATGCATCTTATTTGAGAAATATGGATTAATCAGGATGCATTCTTAATATGTGTTCTTCTCTCAAATACTTGTTAAATAACTATACTAGTTCATCACATATTGAAAATTTTCCACCCATAAAATCTACTATGGACACTCAAATATCAAATACATATTTCATTAAAAAAAATTTCACCATCTAAATGATGATGTTAAATGTATTATAAATAACTAAAAAAATTTCTTTTCCTTTTTTTTTGTTTTGTTTGGGAACTGACTAGAAATACAAGATTGAGTAGTAATTTTTTTATCTGAATGTTTCTAGAGACTCTATTGATTATTTAACCTTGATAAATAATATCCACAAGGCCTATATTAGACCCTCTAGGATTACTCTTATTAGTTTCCTAACTTAAAATATATTTTCCTCTTAAAATTATTTTTATTATTTTTTCATTTTATTTGATCCAGAGATTTATTTTCTAATTTGATATGAGAATATGTGGAAAACCTATGCATTAGTGGTATGACTGCCTCAACATTTTGGTATTGAATCTATGACATCTTAGGTATTTGGGGTTTTAATGTGTACTATGTATTAAAATTTTTTCATCACAGAACTCACATTGAACTCTCTTTCCTATAGTGAATCCCATTATATGAGGTTTTATCTACATTGGGCTATGATCTTTGGTTAGGTTGAAATTAAATGATCCATGATGTTATAATATTCGTTCATTTATTGGTGATGCTGATGTTTTTGGATGGAATCAATCATTAAATGAGATATATAATAATTGATGTCACAATACTTTAAATGATTTCTTGATCTTGTGAAAATTAGGAATTTATGGGAATTATAAGTATACTATCATACTATTAATGATTTTTTGAAATCCTCAACATCAGATTTGGATGAAAATAACTCATTTGGTGAAAAATAATGGAATATGGGACCCTCAGGGTGTGTCCTAGCATGATCATAATGAAAAAACATCAGGAATTCTTCTATGGATATTATGGAGTGGATTTCTCAATTGAGGTGGACAAAAAATGTCTCATTTTGTTTTTTAATTTTCAAAAATAATGGTTCAGAAAAATCTATAACTAGAAAGTGAGTCTAACACTATTTTTAGTCTATAATGAATGGTATATTTCCAGTTCAATAGTGTCTTTCCTCATGATGGATGGAATTCATGGATTTTAATGATCTACAACATCAATGTCACTCATGTTTTTCATTAGGAAAAAATTTTGGAATATGGAATTTCTATAAAGGAGTTGATATGGATCTCAATTGGTTAGATACTCTACAGGATTATTTGGATTTATTTTATGATATATATTGTAGAAATAAATATATCATCATAAATTTGTAACACTTATTTTAACCAATAAATTTATTATCCCTTTTTTTGGGGAACCATAAAATATATATATGTATATAAAAAATAAAAAATATGATGTATGAATTGATAATATTTTTTTAATCAACATTTTTCATATTAATTCATATGGAGTTACAATTATTGTGTTTTTCCTCAAAATTAGTTTCAAAGCACCAAGGTATTTTACTCACAAGATTTCTTCAATTGAATGTCCATTATTTATGTAAAATTTTTTCATGAAATATGATTTTTATTTATGTCGTCAATGAAATCAATTTATATATAAATATAAATATTTATATTTATTAGAGTGTTTACAAACATATATATATTGATAAACTATAGGCACACATATAAATTTTTTTATATTTATGTGTGTGATCATATATGTACATATATATATATATATATTTCTATTTATATCGGTGATTTAGAAATATGATTTTAATATATCAAAATATCATTTCGTATGTATGAAATTATAGATCTATGTGTGGGAGATAATGGTATGACTGTATATAAGCATTTGTGTTCATGTGCATGTGTGTGTATGTTTATAAGTATATGTATACATGTTTATGCACGTGTGTGTGTTATTATATATTAATGTGTATGTGTGTTGTACACTAGATACTCATTGGTTTGTGTTGGTTGACATATTGTTCACACATTGAAATATAAAAAAATCATTTTCTCATTTATATAAAAAATAATAATCTAAATTATTATTAAAATAACAAAATACAATTAATAAATATTTATTTTTTATTTATACCATAAATACAATATATATAACATTATATATAATTTTATAATTATAATATATATCTAAAAATTGAAAATGTGAATCATTTTATATTTAAATAATAAAATTCATAATCATAATTTTATAGTTTTTTAAGTAATTATATATTGTGGAAAACATTTCTACATGATATTACTAGTTATACTTTTATTAATGACTTATTGAAAAAAATATGTATTCAATTATATACTTTTATATTTTTTATGATATTTTAAATTTATAAATGTTGTTAATAATTAATTATATTTATATGTTTCTAATATTTATTTATAATTATTATAAATTAGTTTTTTTTCTTTTTAGTTTATTAAAATATATCTAATTTTAATCATAATATTTATCTAAATATTAAAAAATTACTTATTAAATATTTAATATTTTAAAAAAAATTATTTATATAAAATTTATAATAATATTGAAAAATTCACATATCATTATTTGATTTAAAATACTATAATATAGATAATATAATATAATAACATTGATTAATACAATGAATATAAATAATACTGTTTATTTATTCTTAGAATATTGTAATATATTTTTTTAGTATTTCATATTCTTTATTTCACAATTTTTTTATTTAAATCATTATATAATTAAAAATTTATAATAAACATTATTTTTTATTTTTCATAATTTTTACCTATATTTTTAACACAATATTAGGTGCTCGAATAAAAATCGTTCTTATTACTAAAAGTTATAGAAAAAAAACGTCATTAAATAATGAATTCATTTTAGAATTGATGAATACATAACTGTATCTACCTTTTGGGATAAACTAATATTTCATCCTCAGATACCAGATGCCTAAGAAATATCCCAGTGTTTATCTAAAATTTTCACATTGAATTATTTGCATATTATCTATATGCTTGAAGTTTACCCAATAAAATATCAAGGTTTCTAAAATGTGATTATGATGACTTGGAATATATCTAGGAGATATAAATGGAAAAAATGATTAAGGAGTCCACTGATGGTTGAATGACCTTGTTCAAAAGATCCATTAACACTATTTTTGAATTATATATTCCAAAGGGAATACAAATATATTCATATCATTTGTACCTACTCATTAATATATTCATTATTATGTATTCCTCTCTTATCCAAAGAATATGGTCTCCAGATCATAGATCAATATTTCGAAACCATTATAAACCACTTAATTAATCCATCAGGCCATCAATTATTTGGTACAACTACCTAATTTTCAAAGTGATCAGACTCAACATCAGAATTTCCAATGATAGAGAATGACTATCATCCACATTCCTGGAGGAAAAAACCAAAGCACCGAGAGGTGGAGTTCATGGTTCATTGAATCCATTATCCATATGATCATCAAATGAAACCTTTACCTCTTTCAACTCATATTATTTCAATTGATATATTGGATTATATATAAGTTCTCCACTATGAAATATATAAATCTCAAACTCAACATCCCTATTTTTATATAACTATGTGAAATTCAATGGAAGTGTATCATGATATAATTCTTCCTAAAGAAGAAATGTGGTGTGATTCATTATCTAATCCACTATATGGGATCAAAATAAATCATGTACATAAAATATTTTTATATATCAATGAATAATCCCACTCTTCCCATCTCAACATTACATATCCTGGTAAATATAAACTTCTCCAATTAATAAAGTTTAAATGTCAATCACCATTGAAAGAAATTTATGTGTGTATAGCATCTGGTCATATAGTACATGGAATTTTTTTTTGTAAAGACCATTCATCCTCAGAATTACAATGCTCCATAGATTCTTGAAGCTAGAGACCATCATTAACATTTTCCAATGATATGAATAAAATCAACTTTATTTCATATTGAATCATTGGATAAAAACTCTGGAAACGATTTCATCGGTAAACCCCATATTGAAACCATATAAGATGAAATTAATGAATGTCATGAGTGTTTATCAAAGAAGAAAATTAATGGAGTAGATTAAATCAAGACCATACATCAAACTATTGAAGATCCTTATCTGCAATCAGTCAAAACCAATTCAACCGTATACACTATACCATCATCCATTCCGTCAAACCAAAAAGTCTCTTGCATAACAAATATTTAAATGAATTTCTTGGTATGAACATGCTGATGGGATCCAATATCTTCACCATAAAAAGAATTTATTATGTGAATCCCTGATTCCTTTGATCAAAACAATTTAATATGACCATTTTTTACAATATTTAAAAACCTTCAGAGAAATGTAGTAGTCTTTCAGAATGTGTCCATCCCTATCATAGTTATAATATCTATCAAAATAATATCCCATAGAGGGAGTTAGTTAACCTACTCTATTTTCTAACTTCTAATCACCTCCCATGAATGAATCCCATATATTTCTTATCTAAGTCAAAAATAAGAAACTTGGGTAGTGATGTATTAATTTCTAATGGATCCAATGAAATCATGGAGAATATCCAAAACTAATCATTCCTTCATGTGCTTCATTATTATAAATTCAATATATGGAACTACATAATTGGTCATTAGAAAAAAATTAATGGAATACTATTTCTACTCAGGTTGAACAATTATCACATAATTTCATTATTTATGTGTCTTCATGACCCATAATAAGAGGAGAAAACCAAATTATCTTTGTTAAGTGTGTTGAATTATTTCTTACTATCACCATCCCCTAATAGATATCTATGCATTGTTGATCATGTTTAATAATTGGTTAATATTTAAGGAATTCCTTGAATAATGGATCCTTAAAGTTCTACCATGTCAATCATTAACATACACTTCTCCACAAGATTTCATATGATCATATTCAACATTTGACATATATCATAAAAGTTGAAATTTTAAGCATTATAACCTCTAGGGTCTCTAACAGGTCGCATATAACCATGATGAATCAAATATATTATTCCAATTCTTGTCAGCCTCTGGTGAACTAGGAGGATGTGGGAAATATATATATAATTCACAAGTCAATTTTATCATAATTATCTTCCCAATTTAGGTTCCTCTTCCCTAAAAAAGCACATTCAAATGTTTCCTGGCCTGACCAAATATAAATATTGACTTACAGGATCTACCCCTGAAGAATTATATATTGAATCATCTTGTAAATTATATTGTTAAATTATTTTTGCACTTAATACTTGAGGTAAAATTTCCATTAATTGCATATTAATCAGTAGTAAAAGTGAATAGATTAAAAAATAATTCCATTTTTAGGACTCAATCGCACACAAGAGTTAATAAAAGGATTACCAAAATAGTCTAGCAACACGAACAAGGTTTTATCCACAAATCACATCCAAAAATCCATGGTAATAACCTAGTTACAATACATTATTCATAACAATACATATATATATATATATATAATTGATAAAATAATTCTTATGGTAATAGTAACGAATTTTAGAAATAATGAAACAAAATAACATAACATAATTATAAGTTGAATAAATTTATTGTGTATATTTATAATGGATGAAAAATTAATATGGAATTTGATCCTATATTTCTAATCATTACTCATTAATCTAAACTAAATCCTATAAAATAGTATAGTGGCATCATGTGTATAAGACTAGTTTAATTTAAATCAATGGTAAAATCAAATTGCAAGTGCGTGATGAATGAAATTTTAGAAACATTGAGTTACAATGGAAAGTGTTGTATAGTCACTAAAAAATTTCCCATGCCTGAGTTCTGACCATCTGATATATTTTAATCCATGTCCCAAATTATTGATAATGTAAAAAACAAGTTATAGAACCTGATTTTGATACTATTCTGTAACACCACATCCGAAAATATCAGGTCCAAGATATAATTGAAAAAAACAATAAGTGTTCCTCCCTATATGAAATAGGGTTCTTAATAGAAATGATATCCTAATTAGTGTTATGTGGAGATAATTCCCTTTGTATCATGTAAAAATAACTATAAAAAATGGAAGTGAAAACATGTAAACCAAAAAATAATGAATATATCAAAAATAATCAGACTAACAGTACAAAAACTATGAACAAATGTTTGTAGTAATATTATTTCCTTTAAATATCATAACCATATTTGAGAAAATAGTTTATCCTAAAACATTGTGGATAAATGGTTGATATAAATAATCTTATCAAAAAAGAAATAAATATCCATCTGGAAGATATAATATGGATGCATGCATCCTCCTCCTAAACATAATTATAAATCCACCATAGGTCCTTTTCCCTTAATTGGGAGTGATTACAAGGCATTGTATGAACTTCACATAAGTTATTATGATATAATGAAGCATTCCATAATAGAAAATAAGATAAAATATGTTTTAATATATCTCAAAATAATAATATATACATTAGGTATTTTTTGACTGGCTCAACGTACAATATATTAATTCTAAAAGATACATTATTTAGTCTCCTAATGGATCCCCTTAAATGGGATAATATAAATACATGCTTGAAGAATCCGAGTTGAAGGGATTTCATAACTATATGTCAATCAAAACACTATCACATGATCCTTAGGGGATAAACCATATGGATCCACCATTATTCTCAACTGCGAGAATATAAGAGAATCACATGGGATAAATGAAATAAATAAATAGTTAACAATAAACCATATAATATAATTAGCATAATCATCACAATTCACATTGTATAAACAATAATGGTATGTTTCATAATGAAAAATAAAAATAGATTATATGATCAATAATCATTCATTAGTCTCATGAGGATATATATGCACTCTAATAGTAATTTCAAGTTCCTTTATAACACATTTTATTATGTAAATAGATTCGTATGATAGGTGAAATAATGATAGTTATCAAGTGTCCCCATCGAAATAAAAAATAACCATTGAATCTATGAATCATTGTTGAATAATCATGATTTATAAAACTAATATCATGGTTTGGATGATGCCACACCACAGTGGTGGGTCAGGGATAATCATACATGATAGTTTCCACTACTGGTAATGATCTTGTTCTAATTGTCGAGTTTATTCCAATTCCTTAAATATGGGTGAGGATTCAATTGATTATATACAAATACCTTGTAAGAAAATGTCAAACCCACATGATCTAACTAAAAAACAATATTTTAATCATTTTTTTTCTATTGATATGGGTATAGTTGTATTTTATATTAATGTGGGATTTATAATATTTTTAGAACATTGAATTTTATTTGTTTTCACGTGGAATAATGGAGGTGTAAGATAGAAAAGTTTTCCAAAATCTAATTACTTAGATCATTGGTCAAGGGGAACCAATGATATAAATAAATAAATAGACGAAAAGGATTATATGTTGGGTTTTAAAAAAAATTCCATATATTATTGTTGGCATTATTGGGACCTAGAAAATTCTACCAGTTTTATACTAGTTACTTGGAAGGATAGTAATTTCTCATGAGATATACCAGTTGGATGAATGATTCTGAGAATATTTACATTTACGTAGGACCATCGCCAATGATATAGTGTCTTCCCACCATCCATCTAGTTATATTTATATATCATTAGTAATTGAAACATGTCCATTAGAATTTAAATTGTTTTTCCAAGATCATGAAATCCTATAAACATCCTAATACTAAATTTTAATTTTCATAAAAAGAACTATATATTTCAAAATGAGGAATACCTAAAATAAAAGATTCATAATTCTACTTGTCTTATGACTTATCTATTGAAGAGATATTTCTATTGAGGTGTTCCCAAACCACCCAAGCCACAATGCCTATGTATATTCTTACCACTCTCAAATATCATTATTAGATTTCATTTTTCAATAATGAAAACGACCAAGAGGAATAGTAATTCATCATTGATCCTTCTAAATTTTTTCAGTAATTTGAATATGTTACATAATAATAGATACATATACTACAAGATCATATTCCTCATATTCAAGGAAATGCATTGTATGAGGTATATAATTCTCAGTTTGAGATATGTTTGATAGATTATAAATACCATGACACCTTTTTGGAACATCTAACTAATAGGACACCATCTTGATGTATTTATTGATCTCAATCTACCAAATGTAGAATAGTTCAAACTTCGTTCTTCCCTAAAATAAATATTCCTCTTATATGGTGAAGCCCTCAAGAAAACATTATTATCCATATCAAACACCAAGGGTTAACTAATATAGTTGACATGAGACCATTTCCTCTTTAAATACATAACTATCAATTTATAACTAATATTTACATTTTTTTCATTTTCCAATACCATACTCATCCCAAAAAATATTGATTCCATAATCTCATTCCACCATATAGTTGAAAAACATAGACCCCCCATATTGAGCCTCAAACTAAAATATCTAAGTTAAGGAATAGAATATTTTATTATTGAGTAATTGTACTAATCAAAATTTTCATCCAATGTTCTTACAAAATCATGATATATTCCCAATGTATATCTTCTGAGGTATTGATTGTACTTTCTAATTACCAATCATTATAAGGTTTATAGTTCATACTAATCATATAAAAAATATACATACCATATTATAAGAATTCCAAAAATATTGATGTGATATTGACATATCTATATGATAAAAAATTCAAATTCACTATTTCCAATTTTTATATCTCTTCGTCATAGTGCATTCATAGATCTTACAATGTGTTATTCTCTAGGATTTTAATAAAATTAGACTCTATAATAAACAAAAACACTATAGAACAACTGGTATTTATAACTCAATGCTTCCTAAGTAATATGATTATTAAATTTGTAATCACCTCGTAAAAAATCCCCTGAGGAAATAATTTTGTCTGGATCTTCCTCAACGGTAACTTATTTTCACCCTAGATCATCTAACAATTCAAAAAATGGGATTGAAATCATACAGTGTTAATATTTATTTCGGACCACCATAATTATTGCCTTACATTTTGATACATTTTATCTAATCCAAAATTTACTGACCACTTTAAAGAATAATAAGCTTTAATTAATTCCTATTTCTTGTAATTAGTTACTAAAACACTTCCTCAAACCAAATAAAAAATCACGCTAATCTAAGATCCACCCGGTAATAGAATCTGATGAAACTAACCTCTCAAACATTGTAGAACACTATAAATTAAAATCCTAATTATCCTCAACTATTTTTAAAAATGTTAAATTCATAATTAAATGTTCAAATAACATAAAACATCGATAAATATCTCTTACATCCTTCATATATCCCAAAACTTTAGTTGGATTCATCATTGATTCTAATAGTTACACACTAAGACCATGTGTGTTCCAATACAATGTATCTGAAACAATATTCTATTATCTAGGATAATAATATAACTAAACATAAGTCATCTTCACATATTATAAGCATCACCACTAAATAATATTTAGGTCATGCTACGAGAAAACATAGTCCATAACCATATTGTTTTTTTAAAAGAAAAATATATTTATTATGAAGAATTATTTCGAAAATTTCAATGACTAAACCACACGAACTAAATCTATTTTTGATTAATTTAGTCACTCATGGGAGATCATGGATAATGAAACCATTGTAAAACAACATATCACCACGAATTGTAACATTTCTCATGTCAATGGTAGATGCATTGAAAAAAGCTACAAAAAAATTTAAGTATAGTGATTAATTAGGACCTGATCCATGGAAAGCCTATTCATTAACTATAAGATTAAATCGTCACACATTTATATCCATTAAATGATGAATCCAATCCTTTTTATCATGGTTATGGTACATTTTATTATTTAACAGTCCTAAGATAACCTCATGTAGTACCATCAAACCCTCAGAAACTATAAATTGTGAATATTCTATATCGTCATTTCTGAGACAGACCTACTTCTACCTTTTCAGATCAAATGATATTCCTGATCTAGAAATAGTGACCCCCTAAAAGTGAACATCCTATACAAAATTTTTTAATTCAGATAAATCATCTTAAAATGGACTTTTTGAAATATAATAATTGAACTTACATGATGTGTTGTATAAAATTATGACATCTTCAAATAAAATATGAGTTCAAAAATTAATATCATGAAATTGGATTCCATGTATTGGTTGATGACATCATTAATTTAATCCATTAACATTTCAAAATTATTATTTACTACAATGGTAATTATGGTAAAATCATTAAACAAATACATTATATAAAACAATTTATTTGGTACAAATTCCTCTTTCCCCTAGAGCTGATTGCGTCGATAACATAGAATGATCTTTGAAAAAAATTGTCCTAACATTAATTGATGCAAATTTTAGGAACTATATCAATTGATTATCTATTTTTTAAATTCATATGATTCAAAATATTATAATCCATGTAGAGAAGTATCCTACCATTTGAATTCATGGTGAAACACACTTTATAACTCTAAGGGGAAGTGCTTGGTTTTATGAATCATTTTTACTCTTAGTCATCATGATGAAGCCTAACTTATATCTACATAGCTGGTTCAATGTGATATTATGGAATTTATTTTTCATTCACTGTGGACGTGGTTTAACTAAATCCAAAATATCATATATGGAGATAACAAACTGAAATATTCTATAAGGACATCATAATATAGGTCAAAGACTAGACAAAATGTGGTGGGATTTGTCATCTTATCCACTAAAAACATAAAAATAACCATATGATCTAAAAGAAAATCTCTATGATGAGGATTTGGCCCCAATCGACATTCCACAATGTCTTATGAAAAATGAAATATGAACATTTCTCCTTTGGGTTGTGTAAAATTAACTTTATTTTGATAATAATTAATGTCTGAAAAGTATCTTCCAAACTAATCCATGAAATATATCATGTCGAATCTATTTATTCCTATGAAAATGATACTCCATAGATTCCCAAAACAAGAAAAAACTACTAGACATTTTTTAAATATATGAAGTAAATAAAATTTTATATTCATAAGTGTTTGACAGATTGAATCTCAAAAAATATTACAATTGTAAATCATACCCAGAAAACACTTGACCATATATGAACTAGTTGAATGTGCCTATATCAATCATGAAAATCAATAGAGTCAAAAAATAAGTACATTCCCCCAAAAAAATTAGGGTACCTCTATGACATCATTAATTTCCAAATCAATCACATAATCCCTACCCTTGAACACTCTATGATTCCATAGAGGATAATCAGTTACTTGATTCATAGACCCATGCAGGGTCTCCAACTACTTCCAATGATATACACATAATCCCAAATTATGCATTGTTGGGTGAATCCAATAATACTTAGTGAACAATATTTCATATTATTATCCTCTCCACACAAGTGAAATGTCTTGAGATAAATTTACTAGTCACTAAAATTTATCCCTTATTACAATATTTATTTCACCATGTAATTTTATTTCTAATAGTGAGATTCAACGAACCTATACTCTACTATAAATTTCAATTTATATCTTCGGTTCTAACTTATGACATACTTTTCATGATCTTATAGTGATAATGTTGGACTACATATTAAAAATGACATCTCATTCCTCTAATTGTAGAGATAATTCCTGTAATTAGGACATTTCCATTCACTCCTTTATCATAAATTCCTTAATATGAAGTATATGATAGTTCTTAATATTTCTATTCTTGATAATCAACATTAGAACATGTTAAATCTTGATCAATACCTTTCATTATTTATGATCTTCATTCCCCACTAGAGTATTTGACATGAGAAATAGATTAACGAGAAATGATGAATATCATGACACTTTAATTTTACCCTGATGGAGTTTAATAAAATTTTACCATAGTCTCAAAATACTTACTTATTAAGTGAATCCTAAAGTAAAATATCATTAATTACATCCCACATCACCCTTTAAGGATTACCTGTTGTCCTACTATCATTCCACCATCTCTCAACTATTCCTTGAATCATAAAGGTCACATTCTTTACATTTCTTTTTATAGGGTATCTTCCAGGATAAAAACCCTCTTGATGTGCCATATTAAGACCTTTGAATCCTAGGTGTCTCTAGTTAACTAGAATTATGAGGATTATTTAGATGGAATACATAAAAAATTGACCATTGTTTTCTAAAACTTATGGGATCCACCTCCCTAAGAACACACTATTCAAAAGAGTCCTAGTTAGACCATTTTCAAAATATTATCCCTCTTGAGATAACAAGGGATAAAATTAATTTCCATCCTCATACACAATAGGGGTAAAATTTCAATGTAAAAAAGTTTAAAACAATTCATTTCTAAAATTTCATTTAAACTCTTGTTGAAAGAAAATAAAACAAATCTAATGACCATTTATAGAACATAGACACACATAAGGGATTATGGAAAGGTTCATCCTTGGACGCTACAAATGTCAACAAGGAATAATCCATTGAAACCCACCCAGAAACTAATCCAAGTATCTAGTATATTCATTTTACTCAAAATATCACATATATACACTCAAGAATAAAATACTCGAGCTAAAATAAATGAGTAATTTAAATAATTTACCTGAATAACAAATTATAATTTCAAATGGAGTTTACATACATTGTCACTATCTAATAGAAGTGAAAATAATATTTCTTGTGAATCTATATTCCAAAACATTATGTTAGAACACAAAATATATATTATAAATCAGTATATGAAAAACATGCAAATCAATCTAGGTGAATTTAAAACAAAGGTAACATAAAATAAAAAGAGCATCATTTCTGTCTTTTTATTAAATGGGTGGTCTACTATAATGTTTTGGGTTTGAACAAATATATTTACCTACCAAGTCATAGCCATAATAAATATTTTATACCCTACCCCAAATAAAGGTAAATAGAGGAAATAGTATAGATATTCTACCCTTGATTGCATTTTTTAACACTACAACCCAAACCACTAACTATAATCTAGAATAAAACATATCCTCCTTTCTGACTGCCTATATGGAAAACACCATCGATGAGTTGTGGGGGCCAAAAGATCAATGTTAATATATTACACCCAGTGTAGTAGGTAAAAATATATATATAATTTATTTAATTACTAGTTAATAAAAATTGAATACATAATTATTCATAAGAGTTTTTACAAAAAATATGTACCAATCTATACATTATAGACATGAAATATCAACTAATATACTAATAAAAATATGTCCCCGTGAATATATTGAATTAATGAATGATTTAATGATTCTAAAAAAATCGTATAAATATCCATCATGAACATCACCTAGAAATATTGGAATCCTCTAGATAATCCTAATCAACTTTAAACCCTTGGGCCCTTACCCTTCATTGGGTCCCTAGTCATAAAATATTACTAAACATAAATATAGAGTAGTTTGGTGAGTGTATAAGGAATAATATAACACCACTGATGACTCTAATCATATGAAAATATAAGGTATTACATAATTCCATGAAATTAAATAATTTATAGATAATCTAAAATATATTACACAAATAAAAATATATGTTTGGTCCTCATAGAAAAATTCCACCTATTTTTTATCAATGTAGTAAAAATAATATATCACCCATCAGAAACATCTCCCTTGAGGGGATAGTACAATAACATGTTTGAAACATCACTGTGAAGGGATAACCAAACTATATATCTATCAAATCTCTGAAACATAACCCTCTATGGATAGTCATATTGGATCCAACAATATGATAAACTGTAAGGGTCGAAAATATATCAAAGAATACATGATAAAGTTACATATCAACATCATAAAATATTATGAAATAAACAAAATATTAACTTTCACATGCATAAAAGAATACTATCATGATTTATAGTTCTATACACACACATCTCATGTGATCAAGAATAAAAAGTAGATCTAATAGGGCTACACACACAATCCATCAAGCATTCCATGAACCTATATAATGCTTGTGATAATATAAAGTTCTTATAGCTATAGGATGAATAATGATCGAGATAAATTTTCACAGAACATGTCTATAAACACTAGAGATCCTAGAACCATTTTCGAATCACCATTAAACAAAATTATAGGATCATGTTTTTGAATAAAGTACACCCTAAAGGTTGTTTGAAGTCAATATAACTCTATAATATCCGCATATCAAAATAATATACATATAATTGATTCTAATATTCCAAATCCTATATTTAGAGTGTTTATTCTAAAAATTATCTTCTAATACATTTTTATTCAATGTCAAAAATTCTAGATCAGATAAAAAATTTGTAATCTAATTGGTTTTGATCCGTAATAATATAATAGGATTATTCCACAATAAAAGACTTTCTGTATTTTAGGTTCTCATTCAAAACATATATTGTGCATCGAATAGATGAGAAAAAAGGGTAAGTGGGATGAAAAATTAGTGATGAGGGATCCATGGTCCCTGGGGATCCTATAGGGATTTAGATAATGAATGAAAATTTATTAATTGTGGGGGTTTTCCAAAAATTACTTAAAATGGTAATTTTTACTTTGACGTAAATGATTCCACATATAATTTGGTGACCTAAATTTGATAGCTTGTGGTCACTATTCATAACAAATTATACCTAGGAGTTGAGGTAGGTTTGTCCTGATTTTTAGGCAGATTAACATATTTTTCGGGAAATATAAATTGAGTGAGTGACATCCAAATATCTAGTCAAGGGGAATACAATAGAATAAAAGTCTATATCATGTCAACCATCAACATCATTTCTAATTTTTACCTCGTTAACACAACAAAGCATCCTCATGAAAAATTAAAACATGCTAAAAATACTATGTATAATATTAAAAAAAATGTTTCCCAAAATTATGGTATCATATAATATAAATATCTATAAACATATAAAAAATTAGTAATAATTATTAAATAATCAATCCATTATATGAAATAATGGTTGACACATATTTTTTAAAAGTATAAATTATGTTTCAATGAAATATCTCTTTGGGGATACTTGGTTGTTTATGTAATATAATATATTTTATACATTTAAAAATATAATAACCACAAAAAATGTGATAAAATTTTTTATAAACTGTAATAATGTTGAGAAAAATATGTAATTTGTTTTTATGTATTATTGAAATGTGGTATCATACCTTATAAATGGTAATACATGTAATATTTTAGATATCCATAAGATTTTAATGAATATTGATTGTTACATGGGGTGAATTATTCCCATATATGAACCCATTTCAAAAAATAATTGGATTTATGATATTTTACTTCTTATAATATTCTCATATTTTACATAATACTCAGATTATTTTCTATAATTACATATTATATCAATATTTTGATATAGTATCAACATATATAATCTATTTTGACTGTATGTTTACATATAAAAATAATAACCTATTAGGATTCTGTGAAAATTCCAAATGTTTATTTAATAGTTTTTAAAATAAGAATATTATTGAATTATATAGGATAGATATGAATCAAAAATTGATTGATTATAATCATATGAAAATAGATATGTAGATGTTTTGAAAGAGTTTAATGATTTTTCAAAAGATCAAGCATATGACACTTATCAAATCGATTCACCATGTTTTCTTTAATTTTATTCAAGATGAATGTTTCTTGAGGATTCAGAAAAATACTTAATCATCATAGAATAGATAAATGTTATAAATGTCTGACTAAACATGGGGATAAATGTAATATATCTAATACGATGGGAAAACGCACCGGTCTATGAATCATTTTATATGAATACGAATGTGAAATATAATGGGGATTGTATCAAGGATATGTTTACTAGATTAAGTAATGATGAAGATGAAACTGATAAAATGAAAAATAATGTTAAGGATACAATCTATGTTTATAAAAATCTATTCAAGAAGATAAATAGATAAGAGAAGAGACAATTGTAAACCGATTCTACTAAATAAATAAAAAAATCATCCATAATGAAGATATGTATTTTTAATTTTTAAATCTAATAAATTGTAGTACATTTTAGTAAAATGAATTCTTTCTTGAATGATGTGTTACCTAAAAAACAAGATTCCATTTAAAACATATGATGATAACTGAAGCCCATGTAGAATGGTTATGATCATTGAAAGAAAACATTTACATCTTAATGATGTTATATTATATCACAGGGACCACGAATCACATAGAGGTTACCGTATTTCCGTGTTTCTCAATTTCAAAAATATGAATCATGTACACAAAAATTCATATTATACTTTAGAGTAATTGAATGGCTTAGTAACATATATGTTATTGAAGAGATCACAGGAAAAATTACGATGAATGCATACATAAAAAATAAATATGGTAACCCCATATCCCATTTTACTCTCCTTTGTGGAAGAAAATTGATCATTATTATTCGGAATTTGGAAAAAAGATGAGAAATATCAATCTATTTCTATCCAATGAACTATTAAATCATCTTGTGTTATAAAATAATCCTAATGATACGTCATAAGATAACCTATATCATTCCACCATGTTTATTAATATAGAAAAAAATACATTTTATGTCAATAATTTCATTAAAAACAAAATACCAATGTAACAGTATAGAATTTTTTTTATATAAAATAATTGATGATATGATATTTATGTGTTATTTAAGTGTTGGAGTGTGGGATAATTATAAAAATGAAGATTTAATAATGAGAGAAACATTTTACAATAGTATAAATGGAATACCTATTTGTGTAAATTTGTAAGGATATGTAATTAAATGAAATCAAGGTTTCCTATTATGAATAACGTACACACTTAGTAATGATTAATCATTAAATGAATCATTTTTTCTATAATGTCATTACTTTTTTCCATGATGACATAAATATTGGTCATGGATGAAATAATTTAACATCATATCATATTATGTTACAGATCCATGTCTAATTAATTTTGATAAATATTTTGATAATGTAAGGTATATGTTAAAAAAATTTATTCCTTTTTTATAAACCATACAAAAACCATTGTAAATAAATATATACTATTTTTAATTACATTTAATGGAATATTTTTTCAGGTAGTTATTTTTTTATTTCTTCAATGTAGAAAAAAAAATTTATACTATCATTATCAATTTATTGACTATCCTATAAAATAATGGATCAAATTAGGGATTGGTTATATAATTTTTAAAATGGGATATGGGAAGATTATGTTACGGTGATTGAGGATAGGAATAATTTTATACCTCCAATAGAATAAAGTATTTATTAATTAGAGTGTAATAAATTTTCAATATTATAAATGATGTAAATTTTTTTGATGGTCTTTCATCAAATATCATGAATATCTTGTTAATGGCTGATTTTTACTTAAATGGAAAAAAATGTGATTTTATAAAATTAATGCAGAAATTAATGATAGAAATTTTTTGTTTAATTCTTTCAAAAATGTTTGGATACACTTTAACATTTCATCATCAATATTAAATTCTATTAGTGTTAGTTTAAATGAACTGAAAAAGATTCAATCTGTGTAAAACATAGATATTATCATATTAAGTGAATTGTATAAATCATTCACACCATTATTGATTGATATAATGGATCACCAAATGGTTTACATGGTTAGAGAGAACTAACTATGTTGTCTTTTAAAATTTGGATGGATGTTACCTATTTAATATTATATACATATTTTCAAAGGATAATTAAAAACATAATTTATGAAAAAATTTATTATAGATATATATATTAGTGAGGAAATAAATGTATTATACAATTACTACATGTCTGATGTTAATTGAACGAGTCACACAAAATATCATCATAGTGGACAGCTTGTGAGTGAAACAATTTATAGAAGTTAAGTACACATTGCGAACAAAATATAGTGGGTGATGGTTTACATTTTATTTTAGAATATGTTTTTAGTGTTTTCCCAATATTTGGATACCTATAATCAAATTCATTGGTATTTGGATCCATCATGGTATAAATATGGGTATCGAACAAACATAATCTATATATTAATGTATTTTTTCAAATTCATAGCAAATTTTAGAATGAAATTATTGTATAACTAGGGGACTATTAGTGTTTTTATTATCTTGAAATTTTAATCTAATTAATACTTATATGTTTTATCAAAAAATAATAGTATAAACACAAAAAAAATGAAAACTTTTAGTGATACACATGTGTTAAAATAAATACATGTATCTCGTATTAAAGAAAAAAATAAAATTTAATTGAATATTTCATAATTTGACATCATGAAACACATATTGGAGTTGGATTTTACAAAATTACATGTGTTGAAATTTTAAAAAAATGAGTTGATAATATTTATTTTTTATAAATAAATTATTTGACTTTTTTTATGTGAATTTTAGTATGAACAGATATAGGAACAAAAAATTCATAAAGACTTTATAAGAAAAAAATAATTTGTATACGTTCCTAACAAATAGAAAATATCTAATTGATCTTGTTTTTTAAAAAATTACTTTTGGTCAAATGAAAATTACATCTAGGGAAATCCTTTCATTAGGATATCAAAATATATCTATGATTGTATTCATATTGTTTGTCTACTATATTTCATAGGGGACCATAATTTGGAGATTTGTTTAATTGATAGAGCGTTCAATTAAATTAAAATTCTATATGAAATTTTGGATCAATAATCGTGCTTATTTTTATTGAATATAAAATTTGATACATCATTATTATTGAATCACTAATAAATTTATATTGAAAAAATTAAATATTAATCTACATATATTGATAATAGATTATATATATAAATATGATCCTAATCTTGAGGGACAATAGGTTTTTTCACATATTCATGCTCCAAAACACATGGAATAATATACTGAAAATAGTGGATCAATGGAAATGGTATATGGTGAAAAACTTGTTTTTGATAAAAAAATGATCATCATACAATGAAAATATTAATAAATATTATTTAGGTGAGAATAAAACCAAAAAAAATTCTATAATGGATTGAATTCATGTGGATAATCTATAAACCCCAATAATTCCATTTTTATATGTTACATTGGCATATTTCTCAAATGAATGTGTTGATTGATATATATTAGGAATAATTTTTTTTCCATGATGAAGGTACTAATTTAGGAAGAGATTAGGGTAAAATTATCATATCCATTCTCCATTTAAAAAATAATAAAATAATTATAAATAGATTTACTCATTATTATACCCTACAAATTTCATTTTTATTTGATGATAATAGAAAAAAAATTTGTAATAATGGTCATTTGAAATGATCATAAACACATTTATTTAGTTATTATAAACAATAATCTTGGGGATGTTAAAGAGAATTTCAATTCACACCATCCTCATATATATGAACACAATATACCCCTTGAAATATGCAATTTATTCATTTTTCTTTATAAGGATTCATCATTGTATGTACATGGTAATTTGTAAAAATTTATTTTAAATGATTTGTAGAAATAACATTTAATAAAAGTTCATAATTTATAAATCAAAAATAGATAGCTAAAAATAATAAGCATCCCTCAAAACAAACATATAATTTTTTAATTGTAATTATGTGATACTCGTATCATCAAAATAAATGATATGTATTTTAATTATATAGTAATAGTTTAACGTTATATAAATGACAACGTAATATTATTAATTTTAATTTAATATTTAATGAATAAATATAAAAGCAAACAATCACACCTCAATATGTGATATAAAGGTACCCTCGTGTATATTAATAGGTAAAACTAATGTATAATGAAACAAAAATATTATGGGAATCATGTCTATCTATGAAATAATAATGAATTTTTAATCTCTAAATTACTATTACATAATAATGAAAAGTGACTTTTATTTTTTTATCCAGAATTAAAATAAGAATCATCAACCTTTTTACATAAATAATTACTACTTTCAACATTCTTGATCGTGCTTGAATAATATGTCCCCATAAAATGTGAAGGTAATTTAATTTCACATCATTTATTGTTTTAGAAATCAAATACACAAGAAGATAGTATAACGACAAAAAAATTTATCAATAGAATTTCCCATCATATGATTATATTATATTGTATAAAACATCTAAATCATATGGAAAACATTTTGAAAACATTATTCTCATCAATAAAAAATTAAATTAGATGTATTTATAAAAATTGGGGAATATATACTGATGGAATTGTAACCTAACTATCAGAATAGTAATAAGTCCATTTGGAATGGTAATCTAGACAATAGAATAGTATCCTCACCTTGTAAAAAATAATAAAAATTTAGTTATCTTATAAATCAAAATATGAAATCATTATATCATTTATAATTAAATTAATTGTTAGAAAATGACAAATTATGTTTTGGTATTTTATTAAAATGTAAATGAATGTTTACAATTTTTTATTATAATGATTTAAAATAGATTTTACTTTCATATAAAAGATTCAAAAATTAATATTATTTTTAACAATAATTTTCAAATAATTTTATCGTGTTTAATTATTTTTCCAAAGGGTCATAAAATCATTTATAATATTAAAATCATTATTTTTTGAATAACTAATAGTTTTATTGAAAAATTATAATTCTCATATTCAAATATATTAATTTTTTATTCATGGACGATGTTTGGATTAGTATGAAACCATTATCATTAAAAATCAATCAATAATTACTATATTTAGTCATATAAATAAACATTATTTATTTTATTTATCAATAATATTAAAAAAATGAATAATATAATAAAAATATACCCATCTCCTCCAATATAAATCCGCCCCTCATTGCCTCTTCACCTCAAACCTCATTATACTTGTATATTGAATAAATTCTTCCCAATTAACATCCCATGACTCTTCCATTGGTCCAATAGTTTCTGTTCTCATAAAAATATCAAACCAAAATGCATTAAGATGGTTCTCAAGGAGACAATATTCAAGATGGAAAACCCCAAATCCATCTATTTAAATTTATTTTCAATTTTTATCATATATAAAAAACCCATATACAATGAGGAATTATATATCAAGAATCACGTTGATACTGGAATTTTGTTTGTTAATAGAATACCCATCATTAAATCCCTTCTTATTTATTTTTATACAAAAACATAAAACATCATTTATAATGTGTAAATTCACTATAATTGTAGAAGATGAGATTTCATTTTATTTTATGACAGTTAATTATACTCATAAAGAAACTGGTAATGTTAAAACTTATATTAATAGGTATAATGTATGTTTTTCAATGTTCTGGATCTAATTTATTGACATAGTATAAAATAAAAATAAATCACTTTTGTTGGTCAGAAAACCCACCAAAATAATCAAAACATTTATCATTAATGTTTTATAAAATCCATAATAATTATAACAAAACAAAAAATTATATACGACAGTATTTATTCTTTTAGATTTTATTTAATATCATAAAATTAACTTCTATAAAAATATTTTCATTTTACATGAACATCCAAAATTATATACAAGTAAAAAGACAATAAATCCATGAAATAAAATGTTCCAAGAATAATAACATTAATCTCTATTAATCATTAGAATGATCATAAATGGACATAAAAAAATTATATAAAATAAAATAAATGTTTTATATATAATGAATTATGTAATTAATGAATCTGATACATTTATCTTCGATATTAATTCCATGTATAGAGAACATTCAGATATAATGAAAGGGGATTCACAAACCTTATTACCGTAATTTGGGTAATTCATTGTTAATTACAAATAACCATTTGGATATTCATTTAATAATTAAAAAATAAATTTAAGGATATTTAGTTTTATTTTTTATAATATTAATGTTTCCAATCTAATTTTACGAAAAATACAAGTATTTTAAAAAAGAAATATTCCTTACAAAACACATTGTTACACCTCTTGAGTTTTTTATTTTTTTCTCAAGAATGATGAATCTTAGAACAAGTATGTTTTTCCCATTATCAATTCGGAACCCCAATATTAATCATGATTGACTGAATCATTATTAAACACATTAATATTCTTGGTTTAATTCATGATTTTTTATAAATAATTTCTATGTGGAACACATTATCATGTAAATGTTATAATGGTATAGCTGGGTCTAGAACAATATTTACCTCCAATGCATTCTGTAATGTGATGTATTCTATGATATGATGTGTGTGATGAAATAAAATTATTTGATATTTGTACACAATAATGATGTTATGATTATTTACATATATTATGTGTGACCATTATGTTTTCTTTATTCACAACTAAGACATGATGTCTCTTTTTAAGCATTTATACACTCTAATGATTTATCTACTAAACTCCCTCATGATCATTATTATTATACTATTCCAATGAAATTATTATATTGTGTATTCTCACCCATGTTTTTTTTAATTTATATCCTTAATTCAGATTCTTATAGGGATTTTAGACCACCCCTTTCTTTTATGTGTATCCTCATGTGACTACATTTACTAAGGATAATGATATATTTGAAGAGGATAATTAAGAATGATAAAAATAATGGATTATTTGTTTATTATATATATGTTATGTATGATCCTAATTTTCCCAATAAACTGATCCTTTATATTATTGTATTGTAACAATATTATATTGTTTATATTTATAATTATTTAATAGTTTTTTAAACTAAATTAGGTTGTCTATATTTTGTATAAAATCGAGGTTTTGATAATTTTTCAATTAGGACTATATAATCTTATTAAAGATCTTTAGAATTATATTATGCATATGTAAACATTCAGAATGTATTGTTTTTGAAACAGAATTAACATAGGGATCCCATCAGTCGTGCTGGGAGAGATTATTGTGTAAAATCATAATTAAGTCATGATTTTTTGACATCCATTTTTTTCAAAATATATTATACTTTAGATAATGGTGGGAACCATGAGAAACCATGGGAATGTATTGTGTATGGGGAAATTCAGGGATTTCCCAAAACACATCCACATTTCAATGGGGGTTGGAGTTCAGTTTTCATTTCACTACTTACCCAACAATCATGGGTTATGAAAAATAACATGATCAATATGAAATATTTTCCATCACCTATGAGGGGAAAACTAGATATTAAATATTATTTGTAGAAATGAACACGATGATTTAGTGGAACATTTGGTCCACTTATTGAGAAATAGTTGGATAACTCAATGGAGAAGATATTTGGTGTGCCCCTGCTATATTGAAAAGTATAATGTGACTGTATCCATCATTCCATTAGATGAATAGGTTGGTCAATTTTGGTTGTTTATTAGAAAAAACCTAATACTGAAATTTAGTAGATTGAATGAGAGATGTTAATAATTTAATTATTTATATGTATTTCCAAATAATAATTCATTAATAGAATGAGGGATATTTTGATTACCTAATAAAATGGATTTTTAATTTTTCAACATTTATGTAGAATAAATGAAAGGGATTTTAATGTACTCATTGATTTTGGTCATCAAAATTGAAGCAAAAGAAATATATAGTAATTATTTATTTAAAACAACACCTTCCAAAGTGACTACTTACCTGAGTCATTGGGAGCTGTGGTGAAGTGGATTGATGTTCTCTGAAAGTATTGATTTATTTTGGGGATTGGTCCCACGATTAGGGATTTATGATGAGAGTAATGGATTTTCATTTTGGTTGATCAAATGAAAATGGATGAAATGGTATCCAACCCCCACATGTTTGAAATTGGGGAAGAAATGTTATAGTAATTTTCTCAACCTTACAGGGGAATTGTTCAAGTGTGGGAAATAAGGCCATTAAACTAATGAATATAGAAGGAGGAAAAATATTTTGGACAACATGTTCTATGAAATGATTGAAACATCTAATTCCAGACAAGTGTTTCAATGCTTCAATAGTAGGTTTAAATGGACTATGCAAAAAAGTAAACTAAAACTCATGTCCTTAAGGAAAAAATTTTAGTATCCAAAAAATATAAAAGAGAATGAAAAAGATTTTCCCATTACTAATGATGAAGTGGAGTTGAAAATGAAGTTGTAAAATGTATACTTATTATTAACTCATGTATTGAAAATGTATTTTTTTATCATAGTTCTACTAATTCGTTTATATATTTCAAATTTTTTAGTACTGTGGAATCGAAGAATTGTTACCTTGAAGTGGACATATCCATAAAAACAAAAAGTGGTAAAATCATTGAGAACCATGTGCTGGAATCTTCTCTTGTGGTGGTATAATGGAATATTCTTCAAATTAATCTCATTAAACTTCCATTGGTGTAATTATATTCTATACTAGGTAGGGATTTCCATGTATTCATATATATTACGTTCAATAATTTAGTAATGGGTAATGTCATTTCAAATTATAAACCACCCCATTCTCATATATAAATGAATTAAATATCATGAATATCCTTTGGAAAACCCCTAAATAGTGTGGGTGTTGATACCCTATAAAGATTCATTTTTTCTCGAATAGTTATGTCAATGGAACATATCAACATGGAATAAATTTCCATTATAAGGGAATGTAGTGATGTATTTAATAGAGAGTTTAAAAGAATACCTATAGATAGTGCTGTAGATTTCTCAATGTAACACATTCCATGAAATACTCCAATGTAAAAATTCCCCTATAAAATGTATCTTATCGAATTGGATGAACAAATGAAGAGACATTAAGAAAACATGAAAAATGTATTCATATTACCTAGTGCCTGCCATGGGGTAAACCATTGTTCCTTTCAAATTCAATGGATGTATCAATGCATATGTGTATCTTTTATTGAGATCTCAATAAAATCTCCGTAAAGAACATGTATCCTTAGTAAAGGATTGATGACATGTTCAATCAACTATGAGGATCCTATTATTTCCCAATGGTAGATCTTAGCTGTGGTTATCATGAATTGTAGGTGAAGTAGGACGATATTTAGATATCAAATTTATGTAATAGGTATGAGAACTATGAATTTATATGGATTCTCTTCTTGCTTACCAAATCCCATATAAATTTGATGGATTTGATAAAAATATTTATTTTAAAGTACGTCAAATATTTTTTGTTATTTTAATCAATTTTCATGAATCAACCATGGTCAACTGTAAACTAGTCACCTGACCCAATCAGCGGCATGTCCCAAAGGGAATTACCAATATGCCTAACTTGGCATCTAGTTTTGGGAATCAAAACATACAAGTTAGAACAATTTAATCACAAAACAAAAAAGGTCCTGAATAACATAAAAATATACAAAAAATGCAACAAACTAAACAAATGGATCTTAATAAGTAATCAACCAGATCAGATACATGAAACTACAAAATAATATCAGGATAAAAAAAGTGAACCTAACACTCAAGATGCCACCCTGTGGCCCTGTGGTTCACTCTCCATTCCACAACCAACCATCTCCAAGGTGAACATACCATGAATAGAACCAGTAACAGATACTAAAAACAAGAAAAAATATTGGAATGAGTATTAAATCTCTATAGGTACGACCAACTAATTCAATTCTAGGTGAAAATACATAAAATTAAGCAAACATTGATTGGAAGGCTCAAATTCAATATATTAGTATAGATTTTTTACACTTTTTATTTTTTAAGACAAAAACACATAATCCATTACCCTATTAATTTTAAATAAAGCTCCAAGAGAGGAGAAAAATAAAACAAATAAAGTAATGACTTATTTTTCTAACACTGAGAAACGGAAGGATTCTTCTTCATTCTAAAACATTTTTCTATAAAATATTTCACATATACACTTGTTCACAATTTACCAAAAAGTGTACCAAATCCAAGAAAAGGATCATGGTTCCACAAATTGAGGGTAATGACACAAAGGGTACAATTATTAGGGGAATACAGGAACACCTAGGAAATCAAAGGAGGACATGAACATACTATACATGTGACTCACCCTGAAGGAATGGATACACTAGATGATGTCATAACTCCCTAACACCCAACTGTCACTCAACATGGCCTAGTTGAGGGTCCCAATCTCATTACAATAATAAAAAAAGATCACCATTATTTGGGCCACTAGTAGGGGGAAATCTTACAAGTATAGTAATCGTTCTTAGTAAAACTCTTTTCTATGGAAGGTTTGCATATATATTTCTCAGTGGGGGTTCCTTAAAATTTTAACTAAAATGCATATATACATACATAGCCACACAAACAACACAATATCTACCACACCTCGGCCACCACATGGGATGTCTCATGCCTTAAATAATTCTCACACAAGGTAAGTCCCATACCAAGGACACTTTCATTTTTGAATCACCCAATGAGACAAGTGACCCACCCCTACGAGGGTTTTCAAAAAGAAACCATTTGATAAAAATTAAAAATGGGCCTCACATGATTTTCACATACCCAAAAATTTTATAATGAATGCCACAAGGACAAAATAAATTTTAAAGAACCATATAAACACCACCTAAAATTTAAAAACATATTTAGAACCCCATTTATGAAATATTTTTGACAAACCCACACACATTTACAACCCGAACCATTATTTATAAAAAAAAATTAAATAAAATGGAAAACTGGGAAATTTTATAAACACTACGCATGCACATGGAATAAAACAGATTCAGGAAATTCAAATACAAAGAGGATCTTAAACTATTTCACATGAAATTTTTATTTTAAAAACAATATGTCACTAAATATCAATTAATAAATATGTCAAAATAATTAAATCAATATATAATGGATTTAAAGAACATTGAAAACGGATCATACCTCAAAGGTTAATCCATGTCGGACCATCTAATTCAAACTGACACCTACCGACGCACATTCACTTCAACAATAGCGTGTGTGCACTAAGAATTTATCGCCACATGATAGAAATAGAATTGGAAACCAATGTCAGTGTGGAAAAGACCAGAAAACAACCTATTAAATAACATGGACTTAGTTATATTAACACAACCACAAAACAATGTTCACGACAAATTTTTGGATAAAGAACAACACGTCAGACGATGGTGATGACCATGAAAATGAACCAAGGCAAGATTGATTAGTAAATAATTATCCACACTAAAAATAAGATATAAATACATAAATCATAATAAAAACATTAAATTAAATTTTCAAATGATAATAAAACTACCACCATGAATGGTGCTGGTGATCCGAAACACAAGAAAAGTCTTAACACACCTCGATAATAATGGAGGGTTGTCCAAAGAGATCCGAAATGCTTTTCCATCGGAAGTGGTTGTCAGAGTATGCATGATAAGTACCCAATGGAGACATAGAATACTTGTCGAGGGGTTTTAATTAGGGAATCATGGGGTCAAGTTCATCTCAACCAGTCACACACACACAAGCAGGTAGCCTGGGGCTTGTTGCGCCAAATGAAAAGGGAGCGAAAGCGGATTTAGTTAGAGTAGGGTCACCGTAAGGGATATGTGAAGTGCTAAAGGACATGCTGTGGAGATGAAGTTGGCCACGAAGGGAGATGAAGGTCATGGTGGGGGTGCATCAGCTTGGATGGGGGTGGACTATAGTGGCACAACGGGAGAAGACCGGGTGGGGTGCAGCGGTCGGGCGATGAAGGGGATGAGGAGTCGCGGATGGCGGCGGCTGGTTGGTGTTCGGGAGGAGGAGGCCGAGATGTGGTCGAATTTTTTAGGGGAGGAGGATGTAGGGAGGTGTATAGACAATGCAATGGAGGATGAGCACTCACAGTCTGCTGCACAACGTGCATAGAGACAACTTAAGGGGGTGGGGGGCACTATGCATTGAAATGAGGGAGTGAAGAAATGGATTAATATGAATAATAACAATAAAAAAACAAAAAAAAGAAAAATAGTAACTAAAATATTACTAATAATGAAAATAATAACAAAAATAAAAAAATATTCTTATATATAATAATATATATACATTATTGTAAATATACATCATTCATTTAATTTATTATTCCATCCTTTTTATCATCATAAAATTTTATTTAGCTTTATTTTTAAGTAAATTTTATTTTTCATCTATTTTTATTATTAATTTGAATGATCCGGAAACTGTACATTAACCAGGACTGAACGCACCATCGCCGCTAGTAGTGCAGTGAATGCGAACTGGCCCGAAACCCACAAAAAACACATAATTTCTGAAATTTCATAAAGGGACCCATTTAAATCTCTTCCAAATGATTCAAGACTATGAAAATAAGAGAATAAAAAATAGCATCTGAGGTTGGGGTGTGACAATTATCCCCACCCCAGACACTTTCTACCCCCATAAAGTCACCAACTCCTACGATAGATGATAATTGAGTCCATGCCTGAAAGAACCCATAAGAAATAAAGAGTTTTTTGGTGACGATCTATTCCCATGTCACACCAAACCAACCCAAATGAAACCAAATTCAAAACCAAGAGGATTACACGAGGTATAATCTGCAAAACAATGATTCCACTAGCGTGAAAATAAAAAAATACCACCCATTATAATTGGGGGCACTCGAGATCTTCCAAAGAAAACTCATTCAATATCTCAATGTGGACGGATCATAACTCCCAAAAATTAAATGAAAATATTATTAAAAAAAGACATGTAAACCTTAGGATGATAAATTACCTCAACAGGATCCACTATGACTGAGTAAAATCCCCACCAAATCCAGATACTAGGGAAATTCTAGCCCAAAATCAACTCACATTATCCATAACAAAAGAACCAATCCACCACTAGGATTAATAATTTTCAAATAAAAAAACACTGAGAAACTAGGATGGATGAATCCCATAAAAATAGAAATATTCTAGAGGAATCAACATAGAGAGGTGCCCAAACTAAGAATTGGCTATGAAAAATTGGCTATTAATTTCATGAAACCAAACATTCCCCATAATGAACATATTAGAGAACAAACTCAAAATAAAAATTAGTTCATTTATCCCTAATCCGAACACCCATAAAGGAAAATGAATGATCTAGAAACCATGTTAAGAGAAAATAATGCTACTTGTATTGAGGTTAAATGAGCTCAACAAACCACAACAACAATAATGAGCTTTAGAAGGAGACAATAATAGAACATGAAAAACTAGGTTATTTCCATCCAATATTAATATCATGTTTTGGGATGAGTATCCACACACTCTATGAAACACTGGACTATGTGTGATCTTCAACTCAAGTCATGTGGCAAGGTCCCTAATGAAAGAAGCGTATCCTTCCTCATAGTGATACATTTTCATCCTACATCCCCCAAATCCTTCCTTCCGATGATTCAAACTACCACAATGGTGTTTCATTTTTAAAGAGATGAAATGAGATGTCCTAGAATGCCTAAACTGGATATACTGGTGGAACACAAGAGGATAGTCTGACAAACTAGGAAATGGGACTAATGAATATTGATTCATGGTGACAAGTTCCACCATCATGCACTCTTCCGAAGATGAGGATCCTTTGGAAGAGGCGATTAACATTAACCACACCCCAAAATTCAATAATAGATCGATATCCGACCTCAATTGGTCCCAAAAATTAGACCCTCCCACAAACCGGAGATGACATGAACATTAACAACCTCAGGGGTTCCCAAAAAACCGAAGGCCCACTCTAATTACAAAAACCACACAACATCCACTAACAGGAAATGACAACCTTGATAGATAAGAAACATAGAAAAAGAACCAAAAATTGGGAATTAATCTTTGGAAAACTTATCAAACATTCTGGGTGGCATAATCATAACATCATGGAAACCTCAACTACGATCAGAATTAATCCAAAGCTCATTCAAAGAAGTAGAAAATTCCAAGGCCAATAGGAACATAAGAGAAACATACACAAACACAATTAAAAATCACATTTCAATGAACACCCATTTTTTAATTGTCAAAATCACCTATAAAAACTTATGAACCATCACATGTGAGTTCATTCAATCCCACATACATCATCTCCAAAAATTAATCCCTTGTACTATCCACACATACCCATGCACATGAGACCCATTATAAATAATACCAAGTGTCAAACACATCATTCCCTTATCAAATCTAAACACATGCAAAAATTTTCTAAATTGAAACACTTACTCTTTAAAAAATTACTATACCAATTTCAAAACAATTTTAAAGAAACACTTTTCCATTTAAGAACCAATTTAATTTTTAACACACACTGAAATTAACTGACATCCAAATTTTATCCCCACAAACAACAACCCACAGGAATGAGGACCTAGTTCATATTCATATCCTAATGACATGGTGGCGAGGCATTCCCTAATTAAGTCATAACACTATATGAACCTTGAAACTGACACTTGTGCTCCATATGGTTCACCACCCCATGTGAGGCCACAATATGAACCGATTCCCCTCAATTTTCATCCATATATCCAAAACAACCAAATGCAAAAGGCTCAAAACCAAGAATACCCCTGATCACTCATGTCTCATCACGACCAGTGGTGACCAGGCACCGACTCGTTACCAAACTCATGATACCTAACTGTAATGACCCACGTATTTATAAAATAATAATTTAAGATTTATATTAATACCTATGAATATGATATTAATTTTCTGTTAAAGAGGATGATTTTTCAGATAGCATACTCGACACCGAACAATCGGCTTTTCTGAAATCTTGCATTTCACTCAACATTGAGTTATACTGAAAAATAATACGATAATATTCTTATTATTTTAAATGGTAGTTAATTCCAAGACATTAGAATGTACAAAAATAATATTATAAGATGAATTTTGAAATAAGTTTACACATTATTAAATGATGGTTTTTTTATTAACAAATTTATTATAAATGGAAATAAAAAAAATTGATTATAATAGATGCGTGTTTATGATAAAATATTTAAAAGAGAATAATGGATTTTTCATATCAGTATTTATGTATTATTATTTAATGAAAAATATATTATATGTATTAATTTTAATGTTTTGAATTCATCATATATGTTTTCTAGATATGATATGAGAACAAATTCATTTTTTCAGATAAAAGATGTATTGTTCAATAAATCTAGTTTTGATGCCTTCTGATGGAGAACCCTTATTAAATCTAGTTTTTGACACCATTATATGTTTTATTTGTAAAAATAGACATCTTATTTTGAATAGGAACATAAAAATATACTTTTGATTAAATTTATGTATTTTTCTACTCAATTTCATTTTTTAATTAATAGTGAAAAATACTGCCTTTAAATTCAAATTTTTTAAATATAATTTATCTATATAGTTTGATTGTACTTTTATTTGGTTTTTAATTATAATTGGATTATATTTTTATCATTTAATCCAATTTTGGCCATTGGATGTAATATTACATTCATATTGGAAATAAATGCATGTCAATCTTTGGGTAGTTTTCACTTCATAAAAACACACTTTTTGGTTTTGAAAAAAGGAATTAATTTTAAATTAATTTTAGAAATTTCAGTGTTTTCCATTTGGAAAAATGGATTTCATTTTTGGAAAAAGGATTTTGAATTTATTTAAATATGTAACTATTATTTTTAGACATTATGAATAATAAAATAAATAAATATTTTATTTTACATGGTTAAATTGTAAATCCGATAAATAAGGGTAAAAAAATAATATTATAATAATATTAAATTACCCTAACATATATTTTAACCATATTAGAATTGATATGTCTGACCATGGTCATCCTTGGGGTTGTTTTTTGGACCCCGTGAAGCCACATGTAAGTGAAAATGAAATTTTATAAAAAAATTAAATTTAAGTTATAGAAAATGTAACCTAAACATATATATTCTAGTAAAATAATTTTATATCGGGATATATAAGTAACTATATCGACTATAATTAGTCATTATTAATTAATAAATATTACATATAACATGGTATTTAATTTATTTTTTTTTTCACATCCTAAAAATAATTAAATAAATTTATTTTACAACTTTTTATTCCATCCACGACATTTATGTATAATTATGACATGTTATTTTTCAAATAATGATGTTTTTTAGAAAAAATCATGTTTGTGTGGTTTTTTTGAATGTCATGATATGAATAGTATAAAAATATACATAATTTTGTATTTAGAACAAATATTATTTTATTAAATGATATAATAGTTATAAAAATATATGATTTCAAAAAATGACTTAGATAATGTTTTAAATGTCATTAATGAACAACATGAGGTTCAATTTTCAATTTATGGTAACCATATTAACCATATATTATAAGTATACATGAATACATGTTAATAGTTAAATTAGTTAACTAATGGTTAATGTTAAATGATAATGTTAAATTTGAAACCCAGACTGGTCTGAAACCAATTTGCTGAGATTATTTCAATCCATCATCATCTATAATTATAAATATATCTGTTTTTTGTTATTATAATTTTAAAAACAATTAATAATAAAATAATTCTTTCAAACATTCCTAAAGTGCCCCTCATCACTCTTATAAAAGGACACCGCCTCTAACCCTTACACACACCTCTCACACCCACTTGTCTTGTCCAAAATATGCCCAAATAATCTACCAACATCCCTATATTCCTCACAAATCATTAAATTCGTAAGAAGGAAACTAATGAAGGCATATTATCTAAAATCAAATGGAGTTACCCGATTTAAGGTAATGTATTCTCTCAAGATTCTTTTATTTATTTTCCTTCTCTAACCACCAAAAATATAATTTTTTACAATATTTAATAATAGAAAAAGTGTATAAAATATACTAGGTTGTATTTATGATATGTATTAGAACTACACATACACACAAATTCATCTAATTAGTATAGAATATACTGTTTTTGTGGATGAAGAACTACTGCCCCATGAAATAATGATTGTTCAATATTCTCTTACCACCTCTCATGGGGGCCATTATTATGGACCTATAATTATATATGATATATATGATATTTATTTTATATCAATGATTATTTAATTTTAATTTATATAATAACATTATTCTTTTCATGTTGTACGTATATGGTGTTTTAATTTGAGGAAATGCGGACTACGCCCCCCCAAGTGATATGACTCATACATGCTATACATGGAACTAATAAATGAGGGAATTAATGAACATATGTAACAAATATAACATATATATTATACTATAATTATAATATAACAATGTATCATTTAGTTTTAATTCATTTAAATTATAAAAAATTGAAAGTAGTGTTCATGCGTACGTACGACTTAATGACTACATGAACAATGCATTTCATTTATAATATCAAAATGCTATGGAAAATATAAAAATATATCTAATGGATATATATGACATATATCATATCTAAATCATGAATATCATAATGGATATAATGGAATTTTGACCACATGGACATTTTGTAATTATCACAAGTTCATTTTTGACACCAATTCTGAACATCCTCAAAATGTCTAATATGAACTAAAATAATTAATTAATTGTTATAGAAAGGTAATAACTGATATAAAATTAATGATAAAATAGAAAAATGTTCTTTTTCAAGTTTAAATTAACTTATGTTTATTATTCATGAATTTCAAGGAACATACGAGACAATTTGGACTCGTGGTAAGGTACTCGGTCTCAATACCCTTTCATTGGGGCATTTTTTATAATATACACCTCCGTCATCATTACAAGGTAGAATAAAAACTTTTGAATTATATTTTCATTAAAATGGAATATTTTTTATAAAAAGGATTTTACTAAACATAAAAATGAATGTTTTTAACATATGTGGCGACAATAAACTCTCTACCACCGTAATCGTTATTAGATATTTGGCTTCCTCTATAAGACGTAATGTTTTCAAAAGGAAATGAAATACATTATTTACATTTATGGTTGTTTAGGTGTTGAAAATGGATTTTGAATTAGATTTAGAATTTATGTGTTTGAAATGATTTCTTTTAATTTCAAATTAATTGTTATTGCTGAAATGTTTATATTTGAAATATTTTTGTGATTTATGATTTTTTATGGTACATGGAAATTTTACGGGTGGTTATGGGATAAAATAAATGATAGGTAGTTCCATGATAAACCACTGAAATGTGGTTACATTATAACTTCAAATTACTTGGGTATTGATGTCATCCAAATTCCTATGTTATTTAGTGATATGCATGAAAGTCGACCATATGGTTATTGCAATTCAGTATTTTTATTTCCCATGTTATCTTTATATTAAATATGTTCCTTTATATAGGTTTCTTAATAATTGTTTGGTTACAAATTAATGTTATGAAATTAGATTATATTCACATATGTGTTTTTTCTACGAATTTAAGGTTAAAAGTGTCATTTTATGATAATTTAATTATGGTTTACATGTTGTTTTGAAAACTAATAGTTTTCATTATTTATATATCCCTTACTAGATTTTTATTCTCACCCAAAATTTCTAAAATGATCAAGACAATACATAATGTGGAATACGATTAGGGATGAGATCAAGGAAAAGCCATCCAATTTAAAATATGTAACTAAAAATGTTTACTTTTTTATAGAGTTTTTATTATATGAAAAAATAGATGCTGAGTAGAAGTTTCTACATGTAACATTAATATTGTTATGTCTAAGATATGAACTAATTATCTAAAGATCTGAACCTGAAATGATCCTCAATGTGATTTATTTACTTAATTCATGATTATGTAATGTTTACGGATGGGTCATTAATATTTTTATTAGATGTTGGTTTAGGTAACATTAGATGTTAGGGCGTTATTTATGAAAAAGTGACATACCCATAATGGTTATCATATTAGAAAGAGTCGTAGTAATTTTAGATAATTTGAATGAGTTTAAGATAACATGAATTTTTACATGTTATTTTTTACCATCATCATATTATATTATTTTATGATTCAATTGGTATACTCAAACATACCTTTTTTTTGTTTTTGTAAATTGCTAGATCTAGTAGGACCCAAAGTAAAAAATGGATGTGATGAAAATTATGATGCTTTTTTAAATATGAAACCAAAAAAATTGTGAACAATATTGATAACTCTTTTTGTTTTTCTAAACCAACTATCTAGAGTCATGATTGACCACATGAACCTTGGTGATTTTTATAAGTCATCATATATTCTAGAAACAAATTCCAATAGAAGTTAAGATAATAAATATAATGGTATGTATATTAAAAAACTTATTTTTTATTGATGTGTAATGAAACACCTTGGAAAATAATTCAAAGGGTGGAACATGATATATATGTGGTAATAAGTATCTTATATCAGGACCCAAAAATGGAAAAAGGAGGCATCCAATTGAATCCAAGAAAGGGAATGAATTCCTTTCTGAGGGATCAATTGAATGTTTTGAATATGGTGTGAATGTTCATTATACAAATATATGTCTTAAAAAAGGTTCATGAATGGGATCAGCAGTACCATACAATAATATGTTTTACAATACATAATGTCATTCCAATTGAGTACTAGGAATCCCAAAATAACCATTGAAATGTATGGATTATTTCCTAACTGATGGTTTGAAATTATTAAATCTTATGATATGATTCAAGATTTTTTTTGTAGGAACGAAGTATTACAGAATACGTTAGAAAAAAAATTTTAATGGATCATGAGGAACATTGAATGAGTAATAAGTCTACATATATGGTATTCATGAGTTATATTATATTTTAGGGTGATGAAATGCTTAAAAGTATTAATGATCTTTTGATGATGGAATTACTTTGGAAGTCTTTTTCTAGAATGTGTAACCCAAAAGTTTGATATGTGAACATTTTATTCAATAATGAATTATATTTTCTTCTCTGAACAAAATGTATAACCTTACGGGTTCATATGATCTTTCGTTTTTGTTGTGATAGATGTTTATTAATATTTTTGATGGAAAATGAAAGGCATAAGATAACCTTCGAGTATAAAATAGGTTATGGTTATTTTGGAGAGAATTAACATATTTTTTGGAATGTTATATGAATGATATTGTTCTAGAAAAATGACAGCCTGTTGGATGGGTTGCAACCTGTCACCTCCAATACAACAATTGAAATCAAAACCACAACTGAAGGGCAACAAGGGCGCCTCACCTACCACTGGCCTACAAGAAATCCATTATCAATATGACTAATTATTTTTAGTTAAATGATTTTATAGATATTTAAACATTGATTTCGGGATCATATATTTTATCAAATAGATATCCTTAGTATAGTAAAATGATTCGGTGATTATGTGATAATGGTTATTTTAGAAGACGTTTCATCTTTTGGGGAACACTATATGCCTAAAGAAATAGAAAACATTGGGATTTCAATTGATGGGTAATTGTGGAATTTTATTTTGGATGAAAAACTATTTTTTATTTTTTAAATATGGAAATTTGGGTTATTTAATTAAATGATTAACCAATAATAAAGAATATGTGATTATGTTAATTAATTTTCAGTTTGAGAAATTAGGAGTAACTGATTATATTTGGAGATAAATGTTAATATTTAATATTTAAGACTATGTGATAATTTTTTTGGGGTTTAAATCATAGTTTGTATTATATTGATAAATTTTATGGATAGTTGTTTATTTTATGTTTTTTTAACCTTGTGAACTATTTTTTGAATTTAGGATATTAATAGTAGTATTTATTTTTATAATGGATTATACTTTTTTGGGGTTATCTTATCTCGTACTAACCATTTTAGTTTTGGTTAATGTCTAAAGATACGGTCAATATATGGTTCATCCTCTGTGGAACATGTAACTCTCTATAAGATGATTCAATCACTTCATTTCTGAAAAATTCATCTTCAATACTCGTCGTTTTGAGAAAATATTAGTTTTTGGTATTTTAAAGGATGAATATATTCATGAAAAGTAAGATTATTTAATTATACTATTAGTTCATATTATAAATATATTATCCATCATTATTAAAGGTCACCTACAACAAAAAATTTGTCCATTTACTTTTCCAATAGGGGAATCAATTACCGTTTAACTAGTTACAGGACTGTGGTTTTCTTGTGGTTAACTTTTTCCTGATCATGTTTTTAATCACTCTCCATTAGAACATGATGGTTATTTTTCTCTACCATATCCATGTTTTCATAGAATACTTTTCTTTTTTATCTTGGGTGACCTCTATAATTATCTTTATTTCTTTTGATGTCATATTTTTATTGACTCTTTTTCGGATGAGGGACTTTCAATGATGATTTCGAGCATATTTTAAAATTGTGAGGATGGAATTTCCAAAATGGGGTAAGTATATAAGGACCCATATATTAATAGAATAATAAATTTTTATTTATATTAATACATACAAATATGATATTAATTTTATGTTAAAGAGAAAATACTTTTCTGATAGCATACACGATACGCAACAATGTGCTTCTTAAAAATCTTACATTGAACACAACATTGAGTTATACTGAAAAATAATAAAATATTATTATTATTAATTTAAATGGATTTAATTTCTAGATGTTGGAATGGTTGAAATGAATAGTATCAACTTAATTTTAAAATATGGTTTACACATGTTTAAACTATGGTTCTATTATTAACAAATTTATTCAAAATGGAAATAAAAACCAATTGAATATAATGGATGTGTTATTATGAAATCCTATTTAAAAGAGAATAATTTCCTTTACATATAGGTATTTATGGATTTTAAAATAATTAAAAATATATGATATGTATCAAATTTAATGTTTTAAATTCATCTTATATATTTTCCAGATACGATATAAGAATAAATTATTTCTTTCAGATAATAGAATTATTTTTCTATAAAATGCAATTTTACGGCCTTTTGATGGAAAAAACATTTTAAATCTATTTTTGACAGCTTTATAAGTTTTATTTTACAAAAAACTTCTTTTTATGAATAGGAACATCAAAAATTAGTTTGTCTTGAATTTTTTTCTTTTTTTATTCAAGCTCATTTATTAATGAATAGTGAAAAATACTGCATTTTAATTCAAAACATCCTTATAATATAATTTATTTATAATGTTATATTGTCATTTTAATTATTTTCATGTGTAATTGAATTATAGTTTTATCATTTAATCCAATTTTTGTCATTGTATGTAATTTTACTTTGAAAATGAACATAAATGCATGTCAATCTTTTCGTAGTTTTTTACTACTAAAAATCATTTTTTGGTTTTGACAAAGGAAATAAATATTATATTAATTTCTGCAACTTATGTGTTTTAAATTTGTAAAAATTGGATTCCATATTTTCAATCAGGATATCCAATTTATGTAAATAGTAAAATTTTATTTTTAGAAATTATGAATAGTATCCTGAGTAAATATTTTATTTACCATGGTTAATAGGTAAATCCTGTAAATAAGGCTAAAAAATAATATTATAATAATATTAGATTACCCTAACACATTTCATAACCCTATTTGATGAGATATTTCTGACCCTAGGAATCATTGGGTCAATTTAGGGTCCCCATCGAGCCACATTTAAGTGAAAATGACATTTTATAAAAAACATAATTTAAAGTTATGGTAAATGTAACATAAACACATATCTTTTATTAAAAAAATTTTTATTTTGGTTTATATAGGTGATATATTAGACTATAAAAAATAATTATAAAGATACAAATATTTATTAAATCATTGTATTTTAGTTATAATTTTTAGAAATAAAATAATAAAATTTATTTCTGTCACAATGGTGATGTAGTGATAACCTTATTAATGATGGATTTAAATAAATGAAATTATAAATTTTGAATTAAATTTATTTTTAATGTTTTTATGCCATAAATTAATTTTATGAATTATTATAAATTTTTATATTTGTATTAATGAAATTTATTCGAAATAATATTGTTTTTGTGGATTTTTAAAAATACATGATATGAATAGTATAAAAATTGACATAATTTAGTTTTAAAAAAACACTATTTTAGTAAAGAATGTAATAGTTCTAAAAATATATGATGTGAATAAATGACTTAAATAATGTTGTAAAATTCATTAATTAACCACTTAGGGTTATAATGTCATTTTATGTTTACTATATGAACCATATAGTAAGAATATATAAGAAGACATGGTAATATTTCAATTAGTTAACTAAGGGTTAGTGCTAAATGATAACGTTAAATATGAAACCAAGACTTGTATAAAGACCATTTTATGAGATAATTTAGACTAATACCTATATTATATTTTAAATATATAAATATAGTGTTATTATAATTCGAAAAACAATAAATAATAAAATAATAAGTTCAAACACTCCTAAAGTGCCCCACCTCCCTTTTTTAAAGGGACACAATATCTAACCCTTACTCACACATCTCAATTCCACTTCTCTCATCCAAAATCATCACCAATATTATTCCCAAATCCCTCTCTTCATCCTAGAATACATAATTTTAGAAGAAGGAAATTAAACAAGGCCTTTTAGCATAAATCAAAAAGAGTTGTCTGATTAGAGGTAATGTCTTCTCTCCAGACTCTTTCATTTATTTTCCATCTCCAACCCCAAAAAATATCTTTATTAAATTATTTTATAACATAAAAACTATCTTAAACATACTAAGTTGTTTTTTTGATAAGTATTATATCTAAATATGAACATATCTCCATCTAATGGGTATAGAACATATTGTTTTTCTGGACAATGAACTAATGTCTCACGAAACGATGATTCTTCAGTCTTCACATACCACCTCTCATGGTGGCCATTATGATGTAACTATAGTTATATATGAAATAAATGATATTTTTTTAATCTATATAATTCAATAATTCTCATTTAAAACATACCATTAGGCATTTTAAATTGTATATATACGACAATTTCATTTGAGGAAACACGAACTATCACCCCCTCAAAATGATATGACTCGTTAATGCTATATATGGAACATATAATGGATTGAAATAATGAAATTATGTAACATATATTATATATATATATTATAATGGAATTATAATATACCTATGTATCATCTAATTTTCATTCCTTTAAATTATAAAATTAAATGAAAGTAGCGTTCATGCGTACATGCGACTTACTGTCTCCAGGAACGGTGCAATTCAGTTCTTATATCCAAATGATATGGACTATTTTAAATAAATATATATTTTTTATATATATATGATATAAATGATACATAAATCAATAATATCATTATTTTGATAATGCACTTTGGACCACATGGACTATTTGTCGTTATAAAAATTTCATTTTTTAACTCATATTCCGAATATCCAAAAAAATTATCTATATGAACTCAAATAATTTACTAATTGTTATAGAAATTTAATAAGTGATATAAAATGAATAATAAAATTCAAAAAAAGGTTCTTAAAAATGTAGATATGAAATTATGATTATTTTTCAAAATGATCATGGAAAAAATGAGACAAGTTAGACCCGAGGTTAGGGACTTTGTCTAAATCTCCTTTCATAGGGGAATGTTGTGATAATATACACCTCCTTATTTTAAACTGAGTATAATAAACACCGTTAAAATTTCTTTAATTTGTATATAATATTTATTCCACGAATTGTTTTACTAAATTAAAAAAGTAATGTTTTTAACGTATGCAGATACAACGACCTCTACGCCACCGTAATCGTTATTTGATATCTAGTTTCTTAGATAATACTTAATGTTTTAAAAATGAAATGAAATACCTTATTTCACTTTTTGGTTGTTTTGGTACTGAAAATGATTTTTTAATTGTATTGGTTATTTCAATATCTTGAAATTATTTCTTTTATTTCAAACGAAATGTTAGTGTTGAAGTGTAGATATTTTCAATATTTTATGTGTAATGATTTTTTAAAGGTTGTTGGAAATTTGGCATGTGGTTATGTGTTAAGTAAAATGTCATCTGGCTCCATGATAAACAATGTAAGGGTGGTTGCGTTATAACCTCCAATTTATTGGGTATGGAATTCAACCATATGGCTATTCCATTTTGTGATATTTGTGTAAGTCGACTGTATAGTTATTACATTTCTGTATGTTTGTGTCCAAAGATACCTTTATATGAAATATGATGATTTCAATAGGTTTTATGATAATATTATGGTTATAAAAGAAGATTATGTTGTTAGCTTATATTCTGTGAAGTGTTTTTCTTCTTATTTATGGTGAAAAGTATTATATTATGATAATGTATTCATGGTTTCAATGTTGTTTTGAAAACAAACAGTTTTTCTTCATTATGTATCCCATACTGAGCTTTTTAAGATCATCCAAAGTTTTTTAAATGATTTTAATAAGACATAAAGTGGAATTGGTCCAATGATGGGATCAAGGAAAAATAATGTTGTTTGAAACATGGAACTAAACATGATACATTTTTTAGAGTTTTTATTTTATGAAAAAAATGGATACTGAGCATAAGTTTTTACATTTAATATTAAAGTTTTTATGCATAAGTTGGGACCTAATTATCTAAATATCTAAACCATAAAATATTTTTAATGTGAATTATTAACGTAAAAAAATATTATTTAATGTTTAAGGATATATCCTTATAGTTGGTATTAGAGTTTTGTTTAGATAACATTAGAGGTTATGGAGTTATTTATGCATTAGTCACATAACCAAAAGGGTTAGCATATTGAAAAGTTTCATAGTAATTTTAGAAAAATTTAATGAGTTTCAGATAACATGAATATGTATATATTAGTGTTTAACCTCCTCAAATGATATTATATGATGATTCTATTGTTATACTCACACTGACATTTTTGGTTTTAGTAAATGGCTAGATCTAAAAGGAATCAAAGTAACAATAGAATTGAAGAAAACTGTGACAATTTTCTGAATAACCTACTGAATAAAATATGAGCTTCAATGAGAACTCATGTGGTAATTCTCAACCAACTATCTGGAGTCATGATGGACCATCTGAAGCTTTGTGATTATTATAAGGCATTTTATATGTGAGAAACAAATCCTTTGGGATGATCATGTAATTATAAAAAAGGTATGTATATTCAAAAACCTATGTGGTAATGATGTTGAATGAAAAACCTAGGAAAATTCATCAATGGGACAAGAATATTATATTAATGTGGTATTGAAGGCCATAAAGCCTGAACCATCCCTGGAAAAGGGAGATATCCGGTTAACTATAGGAAATGGAAAGAAGTTCCTTTGGAGCAATCAATTAAATGTTTCAAATGAGGTGTGCATGGTTATTATACAAATAGATATCCAATGAAGAAGGTACGAGAATATGATTAGCAGGCCCATAAAAATATATGTTTACCAATATCTAATTCAATTCTAATTAAGGATGAGGAAACAAACAATGACCAATGAAAGGGATGGATTATTATTATCTGATGATTTTACATTAATGAATATTATGATATGATTCATATTTTTTTGTAGGAATAAAGTATTACAGAATATGTTAGAAAATAATGGTTAATAGATCCTGAATAATTTTGAATGAGTAAGAAGTATAAATTTTATGGATTGATGAGCTATTGTATATTTTTTGGATGAAAAAATAATTAAACGTATTAAAGATATTTTGATGATGGGATTACATTGGATGACGTTTTCAAGAATGCATAACCCTAAAGTTTGATATTTCAAAAGGTTATTCAAGAAAGAATTAACTTTTCTGGTGGGAACATAATAGATAACATCAGGGGTCCATATGCTCTTTTGTTTTTGAGGTGATAAATGGTTATTACATTTTGGGATGAAAAATGAATGGTATTAGATAACCTTTGAGGATAAAATAGTTTATGATTATTTTGAGGAAATTATATTATTTTTTAGATTATTATTAAAATAAAATGGTTCTAGGAAAAGGAAAACCCATAGGATGGGTGGAAACTCGTCGTGTCTAGCAAGGCCATGGGAATCTAACCCAGAACCGAAGGGCGACAGGGCCACATTACCTACTAGTGTCCTACATGATGTCCATGGATAGTAAGGCTAATGTATATATTTATATATTTACTAAAGATGTCTTTTTTCCAATATGTTTCACCTTATCATCATCTCCTATTGTTACAGCCTTTCATTCGGTCTGTTTTCCAACCACTCTGTCGGGATCCTCGTTGAGATTTTTGTCTCCCTACTATACCATTTTCGTTGCTCCTCCATTTTTTTGCCATGAACTTCATTGGAGTTACCAATGTAGGATTTCCAATACTGCTCCATTTTTTAACTTCCTTCCTAGAATTCCCTACATTTTACTCCACATCGATTTCCCCCATCAACCACCCCTCTATCGCCTGATTCTCCTCCTGCAAACCCGCAACCCCTCCCTATCTGTCTACTAGGGTTACCGAATCCCCTCCCTCCAAACCTAAAGCCCAATTCCTATTTCGCATCAACTCCTACAGTTCCCACTACCATTTCACTTTCCCTTAGGATTCCATTCCCATAAACCACACCTGAAATCCTCCCCACCAACATAACAGGAGGCTAGCTCAATATCCACAAAAGACTCATATATTCCTCGACTACGGCTCACATGGTTAGGCCACCATCTATAACAATTAAGATCCTCAATGATTCGTCGCATTCAAATGGTATGGGTCTGAATCTATTTTTCGCTCCGGCTATCGTCTATAGCATTAATGGTTAGGGGTTTCCCTTCATTTTGTTTCATTCACACATTGTCTCCATCTGATGTATGCATGTTGTGTGGTTCCCAGTGATTTCATGATCTGTGTTTGATTAAAGGGATATTCATTTCCCCATTGTAGGAGTTATTAATTTCATTCTTTTACTTGAATCTAATGTACCATTCTAATAACATATTAACTAATATGGGTAAGTATTACTTTCATGATTTCATTGTCCTGTCTATTTCGTTTTTCTGATTTCTATGGTTTGATTATGCTTATCTTTTCATTGCATCCTCCTTTTATTAAATATAGCTTCTTTTTAGATGGAGGACATTGAACCCCGACACTGATGATTTCTCCATTCAAGAATGTATACAGACTTCTACAATGTAATTTTTTTCTACAATTCATTTTATTAAAAAAATCAATCATCATTGCATTTTTCATTAGCTCATTGATAATTTTATAATTGGCATACTGTTTCTATTTTTTTCTGATTCATCATGTATGTTGATTCATTGATATAATGGGTTATCACTAGATGATTATGCTACCACAGAATATATGAAGGTTTTAAATGAAATAAAACACCTTCTATTGGTAGATTTATCGGGTTTTTGAAGGGATATGGAATGCCACTATTATAATGATGATTTTTTTCAACTGAAAGATGCATGTTTACATTCAAATGATGCTAAATTGTATCCATTCAAGTAAACTATTAGAAATGTTTCTTTCTCTATCTGCAAGAAGAGGTAGAGCGATGCTGGTTTTCTATCTTCTAGTACTTTGTTAAGAAATTATCCAATGGGAAATGTAGTCAATGTTAATGAGTCAATGTTCAATGGCTATGTAGATTTGTCTGAATAAAGGTTTTAATTTTACCAAACACAAATACTATTCACCCTTTTGTTATTTTTTATTCTTTCTGATTTCCACATATTTCCCTATTAGGAAAACATATATATTTAGATAATTCTTATTGATGTGTATCCCAATTGTTCATAAATAGTGTTTTCTTATATTTATTATACATATTTTTGGATTTCATATTGAAGTGTTTCCATATAACTCAAACATAGTATGTATTCATAATTTAAAGCTTTACAGTATCTATAGGAAAACATATTTGATGACTATATAGGTGCTCACATCTGAGAATATTACTTCTTATTCCAGCACTATAACTCATCAAAATTTAAAAAACCATGTACAATAGATTTATTTACAGAAATGTTTTCATATTAGTCTACAATCACTTCACATCCAATATATATTAGTTACTTTTACTAATACTAAATCTTTCTTGACATTTTTTAGAGTAGTGGATCATTTTTTATAGTAGTGGATCTTGTTTTTTTTTATTAGTGGATCATGTATTATATTTCAGTAATGAATCCTATTTAGAGAAGTGGAACAAGTATTTCATTGAGTATGTGGGTCAGGTATTTTATTTGGGTAGTGGGTCATGTAATTCATTAGAGCAGTGGACTATGTGTTTTATTAAATCAGCAGATCATGTGTTTTATTAAATCAGTGGATCTTGTGTTTTATAAGATCAATTGATAATTTTTTAAAGCAGTGTACAATGTATTTTAGATCAGTGGATAATTTTATATCATTCAACATTGTATCATGTATTAAATTTCCGCATTGGATTTTTTAGTAGTACTAAAAAATTAATTTTAATTGAGTATTGGATCCCGAATTATCTATTTTATATAGATTTTAGTGATTTTAAACTTCTTGGAATAGAAAAGTTGTGATGGAATGCATGAGTTGTAGAACACATTCTATTGTATATGTCATTACTTTCTTCTAACTGTACTACATATCAATTTTCAATCATGTATTTCAAAATTGTACCATTTACTTTTACAAAACATATCAACCATCATATCTGAATGATTTATATTTCGTGCTTTTCATTTTTTAGATTTCCCTTTCAAATGTGTAATTGATCAGACCACTATATAAATATTATCTAGAGATTATTATATTAGGGATGGTGGAAATTGAATGCATAATTATTTACACAACAACTACATCCTAATTCCCCAACCACTATGATAATTAGAATCACTACGGTAGCAGTGTGGATGAACCTCTATTAGAAATACATCATTTTAGTTTGTAGACCATATTAGGTATTGCTGGATAAATTTTTCAAAGCAATCATTCAACTAGGTCTAGGACTCCTATTCCAAACTCATGTTCCCATCATATAAGAAAATATGATGATGCATACTAGGAAATTAAATATTCAGGTAATTGTGTAGATAATTTGAGTTATGATATGTGTATTCTTTATATTATTTATTGTAAATTTGAATATAGTTCTTATTCATTTTTCTCTTATTGTATCATTAATTTGGGAGTTAGAGGTACCAGTATATTCTCTTGCTTACAACTATTTATAAAATATTCATACTTGGGGTCATAATCTTCTCAACTACATCTTCTTTGTGTATGAGTTTACTATAGTAAAATACAGGTTATATATGTGTTCAAATAGCATTATTGTGTTCTTGCAAATTTTTATGTTGAGATCTGGAGCTTTTGAAGCATATTTATGTTGCACCCTGTCTTACTACCTCTATACGTGTTCAACTACATTAATCTCTTCCTACATCTATATGTGTTTAACTAAATTTTCTTATTTTTAATGATTTTTAAATATGCACCATATGCAATGTAACACCCCAAAACTTCCATGGTACCTTACCCTTTGTATAATGCAATTGCTTGTGTTGTACGAAAATCCGAGATTCTAACACATCGTGACCAATCAAACTAGTCGTTCTGAATATTCATACCCACTTTTTGAAATTTTATAAATTTTATCATTCAAAATGGACTTCATTTTTTTGATTCAGAATATCGAAATTAGCTTAGGGTGGATTTTTGGTATTTTTCTAAAACCATTCAATTTTTGATGAATAGTGAAAAACGCAGTGTTATTGTTTAAAACTGACATTTTATTTAAATAATTATTTATTTTATTTAAATTTATTTTAGTTAAAAATAAATACATAACACTTATACATGTTCAATGTAATTAATTAGAGTTAGTATATAATAATTTTAGATATATAAAAATTTTATTGAACTTTTTACCGTCTTTTAGACACCTACTAGGAGAATTTGAAAATTAACATAAAACATAATTTTACCACTCCTGTGAGTTGAATTTAGAAAATCCAAGATACAAGGTTGATATTAGTAATTAATCTTTTGTTCAATGAGATGAAAATAATTTTTTGTGAATAGTAACTTTTGACTTTTATTTACCACGGTAAAAATAAACAGGGTAACTAAAGGTAAAAATGATCTTATTATTACTGTAACACATGTCTTAATTCAATTGTATAAGTGTAATTCAAACAAAAACAACCTTAGAAATAGACTATGATCCTTTAGGTCCACTTGGATTAGATTAGGACATTTATTAATATTTAATTCCATGAAGAGTTAAAAGTGTTAAATTCATAGTCTAATCACTAAACAATTTTTATTATAGGGTTTCACATAATATAAGTTCGACAATAAATATTCCATAGAAATATAAAAATATTTCATACATAATGATTTTTTATTTATATTTTATTAGACATTATATAATTTAAAATAATTATGACATAATGATGATGTAGTGATTACCTAATTAATGAAATATTTAAATATTTGATATTATAAATATCCAAATAAATGATATATGAGACTTTTTATTAATTAAACTAATTTTATAGCTTATTATGACATGTTTGGTTTGGTTATACGAATTTTTTTCACAGTAATAATGCTGTTATGAATTTAGCAAAAACAAAATACCAAATAGTGTCAAAAATGAGAAAAAAGTGTTTTTAATACAAATATTATATTAGTAATTGATATTCTATTCCCAAAAATATATGGTTCTTTAGAAATTCATATATAATTATATTTTTATTACTAATGAACCACTTGGGGTTCTCATGGAAGTATATAGTTTGTTTATTACCCATATAATATAAAAATATAAACTGACATGGTAAATGTCAAACTATTTAACAAAGTGTTAAATCAAAAAAGATAAGGTTAATATAATGACCCGAACCTGTCTAAAACCTATTGGTTGAGTGGTTTTTGACGCCTCCCCACCGTATACCTTAAATAATTCTTTTGGGACATTATAAACTGAAAATTATTTTTTTATAAAATAATATTTATAGATTTTCCAAAGGTGCCTCTCACCCCTCTAAAAAAAGGACACACCCTCATCCCTCAAATTCACAACTTCAAAGCCTTTTTGATCTACCAATCTCTTCCCAGATACCCTCTCAACTGTCCTCCTATTATCCTATAGGCCTTTCTTTTGTAATAAATCAATCTTAAGGAGTCCTTATGATCAAATCAAAAGGAAGAACCCGAACAAGAGGAAAATATTTCATCACCTCTTTCAAGTTCCATTATTCTTCCACTTCCTCTTTCATTGTTGTTTCCAATATAAAATTATAACTCCTGTATATTATATATTCTGTGATTTTATTAGTAATATTTTACAACCATATTCATTATTATATCCATCCTTTGAATGACATTTCACCATACGTGCGTACGTACGGCTTACCGTCTCCACGTCGAGGTGTAATTGTTATTCAATACATTATTATTTGGATGGGTATAAACATGATGTGTAATTGATGTAAATAATAAATATAACATGATAATAATTATCTATATATGATATTCCATCAAATTATATATTATTTTAATATCAAAATAATGATATTTACCATCATGCATTTGTACGGATTACCGTGTTCAGGAACGCGATGAGATTCATTCCCCTTCGTAATCCACTCAAGACTAATTTTCATTAGATGATTAAAAATTATATTTAATGACTTAATATAATACTGAATATGAATAAGATACATACTATCCATAACAAACATTACTTATGTAATAAATCATATAAAGTAAAATTAATCCGTTAACACCCAAAACGACGATAATACTAAGATATTATTAACAATGAAAGGTTAAAAGATCATATATGTTATCATATTAATGTATATTATTCTATTATAATTTAATAAAAATTATTTAAATTTTATATAGGAGGTTAACCTACCCTCGAACAAGGAATAGAACATGGTATGGGTTAATTTTACAATCTATTTATTATCCGTGGTTTATTTTTACGTAAGTATCTACTGGGACCTCTTTATCATCCAAAAATATCTTCCATAAAAATGTATATCAAAACATTTTTACTATTTACTATAAAATGGGGTAAAGTCATTTACACCATTATTTTACCTTATATGTTTTGAAATTAATCTTTCTGTCATTTTCCAAACAAGGTATTTTATGACTTTTTTGACAAAATTAATGTATGACTTTTTTTTAATTTATACGGTGAGTGTGGATATTTTTTGCTATTATAACATCATAAAATATTCCCAAACAATCTTATTTGAATATTTTCAAAATAAATTTCTTCTTTATAATTATGTGACTCTTAAATGATAAGGAAGTAGAAGGAGATATTTCTCGAAAAAGGTTTTTATTTCATCTATGACAACATCCTTTGATGGATTTAAAGCATATTTGAAGTTGATTTATTATTATACAAAAAATCCATATTGTATTGAAGGTTTTGTGATATGTTTGACTATGGATGATTTATTTTTACACAATTCAAGGTTATAGATAATGTATTGACATTTCATATGCTAGTTTTAATATGAATGTTTATGTTTTGTTTAAACCTTTCCATATTTGGAATTCACTGGACTTAGCAAGTGACAGGTGTAGCCTACTATAGCTCCTCGATGCATCTTTAGGTCTCATGAGACAAACTAGTGTCATGGAACAAGGAATTGAAAAAATCTTATTTGTAGTCTTGGCATTAAGCCTTGACTATGTGGTTATGAATGTATGGAATTATGCATTCCATCATTATGAAAGTGGCTACTGATATTGCATGTGATTATTCGACTATTAGAATATCCATGTGAATAAGTAAATGAAATTATTTGAATTTATCTTTTACATATTATGGGGAAGTTCATGTTTTAATGGATATTGTATTCATCTTAAACATTGAGTTCAATGTTTATGCTTAATTATGAAAGTTTCTACTATATTGTTATCCTTACTGAACATCTGAGCTCACCCCTTTCTATGTTATATTTTACCTTGGATGAGAAATGTATATTATGACTGACCTGTAGGGATAGTTTATTGGATCTTAGTGTTGTCTATGGAAACAATGTTGTTGTGGTTTTCCATTTGACGGTGTAATGTAATCCTTATTAATGTATCTAGTACATACCAGGAAACTAAACTAATTGTCTATTCAAGACATGATATTTTATGATAATGCCAATGATATGTAATATTGCACCGACTCAAGGCCTCTGGGTTCAGGGAGTAATAGTTGGTATTAGAGGAAGTTTAGTACAAACCGTGGAAACTAGATTTAAGTAAACTCTGATTAGAGAACATATCCCTTAGATAGACTTTTACTATTAGTATATAATAACTTCCTAAAATTTTGGTATTGTATAGATTTTGTGAGTTTTCTAATCAATACATCCATGTCTGGGTACGAGCAGGTAGAGGCGGCTCTATCACAGATATACCTAGCGGTAAAACATGATAACACCGCTTTGTGCTAGACTCGAACAGGAACAGGTGCACGTCAATAGGCATTGATTCACTCTTGATTACGACACTACTAGGGGACTCTCTTAGGATAATTCTCATGTTCTTTACAAATCATTATGAATGTTTTATGAGAATATACTTCTTCATGAAAAGCATTTTTTATGATTATGGGTTATATCCATAAACTATTCAATTTATGTTAAGTATTTTACAAGTTTGGAATTATGTATTTTGATTCATAAACTAATCTATTTTATGCCATTGTATACAAATGGCGCATAGTGGAAGGCATGGAAACCATATCAATGCATGCACTCCATATAGGGATTAGCCTCCTACACAAGATAATTATAGTGGAGTTGGTGATACAGCTGGTGTTAATCAGCTTATCACTATATTGGGACAACTTACTCAGGTTATGAATACTAACCTTACCCGTATGGGGAAATCTGATCCGAAACGTGGAGGATCAATGTTAGATTGATTCATGAGGAAACAACCACAAACATTAAATGGAAGTACAAATCATCTAGAAGATGAGAAATGGATAAATTCGTTAGAGAAAAATATTCCTTGCCTTGTGGTGTAACGAAAGGGAAAATGTTTTCATAGAATTTTACTGCCACACTAGAGATGATGATCAATGGTGGTCATTGATTCAAAAAAGGATGATTTTGAAGTATCAAATATGGAATAGAGGGAGTTTAAAGAAATTTTCTTAGAAAAATACTTTACTCATGACCATAGAGTGGTTATGGAAGGAAAATTTATGAGTCTGAGGAAAAAGGAGGATGAGAATGTCACAAAGTATGAAGATAACATTACAAAGTTAGCAAGGAATGATACAAATTATATATATAACCCAAGAAGTAAGATTGATCGTTTCCTTGACGGGTTTGTTATTTATAGTGATGCATCGAAGAAAGTACTTGGTTGTGTCCTTATGAAGAATGATAGAGTTATTGCCTATGCATCATGACAGCTGAAAATTCATGAGAAAAACTATCCTACTCATGATCTTGAGTTAGCAGTTGTAATCTCTTATTTGATGATTTGGAGAAACTATATCTATTGTGAAAAAAGTCTGATTTATACTAATCACAAGATGTTGAAGTATATTATCTCACAGAAGGAACTCAACCTGAGGCAAAGGAGATGGCTTGAACTACACAAATATTATCATTACTTGATAAACTACCACCCGAGGAGGGAAAATAAGGTGGAAAATACTTAGAGCATAAAATATCAAGGGGTTTTGAACCAGATTAGAGTTGAAAGGGATCCAATTTGTAGGGATCAAGTAAATATGGATATGGGAATACCAATGGATGGTGAAACATTAATGATTTTTCAAATGGTTTCCAAACCATCATTACTAGATAGAATAAAAAGTTCTTAATTTGATGATGAGGAGTTTCAAAATAAAATTAAATCTGTGAATGATGGGAGAATGAGTGACTTCATATATAAAAATGGAATTTTGAAATTTGGGAAGAAACATTGTGTTCCCGATATTACTGATCTAAAAAGATAATTTTTGGATGATTCTAATAGCTTCAATTTCTCTATACACCCTGGGAGCACCAAAATGTATATAGATTTGAAGGAACATTTTTGGTGGGACAACATGAATAGGGAGATTGCTGAATTTTTTTCAAAATGTGTGGTTTGTCAACAAGTGAAAGATGGAAGGAAACAGCCTAGAGGATTCATGCAACATCTTCCCATACCTATGTGGAAATGGGATGATATCATTATGTACTTTGTCATGGGGCTATCAATGACTCGTAGAAGGAACGATGAAATATGTTTTATTGTTGATCATCTTACCAAGTCAGCACATTTTCTTACTAAAATATAAGATTTACCACTTGAACGTATATCAAGACTATATATTAATGAAGTTGTGAGACTTAATGGAGTACCCATATCGACTGTTTCTCATCGGGATCCATGTTTTACATCAAGATTCTGGAAAAGTATTCGGAAAGCCCTAGATACTGAACTTCGTTTGTGCACTGACTACCACCCCCAAACTGATGGACAATCAGAACATACTATTCAAACCTTAGAAGACATATTCAGATCATTCTCACTTGACATTCAAGGTATGCAGGATCAATATTTACCTCTGGTAGAAGTTTCCCATAACAATAGCTTCCATTTAAGTATTCATATAGCGCCATATGAAGAATTATACGGAACAATATTTCACGCACCAACCTGTTGGGTTGATGTTGGTGAATGAAAACATGTAGGCCCATAATTTTTTGAGTAAACGATGGAAACGGTGAAGGTAATCCAAACCCACATCAATGTACCTCAAAGTGTGCAGATGAACTCTATTGATAACTAAAGGATGGATTTGGAATTTCAGATAAGAGATCATGTTTTCTTGAAGGTATCTCTATGGAAGAGTGTTATACATTTCAGTAAGGAGGTAAAATCATGTCCCATGTACATTGGAAATTTCTAAATTCTAGAACAAATTGGGGTCGTAGATTACTGTTTGGCAATGAGGCCAAGTCTCTCCAAAGATTACAATGTATTCCATGTATCACTATTGAGACAATACATGCCTGACCCAACGCATGTACTTACCTATGAAGAATTAAAACTGGAACCTGATCAGTCTTATTACAAAGATCCTATCAAGGTTCCTGATACAAGAGAACAAGTGTTGAGAAATAGTACGACTCATCTTGAAAATGTTATATGGAGAAACCATAAGATGGAAGAGGCAACGTGGAAACCCGAGGATCTTATGATGAAGAACCATTGAAATCATTGTATGCAGTAGTATTCTAGAAATTCAGAGGATGAAATTATTTGATGGAGGGTAGAATGTAACTCCCCAATCTTACATGGTACATTTCCCTTTGAATAATGTAATTTTTTGTGTTGTATGCAACTTTGAGATTATAACACATCGCAACCAATCAAACTAGCCATTATGAATAGTAATACCCATTTTTTAAATTTTATAAATTTTATCATTCAAAATGGACCTCATTTATGGATTCTCAATATAAAAATTAGTATAGGGTTAATTTTTTGTTTATTTATGAAAACATTCAATTTTTGATGAATAGTGAAAAAACTGAGTTATTGTTTAAAACCGACATTTTATTTAAATAATTATTTATTTTGTTTAAATTTATTTTAGGTCCAAAAAGATATATAATACCTATATAAGTTCAATTTAATTCATTGGAGTCATTTTATAATAATTTTAGATATATAAAAATTTTATTGAACTTTTTACCGTCTTTTACCCACCTCTTTAGAGCATTTGCAAATTTACATAAAACATAATTTTACCGATTTTGTGTGTTGAATTTCAAAAATATGAGAGGCATGATTGATATCAGTAAGTAAAATTTGGTTCAATGAGATGAAAACAATTTTTTTTAATAGTAACTTTTGACTTTTATTTATCACAGTTAAAAGTAAATAGGGTAATTAAAGGTAAAAATGATATTATTATTACCCTAACACATGTCCTAATTCTAATGGATAAGTTTAATTTGACCAAAAAAACCTTAGGAATAAAATATGATCATTTAAGTCCACTTGGATTAGATTAGGACATTTATTATTTTTTAATTCAAAAAAGAGATAAATGTGTTAAAATAAAAGGTTAATAACTAAACCATTTTTAATATATGGTTACACATAAGATAAATTTGACTATAAATTTTCATTAGAAAGATAAAAATATTTCCTACATAATGGTAGTTTATTTATTTATTTATTTTCATTAAATAATTTAATTTATTTATGACACGATGATGATACTATAATTACATAATTAATGAAATATTAAAATATTTAATATTATAAATATCAAAATAAATGTAATTTGAGACTTTTTGTGAATTAAAATAATTTTATAGGTCAATATGACATGTTAGGGTTTGATAGATGAATTTTTTTAGATGTAATAATGTTGTTATTAATTTATCAAAAACAAAATACCAAATAGTGTCAAAATTCACATTAAAGTGTTTTTAAAACAAATATTATATTATTAATTGTTATTCTATTCCTAAAAATATAAAGTTCGGCCAAAATATTTATATAATGATAGTTTTATTATTAATTAACAACTTGGGGTTCTCTTGGAAGTATATAGTAAGTTTATTAACCATATAATATAAAAATACCAAGAGACAAGGTAAATGTCAAACTATTTAAATAAGAGTTAAATATAAATAATAAGGTTAATATAGTGACCAAAAACTATGTAAAAACTATTGGATGAGTGGTTTTGGACCCATCCACACCTTAAAATTATTTATTTTGAAGCCATTAGAAATCAAAAATGATTTTATTATAAAATAATATTTCAAGCATTTCCTAAGGTGCCCCTCACCCTTCTTATAAAAAGTGCACTCCCCCTTCCGTCAAATTCACACATTCAAAGCCATTTATATTGGAAAAACTCTACCCCAATACCCTCTCAACTGTCCTCCCTTCATCTTCAAGGAATTTCTTTTGTCAGAATACTGACCTCTGGAGACCTTCTGATCAAATCGATAGCAAGAACCTGAAAAACATGTAAATATGCCATCACCTCTTTCAAATTCATTTCTTCTTCCACTTCCTCATTCCTTGTTGTTTATACTCTGAAATAATAACTCCATTAACTTCTATATACTGTGACGTTATTATAAAAATTGTACAACCATATTCATTATTCTATCCAACATTTTAATGTCATGTCTCCATATGTGCGTATGAACGGATTACTGTCTCCACGTCGTGGTGTAATTGTTATTCAATATATTATTATTTTAATGGGTATAATAATGATGTTTAATTGATGTAAATAATAAATATAACAAGATAATGATTCTTTATATATGATATACCATTCAATTATAAATTATTTTAATATCAAAAGAATGATACAAGCGCTCGTGTGTACGTATGAATTACCGTCTCCACGAACATGATGAGATTAATTCCACATCGCAATCCATTCATGAATAATTTTCATTAGATGGTTAAAAATAATGTTTAAATAATTAATATAATTCTGAATATAAATATGATACATCCTATCCATAAAAAAATTACTTATGTTATGAAGCATATATAGGAAAACTAATTAGTTAACACCTGAAATTATGATAATAATAAGATATTATTAACAAATAAATTTTAAAAGATCATATATTATATCATATTAATGTATATTATTCTAGAATAATTTCAAAAAAATTATTTCACCATTATACATGAAGTTAATCAACCCTCGACCAAGGAAAAGTACAAGTTAAGGGTTAATTTTATAATATCTTTATTATCTGAGGTTGTTTTTACGTAAGTATCTACTGGGACCTCTTAATCATCCACATCTATGTTTCGTAGAAATTTATTTCAAAACATTTTTACTACTTACTAGAAAATGGGGTAAATCCATTTATACCATTATTTTACCTTATATGTTTTGAAAGGATTCTTTCCGTAATTTTCCAAAATAGTGCTTTATGTCCATTTTGACAAAATTAAGGTAAGAATGTTTTTTAACTAATACGGTGAGTGCGGCTATTTACAGTCGTTATAACATTGTCAAATCTTCCCATTAAATATTACAAGAATATTTTCAAATTAAATTCCTTCATTATAATTATGTGTCTCTTAAATTATTTCAAAATAGAAAGAGATATTTAATTCAAATGATTCTTATTTCATCTATGTCAACATCCTTTGATGGATTTTATTCTTATTTTAAGTTGATTTATTATGTTACAAAATATACATATTGTATTGAAGGTTCTGTGATATGTTTGACTATGGATGTGATATTTTTACTCTAATCATGGTTATGGATAAAGTATCTACATTTCAAATGCTAGTTTTAATACCAATGGTTATGTTATGATTAATCATTTTCATATGAGGAATGAATTGGACTTAGTAAGTGATGGGTGGAGCCCGATATAGCTCATCTATGAATCGGTAGATCTAATGAGTCAAACTAGTGTCTTGGCACAAGGCCTTGACAAAATGTTATTTGTAGTCTTAGAACAAGGCCTTGGCTATGTGTTTATGAAAGTCTAGAATTTTGCATTCCATCATTATTAAAGTGGATATTGATATTTAATGTGATTTTTAGACTAGTAAAATTTCCATTTGAATAAGTAAATCGAATTATTTGATTTTATCTGTTTGATATTATTCTGATGTTCATGTTTAAAAAGCAATTTTTTTAGTCTTATACATTGCCTTAAATTTTTATGCTTATTTATGAATGTTTCTACAATATTGTTATCCTTACTGAGCATCTGAGCTCACCCCTTTCTATGTTTTATTATTCAAAGAATGTGAAGATGTATATTATGACTGACATGTAGGGATGTTGTATGGGATCTCAGTGTTGTCTATGTAAACAATGTTATTGTAGATTTCAATTTTACGATGTAATGTAAGCCTTATGAATGTATCTAGTACTTACAAGGCTACTAAACTAATGGGTCTTTAAATACTTGATCTTTTGTGAGCATTCCAATGACACATAATAATGAACCAACTCTAGGCTTCGAGGGTCGGTGTGTAACAGTTGGTGTTAGAGGAAGATTTGTACAAAACATGGAAACTAGATTTAGGTAAACTCTGATTAGAGCACATTGACCTAACATAGACTTTGAGGATTAGTATAGAAGAACATTTTAATATTTTGGTATTATAGAGGTTTTGTGATTTTTCCTAGAAATACATCCATGTATGTGTACTAGCAGGTAGAGGCAGCTCTGGAATAGATGTATCTAGGGGTAAAACCTGAAAACACTACATTGAGCTAGACTCGAATAGGAACTGGTGCACGACAATGGGCCTTGCTGCACTCTTGGATTTGACACTCCCGGGGGATATGCTTAGGATAATTCTCATTTTCATTACAAACTGTTATGAAGGTTTTTTGAGTATATACTTCCTTATGTAAAACCTTTTTTATTATTATAGATAATATTCAAAAACTATTCAATTTATGTTATGTATTTTTCAAGTTTGGAATTATTTATTTTGATTCGTAAACTAATCTAGATTATGCCATAGTTTAGAAATGGCGCATAGTGGAAGGAATGGAAACTGTATCAATGCACAGAATACATGTAGGAACTTCCCTCCTATTGAAGATAATTATAGTGGATCTTGTGATACCATTGGTGAAAATCAACTTCTCAATATATTGGGATAACTCACTCAGGTTATTAAAAATAACCTTACCCATTTGGAGCACCCAGATCCGCATCGTGGAGGATCATTGATAGATCTCTTCATGAGGAAAAACCCTCCAATATTCAATGAGGGTAAAAATCCAATAGTAGGTGTGCAATGGATAAATTTTATTGAGAAAATATTCCATGCCTTGGGGAGTAGCAAAATGGAAAACGTTTTCATGGCAGTTTAGAGCCTCCATGGAGATGCTGATCAATAGTGGTCATTGATTCAAAACACAAATGAAGATGATGAAGTATCAAATATTTAATGAAGGGATATTAATGAAATCTTCTTAGAAAAACACTTTCCTCATGACCATCGAGCATAAATGGAAAGACAATTTCTCCGTCTGAGGCAAAAGGAGAATGAGAATGTCTCAAAGTATGAAGCTAAATTTACAAGGTTAGTAAGGCATGCTACAGATTATATACATAACCAAAGAAGTAAGATTGATCATTTCTTTGATGGGTTTTTTATTTATAGTTATGAATAGAAGAAAGGACTGGGTTGTGTCCTTATGCAGAATGATAGTGTTATTGCCTATGCATCACGCCAACTGAAAATTCATGAGTAAAACTATACTACTCATGATCTTGAGTTAGAAACTGGAATCTTTGCTTTAATGATATGGAGAAACTATCTCTATGGTGAAAAATGTCAGATTTATACTGGTCACAAGTGTTTCAATTATATTTTTTCATGTAATGAACTAAACTTGAGGCATAAGAGATGGCTATAACTACTCAAGGATTATGACTGTACATTACACTATAACCCGAGGAAGGAAAATAAGGTGTTAGATAATTTGAGTAGAAAAGATCATGGATTTTGAACAATATGAGAGTTAAAAGGGATCATATTATCATGGATATAGTAAATATGGATAAATAAATTACCAAGGATGGTAAAACATTAATGCTTCTTCAAATGTTTTTCAAACCATCTTTAATAGAAAGGATAAAAAGTTCTCAGGATGATGATGAGGAGTTTCAAAAGAAGATTAATGTTGTGAATGATGGGAGATTGAGTGACTTCGTATATGAAGATGGATTTTTGAAATTTGGGAAGATACTTTATGTTCTTGATATCCATGATATAAAAAGAGAATTGTTGGATGATGCTCATAGCTCCAATTTATCTATACACCTTGGTAGTACCAAAGTGTATAGGGATTTGAAGGAACCTTTTCGGTGTGACAACATGAAGAGGGAGATTTCAAAATTTGTGTAAAGATATATGCTTTTTCAACAAGTGAAAGATGGATGGAAACAGCATGGAGGAGTCATTCAACCGCTTCTCATACCTGAGTGGAAATGGGATGATATCACGATGGACTTTGTCAGGGGGCTACTAATGACTCCTAGAAGGAACGATGCTATATGGGTCATTGTTGATCGTCATACCATGTCAGCACATTTTCATGCTATAAGATAAGATGTAGCACATGAACTTCTAGTAATACTATATATTAATGAAGTTATGAGACTTCATGGAGTACCCCTATCGATTGTTTCTGATCGTGATCCACATTTAACATCATGATTCTGGAAAAGTCTTCAGAAATCCCTAGATACTAAAATTCGTTTGAGCACTGCCTACCACCCCCAAACTAATGGACAATCAGAACGGACTATTAAAACCTTAGAATACATGTTGAGATCAAGCTCACGAGACTTTCAAGGAATGTGGGATCAATATTTACCTATGTTAGAATTTTCCTATTACAATAGCTTCCATGGAAATATTCAGATGATACCATATGAAGCGTTATAAAGAAAGAGATTTCGCACACCAACATGTTGGGATGATGTTGGTGAAAGAAAACTCGTAGGCCCAGAACTTGTTGAGGAAATGGTGGAACATGTGAATGTAATCCAAACCCACATCAAAGTGGCTCGAAGTAGGTAGAAGATCTATGCCAATAACCGATGGAAGGATTTCAAATTTTAGGTAGGAGATCATGTTTTTTGGATGGTATCTCCATGGAAGGGTGTTATAAGTTCTGTTAGGAAAGGAAAATTAAGTCCCAAGTACATCAGACCTTTTGAAACTCTTAATCGAATTGAGTTTGTAGCTTACTGTTTAGTAATGCCACCAAGTCTCTCCAAAGTTCACGATGTATTCCACGTATCACTATTGAGAACATAAATGACTGACCCAATGCATGTACTTACCTATGAGGAATTCGAACTGGAACCCGATATGTCTTATTGCAATGAGCATTTCAAGGTTCTTGATACAATAGATCATGTTTTTAGAAACCGAATGACTCGTCTAGAAAACTTTCTATGGAGAAACCCTAATATAGAAGAGGAAACGTGGTAACACGAGGAACATATGATGAAGAACCACCAAAATATTTTTACGCATTAATATTCTCAAAATTTCAAGGATGAAATTATTTGAAGGAGGGGATAATGTAAGACCCCAATATTTCACGATATGTTTCCCTTTGAATAATGAAAAAGCTTCAGTTGTACGCAACTTCAAGAGTCTAACACATCGCGACCAATCCAACTAGCCGTTATGAATAGTAATACCCACATTTTTAAATTTTATAAATTTTGTCTTTTAAAATGGACTTGAATTTTTGGATTCGGAATTTCGAAATTAGCTTAGGGTGAATTTTTTGTATTTTTCTAGAAACTTTCAATTTTTGCTGAATAGTGTTGAACACTGAGTTAATTTTTAAAACCGACTGTTTATTAAAATAATTATTTTTAATATTTAAATTTATTTTAGGTCAAAATAGATACATAATTATTATATATGTTTAATGTAATTCATTGGAATCAGTTTATAAAACTTGTATATATATATAAAAAAATAAATTTTTACCGTCTTTTACCCACATCCTAGGTGCATTTGGAAATTTAAATAAATCATAATTTTACCACTTCTGTGATATGAATTACAAAAATCTGAGAGACATGGTTGATATCAGTAAGTAAAATTTTGTTGAATGAGATGAAATTTTTTTGGAGAATGGTATCTTTTGGCTTTTATTTACCCCGGTTAAATGTAAATAGAGTAATTAAAGGTAAAAATGATATTATTATTACCCGAACACATGTCCTAATTCTGTGGGATAAGTTTAATTTGACCAAAAACAACCATAGGAATAAAATATGATTATTTTGGTTCACATGGACTAGACTAAGACCTTTATTATTATTTAATTCAAAGAAGAGTTAAAAGTGTTACATTCAACGATTAATAACTAAACCATTTTTTATATAGAGTTACACATAAGATAAATTCGACCAAAAATATTAATTAGAAAGATAAAATCATTTCCTACATAATGGTATTTTATTTATATTTTTTTATACAATAAATAATTTAATTTACTTATGAAACAATTATGATGAAATAATTACCTAATTTATGAAATATTAAAATATTTGATAACAAAAAAATCCAAATAAATGTATTTTCTGACTTTTAATGAATTAAAAAAAATTACCGGTTAATATGACATGTTATGGTTTGTTAGATGAATTTTGTTAGAGGTAATAATGTTCTTATGAATTTAGAAAAAACAAAGTAACAAATAGTGTCAAAATTGACATAAAAGAGTTTTTAAATCTAATATTATATTATTAATTGATATTCTATTCCTAAAAAACTAAGGTATGACCAAAATAGTTATATAATGATTTTTGTATTATTAAATAACCACTTGGGGTTAACTTATATGTATATAGTACGTTTATTAACAATATTATATAATAATACAATGAGAGATGGTCAATGTCAAACTATTTAACTAAGAGTTAAATATAAAAGATAAGGTTAATATAGTGACCCAAACCTATATAAAACATATTCATTGAATGGATTTTGATCCATCCCCACCACAGCCTTTATGAAGTTTATTTTGGATCCATTAAAAAAATAAAATTATTTTATTATAAAATAATATTTCTAGCTTTTCCTAAGCTGCCCCTCACCTCTCTTATAAAATGGGCACTCCCCCTTCCTTCTTATTAACACCTTCAAATGCATTTTTCTAGGATAAAATCTACCCAAATACCCTCTAAACAGTCATCCCATCATCCTAGAGGCCTTAAATCAGCCAGAAATCCATCCTATGGAGCCATTTTGGTCGAATAAAAAAGAAGAACCCGAAGAAGAGGTAAATATTTCATCACATCTTTCAAGTTCCTTTCTTCTTCCACTTTAATATTATTTGTTGTTTCCATTATAAAATATTAAATCCAGTTTTTTCTATATAGTGTGGTTTTATTAAAAATATGGTAAAAAAATATTCATTATTCTATCCTTCCTTTGAATGACATGCCACCATACGTGCGTACGCACGGCTTACCGACTCCATGTCGTGGTTTAATTGTTATTCAATAAAATATTATACTGATGGGTATAATAATGATGTGTAATTGTTTTAAATAATAAATATAACATGAGAATGATTCTATATATATGATATACCGTCCAGTTATATATAATTTTAATATCAACAAAATGATATTGTCCCACGTGCGTACGTACGGATTACAATCTCCACGAATGCGATGAGATTCATTCCCAATCATAATCCATTCAAGACGAATTTAAATTGGATTATTAAGAATAATGTTTAAATACATAATATAATTTTGAATATGAATAAGATACAACCTTTTGATAACAAACACTACATACATAAAAATTCAAATAAAGGAAAAAAATCAGTTAACACCTGAAACAATGATAATACTATGATATTGTTAACAACGTAATGTTAAAAGAACATATAGGAGATAATATTAATGTATATGATTCTAGTATAATTTAATAAAAATTATTTCACCATTATATAGGATGTAAACCTACCCTCAACCAAAGAATAATTCAAGGTAAGGGTTAATTTCACAATCTCTTTATTATCCAAGGTTGTTTTCACGTAAGTATCTACTGGGACCTCTTTATCAACCACATCCACGTTTCATAAAAATTTATTTCAAAACATTTTTACTATTTACTAGACAATCTGGTAAAGTCATTTATACCCTTATTGGATCTTATATGTTTGGAAAGGAATCTTTCCGTCGTTTACCAAATAATGTACTTTATGTCCTTTTCGACAAAATTAAGGTAAGTATTTTTTTATAACTTATATGGGGAGTGATGATATTTTCCTCTATTGTAACATCACTGATGGTTCCCATAGAAGCTTATAAGAATATTTTCAAAATAAATGTATTCTTTATAATTATGTTACTCTTAGATTTTTTCAAAATAGAAAGATATATTTATCTAAATAAGGTTTTGATTTCATCTATATCATCATCATTTTATAGATTTGAAACTTATTTGAAGTTGATTTATTATGATACAAAACTTCCATATTGTATTGAAGGTTTTGGGATATGTTTGACTATGGATGAGTTATTTTTACAACATTCATGGTTATGTATAAAGTATTGACATTTTTTTCTAGTTTTAATATGAATCTTTATGTTATGTTTAAACCTTTTCATATAACGAATTCATTGGATTAGTAAGTGATGGGTGGAGCCCGCTATAGCTCCTTGATGCATCGGTAAGTCTCATGAGAAAAACTTGTGTCTTCACTAAAGGCCTTGAATATGGGATTATGAAAGTCTGGCATTATTCATTCCATCATTATGATAATGGCTATTGATATTTCATGTCATTATTCAACTAGTAGAATATCCAAGTGAATAAGTAAATTGAATTATTTGATTTTATCATATCCATATTATACTGAAGTTCATGTTTAAAAGGATTTTGTTTTATTCTTATACATTGCTTTAAGTTTTTGTGGTTATTTATGAATGTTTCTCCTATATTGTTATCCTTACTGAGCATCTGAACTCATCCCTTTCTTGATTTATTTTTCCCATCATGCGAAGAAGTATATTATGACTGACCTGTAGGGATAGTAAATGGGATATCCGTGTTTTCTATGGAAAAATGTTGTTATAGTTTTCCATTTTACGATGTAATGTAAGCCTTATGAATGTATCTAGTACTTCCAAGGCTACTAAATTAATTGGTCTTTTGAGACTTGGTTTTTGTGGTAATGCCATTGATACGAAATAATGCACCGAGTCTGGTATTCTAGGGTCAGGGCGTTACATGGAATATGATGATTTGAAAACATACACCCTTGGGATGGCATGAGCAGAAACATATATAGGACATAAGAGTTTTACATAATGATAGGTATACCTAACGATTGATATATATATTAATATATTTGTTTTTTTTTTCAGGAAATCTAGTCATGCAGATAATTTGAGGTATGATATGAGTATTATATATACAATAAATTGTACATATGAATATAGTTCTGGTCCATCTGTTTCTTATCATATATTTTAGATTAGTGGATCATTTTTTATAGTAGTAGATCTTGTATTTTCATTCATTTTTGAATCATGTTTTTTATTTCAGTAATGAAACAATTTTTAGCACAATGGCACACATTTTGTCTTTGAGCTTGTGGGTCATGTATTTTGCTTGGGTAGTGGATCATGTAATTCATTAGAGCATTAGAACATTTGTTTTATTAATTCAGCGGACCATGTGTTTTATTATATGAATATATCTTTTTTAAAAGTAGCATATCATGTATTTTAGAGCAGGGGATCAGTACTCTCTTTGAGATATTTTGGTAATGTTGCGTATAATTCAAGGATTGATATGTGTATTCTTTATATTATCAATTGTTCAAATGAATATAATTATCATTCATCTTTTTCTTATTGTATCATTAATTTTGGTGTTAGAGGAACGAGTATATTCCCTTTCATGTATCAATTTATTAAATACTCAAATGGGGGGGTGATCATCTTCTCAACTGCATATTCTTTTTTCTATGAGTTTACTATCGTTAAATACTATTTTTATATGTGTTAAAAAAGCATTAATGTCTTCCAGCCTCTTTTCATGCAGGGATCTGGAGGTTCTGAAGCAGATTTCAGTTGAACCCTTCCTTAGTACCACTTTATGTGTTCAACTACATTACTGTCTTCCTTCCTATATATGTGTTCAACAACATTTTCTTGATTTTCTAGGATTCTATAAACATACACACTGAGAAATATGATGATGATTTAAACATGATCATGGGGGATGGCTCGAGCAGAAACATATATATGGACAAAGGAGTTTTACTAAATAATTGGTATGCCTAATGATTGGTATAAATATTAATATATTTGTATTGTTTTGTAGGGAATATGATGGTTCAGATAATTTGAGGTATGATATGTGTAATCTTTATATTATCAATTATACATATGATTATAGTTCTAATTTATCATTTTCTTATTATATCATTTATTTGGGTTTTATATGTACCAGTACATTGTAATTCATGGTTTCATTTTTTAATTAATCATATTGCGGGTGATTATCTTCTCAACTGCAGTTTCATGGTAAGTGATTTTACTATTGGTAAATACTGGTTCTATATTTATTAAAAAATCACTAATGAATTCCATCATTTTTTAATGCAGGGATTAGGATTTTCGAAGCAGATTTTAGTTGCACCCATTCTTTCTGCCTCTATATGTGTTCACTGCATTACATTTTTCATTCCTCTATATGTGTACAACTGAATTATCACAACTTCTGATGATTCTGTAAACATCCACCCTATGAAATATGATGATTCTGTAAACATGAACCCTGGTATGTCACGATAAATAACATATATTTAGACATATGAGTTTTACTTAATGATCGGTATACCTAAAAATTGGAAGATATATTAAAATATTTGTTTTGTTTTGTAATAAATTTGGTGATTCTATTATTTTGAATAGGGGGAATTACATTATTTTTAATATAAAAATACACACCAATATTCACGTATTCTGTAAATGTTTATATTCTATCAATTCCATGATTTTTTATCAAATGAAATGGCATCTTTTCGTACAGTGGGATAAAAGGGTTTTTTCATTAATTTTGGGTAATGTTCAGGGATTTCTTTGGGTTTTCCTAATATTGTTATGTGTTATGTGTTCCCTTCACTACAATACATCATATGGATTTCTCATGGATCCTCTCAAAGGAATCTCTATGTCGGTGGATGTCCTCACACATTTTACCTATTCCCCCCTTTTCAATTTCAACTATTCTAGGTTTCTGATCTGACATGAAAACTGTGAGTTACGGTTAATCGATGGTATTCTCATATTGAGGTAGAGTCTCTGACTTGGTAATAATATATCGGGGGGATAAAAATTCTTATAAATTTGGATCCGGGTGATAATAAAATATGTATATCTGATTAGTGATTCTTTGTTTTGGGTTATCTATTTCTCAACTCTAGTGGTGATGAAATGTTCTTTTTGTTCTTTACTAAAGGTATTTGGTTTTTTTTTCTACTGGGTTATGCTCGATGAGTTTCATTAGCACAATTCTTGATCATGTGATTTTACTATTTTGATATGTGTATCGTTTAGATATTGGACATGCTTTTCTCCTTATACACATTTCTAGCCCAACATTGTGGGCTTGGCAACTTCCTTATTCCCTTTTTGGCGACCCATGTTGATTTCCCCTTTTTTTTAGTTGTAAGTGTTTTTCTCTATATCTGTTATGATATTTTTTTAATTTTTAATTTATTATATTTATTGATCTATTTTTATAATGGATAAAACCACACTTCCAACTAGAATGTATTCTACTAGAAATGCATCTTTATAAACTAAATAATGGTTTGTTTTTTTAAAATTTTCCGGTACAATTTATCCTAGTACATATAAACTGGTTTTCATTGAAACAAGATGTTTCAATTAATGTTATTTAGTCACAATTCCTATGAATCACTTAAGGTAAAATTATACAATTTTATTGGTCATTAAACTATGATTATGAGGTTCTATAAATTTTTTTAATAATTATGTACAAATTCAACTATTTTGGAAGGAGAACACATGGATGTTCCAGTAGGTAGAATCAATGAATGAGCCTGTTTCATTGAAACTACATGACATATGTTCCATGTTTATTTGTTTTCTCTGATCTATATGTTGTTTTAAACTTACTTTAATGTGTTTACTTTACATATTTGTTCATCATGTTTCTACATCAACTTTCATGCTCTTTTATTTTTCTAATTGACCTATATTCACTCAACGAATGGAATAAATGGATTTTTTGCAGAGGATATCAACCATTTTTCATGGTATCTATCCAATTGTTAATATTATTCCATCCATAATAATCTCTCAAATTTCTCACTTTATTACCATGTAATGTGAGCATAGATGTAAGGGTTTATGTCTAATTTTTTTTAAGGTCCAGGTGATAAGGATAAATCACAAATTCGAGGGAAATTTGTGACTGTTCTTCAAATAATATGAGATGATGATTCAAAGGATTTGTTGGAATTTCCACTAGTATGTAGATGTGTGATTTATAATTTAACTATCGATCTCTTCTCTCCCATTTCTTGATTGTAGGAAGATTATATATTTGAAACATGAATCAGGTTTGCACTCAAGTGGGTAATTTTTTTGTTTTACAACATAAAAAATATTTCTGAAAGGATGTTATTTTTTTCAACAGGAAAATGTGCCTTAGGAATTGACATTACAAAAGTGGGAAAAGGAAAATCCTTCCCTGCTGTTGAAACTCTAAAATTCCATTTTTGACTAATTGACGGGGTCCAATTTTTTAGAAAACATTACGGTGATGTAAACTATCTCTCAATGTGCCAGTGGATGACAACATGCCTGGTATCTGCTTCAATGAATTGAACAGTATGAACTTCACCTTTTTTTTCTATCTGTAGGTAACTATTTATTATATTTAAAGTAGGTTTATGCATGTTGATGTTATTTCATCCATTTCTAGTGTGGGTGATGTACATATACCAAATTTTTTTAATATATATTCTTAATATTGAATCAATTACCTAAAGAAATTTCTTGTCCTGTTTTCACATAGGCAACTATAAACTTTTGATATCAAAGTCTGTATGATTTCTCTGATGTCAAAGTCCATTGTTTTTTCTCAAAGAGATCTTATACTATCATATAGCATGTTATCTATTCACCATTAATACCTAGGCCATGTTCCCATCTTATTCGAGTATTCAAATTAGGTATGAAGTACCCATTTATCAGCAGTATTACCTACATAGATTTAATTTGAAGTCAACAATAGTATGGTTGACTAATGGAACTACAAGTATATGGTTGTTCTACAAGATGACATCAAATAGGAACTCATCATAGATCTGAATAAAGGGTAGGTATATCCATCATACAATGAAAACAAGGAGGAGTTTTCAGTCAAAAACATATTCAATTTAATGTCTAGAAATTCAGTTTTCATAGGTTTCTAAATGTTAAATTTTGTGAAATATGTTCCAAGAATCATATGTTCTATTTTCATATATTATAATATAAAATTTACAATCATATCATTCTTTATATATTGATTCTATTTATTTTTTAACATGTTAATATCTTCTATAGTTTCCGGACGAAGCTTCATCTCCATGTGTTGTTGATTTGGATTCTCCTACTTCAATAAGTGATATCTAAAGATATATTTGTTGATTAGATATTATTAGTTTTTTAGTTGGTGTTATACTGTACTTTTAGGTAGACATCCTCTAACTTCAACTTACTTTTAATGATTGATATAATTCTAAAAATAAAAACATTAATACTTATGTTGTATATTTTGAATTCCCAATGTCCATTTGAATATTATTCTCATTATTGTATTTTAATACTCCCTTCTAAAAATATTTTTTAATTACATATATATTCTCATAGATTTTTTCAACTGTATTTATACAAAAAAAAATTTACTATCATAATGAGGCATCTATATTTTGAATAATTGTATTCTAAAATTATGTATCACTATTTTTTAATTTATATCTATTAAATATTTATGTTATTTATTTTCTTATATATTCTCTTATATGTTTTACTTATATTCTCCATCCTGAATTTGTATGTATTATTTTGTACAGTTATGGTATACTTATGTTTTCTTTTCCTTATATATTCTCACATATTCTCCAATATGTTTTTAATATTCTCGTACATATTCTCCTTTGTTATTTTTTTTTCATTATTTTACTTATATGTATTCAATTTTCTATATTTTATCCTATTGTATAACAATATTAAGTACCACTATTTTTTGTTTTCAATATATTCAATAATCATGTTCTTTATTAACATTGAAATATAGTTTTATCTTCATGAAAATTAACATTGAACGTATTTCCTTGTGAATGCATGGGTGAGTACTAGTTCCCTTAAGTTAAATTATTTTATGGATCAATATTAAGATGATTTTTGTAAATTATGATTTATAAAATTGATATCATAAGTATAGGGAAATTATTTGGTTATTGTGTGATAATGTTTAATTTGGAATATGTTTCATCTTTTGGGGAAAACTATATGCCTACAGAAAATAAAATAATTTTTTATTTCAATTGAGGGGTAATGTTGGAATTTTATTTTGGAACAAAATATATTTTTATTGTGGACATATGGAAATTTTGGTTGTGTATAGAAATAATTATCATATCATAGATAATATGTGATTAGGTTAATTACTTTTCCATAAAAGACATTAAAAGTAGTTGATGTTATTTGGAGATAAATGATCATATTTACTACGGAAATCTATGTGATAAAATTTTTCTATGATTTGGGTTTCAATCTATGTTTGGATTATATTAAATAATTTTAAGGATAATTGTTAATTTTATAGTCTTTGTTTAACTTATGGTACTATTTGATGAATTTTGGAGAATAAGAGTAGTATTTATTTTATGAAATGATTATCCTTTTGGGGTTATCTTATCTCTTACTAACAATATTGGTTTGGGTTAATGTATACTAATTGGGTAAAATGGTTCATCTTTTATGGATCATTTCATTTACTAGAACTTCATTCTAGCGCTTCTAGTGTGACCAAGTCTACTTGAGTACAAACGTTTGGATGAAAGATTATTTTTTGGTTGAATCCTTTTAGTGGGTGAAACTCTACATGAAATGTAAGTATATTTCCATATGTTCTTAGTCAAAATCAAAAAAAAAATCTACAACATAATGAAAGGGAACTCAAAATAAAAAAACATTGTCTGTTCACTTTTCCTATTAGGGAATCAATGAAAATTTAACTTATCAGAAGTTTTTTTTTTGGGGGGTTATCTTTCTCCTAATCCTATTTTCTATCACTCCCCAACAGAACAAGATGTTTAGTTTTTTCTTCTATATCCATGTTTCATTGAATACTATTTTATTTTATCTAGTGTGACCATTATTATTTTCTTAATTTCTTTTAGAGTGATTTTTATTGACTATTTTTCCAATATGGGACATTCAATGATGTTTATGAACCCAATTTAAAAATTACAAGGTCGCTATTTCAAAAGGGGGGAAGGTTGTAACAACCCAAGTATTTATAGAATAATAAATTTGGATTTATATTAATACATATTAATAAGTTATTAATTTAATGTTAAATAGGATGATTTTTCAAATATCATACCCAACATGCCACAATGGGATTCTCCGAAATCTTACATTGGACACAACATTGAGTTATACTGAAAATTAATAGAATAATATTATTATTGTTTTAAATGGTAGTTAATGTCCAGCCAGTGTAATGGTATGATTGAATCATATGAACTAAAATTTGTAATATTGTGTACAAATGCTTAAATTATGGTTCATTTATTATCAAATTTAAATAAAACGGAAATGGAAACCAATTGAATATAATGGATGTGTTTTTATGAAATCATTTTTAAAAAAGAATAACTGTGTTTTCATATCAGTCCATATAGATTTATATTTAATGAGAAATATATGATATATATTTAATGCAATGTTTTAAATTTATCTTATATATTTTCAGGATATTATATAATAATACATTCATTTTTTCAAATAAAAAAAAATTATTTTTCTAAAAATTACGTTTTACGGCAATTTTTTGGAGAACCCTCCTTAAATATAGATTATTACACCTTTATATGTTTCATTTGAAGAAAATAATCATCTTTTTTATAATATGAAAATCAAAATTTACTTTGTAGGAATGTTTTGAATTTTTCTGCTAAAGATCAATTTTTAAATAATACTGAAAATACTGCATTTTATTTCGAAACATCAACTTAATATAATTTATTTTTATAGAATGTTAATACTTTTAAATTTTATTAATGTCTAATTGGATTAAATTTTTATCATTTAATCCAATTTTGGTCATTTTATGTAATTTCACTTTGAAATAGGACTTAAATTCATGTTAATGTTTTGGTATTTTTTTCATCTTAAAAACACACTTTTTGGTTTTGACAACGAGAATTAATTTTAAATTAATTTTTGAAACTAATGTGTTTTGAATTTGGAAAAATTGATTCCATATTGGGAATCATTAGAAATAAAGTGATTAAATATGTTACATTTTTCAGACATTATGAATATTAACTTCAGTATATATTTTATTTATCATGGTTAAAGGGTAAATACAATATATATTGGTAAAAAATAATAATATAATAGTTATAAATTACCCTTACACATCTAATAACAAACTTTTATGAGTTATTCCCCACCATGGTCATTCTTGGGTCGATTTTGGGACCCCATGTAGCCACTTGTAAGTCAAAATGACATTTTATAAAAAATTATTTTAAAGTTAACGAAAAGGTATCCAATACTTATATATTTTTGTAAATCATTTTTTACAATGGGTAATATAATTGATATTTTATACAATAAATAGTGATTATAAAGATAAAATAATTTCCTACATCAGGTTATTTTATTTATAATTTTTAGACATCTAAAAAATTAATTTATTTATGAAACCATGGTGTTGTAGTGGTTACCTTACTAATGAAAGGCTTAAATAAAAGAGATTATAATTATTAAAATAAATTTTTTTTAAAAATATTTATGCCATAAACGAATTTAATGGAAAATTATAACTTTTAAAAATTTATGATTTATACAGATTACATAGATAATGTTTTAAATTTCATTAATGAACCTCTTCTAGTTCTATTGTCATTTTATGGTCAATAGATTAACCAAATATTATGAATATACAAGAAGAAATTGCAATAGTAAAATTAGTTAACTAAGGGTTAAAGCTAAATGATAACGTAAAAATTTGAAACCTAATTTTTCTAAAACACATTGGATGAGATTATTTCTATCTATAGTCATTTTAACTTTGAAATATATCACTTTGGTTATATTAAAATACCAAAATCAATTATTAAAAAAATTATACTTTCAAACTTTCATAACGTTCCCCTCCTCCCTCTTATAAAAGTAAAACACCTCTAACCCTTACTCATACCTCTCATTCCCCCATTTCCTCATCTAAAATAATCCCAAATAATCTCCCAACAACACTCTCTTCCTCCAAGAAGACTTATATTTGGAAAAATTCAATTAAAGAAGGCCTTTTATCTTAAATCTATATTATTTACCCGATTTTAGGTGATGTCTTCTCTCAAGATTATTTCTTTTATTTTACTTCTACAAACCCATAAACTTTATTTATTCAATTATTTTATAAAAAATAGTATTCTCACTGTACTAGTAAGTTTTTATGTTAATTGTTCGAACTACACTTACACAAACCTCCGTCTTTTTTATGTAGAACATATTATTTCTCTGGACGGCAAACTACTACCTCACGAAATGATGATTGTTCAATCTTCTCCTACCACCTATCATGGTGGCAATTATGATAAAACATTAATTATATATGATATTTCTAATATTTATTTTGTATTAATGATTAATTAATTCTCATTTATAACATACCTTTATGCTTTTTAAGTTGTATATATTCGATAATTTAATTTGAGGATGTGCGGACTACTACCCCCTCAAAGTGATATAACATGTTCATGCTATTCTTGGGACCTATAAAGGATACAATTAGTGATCTTATGTAACATATATAATAGGGATATTATTCTATAATTATTATATACCTATTTATCATTTATTCTTCATTCCTTTAAAAAAGAAAAAAACGAATGTAGCATTCATACGTACATATGGCTTACCATCTCCTTGAACGGTGCATTTAATATCTTATATGAAAATGCTATGAAATATTATAAATACATATATAATGGATATATAATATTTATATCATATTTAATTCATTAATATTATTCTTTTGTTAACAAACGTTTGACCACATGGACAAATTGTAAATATAACAAGTTCATTTTTAACTCAAGTTCTGAATGTCGAAAAAATGTCTGATATGAACTAAAATTATTATCTAATAAATATTGCAAGGTAAAAAGTGATATAAAAGGAATAATAAAATTTAAAGAGTTTCATATGAAATTAAAAAATCACTTTTGAATATTATTTAGTAATAAAAATAAACACACGTGACAAGTCGTACTCGAGGTAAGGGACATTGTCTCAATCTCTTTTCATTAAGGCATATTTCATTGATATACAACTACTTATTTTAAACTATGAATAATAAAACCCTTGGACTATTATTTTCATTCAAATGAAATATTTTTTATATGATATATTTTACAGAACAACAAAATATATTTATTAATGTATGTGACAACACTGACCTCCCAGTAAATGTAAACGTAATTTGTTATATGGATTCCACTATATGCCTTAATTTTTTCAAAATGAAATTTAATACATTATTTCCCATTTTGGTGGTTTTGGTATTAAAAATGTTTTCTGAATTGGATTGTGTATATCAATATATTTAAATGATTTCATTTTATTCCAAATGACATGTTATTATAGAAATTGTTTTTTTTTTGAAATATTTTTTGTGTTACGAATTTTTAACAGTATTGGGAAATTTGACTGGTGGTTACGCGATATACCAAATTAAGGGTGGTTCTATGGTAAACCAAGTATGTGTGGTTACGTTATAACATCCAATTATTTGGTTATGGAAGTTGGCCATATGGTTATTCCATTTTGTGATATGTGTGGATGTTGACCGTATGTTTATTCCATTTCATTTTGTGTTTGTCCCGAGTTACCTTTATATGCTATATGTTGCATTCTATGGGTTTTATGGTATTTTTTTGTTAAAATTTGTGGATAATCAAAGAGATTAGATTTAGTGAAGTCTTTTGGGTACTTTTATAATGTTAAAAGTGTTACTTTATGATTTAGTATTCATGGTTTACATGTTGTTTTCAAAACTCACAGTTTTCCTTCTTCTTGTATCCCTTACTGAGATTTTTACAAACATCCTTAGTTTCTTAAATATTTTCATATGAAATAAAGTGTAATAGATTCACGGATTGGATGAAGGAAATATCATGCTATTTAAAACATGAAAGTTGAAAAATTTCATTTTATTACAGTTTTTATTTTATGAAAAAATGGATATCAGGTAGATGTGTCTACATGTAATATTGAATTTGTTAGTTATATGTTATGACCTAATTATCTAATGTTGAAAACCTGAAAATATCCTTAATGTGAAATATTCACTTAATTCATGATTATTTAATGTTTAAGGTTGCATCCTTACACTGACAATCCAATTTTCCTTCTACCAGACACCCAATATTTTAAAAACCTTCTCTGATATCATTTTGTCTCAAACCAACCAAGGTCAACCCTAACCCAGTCACCCAAGCTAGTCTGCAACTTGTTCTGAGGGGAATTCCTGATCCCACCAGGATAGAAACATATTCTGGAAATCAAGACATACAAGTGGGAAAAATTGAAGCCCAAAACAAACTACCAAGACCATATGAACAAATAAAACTGATATCAAACGAAAAAAAGTAAACAAATAGTTCTGAATAAATAAAAAATAAGATTAGATACATGAAAAAACAAAAAGAAATCTAGAATAAAAAAATGAAACAAACACTCAAGGTGCCTCCATGTCTCCCTATGGGTCACTCTTTATTCAAAAACCAAACATCGCCAAGGTGACCATACTTATTCTAGAATCTACAACAGAAACTAAAAACAAGAATCACTATAGGCATAAGTATTAAAAATAATTAGTTATGCCTTGCTAATTCTATTCCCAGTTCACATCCCTTAAATATAGAAAACACTTATTGGAAGGTTTCAACTAAAATATATCAATATATTTTTTTTCAATCATTTAATTTTAAAAAACAAACACATATAATCCATTACCCTCTTTATTTCATATATGGATGAAAGGAAGGAGAAAAATAAAAAAAAAGTAAAGATTATTTTCCTAACACTGAGAAAGGGATGGATGATTATAAATTTAAAAAAAATCAAGAAAACAATTTACATAAAATGAAGTTGACAATTCACCAAAAAGGCACCAAAACCAAGCATAGGACCACGATTCCACAATGTTAGGGTAATGACACTATGGGTACCGGTAACATAGGAACACTTGACCACCTTGGAACTCCGAGGTGCACTAAAACATACTATAAATCTTAATAATACCAAAGGAATTCCTACTCTTGAAGACATCATAACTCCCTAACATCTAACCATATCCCAAAATTTTTAATTTTATGGGGCCAATCCTATAACAATAATAACTAAAATAACCCCTACTATGGTCCACTAGCAATGCATAATATAACATGTGTAGAAATCATTCTCTATAAACCTCTTTTCTATGGTATGTTCCCATATATATTTTTAAAAGGGGGTGTGCCTTATCATTTCAATAAAAACTCACATTTATATATAGAACCGCACACACTACACAATCTGGCACCCCCAAGCACCACATGTGTAGACCCTTGCCATAAATAATTATCATACAAGGGATGTACCATACCGAGAACACTCCCATATGATAATCTCAAAATGAGTAAAGTGACCCTCCTCTACTAGGTTTTTCAAAAGGAACCATCTAATTAATATTTCAAATTTTCCTCGCATAATTTTCCCATGCTAAACTACTTTTTAAAGAATCTCACACACAAAAAATCATTTAGAAAGAACCCAATAAACACCCCTTTGAATATCAAAACAATTTGTAAACCCATTAAGAAAATGTATTTGAGAAACCCACACACATTTACATCACCATCCATTCATTATAAAATATTATTTACTTTCAAAGGCTAACCATACAATATTATAAACACTTGTCATGCACAAGGAATAAAACAATTTCATGCCATTCAAATATATAGAGGATCATACCTTATTTCACATCAAAAATTTATTCTAAAAACAGTATATCACTAACAATGCTAAAATAAATATGTAAAAATAATGAAATCAATAATTCCATAATTTAAAGGGTGATGAAAAGGTATCGTACCTCAATGTCGAAACCATTTCGAACCATCTAATTCAAACCAATAACTAATCATGTACAAACACATCCACAATATAGTGCACAATCATGGAATTTATCGACACACAATAAGAACAAAATTATGAAACAAGAATCAGTGTGGAGAGGAAAAGAACCCAAACAATTTAATACCAGGGAATCAACGATATTACCACAACCCAAAAATAAAGTATCAACAAAACTGTGGATGAAGAACATCACCTTGGACCATGGAAGAAACCTTGAAAACATACCAAGTAAATATTTCGTACCAAATAATTGTCCACACTACTAATAATATGATATAAAATAGAACGAAAATAATGAAATTCTGTTAAATGAGTGCGTGAAAAAAAATCATCATGAATGGTTGTGGTGAACCAAATCATGTGGAAAGTCCAAATACACCCCGCGAATAATGGCGGGTGGTCCAAAGCATTCCGAACCTCTTTGACTTTGGAAAATATTTTAGGAATAGAATTGATTAAGATCTGAGGAAGACTTCTCACACTCGGTGATTTTTTCGGGATGGAGCAGCGAGGGTCTAGTGCATTGTGGCTGATCGTGCGCGCATGAGGGGGTGCTTAGGGGATGCTGCACAAAAGGAAAATAGAGTGGAAGGGTATTGTGTTGGAGAAGGGTCGATATAAGGGAGATCTACGGTGCCGGAGAAGGTGATGGGGAGTAGAAGATGGCCAAAAAGGGATCCCAAGGTCCTGGCGTTGGTGCACAAGCCACGAAGACGGTCCCTGGCAGACACACAATGGTTAGAGGCCAGAATGCAGGCCGTGACTGGACAACACATGGGAGGAGGATCCACGACTGTTAGTGTCATGAAAACATAGGGGAGGATGAGGCTAGGAGATATCCTAATAACATAAGAGAGGAGGAGGATGGATGGCGTAGGGGTTGAAGAGTCGCGGCAGGCTTGTGTGCAGCGTGCAGTGACACAGGGTTCGGGGGGGCTACGGCGCTGCATGGAGAATGGAGGGGGAACATATGGTTTAATAATAATAATAATTAGCATAATAATAATAATAATGACAATAATAAGTATAATAATAACAATAATAACAAAAACAATATTCTTATACATAATAATATACGAACATTATTGTAAATACAATGATTTTTTTAATTTCATGAATTGTGAATTTTGGATGTTGAATCTATCATTCATGGGCATGTGATTATAATTGAATGAAATTTAGTTGACCCTTCAAAAGAAAATGTAATTATAGAGTGGATGATACAAACTAGTTTTATATAAATCCTTAAATTTTTTGTCTTAGTTAGGAACTACCACTGTTTTTTTCAAGAATTTATAATGGATATATATAATTATAACTATGTTAACACAAAAAGGGGTAAAAAGTTATATATAAAAATGATAGGATTGATTTTTGGAGCTCAATACGAGGTTAACCAATCAACATGTACTCACTCTACCAAAAAGCGGTAAATGTCTTTAAATATAAAACAATTCTTCAAACAAATGTGTACTATACTCATGAAAAAGTATAAAGTGATATCGTACTCCACACATTAGTTTATGATCAAGGAGATGAAATACCGACATCATGATATGGATCTAGAGGCTTTGATTTTTTTTGAAAATATAGTGATACTACCTCTATGGAAATATATGTGACATGTATTCTGATCACAAATGACTAAATAATATACTCACTAAAAATTAGCTCAATCTGAATATAATTAGATTATATGAGACAATAAAAAACTAAAATTTCTCTATTAAATACCATATTGTTATAGAAAAAAGGGTAGCTGATAATTAGAGAATAATGGAACCTTCCACATTATCTATGATGTGGACTAAGAAAGACCCTATCATCAATGAAATCTAAAGAATAGATCTAGAAATCATAATTTTGTGGTACAAATCATAATATTCCCATATTATTTATTTAACATATCTCCAAGAGATGATCAGAGAGGCACAAAGTGATGATCTTGAGCTATGAATGATGGTGAATTTAATAATGGAATGGATTATTAATGATATTCAAATTAATGATGATTGTTGGATTCAGTTTGGAACTAGGATCTGGGTCCCTTCACTACAAAATATAATAAATGTTTTAATGGAAAATACATATAACTAATCAATTTCCATCAATACTATAGTAACATTATGTATTTTGATCTTTTATCACACTTCTGGTTGGGCAATACGAAGAAAGAGTGTGATGTATATCATAAGGTGTTTCTAAGTCGACTTGATAAATAAAAGGGATGGAAGTAATCATGGAATGATACAACCATTTTATATTTTAACATGGAAATAATATAATTAAACTATGTTCATTTTCATCAGTATCCCAAAAATATAAAAAAATATATACAATTCAATATTGGTTGTGGTGGATCAAATCACCAAGACTTCCTTATTTCCGAGCTATTGGGGAATATTTTTCACTTGAGAAAATTTTGATGTTATATTTTATGGAATAGGTGTGGCTTCAGGGAGTTCCGTATTGAATAATTTATAATATTTATCCAATGTTAAAATATAAATTTTTATTAATTATATAAAATTTTTTGAGTAGGTATTGAATTTCAGAATGGAATGTCACCCCCAAACTGATGGTCAACCAATAATTAATATTTAGACCCTCAATTAAATTTTTAGGTACAAATAAATGGAATTTAATGGTGTATTGGATCAACATATCCCACTGGTCAATTTCTCATAAATTTTTTTTCAACTAGTGTATTTTATGGGTAAAAATAATGTTATGTATGGGATGTGATGTAGAACTCTAACTTGTTGGGATGATGTTGGTGAATGAAAGATACTTGAACCATATCATATGCAATAGATGATGGAGATGGTTCAATTCAACCAAAAAAAATAAAATATTCTCAGAGAAGGAAAAGGAGATACGTTGACATTAATTGAAGGGCCTCAGAGTTCGATGATGGAGGAAAAGACTTCCTCATAATTTCCCCATGAATGATATTCATATAGTTTGAAAAGAATGGGATGATAAGTCCAATGTGCATTAGCCTCTTGGATATACATGATCATGTAGAATTAGTGTCCTACTGGTATCCAAATACATCAAATATGTCACACATTCATGGCGTGTTCCATGTATATCTCCTATATAATTCGAAACTTTACCACTCCCATGTATTAAATATAAAGGTGGTAATATTAGTTAATAACCACTCGTATGAATTGTAGTTTTTAATGATGTTTCACTATAGAGAGAAAGTCATACACAAAAAGATGACTCACAATGTCAAAGTGTTCTTGAGGATCCATATGTAAGGAGAGGTGTAATGTGATCTATATGTACATATGGAGGATAAATACCCTCGCATGTTATCACCTTATTATGAAAAATTAAATTTTGAGGCTGAAATTACAAAATGGTGAGGAATATAATGATCCATAATTTTATCAATGTAATTTACCTTAATATATTGATGTAATAAATTATAAAATACATAAATCTCACTAATAACATATTAAAAACATTATTATAATACATTAAAAACAAATTAAGTAGTGTTTTTCAAAATTAAGGAACCTATACAAAGGGAATAGTAATATGAGAATTGAAATATTTTTATGAACATTTAAAATAGTAATAAAAATAATACATTAATAAAGGAACATATTAATGTATAAATAAAATTTATTTATATTCTGAATGATAATATTATATAATTAAATCCTGATAGAATTAAATATATTTTTTAAATTGACAATCTTAATGTCATTATTTTTGTAAAATGTAAATGATTATTTAAAATTTTAAATAAATATAATTATTTAGAAGAAAAATTATTTTTATTAAATAAATTATTAAATTTATATAATTTTGAATCGTAATAATTATATATTGTTATGAGACCCTAAACATCTTTTTAAAATAGTAATAAAATAAATAATAATATTAATGTTGAAATATTTTTTAATAAATGAAGATTCTATTTATAAATTAATTTTCTCATATTTATATAATAAATTTCATAAAATGGATTATAATTATGAAATATTAACTTTATAAATTTTTTATGGTGAGTTTTTTCTAATTTTCTTAGATATTTGAATTTTTTGAATAGTGAAATATGATAATTTATGATTTAAGAAAAATACCTGAATTTTTTAGTCCTGGAAAAAGTATTGAAGTCTAAGAACCCATTATCTCAACACATGATTAATTAAATATAATATTTATTCATATGAATCCACACTATTGATAGACTTGAGCCAAAATATTGAAAAATTAATCTAATAATTAATGAATACCCCTCTACTCACCCATATATACCACCCCTCAAAATATATTCTCCTCAAACCTTATATAACTTTTATGTTATTACAATTATTAAACATTCCATGACAATGAATATTACCCATGAATAGAACTTTTGGTCATAACAATTTACCAAACCCAAGTTCTATAATGAGGTTCTAAAAGAGATAACATTGCAGTGGTAAAACCCACAATCCTTATCCTTAAATATCATTTCTATTAGTAGCCTATCCTCACCACCCCTATTAAAAAGGAATGATAGATCCAATATAATATATAAACTAGTATCATATTGGTTTTTTGAAAAAACCATCATCAAATCTCTTCTATTATCCTTCTACTATAAAAATTAAAACATTGTCTGTGATGTGTTAATTCACCACCTTCATGGATGATGAGTTTTCATTTTCCTTTAACACCTTAAATGATGGTCATAATACCATTATTATGTTAAAAATCAATTTTAATATCTATATAATAAATTTTTTAATATTCTAAAACTAATTTATATACCCAATATTGAATAAATTGAAATTAGTTTGTGATGGATGAAACCCAAAAAATTAAGCAATCACTTATCAGTAACGATTTATGAAATGAATCATCCAATTAAAAGAAATAAAAATGATATATCAGACCAATTAAACATCATGAATTTAATTAATATCATATTATTCTACTTTTGGGGAACTATTATGGTGTAAAAATAACTTATATAATTACATTCAAGTAATCTGACCCTCAAACCATGAAAATGAACGCTCCCAGAATGACGATATTGAACTCCATAACTCATAAAAATGGCTGTTAATGAGGAAATAAATTTATAATAATTCTAATAAATTTATTGTATATTTATAGTTATGTATGTAATGAATCCATTTTGATTATCTAGGTTATTATGTACAATTGAATAAAACAATCATGTTTAAGCTACGAGGATTCTAAAAACAAATTATCTTTCTTTAGGATATTCTTATTTCATGCCAAATTTTAGTATGGATATTCCTTTATTTTTACATAAATATATTTTTAGATTTTATCCCTTTTTATTTCATATATACACTTGTTTCAAATCTTATTTTATGATAAATACAATAATTTTCCAAATGATCATTAAAAAACACATTTTGGATCCTCTCGAGTTCTTTATTCATTAATAAAGAATAAGGAATATTAATATCAATTTTTCCAATTTTTCAATTATTAACAACACTTTTGTTCATTATTGATTACATACTCATTAAAACTATTCCATTTCATGGGTTTCATAAGGATGTTTTTTGATATATATTCTATGTAGCGATCATGATTATGTAAATTTTATGGTTGGACCAGTAAGCCTGAAACATTTTATCCCTTTAATTAATTAGATAATGTGTTGTATCTCATGAAATTTTGTGTATTAATCATGAATATTATGATTTCTTTTTTACAAATACGGTGTTATGTTTATTCACTTTTGTAATGAATTAACATGATATTAGCTTAATTCACAACTCTATGAGGTATCTAACCACAACTACATGGTGTTTAATTTTTATGAATTTCCATATTCCAATATATTATCAAGTGTTTAAACTAATTATCATAATGATGATACTATTATAATGAAATTACGATAATTATCACTCTCACCCATTATGTATGGATTTATATCCTTTATTTGTCCTCTTACTGGGATTTTATTTATCCCCATTTTTTTGATTATTCTAATGTCATTTCACGTGATAAAGAAAAATAAGTATATTAAAAGGATAATTATAGGTATTAAAATAAATTAGTATGTTTTATTATGTACATGTTATTTAACATCATAATATTTCCATGACAATAAACTTTTAGATCCTAGTTTTGTAATGATCTTATGATGTTTTCATTAAAATGATGTTACTCATATGTAATATAATTCCGTGTTTCCTTATATATAGATTTAAAAATCGAAAAAATATTGTCATAAATAGATTTTATATATATATAAATTATTTATTAACTATGTTTATTGATTTTTTTTGGGATGGAATGAAGGGGATAAAATAACAAAAAATTCATCCACTATATGAATAACCCCACCTGAATTATTTCTATACATTCAATGAAAAGGCCTAAATTTTATAAGTTAATTAATTGTATCATTACTATTTTTTGGAAATTTAAATAATACATGTATTTATACAATTCCAATAATAAGATTATGAATTTATTAATTGATTGTGATTTATATCTATCCACACAATACCATTACCTTACTATGAGGTGTATAGTACAAAATATAAAATGATATATTATATAAAATAAAACAAATACTTTATATCATGTGATATTTTGGATTCCTTGAGCTCTGGATGATATTGTTCATGAAAATATTCTCTGTAATTATTTTTTTTGAATATATGGTCTCACATTCTATTTGAAAGTTTATTTCATGGTTGTTTAATCTTAAAATAATAGATGACTATAAAGTGTTCTGTCCATTAAAAATTATTTTTTATATAGAAACCATTAAAAACTAACAAATTTTTTTTAAATTAATTAAATTTTTGATAAACAAATAAAATGGTGTGGAAAAATATTATAATGAAAACCTTCTAAAGGATCACCAAATAAATAGATCATAATACCCATGTTTACCTTTACGGTTCCAATTTTACATCATCATTTATTGAAATTATACTAAATTTTGAATAAAATATTTCATAATAACAATAAGAGAAATATTGTTTTCGACGAACAAATCTACAAAGAGTGAATTCTTGATATTATTTCCCTTAAGAGTGTTAATTAAATTTTCAAGCATGAATTGTTATGAGATCTAGATTTGGATGTATATATGAGAAATATTTACATAATCAATTCATCAAATAGTTCATATTCAATCAAATTTACTGTTTAATGTAAATAATTTTTATAAGATTATATATCATTACATTTGGATGGGAAAAAACTATAAAAAAATATGGACTCTTTCATCCCCACTTAAATTTAATTGATAAAAACTTATCAGAAAAAATGAAATTGAAATAATAGTGGACTAGGTGGAATTAACATTTTAAGAGAAACTTCTAATGTATGGAAATTTATTAACAATATTAATATTTGGTTCATTCAATACACTGTAATGATATATACAATATTTTCATTTCAATATTTAGAAATTATTTTTATTAAGAATCAGATGATTGATATTAAACACAATTTTTATTCCCCATTGAATCAGGTTTTTGATTCTAATAATGTATATACAAAAAAGTTACCATACATTTTTGACGTTTATAAATTTCTAACAAACAATATCAAAAATTTTATAAAAAAAATTTATTTGTTTTCAATTGTATTTTAATGAAAACATTTTTATGATTTAGTGGTGTTTAGATATCCTCATTACCACATTATGAGTAAAAATAGTGGGAAGAAGTGGAATATTAATTTCTATTAATGGATTTGGATTATGCTATATATAATAATATTTAAAAATAAAAATGTATATATAGATAGATTACTTATATCAAACAATATTTGCACAATTTTCGGAAAATTTTCATCACAATGATTGTGGACATTAAATATTTTAATTTAATAAATATAAATTATTTTATAAACAAATAAAATTACAAAATTGGAATTTCATAAGAAAATTAAATTTTTATATAAAAAATTTATTAATAGATTAATTATTTTAATTTTTCAAACCCAACTAAGACCATCATCTTTCCATATATTCAAAAGATAATGTACAATGGTTTTGAATTTTTTGAGTATAATACATAGTTTTAGAATATACAGAATCATCATGATGTGGTGATCCCATATAATTTTTTTATTTTTTTATTTCACAATGATCATGGCTAGTTTGTCTGTTTACTTCTTATTTAGTTACATTTATTATCATTTAATATACTATTTATTTTTTAAATTTTATTTCAATTTTTATCGACTGCATAATTGGTCATTTTAGTATAGATGACATAGAGGTTATTTCCCACTATTTTATATCCCCGAATATTATTCTTATGAAGAGAACGAATGAATCATAAACAATATTCATGGATATACTATATGTATAAAAAATTTGTGTAGAAAATAATTTAATTCTATAGGAGAAATGATTATTTTAAATGACTTGGGATTCTAAATTTAAAACTATATTGGTCCACAGTATGGAATATAAACACTTTATAGAGTCTATTTTTGTAGTTCAGGGGAACTAAATTTTTTGATACAAATAAAAAAATGATTTATAGGTGATTATCCTCTTAGGTTGTGTTTAATGGTCATTTTAATGAGATGATTGTTATTTATTTTATTTGTCATGTTTACTAGATAATCATATAATTACCTTATGTTTCTAACCAATATAAATAACAATCTGGTGAGGGATCCATTTTCTATCAATCGAAATGTGAGTATCATGTGAATACATTTATGAACACCCCATTTGGGGTATATCCACATATTTATATACACCCATTTCTGGAATAACATAGAAAAGAGGAGAAAACAAGCTTGAATTATCTTGATACATTCTTTGAGTGACATGTTTATCATTTATGAAATGTAGTAATCAATTCCATGTCAATATTTGAGATGGTGTTCACGAAATGGATGAATGTTCATTTATTAATTTAAAATCAACACACTTCTTCAAAAATAAGAATAAAATTTCCAAAATTTAGAATAAAAAAACTCTGATTGTCTTGATACATTGAAAAAACGATCCATACGTTCTTTTAATAATTTTAAAATAAACTATGCATCAATAAAACATATGGTGTGTTTAGTTTTACATAATGTATGTTTTGTTTTAAAAATTCAGTGTCAAATTCTAAAAAAGTGTTGAAATCACAAATCATTAAAAATATTATATTTTGGTATTGATAAATTAAAAATTGATCCATAATTATTTTTAATATTTATGAATAAATTACACATAAATTACACACATGTTGCATTAGATTTGACTGAATGTGATTGATTTTATTTAATAATGATATTTTAGTTCTAAAAAAGAATTAAATTATTAATACCTTAAATAAAGTAACTAATTATGGTAATTATGTAGAAAAATCATCCATATGTTATCTGGTATGTATATACAATAACCAAACATTAATCTCAAAAAAAAAATTTCCTAGAATGATTGAAGGTGAGTGTAAATATTTAAAGATAAAATTTTAATTCAAAACATATTTTACATATTAAAAACAAATAAAACTAACATATATTGTATTTCTACTCATGGAAAATTATTTTTAAGTCATTTATAACATTGTGGAATTAACCATACATCATTATAACACACAATGTTCCCTATAGGATTGAAAGTGTGTGTCATAATATATAATCAACATTTATGTTTCAAACACATACCATATACTCAAAAAAAAGATGTTATTAAATTTTAATGATACATTAATAATATGATACTTATATAAATTGAGATTTGTAGGAATTAACTGTACCACAATCTGACACATGATGAACATGATAAACTCAATGTTCATGAATTTTTTAAAGTAATATTCTAGTTCAAAACAACTATCATTCATTGAAATCACAAAACAAACACTAATTTTTTTTAAACAATGCTAAAAATAACAATAAATATTTTTATGTGAGTAGAAATATAACACATGTCAATCAAACACATCATTTTTTTGATATGACTTAACATTTGTGTTTTTACATTAAGATAAGAATTTAAGATCAAAACACTTTTAACTAAATGAAAAATAATAAAAAAACTAATCATAATTCCTTGATACATTATGAAAATTATAAATAAGACATTTTTAACATTTAATAATTTACAAAAATGTCCATATAACTCATGATGTTTTCAATATGAATTAATATTCATTTTATTATATAAAAATTTTATTTTAGTTCACAACCAGAATCAAAGACCCAAAATTGTGAAATAATTCACCTATAGTTTTGTTTTATTCCTATAATTATCCAATAATCGTCTCTTATATACTAAAAATAATTTCATGTTATTAGATCACATGGCTCACCCAATATTAGAAAAATTGTTTGCATTCAATTAAAAAGTGATATTTTAGGTCAAAATATCATTCACCATCTAATTTCCAAGATGGAAATAATTAATTATCTTGTATCAAAAAATTGTCAACATATCATTTATATCATATAAGAACATGTTCCAGGTAAATACATTTAATATCCCCAATGTTTTTAATTATAAATACCCAACTTCTTTAATAAATTATATATATTATTAAGGAGAAATCGAATCATTAAATAAAAATAACCATATTAATTTCCATGAAATACATTGTAATATTACAATTAATATCTTCCATATTAAGAATATCTAATCAATCTATCTTACACGGACCATAGATCCTTAGATCCAATGAAATAAAAATATTTTCAAAATATTATATTACCATCACATGTAATGTTATCAAATTCCCGTTGTGCACAAATTTATGTCACACCTACTAAAATCAACTCATAATGGACTTAATGGGACTCTTGAATTTCTCAAATCATAAACCATTTGGTATATATTTCTTTTATTAAATCATGTGCCCTCAAAAATTAAATTTTTAATAATTTTTAATATTTTATAAGGATCTATGAGCCCTAGAATCCTATGTTATTTTAGAGTCTGAATCCAAAAATATTATTTAAAATATTCCAAATAATCTCATGAGTATAATGGGTTTATAATTATTTAATGATTAAATTTACCCATAAAAATATATATAATCAATTAAATAATAAGTTTTTGATCATTATGAAATTCAACAATGCTAAAACTATACCCTTCTATTAACATATCGTCGTAGGAAAGTATCCCTAGAAATCTTGATTGAATAAATCATGCCACTGTATTAAAACCTTAAACACTAAATATCTTTCCTTCTAGGATACCTCTCTCAATAGAGATAATATTTGGGTCATTAGTAAACATTAAATAGACTATTTTATCACACAAGTTTCTTGTAGGAGTGTACCCTCAACAGAAGTTATAACATTCCATACACTAACCATGTTTCCATCCTTGCACATTTATCGGGGTCATCATATATAAACTAAAACAATATAATTCTTTTCGAACTAATATATGAAAATAATGATATATAATAATAGCATGCATAAAAAATATATCACATAAACAAAATCGATGCTAAAAAAAATGCACAGAACAAGGAAATTAGTCAACGATATGAAATTCCATACAAATAAAATTATATATATATATATGTAATTTGAACCTATGTTCCATAAAAAAATTCAAGAACACACATAAAAAAATCATAAATCACATATAAACATCATGAAAATCACATAAGGGGAATTTATTCAATTGTAATAGAAAAATATAATATCCCAATTATTGGAATCCTTAAGCTCTATTATACAGTGTTGACCAGACACAATCATAGTTCCACTTCCCATGATAAAACCATGCAATATCTTGTCTAATCAATCCCTTCTCAAGGAAAATGGATAAAAAATTCACTGAATCTTCTTCAGAAACCATGTTGTAACATCCCAACCCAAATCATTAGGTTCGAGTTGGAATTCCACATGACCTCTTGCTTTCTTCTGCAAATATAATAGATTGTCAAATAGAAGCAGAGGTATATGTTTGATAGTTGGGAGACTATAAACTCTATATCATGTCACCAATAAAAAAATTAATTATAATATCCTCATAATGAGTAAAAAATGAAGTTAACCATTAGAGAAAAATATGACATACATTTTATATAAAAATGATATCCCAAAGTGGAAATATATCTTGGAAATGAAAGAAAATAATAAATAAATAGACTTCGGGGTCCTCCAGTATCTATCATTATCTTGACTGGATCTATACACCACCTTATCTAGCATCCACCAAAGGGTATTTCACTTCATCGGTTCTCACATAAAATCTATAAACACAATAAAATTAGTCAGTATGTTGTGAGGACAAGACTCAATAGAAAAACACAAATGTGTTCTTAACTTCAGTGCTCAAGTAGAAAATTTTTATTCCATTGTAATAATTAATTTGGAAAACATAAATACAAAATAGTAAACCAAGAATTAGTGTGTGAACTAAGATATCCAAAATAATTATACCTTTATTTGATCAATTTAGGAATGAAATAATTTAATGTACCAAAGATATTTGACCAACAAATGGCCCCAAAAATCAATCTCTAAATGGACCAACACATGAACCTCAGAATCCCTCCCTGAATAGACTAGTTCATGGTGCTCAAAAAAAACTATAAGTGTCACTAAGAGTATGTTCTTATAATATACTATTAATTATTCTCCCATATATCTTAGTAATAAAAAATCCCACAATGTTTCAACAACCTCAGGGTATCGTGTGTACATACAACCAGATTTCATCTATCCATCAAGAGTATTATGTCAGTCAGGTACTCATAATAGTAATATAAAGTATAAAAATCATGTAGGATACCAAGTATGCATTGAACATGGAAAATCAATTAATCCTAATGTGCATTGATAAAATAGATCAATTTTTACCCATTACCCCACCTTATACTAATCTCCTTCATCACTAATATAGAAAAATAGTGCGCTCCCCTCTAATTGATAAATATTTCATCATATTCCCCATATCTAATGACCCAAAAAACCACCAATAAATGTATTAATATAAAAATGATGAGGAGAAATGAATTTATCTTATCATATTTCATCATGAGAAATCTTTTTGAAAATATAAAATCAAAAAAAATCAAACATAGAAATGGATACATCAATTTCATTCATGTAATCCCAACATTTCTTAGGGGATACTCATGAACATACATGAAATAAAAATAATTAATATTATTAAATAAATGAGAGAATAAATTTAATAAGGAAATATATATAAATAATATCTCAATACTTAATCAATTTCCTATACATATCTTTCACACTGGGTTATACAAACACACACCATTATACACGAAAATAAAAAACATAGAGAATAAGCTAATGTCAAGAAACTAATGGATCAATCATATCAATGTCATCGGTAATAACAAACCACCCAATATGATTTGGTGTATTGATTGTAAAACTCAATAGTAGAGAATTCATCATTATATGACTTATTATTTTAGTTTCATGCACATCTATATTAGAAGTTTTTTTATAGTTCCAATTTCCAAAACATACTATTTTATTTCCTGATGAAATAATGCACAATATGTTATAATATATTCTATATTCTATAGAATTTTAAAATTATCATTAAGGAAGACATATTCAATTGAAATATTATCCACAACATAAATTAGAAAAGCATATTCGATAATTTATATCTCATAATCCTTCAATAACAAACATTTCTTTTTATATATTTTATCTCGTAAAAAACTGTAAAATAAACCTTTAGAATTTCAGAATTATTTTCTAATAATTTGATATATTTTTCACATGATGATAGTTATATTTATATGGTTTTCATATATATCATCTTGCAACATTCCAAGAAAATAAACCTTTAATAATTATATAATGATGATTTGTATCCACAACTTATACTTTCATAATATGATGTAATTAACTTTTAATTGATCCCGGATATTTATTTTTGAAAATTCAAATACTTTTCCACTAATAATTTAAATCATTTACCATTTTTAAATTTCAAAAAAATACCCCATGATAATTAATTGAAATTATATTTGATAATTTCATGAAATATTTTTTTTAATTCAACGAAATTATCCCTTTTTTATATTTAATTTTATATTTATATATTTTTTAAAAAATTATCCATTAATAATTAACTTTTGATAATTTATGAATTATCAATTGATAAATAATTACAATTAACCCTTTATTATTTAAAATTTATATCATTTTTAAAACCTCATTATTATCTTTTAAAATTCACAGGAATATCTTTTGATAATTTTTTTAAAAATACAATTTTAAAATTTTTTATAAATAAAATATCAAATTTTATTTAATTGTAATTAAATAAAACTTGTCCATAGACAAATATTTAATATACTATATTATCATTCAATAATTTATTATCATAATTAAAGAATAAAAAAAGAAAAAACTATACTGATAAAGTCAGAAATGATAACCATGAGAAGTATCCCTCTTGTGTTTGATCGATTGATAATCTCTTGACGAATCCCATGAAGGGTGGTTTTGGGATCAACTAGACCCAAATCAACCAAAATCAATTCTGGTATAGTTCTGATATTAATAACCAATAAATCATAGCATTGGAAACCTGAATTGAAACACCTATTTTAATTTGGGATTAAATTGATAATTTATTAAATAGAATTGAATAGTTAATACAGAATAAATAATTCAATTTTAATATAATTCCAAAAATTAATAAATAAAATAGATATGAATCAAAAAAAGGAAAAAATGTATATTAATGAACTGAAAAGCACCAACCAGGATAGGCGGCCCATATGTGACCAGATTTATCAATGAAGGCATCACCAAAGACATTCATGGGTGTATAGAGATAATTAAAAAACATTGAAATTGACCAATATCTATGTCAGAATAGATTTTCTTTTTATAAACCCAAAATAACGTCATTTAAAACCTTAAATTAAAACACATATTTTAATACATTATTCCACCTAATATTGATGACATGGTGTTTAATTCTTCCACATTAATGCCTTTATAATTTAAGCAGTTTAAAATTTTTAATTATCATGATTTTTAATTCAAGTGGAAAAAAATGGAGGTTTTCCGTTTGGACTATAAGGTTTTTTATAATATTAATTTTCAAATAATTAAACTAATATAATGATATATATAATCATTAAAAAGCTATCACCCACCCACTGTGCGATTTTACCAAACACACATATTGCATAAAATATATGTCACACCTAGAATAAACCAAGAATCTCAAACAAAAATGTTGTCTCATATTTTTCATATGATTCACCATTTTGAAGAAATTAAATTTTTTGGGAAAAATCTAGTAAAAATATTACATAAGATTCCATTGCATATGATGTGACCAAATACCAAATGTGAACAAACGTTATGTCACTGATTAAGAAAAATGAATAATTAAATGAAGATAATTTCATATATTATAAAAATATAATTGAATGATATGATCAATGATAATTTCATGTAATAATAATGGTATGATTTAATGAAATGGAAATTGATAATTATTTTGAATTAAAAAGGACAATTATAAAAACTGTGAGAAATATTTTTATAGAATTTTTAAAGGATAAAAACAAAACATTATGAAAGGATAAATTTTCGAAAAAAATTATCAATTGATAAGAGTGAAGGACTAATTTTTATGAAAAAATTAATATAAAATAAATATATAAACAATCTAATAATAATTAAATGGGAATTATCATGCTATAGTGAGATTTAATTATCACATGATAATTATAAAATTCTCAAGGATAATATTATTGTGTATTTAAAATAATATATATAGAATACTACATGTTTTTTAGAAGTAATTTTGAGATATATATTCGCAAATGTGGTTTTTTAATTTCCCTTGAAGATAATATTACTAGTGAATGAGACAACCCAAATGAAAATTTGAAAATTATCATAGAGAGAAAAGTATTATTTCATGTAATAATTTAATTTTTCGTTAAATAAAATAGCTAAAGTTTTTAGGAAAAAATAAATACCATGATTTTTTATGTGTTGGTAACAATGATAATAATTAATGTGAATAGTTTTTCATGACATTTTTGGTTCACCCTCTTACATTCGAACTACATAAGGTTGTTTAATCATTTTATTTTTATTGATTACATCTTGGTATGAATTTCATTTCATTTGATAATTCAGTATATGGGTGATTGGAATAGTTTTTGGTGTGTATTTGTTTCCCAGTATGAGACATATTTGTAATAAATTCCTTATATTTGGGATCTTGAAAAAAAATGAGATACTTATTTATTTGTCAGAATATTTGATATTCAGATTGAATGTGATCACATAAGGGTTTGTGTGTAGACCATGTAATGAACCAAAATATTATCAATCAAAATTTATTTGTTATAATTATTCAGTATAGTATATATTGCATAATATCAAATAATTAAATCAATACCGAAATTATAAAGGAATAATGAATGAAATAAGACATGTTTTCTGAAATTAAGGAACTTATAGAGATTGAATAGTAACATAACCATTGTTTTAGTAATATGAACCTTAGGAATTGTAGTCTGGATAATAAAATAGTAATCTCACCTAGGAATATATAAATAAAATTTGGTTATATTTTACATATTTTAAATACTTATATCATTCAATATCTAAATAAATTTTTAAAAAATAATAATTTAAGGTTGTGTATTTATGGGAAACATAAAGATTATTTAGAACATCATAATCAATATATTTATTTAAATAATTTTATAAAATAGATTCATAAATTAATAAATTTTGTTTTATGAAGATCAAATAATTTAATGAGGAGTTCATTATTTTATAAATGTTTCATAAAATTAGATAAAATTTTAAAATCATTAATTTTTTTAATAAATAATTATTTTAATTAATGTTTTAAATTATAATATAGAGAAACAAATTTTCATAAAATGGACTCCAATTTGAAAATATACCTGTCAAAAAATTGTTGGTTTTAATTTTAAGAATTTTTCTCAAATTGTTGATTTTCTTTTGAATATTGAAAAGTGGTAATTTACGGTATTTAACATTTTTTGTAAAAAATGACTTTTTGAGTCATTATTAAGTTACAGATGATGTATGTGGACATTATCTAGAAATAAAATTCTCTAGATACTGTATTTAGTCACAACAATCAATACTATTCATAGTCTATAGGAAAAATAATAATCAAATGAAAAAAATTATCAGAAAACACCCTCTTCACCCTTATTAATACCACTTTCACGACCTCTTCTACTCACACAATCTAGGATTTGAATAATTTAAAAATTATAAAAAATCATCTTCCAATGCCACTCCCCCTATTTTCATTAACCTTTGGTCAAAATCAATGATAATACCCAATTTCCTAGTGAGGTTCTTAAGGAGAAGAAGTTCAAGAGGTGACATCCTCTTTGTTTCTCTTTTTATCTCTTTTCAATTTCATTAACATTATTATGCATACCTCACTACCCCTATACCAATGTGACATGATAAATCTTGTATCATATATAAACTATAATTTTATTATGTCAAATATATATCGACCTTCAATTCTCTTCTCTTCCACTATTATTCAAAAAATGAAAACATTATCTCGAATAAGCTAATTCACCAACTTCATTGAAGATGTTTTATGGATTTCTAATTCCACCATCAAGGATCATAATAAAAACATTATATTTCATAAAACAAATATTAAAATGTACAGTAAAAATTATTTACTATTCTAGAAACATTATATATACATAAATGTTAAATAATAAAACAATAACTCTTTTTTATGATCAAATAAATGAGAAAAAAAGTCTAAATGATTATCATCAATGTTTCATCAAAATAAAAAAACTCATATATGGAAATAAAATGATATTTAAGAACATTTATTCATTTTAATCTTCATTAATAACATATAATCTCATCTTTGGATAACTATTCCCATTTTATATGATCTCTCGTGCATAAATATATGTGATCTAATCATGAAAACCAATGAAAAAAATACTCTCGAATGAAGGAAGTGAATCTAATAACTCATGAAGAAATTCCATAAATGATAATCAAAAAATTATTCAAAATAAAATACATTTACAAAAGGTTTTGAATTAAGAAATGGATTTAATTTGATCATACAGGAAAATAATTACAAGTAGATAACTACTTTAGATAAATTGTATGGGATTCGTTATGAACTATAATTTTCCCTTTCAGTTAAACAACACATATAATTTAGTTGCTGAATAAGTTCATAAAACACTCGTAAATAAGTAATAGTATTCTCTCCAAATAATCAATTTCTAGTTGGTTTATGATTTATTTCACATTACCCAAATGAAATTATTTATAAATCTTATATACTCCTTCTAAATTCCATGTTTGTGTTACAATAATATGTACCTATAACAATTATACATTCATTAATTGTGAAATTAATTTTTTATAATTTTACCTTCTCAATCACCCCTTATAATTAAGCCCTAGAAAATTGAAAATACCAAATTTATTCCCATATTCAAGTACACTCCATAATTATTTTATTCCACCGTAATTTTTATAAAATCACTCATTTTATCATCAAATTATTTCATTAATCATTTATAGTTTTATAGATTCAATTATCAATTTTTCCTAATTAAATTATTTTTAATTTTTTTCCTAAAACTACACAATTGTATCTCATTTATATTTTTTAAAACAATATATTTACCCATTTTCACATTAGTTTGAAATTAATAATCATGATCTATTCATATTTTTACTTATTAAATTCCATGCATGTTTTAAATTCATTCCATCAATGACACATTTATTGTGTTCTTATTTTTTATGCTTTATGAAAATATTGTTATACCTGTTTATTTATTTGGTTTCCCATTTTGGTGTTATTATTATTTACCATAAACTTCAATAAATTCAAAAGGCACAATTGAATTAAATCATCCTTTCATGTTTTTATTAAAAATCTTTGGCAAGAAAAAAATTTATAATCCCTCTTTAGGTTTTTTATTTTTTCAATGATCATAAAATGTATTTTTGGAAAAAAAATGGTCTAATGAGAACTTGATTTATAATAAACTATGTAGTGTTGAGATCCCTATCTAAAAAAATTAAGCTAATTAAATCCATGAAAAAATTTTAGATAAATTTCAATGATAGTTCCACATTACCTCTCCACTAACCCATTTTGATAAGGGGATAAATAATTAGAAAAAAGTTGATTATATCCTTGTGAATTGAAAATGTAATACCTCAAAATTCTAAAATAATTTTATTTTATTCAAACTAATTTTATGACATGAAACCCATTTATTAAAAAATAATACAAAAAACTAAGACACTAAAATATATATTTATTAGAAATTCAATCAATATAATATCATTAAATTCTTGCAACACTATGGTAGATTTTATTACACTGAATAATGAATTTTTTTGATAGCTTCCATTGTAGACAACCATGATTTTTTTTTCAAATAGTATTGATATTATAATTTAAAATTAATATTATCAGCAATTCAAAAAAATTTAGGTATAATAAGATTAAATAAATTGAAAAATATGTGGTTGAATTCATTTTTTACAAATTAATTTTAAATTAAAATAAAAACCCAAAAAATATTTAGAATATGTTTTTAAAAGAAAACAATTTTTATTCTACCAATGGAGGTTTATAATAATTAATTTAATTAATAACTATTATTAAATGATATTAAGGAAATTTATTTATTACATATTCAATAAAATGTAATGACAATTGTCCAAAATGTTTTAAAGGAGTAATATAAGTGAAAATCCAAATTTATTTATAAGAATTCTATTTTTTATAAAGGTGGTTTATGATTTATTTTAATTGCTCACTTGTTTTATAACAAACTAGTATCCTACAAATGATTTTTCTTGTTATAATAATTTAATTAGTAATTTTCATATACTCATAATTTTATTTTATCCTTTTGAGAGATCAAATATAAGATGAAAAGAAAATGAGGCCTATCCCCGTTGGTCAGAACTCAACAAGTTCATCCATGTGACCAGAGATCAAATAAGGGTAGAGACATAGTTCGAGGTTATTGTAGTAGTACTAAAGTTGGTACTCTTCAGTAATGTAACATCCAGAATAATTCATCCATCTGGGACATTGGGCCACCAGACTGGTCCTCATGTACTACAAGGCCTTTAGGCAACCCGTGGCCTTTAGCCATGTTGTCTCTCAAGGCCTTTGGGCCACCTAAAGGCCATCATGCCACCCCAAGAACATTAGGTGACATGAAATTGCAGATAAAAAATTAATTTTACAGTGGACCAGAATCCGGATGAAGATTCAGAGTAGACACATTCACCGATTTAGGGCTAACAAAAATTTGATGACAAAGAGGGTATAAAATTTCCAACAGTACTACGCATATGCAACTTTGAACATGATAGCTATCCAACCAGCTTTGCGAAGGTGGAGTGAGGATATCATGACATTCTCTAGGGAGGTTCAGTTACAAGTTTTATTTTCTTGTTGAATCCTCTATGACATAAGGTTCATGTAATTGTAACTTATGCCTTCAGGACTTATAACGGTTCCACTGCACCTTATAAAAGGTGTATTTTCATAAATAAAAAAATGGAGGCCTTCAATCCATTCAAGAAATTCAAGTATAAAAAAATAAGATTGAATTATATAATATACATAAAACCCAACTAAATCTTGAATGTTTTTTCATAAAATGATTTAATAACCATTAAATCATTTAATGTACAAAAATTATATGTGTGGTTGATATGGTTTTGATTGATTCCCAAAAAATGTTTCATAGAAAGGCAAAAAATTAAACCTAAATTTCTAGATAAAATATTTGAGTCATGATGGAAATATTGTAGAGTATCTCTAAAATAGAATTTGATGAATCCTTGAATAATCTCACTAGATGTATGTTAATACAAAATTATATTCATTAGTAGAGGAGTTGTATAATATTATCTAAAGTACCCATAAAGGATTAATTAATAATAAAATATAATATAAAATATTGGTTGATAGAATTCATATATAGGAGAGGAGAGGTGAAATAAATTAGTGTGCGTAGATTATTTTAAATTTGATTCAAAATAATCTCCATCATCAAATAATGAAAAAATAAAAAGAAGCCTAATAGATCTAAATATTTAGAAGGTGACTGTTGATAAAACAATAACAAATATTCATGTATTGAGATATTATAACCTATTTATATCTATGATTTAGTTCACATTTGAGAATTATAAGATGACGAAGATGAAAAGAATACAAACCTATAAAAAAATTCTTCATTATTAATGAATATATTTATAAAATAGGGCTGTCAAATAGAATGTTAAAATTTATGTAGAATATTTTTTTGCGTAAAACATTAAGGTGATTTATGGAAAACTGTTTTGTTTAATAATACAAAATATAATAAAAAATTGTTAGTATGAACATCATTGTCTACATCACCAGACATTATTTGAGGCTCCTAATAAACTCTATGTCGTTCAATTGAATAGTGGATGTTTCCTAAAAGGGAATATCTTTAAACTATGTTTCAATTATATGAATGAACTGTAAGAATATATCTAATGGTGATATGTGGAATATTGGATAAAATAATGATGAATCCTTATTAGTGACAACAATTACTATTTTGAATAGAAAAACCATAAATAAAATTCATGACCTCCAACTAATTATCCATATGAATTGAAAAACCTTGTTTGAAATATTAAACTATATGAGTATTTGAATTTTTTAAGTTTAAGCTATAATGTAGTTTGAGTGATTAAAATTAAATATAACCTATATTATAATATTTATCAATTATATTAATATATATATATATACTAAATTTGTATCTGTTTTTATATATTAAACTATATTCATAATTTAAAACATGAATTTTGAGTTTTTATAGTATACAAAGTTGATGTTTGAGCACATACAATTAAAGATAAAAAATATTAATCATATATTCAGGATCTCAATAACTTAATATATATTGAAACACCTTCAAGGTATGAGGGTTGATTGTATACAGATTATGGATGTGATCAAAATGGAAAACGATGATGAATCCAAAATATATTTTTCTATTTTCCTGGAATTTCTGAATAATGTTTTTAATAATATGGAATTATTTTGAGACCGTGAAATCTGACGGCATGCGATTCTGAGGCCTGGAGTGCCCGAAATGATCCGTTAAATATTTGTTAAGCTTTAATTAGCACATGTAAGTAGTTTTCCAGAAAAAAGTGGAATAACTCTTAATTATTTTCTGGGATTATAAATCTAAGGGCACCGTTGTGTTTCTAATGGCGGTTTTACCCAAGGCGCAACTTTAGTTTTGTCGGCACAGGCCTCCGGTGAGAAAACCCGAAAATGGAATAACCGTAAAAAAATAATTAAATAACGATATTTTATTTTCCAAATTCTTATAAATCAAAAATGGTAAACTCAGATTAAAAATATGAGACCATCTTTGATCTCATGAGGGTATAATTTCTTTAGGTAGATACTTACATCAGTCAGCACGGGCCACCAGTGAATGTCCGTTTTTGGCCGTAAATAAAATAATTAAGTGACAATTATTATTTTATAAAATACATTACTTCTAAGTGGTAACTTAGGTTGGAAATCTGAGAGTACCATTGGGTTCGTTAGGACGTGTTTCACATAGGTAGAGTTTATCCTCTACTGGCGGGGGTCAAGGGTGACTATTAATAATTTTCTGAACATTATTTTGTAGAATTTTAGTAAACACACTAGTGGTGTTCTCTAACTTTTGAACTAGTGCATGGATTAAAAATATGAGGCCACTGTTGAATATGTAGTTATAGCATTCTATTAAGGGAGGATTTACATTGACCAAATTAGGTCCAAAAAAATATTATGTTTTATGACATAAAAAAAGAAAATAAATAAAATAATTTTATTATATTATTTCATTTCCTCTAATGGACAGGTAAAGGGAGTGGGGCATATGATGTGTCAAACCAATAAATGGCTTGACCTTCCTTCCCTATGTAATAAAATCCTCGGAAAATTTGAATGGTTACTAATTAATGAGACCCATTAAACTCAAACTTCATTACATACCCTCCCCCTCTCCTATATATATGGATCATTGGTAAGGTATCAGCACAGCTTCACCAAGCAATGAAGTGATGAAGGAGCGCTGGTATGGTGAGGACCCGACCCCAGAATACCAAGAGTCAGTTCCTTATGAACATGATCTGTCATTTAATAAGTAGAACTATGCACTAAAAAACACACATCACGTCCCATACAGAGGATCGAGTTCGGTACGGGCTCTTGGAAACTGGTAACCTTAGAAATGTTTCATCTGATAGAAGCTGTTACCTGAAAAATTTTAATTCAAAATGAAGGGTCCACATAAGAATGCCCAGTATGGGGTTGAAAATAAACTTTTGAAAACATTATTTAAAAACATAACCCAAAGAAAATTCTCTTATAGAAAACTTTAAAACATGTAGCATGACATTAAAGTTCTTAACTAAGATTTTATAGGCATACATGAATAAATTAGGACATTATCAAAAGTGTTAGTAATGGATATCCTGAAAAAATATTACATATGAGCTTAAACACAAATTAAAACAATAGGAGTAATAATTAATCATAGTTTCACATGAAAGAAATAAGTTCAATTTCATATTTTGGACAATATTTTACCTGAATTATACCCCAAACTTTTGCTTGTGACATAAATATGAACATTATAAGAACATGAGTATAATAGGGATATCATCTTGAAAAGAACTTGTAACATGACATGAATATGTGGCTTCAACATTTCATTTAGACATTCATGAACATATCAACAAGGTCCATCCCCAAGGTGTCATAATATAATTACCACGGATATTCACCAAGGTATCGTAAAACTTGTCATCTCTAGAGATTAATTTTTTACCCAATGCATAGGAGAACTATCAGGGCACACCGTTAAATATGTCTTTACTTTCATGTGAGTCACAAAAATCAATACTTTACTTAAAGGGGGTTTTATATTCCATATGTCCCATAACATCTTGAATAATTCATTCATAGTTGGTCATAGTAGTTGAATTTACATATCGTATAAGTGAGACATGCATTTAGATGATTAAAAACCAAACTAACAATCATATGACCATTATTAAAAGGAAATAAGAAAGGAAGATTATGGAACATACAATGAAACCTATGGTACTGAATGGACATAAACTAGAATTTATTCATGCATGTTTGTTCTTGAAAACCTGAAATTTTATCATCCAATTAATTAAAAAGGTGAACAAAAAACTCAAGTTGGGTTTGGAGCTTGAACATGCTAAGACATTCAATATTGTTAATCCTTTGCATAAAACTGAATAATGTCCATGATAGAAATCTTGAATCATCACCATAAGAAACATCATTTAAAATATGGAAAAACAAATAATTTACTATTAAATGTGGATGAAATTTTTGTTTCACATCCTATTTCTTATGTTTTAACACTCTACCCAAACTCGAGACATAATGTGTAAAGACCTCCGAACTTGGTATAATAATGGTTCATGCATCAATCAAGGTATATGTATATAACTACATTCATAGTAGAGGAGTGGCACATCCATGTGCATTAACACCCTAAAGGTATAAGTTAAAAATGTATTATATAGGGTAGGATATGTATTTAGTCATGAAATTTTTTGTTTTAAAAAAACATCCCATATAATTATATTAAAACTGAACACATATAACATTTACCATATATATAAATATATATATACATTTTAAAGATAATGGATTGGGTGTTCAAGTGACTATACAAAAAAAATATAGAGGGTAAGTCCACTCCTATATATATATATAAACAAAGTACTCATGAACAAAAATGTACATATATAAATATATAGCATGTCTTAAGGTTTGATAAACATTTAATAAATTATAAATATACCAAGGTTTTCAAATTTAAGGATTTAGGTTCGGTTATAAGAAGAGTCTCTACAAACCCTTAAAGATATTTAAAATATAAGGTTTTATGGACATATATATATATGTAGATATATATAACTCAACACCACACACCAATGCATAATACTCCTTACGTCCATTACACCATTTGAACACCCAAAACCCGAACAAATATATAAAATTTTCCAAATATATTTGTATTTACGTTTTTTTGAAAACATGCATATGTTAACATGTTTGACGTAGGAACATTTATACAAAAACCTTCATATATATAACAAAATTAGAAAGGCCATGCCCATTCATACTTATAACTGATGTATATACATATAACCAAATTTATATATGTATCTTGGAAACAGTAAAACGAGGAAAGGTATAATCCTTACGTTCTTTATTCCATTTCATCCCCAGAGAACCCGAAAGCCTAGGCTCAACGTTTAATAATGTTTGGACTAAACCGTAAGGTTATAAGTATATACATTCTGAAAATATAATTATATATACTCTCAAAGAAGCAAGACAAGGAAAAAATAAACCCTTACCATTAAAACACGGAGAAAGAATACTTGAGGGAGATTGGCCGAGGTTTTCTGGAGACTAGAATGGGGAAGAAGAACTGAGAGTTCTTGGTTATTTATATAAAATATCTTATGCACCACCTTCCACACTAAATGCACCAACTTGCATTTAAATTCAATGGAGGGTGTCGTTCTTGATGAGAAAGAGGATACATGGGGGTCCCCGACGGATATAGGTGCAGTAAGAATCATGGTGTAGGGTTACTAATGTAACCCATGTGTGGAGGAGAAGATGATGAAATAGTTAGGGGAAAAGATGGGGAAAAATAGACGACCCATATCGATCCCATCGTCAATCCAAGGGGTGAGACACGTCCATGTTTTTTAAAAGTAAACGGGTGGCTTAGATCGTGCGCGATGCGATCTAACTGTCCAGATCGCATTTCACCAGAAAATTTGCTTCCCACATAGAAACGGAGCACGGTTTTTTCCTCCCTTATAACCTCGAGCCTCCCATCGAGTGTTCAAAAAAAAACAACACCCATGAAGGGGTCCCTATACAAGGGCTCCCGCCCGTAGGCCTTGGCCTGCCCCGCGAAGGCCTCCCGCCCGCACTAGTGTACCTAGGTGCTCCTGCTCGCTATCGATCTCCCTTCGGGGAACCTCTGCCTGAGCTCAGGTCATCCTTGGCTAGGGGATGAGGATCAGGCTTAGCCAAACCGTGTGAGTTTCCTCCCTCGACCCTAGCCAAAAGGGATGGCCCTAGTGGGCCAATTGTTTTTTAAAAACTACCATAAAATTTTTTTAAATAAGATAAAAACAAACCATTCATTAAATTTATATTCTTAAACATTAATGAATACAAACTAAACTATGTATTAGTTAAAATTATTTCTAAAATTACAAACACTAATCCTTTTTATAGGAACAAATTATAAAAATATTTTAATAAAACTATATGAGATCTTTTGTGCTAGTATAATATAAAAATTAATTCAATAAAAACATAATATAATTTGAAGAAATTTAAACATAGTTTATAACATTATTTAAGAAAATAAAAAATGGTTACATTTTATTTGAAATATTCTCAACATTTTGAATTCCCTAATTCTTTTCAAAATCACTTAAGGGTGGAACGATGTTTTAAACCATATCCCTTTAGAGGATATAAAAGATGTTTTAATTATAACATTAATCATAAGTCAATTATTTGGAAACTAATTAATATTTAATTATGTTCAATTAACCTAACTAGGACCAATGTTTATAATTATAACTATTGGATTTTAACAATCACTAGATCAATAGTCGAAAAAGGGTCCTGTAAAATCAAACCCCACGGTGTCCTAAAACTCAAAAGGTAGAAGATAGTGCTTCCCATTCTGTTGATGCTCATCATGGTTTTCATGATCACAATGGTGATGTTTTTTTCGTTAGTTGACTCGAAGGATCTCCTTAACTTACTGGGCCTCATTGTGGATATTGTGGATCTTCCCGTAGTTCTAATAGGGTTTTTAATAGATATTTTTGGTTTCAATGTTTACCATTTTCATCTCATATTATTGTAGACACTACGTTGTTCTTAATTATATAAAGAGCCTTATGTTTGTCCTTTAAATTTTTTTGGTTAAAAGGACTTTAACAAAGCTAATGCATAGTATCATCATTATATGATACCCATAATTCGGCGTGTTGCAGCTATGCCAGACCCTTTGTAGATGGATCTGGCCCAACAAGAGGTGACAGACGACAGCGAACCATGAACCGAAGGGAATGGTACGAGTGGTTTCATTGGAAACCAGTTGTGGGAAAAAAGAACACCAACCCACATTCATGTTGGGATTCTTCTCAAACGATTTGAGGTAGGGGGATATTTCATTTGTGAATCTGTGATTCCCTCGTCCCCATTCGTGAAATTATACGAAGGACACAGGTCAACCGACTAATGGGTTTAATGGTGATTATTTCTTCTTTGAGGAAATGTTGTTTGCAGGAAATCTTGTGGGGTTTATCTTTTTGTTTAATTCAATTGTTATTAAACCCTTAATACCCCCTTGAGTTACATGATAATGAGGATTGATCAGCCCAAATGATCCCGACCCAAACCCTCCGCTATATTTTTGTTACATCCTTGTGCTTCCATGGATGATCGGAAGACCAACGACACCAATCGAAAATGTGGTGTTTAGAGCATCAACACACAACGCAAGAGGATGATGTGACACAAAGCTGTGACGGTCATCAAGGTGGTCGCACCGGTCGGCCATGGAGGAGGCATGGCTTGCTATCGCTCACCACCAATGGACAAAGAGTGTTTCATCTCATCATCCACGACAACAGGAGGAGAGGTCGGCCGACACATCAACCGACCATGATAGAGCCAGCAGAGCGAAGACGGGGAGCGCGGCCAGTGGCACGCCCTCACCGCAGCAAGGCCACACCCGGCGATGGCTACTGCAGGAGCAGGAGGCTTCCGGTCTGACCTATGACCGATAGACGATGAGTGCACCTGTGGCTCAATAGGCGACAATGCCACAGCCTGTCCGCCATGGCACGGAGGACCCGTTGTGCAATGTGCTGCCATGTTGGGTCACCCCTTTGAGATTACCCACTGACGTGGCCCCACACCACATTATCCCTGCCCAGACTCATCGTGCCCAAGTTTCCCTAGAGGTCCACAAATCTAGGCAGGTGGCACTGCTGGGTTGGTCCAGTGGGCCAACCCTCCGCTCAGCGGGCCGACATTCAACTCAGCGGGCCGACCCACTGCTCAGCGGACCGAATAGCGGCCCAGCGGCCAACCTCTAGCCCAACCAAGTTGGGCCGAGAACATCGGTCCAGGATGAACCAGTTCGGGTCGAACCACATAGACCCGGGTTGACCCATTCAGAAACAGGTCGGGCTGGTTCGACCGAGGGGGACCGGACCAGGACCCAGTACTGACTTGTTACAAAAAACATGCCTTATCGTCTCAACCAGATGTCGGTTTTATGAACAGTCAGAAGCGTCAGGATTATAAGTAATATAATATTCTTTTGATATAATCCACATGAGTTTTGGAGAATTTGTGGGTATGGATGGGTTGGATAGATTACAAATCCCACTGGGCCCTCGACACTAAAACGCTCGTATCTTGCATACATTGCATCTGATTTGGGAGGTATTTGTGGATTTGGGACCCTCTTGATGGGACATATCTTTTTCCATACCTTATGGTGACATATATGGATACCATGATACGACGAGTGTATTTATGGGCAGTTCTCCCATGCTCACTACGTACGGAACCCTATGACTGGTAGAGACGTGATGACAGCTGACATTTTGACTCAGAGTGACTTAACAGCCATGGTATGAGATGGGTAGGAGTACCTCAGAAGGAGATGGTGTGGAGTGTCCATGATATGTGATGGGAAGGAGTACCTCAGTAGGCAACAGTGGGGGAGGGAGGCTCTGTGTTACCCAACAGACCAATGGTACATGATTGGGAGGAGTACCTCAGCACGTCAAGGTTAATGGGATGTGGCTCTATGTGAATCGGCAGGCCAAATGAAGTTGTTAGTGGAGGAGTTCTCTTGCAGACAATGAATTAGACAATGTTATAAACCCTCTATCCTTGACCTGATGTGATACCAGGTGTGAGATTAATTTTTTTGTGTACATTTTCTTCATGCATTTTGGTATTCCTTTGTGGAACTCTAGGAGACTTACAATTGTCTCTAAGTCCCTACTGGTTATTTTTATACTCACCCAAGCACGGGCTATGCCTGTACCTTGTTGTGTCTTGTAAAAATGATGAGCTACTGGGCAGAGGCTTGAGGGAGCCAGTACTAGGTGGTGCACAGAGGAGAGAGGTGGACACGAATTGATGAGGAGGAGATCTTCGCCTAAAATTCAGGTATGATACGTGGAATATGACTAAGTAGCTATTTTACCTTTTTCATTTGTATTGCTCTTTTCAGTTGTATCTGTACTATTCTGTCGTAATTTTTCTTTATGTTGGGATTTTATTCTAGCCCCTTTTGCTTTCAATTCTCCTTTTACTACAACAGTTTATTTCATAGTTTCTTTTTGTTGTGATCTTGGACCATGTGTTTAAATAGGTTTAAAGGAAATGAATACAAATTTCACAGAATACACCTTTTGGTTATAGTCCCCAGCCCCTGGCCTAGGGAAGGCAGGCTTGAGGAAGTCACGACATGGGCCCCGTGGGATGGGTTTTGACAAAGTGGTATTAGAGGAGTTTTGTTCTACCATAGAAATTGGACTCTGATCTTTTTTTTTTGTCTAGAAATTCTATTTTGTGTTGTGAGTTTAGTTTTTAGTTTAGGGAGCCCAGTGTTGGAGAGGCGGCCGACGTATACATACACTAGGACCCTGAATTCTGATCTCTGACTTAGTGCACAAATATAATTATTTCATGTGTTTTGGAAAGTGTTATTTTTGGTCTCTTGAGTCAGCTCACCAGGTACAACTTAATGCATGTGGCACACCTTTTTATAGTCATGATTCCACCATGTAGATAGCCAACAAGGATTCCTGAGGGAGTACACAATGATGGCCCACTGAGCGATGAGGCTTTGGTGTATAGCCCTCTTACTATTTTGGCACATTCAGGTGGTGTACTAGCACCACTACCACCCGTTGGGATGTTGTTACCACCAGCCACTCTGGAAGATGGTGCATGCTGACTGAATGTGTTTCACGAGTTCCACCAGAATAGGCCTTCGAGGTTTCGAGGTTAGACAAAATCTAGGGCATTGGAGGACTAACTAGAGGTCGTGGATCGATTTTTCTTCCTTGTTGAGACAAAATTAGAGAAGCTTTTGATCTTGGCTAGTAGTTGTTTCCAGTGACTGACCATGAGGAGGGTCCACATAGCGATGAGGCATCGGTACGTGGACCGTCTCCCGAGATGGTAACTTTGAATACCATGACATCTATATCACTACTCGTTGGTTAGTAGTTATAACGGGAGGGACCTATAGATGACACATGTAGGATTAGTTCATAACACATTTTTTTGTTTCATATACCCCTCGGGTTCTGTGGCGTTCCCGACTCACAGGTGAACAGGCTTGAGGAGGTAGCCATGTTTCAGTCTATACAGGGAACCATTCGATCATATGGCACTCCTTGTAATGAACCAAAGTTTCATTAATGGGAAATCCCTCTTGATCCAGTTAAATGTCTCTTTATGAAATTTTTTTTATAAGATGTCAACTTCTTTGGTTTTATGTTAAGAGTTGTGACCATTAAATTTATAGTCGTTGAACAGTGATCACATGATTAGTATAAATATATGGCTTTAATGAACCCAATTTTACTCAGACAAAGGAAGCGATGGCCTTATCCAGTATAATTGCCCCATAAGAAGCCCATTTGTCGAAGCTCAGAAAAGAGGTGGCATCCTTGGGATTCTCCCTTGACCATGCCCAAGCTGAGCTTCACCATGTCAAGCTCGAACGTGACCGTCTACAGGAAAAGTGGAAGTTGATTGAAATTACCACTCGAGCGATGCTATCCGAGCCACCCCAAGAGTCTGCCACCATCGCACACCTTACCCTTAGGTCTTATGTGGCAGTTTTAAAGGGTTATGTAACAAATAAGTAGTACTATGTTCATGTACATTTTTTTTATTTAATAATGAATATAATTTCTAGTCATTTTTTGATACATTGTAAATAGTTTTTAAAGTACAAATGGTGTTTTTAGTTATTATTTAATTAAGAATTGAATTTTATTAAATTAAGGGATTTTTGAATTAAATAATATTTTAATAAAATATTATTATTAATATTAAATTAATTTTTATTATTAAATATAAATTATCTTATAATTTTATGAATGCAATTAAATTTTTAATTCAGGTTTGAAAGCCATTTCTGTCAAAACCCGTGAATTTTCGATACATATTGGTTTTTATTTTAAAAGTGAAAATTAACATATTTAAAAAAAAATTAGATAAAATAAATGTCATTTCTGGAATCAGGATGTCGAAATTATCTAGCGGTGAATTTTTCATAATTTTCTGAGACAGTCAAATTTTTGGGTAAAAATTAAATACCGTTTAAATATATAATGTGTTTTATGACATCATAATGACCCAATGGTGATGTAATAAAATACCATAATCCTTATGTTCGGAAAATATATGTTTTATCATTAAAATAATTTGATTTTAGGTTTGTTTGACTTACTTTTCAAAGCATTAATGAACCCCTCAAGACATATTCAACACTTTGCCTTTTTAAATTAATTTCCATGGGAGTGTGACTCACCTCTACTTAATCAAACTAATTATTTTAAGAATTTCGGACTTGGGCCTTATAAAATATTGTTTTCCTCTCCCCTTTTCCAAAAACCATGGTAAAAAACCATGGGATGGTTTGTGGTTTGGATTAATTTAATGTAAGGGGACCCAAACCTAAATAATAAAGAATTCCCTCACCTTTCCTATATAAACACACCCAAGCTCCCACTTCTTCCTCACTAAAATCCCTTGTAGTTCGTCCAACCTCTGACCTACTCTCTCTGGAATCCTCCCAAGGTTCCCCAAGCTTCCAAGAAGCCTCTCACAAGCCCCTCTCTAGCCTTTGGAAGCACACTTCCAAGTAAGGGTTTTTTCATCCTTTCTCATTTTTTTCAATTTTCGTTAAACTGTATTGCCCTTTTAATTTCAATTATGAATGTTGGGGTATGGTTTCTCACCACCCCTATACTTCCATATTATTTTTTGAATGATAGGAGACCCCTTTTTCTCTCATTAAATGCCTCCCATGTACACCTGTTACTTTGCCGAAATTCTGAAAGGAACTTCTCTCTCTTCTTTTACATTCAAGCTATATTTTTGTATCATGAATCTAAATTCCATTTCAATTGTTGGTAAATGTATCTACATGACCTACTTACTATCCATTACAAGTAAATATGATGGTGAACCCCTTTCCCTCTCATTAAATGCCTCCCATGTACACACGTTACTATGCCGAAATTCTGAAAGGAACTTCTCTCTCTTCTTTTACATTCCAGCAATATTTTTGTATCATGAAACTAAATTCCATTTCAATTGTTGGTACATGAATCTATATGACCTAATTACTGTCCATTACATGTAAATATGATGAATAACCCCTTTCTCTCTCATCAACCATTTTTTATGAATTCTTATGTCAAGCCGTTACGCAGCCGAAATCGCACCGATTTTCTAAGCCAATGTCATTGTGTAGTGGATACCATGCCCATTTCTCCATAAAGGGTATTCACCTTTATGAATATTTACATATTGATTGTAATGTTTCATGTATGAATTCAACATTCCTTTATCATGTAATAAATTATTATGTTTTATGAATCCATGTTTTATGATCCATGTGGCACACTTATGCATGAAATGAAATGTTTAAGAAGGGTGCGCCCTTATAGCGCTCCAATGCATTGGGTAAAGTATAGTATCATGATACGTCATGTGCAATGAGTGTTGACTCATGATAATTCAATTTCAATGAGGGTTTACTCGTTCTTCATGTGCAATGAGGGTTTACTCATGCTCCATGTGCAATGAGGGTTTACTCATGCTCCATGTGCAATGAGCCTTGGCTCATGCTAATTCCATGTTAAGTGTTGTTTCCACATTTCCATGTTATGATTATAAAGCTTTATCATGCCTTTTTTTCATGTTTATTATATGCTATATTGATATTCCTATTGTATAACATGTATTTTACTCCTCATGTTATTCCATGTGTACTCCCTTATTGGGCTTTATAGCTCACCCTTTTCTTATCCATGTCCTCAGGTTATCCCATGCAATGCTAAGTACGAGGGAATGTAGTGGTCATGTAAAGGAAGTTTTCAATAAAGATGTTGTATTTAATGTTTTATGTTTTTATGTAATGGTACTAATCCCCAAACACACTAAACCTCTCGATATTCTTTGTTGTATCAAGTGATGTTTTATGTAATAAATCATGTTTAAGTTTGTAATAAAAGCAGGGTTGTCATACTCCTAGTAGAGAGAATTCTATGTGGATCAGTAGGAAGATGACAGGGTTTAGAGTACCCTCATCTAGTAATGAGGTTACATTTCTTTATACAAGATTGAGAACCATCATCCGAGAAAGGGGCAAAATTCTCTAAAGAGCTAAGTGTTGAGAGTTCTTTAGATATTCTACATCTTCTATAGGATGACATTTCGGCAGATGAATATTCATCTAGGCATACCAACAATCCCAATTACATGATGAATACATTACAGTCATTGTATTAGGTCTCAGACCTCTAAATGAGGTGTGTTTAGGGACATCTGAGCTTATAATTTTCCTCTATGAATTCCCAATATTTTTAGGGTACTAGAGAGAACCATTGTGGTCAAATTTTCTTTGGCTGAGCAGATTTATCTAATGAATGTTAACTGTGGAAAAGGATGAAACTGATGCCAGTCTCAGAGACTTGGGCATGTAAAATGTTTTGGGATGAGGAAGTGTAAGGGACAGATGACTATGTGTGGCAATAAACGTGGAAGTGGATCTTGTAGAGGTACATGAGGTGGTATACATTTCGACATGTTACAGCCACCACCCTAATGTGGTTCCCACATGTTTCATTGATATTGATTATTGTGGAAGGGATTAGCTTCATACAGTCATGGAGTGAGATCCAAGGGGTCTTGGAATTATTCGTTGTATGATCTGTGTATATTACTAGCTATTGTATTAACAGACATTGAAAAAAATAATTCCTTCTTTCCAAAAATATTGTTCAAAACATATAGTTTCCTGTTAAGCCATTGACATGACTATTACATCTAGAGATACCTTTGGGATGAGAGTCATAAATCACACATACGCCGATGGTGTGATATGAACCTTGAGGCAAGAGTTTCGGTTGGAACCTATTAGTGGGCGTGTCGATGTCTTGTGAAGTTAGTTTGGGTAGGGACTGGATGTCCCCAGTTCATACTTTTATTGACTATTTTATGAAAAAAGGTTGTGTTTTATCTAAAACATTTTAATTGGGATTTCCTTGGTCGTCGAAGAAGGAATCCTAGGTAGGACCTGATAAACTCATGAATAGAAGGGTGTAATCGATCACTCTTGAGGAGGCCAGCCTTACCCTCGTGGAGGCAAGAGTTTTGAGTTTCCAATTCCCAACAGTAGTGGTCGAGTTTTGGGACATCTTTTCAAAATATGAATCCAGGATTACCTCCTCAAAGGGATATAGACATTGCTTTGGATGGGTACTACTTGAGGTTTATACCTAACTTCTCTAGGGTAGTGACCCCCTTTTCAGCTTTAATGAAGAATGGGGAGCCTTTCTGGTCGATGGAGATGTGTCAGCAGAGCTTTAAAGAGCTAATATGGAGATTTATTAATAGAACTACTCTACCGAAGACCCAGAGCTAGTTGCAGTGGTAATCACCATGATGATGTGACGACACTACATGATGGGTCACTAATTTAATGTTTACTATAATCAAAAGAGTCTCAGGACTTGAACCTGATATAGAGGATATGGTTATATCTCCCCCATGACTATGAAATTGAGATACTCTATACACCTAGGAAGGTGGACATGGTAGCAGATGCACTCAACAGGAGGTCTGGTCAGCAGTTGTAGAGTAAGGTGACAGAACAGCTAGCCACATTGCAGATATCCTTCATGGATAGAGATGGACAAGCGTACCTCTAGACTATGTCAATCAGTCCCCCGCTCCTTTAGCAAGTTAGGGAGGTGCATCTTGGGGACAAAGACTGTGAGGCACGACGTTCTCAAATATCCTCAGGGTAGGAACCTGAAGGATTTTCCTAAGGTGGGGAGAATATCATTCTCTTCATAGGACGTACCATGGTTCCAGTGGTTCTACAAGAGGAGATGTTGAGGGTGTTCCATACGTCCCCTATAGAGGTAAATCCTAGTGTGGTGACGATGTACCATAACCTTTGGTATCAGCCCTAATGGCCAGTGATGAAGAAGGTTGTAGCAGAGTTTGTGTCTTGATGCATCACTTGTCAGAAAATGAAGGCTGACCATCAGGTTCAATCAAGATAATCTCATCCACAAGAGGTTCTGGAGTGAAAGTGGGATTTGATCTCTATGGACTTTGTTACAGATATTCCATGTACATCCTGGGGTCATTATTATATTTGGGTGATCATTGAAAGACTCACCAATTAATCCCACTTCCTACTTATCCGAGAGTAGGGATCAATAGATTTAATGGGACACCTGTACATATAGGAGATTGTAAGAATACATTGGGTACCATTGAATATTGTATCTAATCATGACACATGTTTTACCTCAGGGTTGTGGAAAGGATTACAGGAGGTGTTCAGGACTCAGCAGAATTTGAGCACAACCGTTCATCCTCAGATGGATGGTCAGATAGTGTAGATCATTCAGAAACTAGTAGTCATGCTATGTGCGTGCATCCACATTTTTTACCACTGTTTGGAGGATCACACGCCCTTTGTTGAGTTCTCATAAAACAATAGTTATCTCTTCGCCATAAATATGGAACCATTTTAGGCCTTATATGGTCATCCTTGCAGATCACATAAATGTTGGATAGACCTAGGGTAGTCAGCACTTATGGGTCCAAAGAAGGTATGAGCTAGCATTGAGAAAGTGAAGAATATACTAGTGTTGATGAAGACTGCACAGAATAGAAAAAACTCGTATGTTGACAGAAGACGGAGACCTCTGGAGTTCCAAGAAGGAGACCATGTAATCTTGGGAGTCTCTCCTCGATGGGGACTACAGAGATTTGGTCAAGGAGGCAAGTTATCAGTGAGGATTATCGGACCATTTATAATACTTTGGAGGATAGTTGAGGTGGAATAATACTTGGAACTTCTACATCAGTTAGAGATGGTGCACAATGTATTTCATGTATCCCATTTGAGGAGATAAGTGCATGAACCATCTCAAATCATCAATCATGGAAAGATGGACTTAGACAATGGGGTGACATTTACTGAGATTCAAGTAGAGATTGACAATCGATAGGAGCGGGTCCCCTAGGGATGTTCCGCACCTCTGTTGTGCATTCACTAGAAGCACAAGAACTTCCAGGAGAGCACTTGGGAGTTGGGGGCATAGATTCGAGCTCAGTTCCACCATTTGTTTCCTTATTCTATGTTTTGGCTTTTAGGGGTGTAAATATCTAAGGTGCGGAGAATGCAATGTCCCAGAATATCTGTATAATTTTTTTAATTATATGAAATTATTTGAAGACCGTAAAATCTGATGGCGCATGATTCCGAGGCCTGGAGGGCCCAGAATGATCCGTCAATATTTTGATAATCATTAATTAGTATGTGTAACAAGTTTTCCTAAAAAATAGGAATAACTCTTAAATGGTTTTCGTATCAAATATATGTGGTCACCATTTCATTTAGGATGGAAGGTTTACCCTAGGTGTTACTTATGTTTATTCGGTGTAGGCCTCCAGTGAGAAAACCCGAAAATGGAATAACTTTAAAAAAAATAATTAAATGAAGTTATTTTATTTTTCAAATGCTTATAACTCAAATATGGAAAATTGAATTAAAAATCAGAGACCACCACAGAAATCATGAGGGTATGCTTTCTATAAGTAGATACTAACATTGACCAGCGTTGGACACGAGTGAATGTTAGTTATTTGCTGTAAATAAAACAATTATGTGAAAATTATTTTAAAGTAAAAGCCATATCATTTAACAGATAAATTGGATTTGAAATATGAGAGTTCTGATGGGTTCATTTGGGTGTGCCTCACCTAAAAATATCCTAACCTTTAATGGCATGGGTGGAGGGTGACTATTAATAGTTTTTTGAAATTTTTCTTGAGTGCGTTCTGTAAATCGGCGAGTGGTGTTTTCTAACATTTGAAATAGTGCTTGGATTATAAATCTGAGGTAACTGTTGAATCTACAATATCGATATTTTCTTATTGTAGGAATTACATTGAATGTATCAGGTCGAAAGAATAAATTATGTTTTGTGACTTAAAAAAAAACAAAATAAATGAAATAATATCATTATGTTATTTCATATCCTGCAACAGAAAAGTAAATGTAGTGGGGCCAGTGATGTTTCAATTCAATAAATGGCTTATCCTGCCAACCATATGTAACGATGTTGTTGGGGAATTAGGAAGCATCTTAATTAATGAGACCCATTAAACTTCAATGTAGTTACTTACACTCCACCTATCTTATATATATAGAGCATGGGGGAAGTTACTACTTCGCCATGAAACGAAGTGCTTAAGGAGTGCCATGATGACAGACCCTTGGAAGACATAGCCGACGTAGTGGGTAGTGACGAAATTCATCGAACCATGAATCGAAAGACGACATACGAGTAACATTATTGGGTACAGGTTATGGGAAAGAAGAAAACAAACCCACCTTCAACCACAGGTGCTTCAATGATGATTCGAGGTAGGGGTTAATTCATTTATTCAATTTTTATTCCCTCTTCCCCATTCGTGAAATTATACAATGAACATGGGTTAACCGACTAACGGGTTGACCCACAATTAATTTTCTTTGTGGGAGATAGTTGGAGGGGGAATGTTGTGGGGTTTCTCATGTTGTTTAATTAAATTTTCATTAAACTCTTAACCCCCCCCCCCCCATGTTATGAGATAATGATGAGGGAACAGGCCTAACGAACCCTGATTGAACCCTTCACTATATTTTTTTTACATCCTTGTGCCTCCATGGAAGACTAACAACACAGTGACACCGGCTAGAAACGTAGTGGTTAGCACATCAATGCTCGCCGCAAGAGGATGTCGTGACACAAAGCCGCGACAGTCGTTGGAGCGGCCTACATCGAACAACCACAGAGGAGGTGTGACACGCTGTCGCGCACCACCGATGAAAAAGGACTGTTGTGGCTTGTCATCCACGGTGACTAGAGGAGAGGTCAGCTGGCTACGACGGAGCCGACAGAGCGAAGGTGGGGAGTGCTCCAGTGGCGCGCCCTCATGACAAAAATGTTGGGGCATGTGATGGCCACGATAAGAGAAGGGGGTCATCGGTCCTACTGGCAGCTTGTGGATGGGGCTTGCGCCAATGGCGCACCCAGCATCAGAGCGACGCCATGTCATCATCGAAAAGTATGACCCGCGTCGCCACGAGTCCCTGAGTTGGGGTCAACCCCCATTGGTGGACCTACTAACATGTCCACGCACCACGTCTACCTACCAAGACGTGCCATGTATGGGTATCTCTGGAAGCCCATGTAGCCAGGATGGTGGCACAGCCGGGTTGGTCCAACTGACCGACCCACCACATAACAGGCCATCATGTCGCATAGCAAGCCGACCTGCAGCCCAGCCGGGTCGGGCTGGGCCCTGCGGGATGGGATGACCTGGGTCGGGTCAGACGCGAGTCAGGCTGTGGCGGCCCATGCCGAATAGGGTCGGGCCGGATGACCAAGGTAGACCGGACTGAGACCCATTACCGACTTGTTATACAAAAGAGGCCCTAACTACTAAACAAGACGTGTGTTTGAGAACCGTCTATGGTGTCGAGATCCGTAAGAAGATGTGGTCCTTTTATGATACTTCACATGATTTTTTGAGAAATTTATTGTACAACTGGGTTTGATGAATTACGAATCTAACCAGGCCCTCGACACTAAAACACTCATATATTGCCGACCGTGTATCTGATTGGCCATATTTTTGCGGATTTTGGACACTCTGGAGGTGACAAATCTTTTGAGATACCTTTTGGTGGCTTATATTGATATCAAGATGTGTAAAGTGTCTTGAAGAGAGGTTATCCCAAGCGTACTATCTACGAAACCCTATGACAGGAAGAGAATCGAAGACAGCTGACTTTTCGACTCAGATTTAGTTGACAGCCACAATACGCGATGGGGTGGAAAACCTCAGTAGGTCACGGTGGTGGAGGGAGGATTTGTGTGACCCAGTAGAACCATAGTACGCGATGGGGAGGAGTAATAATGAAATTCCTAATTTGTGTGAAGTGGCTCTGTGTGACCTAACAAGCCCACTGTACTTGTTAGAGGAGGAGTTTTCCAACAGCCAAGGAGTTAGAACATGTTATAACCCTTCTATCTTGATCAAGAATTGATACCAACTATGAGCTGACTTGTGTTGTGTACTTCTGCTTCATTCTTGGTGGTTTTACTTTTAAGAATTCATGGAGAACTATGTGGGTCTCGGGGTCCTTACAAGGTGTTTTTATACTCACCCCTACATGGGTTATGCCTGCACCATGTTGTGTCATGTGCCGATGTTGTGCAGCTAGGATAAGGCTTCAGGGAGCAAGGACTGGGTGGTAAGTGGAGGAGACAAGCACACAAGGAGTGTTATGGGGGTGATATGTACCTACCCTTCTAGTAGGATCATCAGAGGACAACTCAGAAGATATTTTTACTTTTATAGTTGTAATGTTTCTTTCAGTCATATCTATACTTTTTGTTCGTACTCATACTTTTAGTTGGGACTGTATTTCGGCGCCTTTTATTTTCAGCACTCCTTTTACTATAGCAATATACTTCATAGTTTCTTCTTTTTGTGTTCTCGAACCATGTGTATGATCTTGTTTAAAGTAAATTCCTTACCGTTTCAGGGAATAAACCATTTGGGGGTGGTCTTTATCCCTTTTCAAATGGAAGGAGGGCATGGGGTAGTCACAGAAAGGTCCCTAAGGGACAGGTCGTGAAAATTTTGGTCAGGGATGGGAGGGAGTGAGTGGTGAATGTCCAGTATGTTCATTGGATTCATCTACATTGGGGTGATATTTGAGATGGTGGGGGTATGTGATTAGTGATAAAATATCCTACTTCATGTGGGTTGGGGTATTTTGAAAAGTGTTGAAAGAAAACTACTTCATGTGTGGCTCGATATTTCTATAATTGTCCTTCACAAGGCATCGATGACGATATCAATTTCTTATGTTGATAGTATGGGTTTTGTAGGAGAAACCCTTTAATATGAGATAATAAAAATATTTAATTATTAATTAAACAAATATGAAAGAAATTCATAAAATGGAATAAATAATATTAGTTAATTCGACTAGATGGCATGATATATGATAATAATTGTTCTCCAACATCTATAAAATCAGATTCATTTTTAAATCATCCCTTTAAAAAATATGATATATATCATGTCATTGAATGTTAACACTAAAATGATAGAATGTTGAAAAATGGCCAATGTGAGATAATTGAAGTCTTCACCAACAAGCATAACATATGCATATAATATACATAATTGAATAAATTATTAGTTTTAATTGAATGTAAATGAAAATTACATAATGTCAAAAATGAATATGTCATGTCCACAAATAATATTCTTGATTTTTTATAATTATATTTAGAATGATTCACAATTTGATGTAGTAATTAATCTGGTAATTCAATACATAGGAAGAGATATTTTGGTTTCATTTTTTTAGAAAAAATTATTCATTTTATAAATATTTTTAAAATTGTAATACAAAACATTTTATTATGTTAATAGAATAAAAAATAAATAGATATATTTTTGCAGAAAATGATTTTATATTTTTTAAAAAATTAAAAGGAAGAAAATGGTAGTTTCTATAATTGATTATATTACTTTTAATTTTCAAAAAAATAACACATTTTCAAATTTATATTTGAAAAACAAACAAATGCCTTTTTTAACTAGATATAATTTTATTATCAATGTTTTCCCTCGTTGGACACGGTTACATGAAAATAAAATTATATTTTTTGAAAGAACGTCCAGATCTTAATACCTTTTTCATGATTCAATGGAATGGATATTTCTTTCACAAGCTACCAATCTAATTGGTTTATGGTGAACCCATGAAACTGCCAATGATGAGTATCCCTAAATATGGAAAATTCAACTCTTGATCAAAAAAATCATGACCATTAACATTAGCTCTGACAACACCTAGAAATATTTGAAATAACTTGTTGGAATGAAATTAATTTTCTATCAATTATGATATGAAATTGGAAATCATATCGAGCTTCTATTTAGTGAAAAGTCTACTAGAAGAAGGATATTAATTGTTATCATCAACATAGGATATATGAATTCACATACTATCTATTTTCATCTATTATAACGTGCACATATATAAATTAAAACACCCCACTATCCCATATTTTTAATTCTTCAAACTATTACTATTATTGAATATCAAATTTTATATACATACGTATACATATATAATTCCACATTAATATATAAAAAAATTAATCCTCAATCATCATGTTCCTTCATACGACACTGATATAATATATATATATATATACATATCTAACATTGAGGAACTACTAAGGGACTTCATTTGACACATGGAAGGTTGGAAAAGAAAAAGTCACAATTCACCAAACCATATTAATAACCCAATTTGACATCATCATCCTCCACCAAAAGCTGGGTAATTGCACTCTATATAAGTTGGTTATATATATATGTGTGTGTGTGTGTGTGTGTTCGTGTGTGTGTGTGTAAACTTGTAAAATATATTTTTCATGGATTTATTAAGACCTTCATGAAATTTTTAGATGAAAAAATGAATAGTAATAGAAACAGCACCACCAAAATAAAATCCTTCTAGACTGTTACATTTTTTAACAATCCCACATTTTATACTTACATTTATATTTTTTAATTAACATTAAATATATATATATATATATAGTATAAGAGTTGGGAACATTTATATGGAATACATTACTACTACACATTAAACATCTTCACACTATTTTTTCAACCTAGAAGATACTAAAAAAAATTAAAATAAGGGATGATTTTTATCTATTAAAAATTTCTGAGCATTATAATTAAAAATAATTTAATTCATAATAGAGATAGGCATATAAATGAAACCGCTAATCCTTTAGATGTCATCAAATAAATGAAAAGTGAGTATTTTTTGTTTATTTCCATTGAGAAGGATAAATATAGTAGGGTTTGTGGGATTTAAAAGAAACCTTCAAGAGCGTTTACATAAATATAAAAAACCATGTGATGTATGATAAGAATAGTTCAATAAATAATAAAAAAAATGTACAACAAACATTAAAAAAACGGTACAACTCATCTAAATATTTTTTATTAGTAACATTATCATATAATTAAACAGTTTATGATTTAGAACATTCCATTAAACAATCATATTATACAACTCGCCTCATTATATATATTACCATTAAATAAATTTCTAGTATAGTGGAAGAATTCCATCATAAATGGTAGAAGTTGGCAAGATTCATTCTCATCTACCACACCAAACCATCAAAAAAAATGTTTAAAAAGATGAAACGAAAACCCATTACCATTTACATGTGTTATTAGTAACATTATCAATAAATAGACATAAACATGTTATCATAGGCCTAGTAAATCACATATTGGAGGGGGAAAAGTTGAAACAATGAATTATTAATCATGAGTGACCCTCCTGAAACTAGAAATCACGACTTAAAAGGTTCCTAAACAATACACACATTATCTTGGTGCTGAAACCTTTATTTATAGAGAATAATAGTTTGAATTTCAAAAGTTTTCAAAAAATAGTCATTAAAATGAAATGCATTATTAGAATAATATATTATTTACCCTCGAAACTAGATACAATCATTGAATCATCAATTCCATCCTCACCAAATTCATGAAGTCCAATTCCATCCCCCTAAAGAATAACAACACTGTAGTCAATATCAATAATTAATATAACATACATTAAATGATACATTGAAAAAAAATTAAATATAAATCATTAAAAATATCAAATTGAACATGTAAATGAATAAAAACTATAAAACACATGGATTCCAAATGAATCAAAATATTGATATTATTTTTCAATAAAAACAACTAAAAATAGAGACACTCACACGTCAAAATTAATTAAATAAAATAACACAATGATCATTGAATGACATTAAAATAATCCAGAACATTGATGATGGTTTCACAAACAATTAAGAATAGTTCATGGCCTCTAGTTAACATGATATCATTAAATAATAAAGATATTTCAGATAATCATTTTTAAACATGGTTTTCATAAAAATACATGTATCTAGAATGTAAATAAAGATAGAGTATTTACAATAATTATTGGAGTATTTATGTTTATATTAAAAGCAATGTATTGAGAAACATGTCAAAAATCATGAAAAGAAAGGAATGGACTATTTACCATTATTACTAGACCCGGGAATTGAAATAATCTGTTTAAACTCATAGAAACATAGTAGATATCGGTATATAAAATGGTCCCCTTATCCACTCGAATTCATTAAATAAATGAAATTCCTATTATTTATGTTTATTTCAATTGTAAAGGAGAGGTATTGAAGTTGTGTTGGAACTCCTAATCCTATGGAATTCAACAAATAAAATGAAACAAAACCAACTAAAATAAATAACTATTTTAAAATATTTTTCATCAAATTCTATTGATTAATACAGATCCTGATCGTTGATGAAATTCCACCAAGAGAGATTAGTTATTTTGTTGATAAATTAAATAGAATTTTATAATTATTTTAAGGATGATTAATTTTTATAAATGATCCAATATTTTATTCTATCAACTGAAACATTTAATAAAAATTAAAATAGAAATATATTCATCAAAAAAAGGTCACATGACAAATGTAAGTATATAAATAGATTTAATTTCCAATATATTTATAAAATAAAAATATTTTTTAATATAAAAATTGAAATTTTAATGTGTGGTAGTGGTAGTCTTGATTAAAAAACCAAAACATGTTAATTTATTTTGAATTTTGTCTCATGGACCATCACACATGCATAAATACCATGTCTTCCACTAAGACTACACGTCATCCATGAGAGGAATGTATCTACAACATAAAATAATATATGTGGGAATGATAAATTTGATGAGAAGCATGAATTTTTAGTATAGTATGATCAAAAAAAAATTATATTGTAGTTTATATTCCTAATAAATTACACGAAGAGCAAGAATCTATAATAGAAAATCATCAAAAATATTTGATTAAATCATTGTTTATATATATTAACACAAATCATAATATATCAAAAAAATTTATTAAAATTATAGATTAATAATATATTGAAATTAATAATGAAAATGGGGTAATTATGAACTAATGAAGTAAAAAACTGGAAGAACCTAGAAAATTTAATCAATTGGTTCATGTAAATCAAAATGTGGAATCATTGGTACAAGAAATAACTATAATCCTTGAATGGACTGATTGGTGTAAAAAATTATTAAATTGAAATAGGTTCTCATCATGAAATATTATGGTGGAGTTAATTGACTCACCTATATCTTCTCTAGATGGAATAGATTCTAGATGATAGAAATAACAGATATAGGAAAACTACCTTTTTATAACATAAACACAATGAAACCCAAAACCTCAAATTTGATGATTTTTATAAAAAAAAATCTAATAGGTCAACATAATGAAATTAGTTTGTGGGGTTGATAATCGACTCACCTTATAACCTATTGAAATAATTTCATCAATGAGATAGACCAAGGTAGAGAAAGAAATATGGAGCTCGACAGATGGATATGAAATCAATGAATCCTTAAATGAAATTTGAAATTATATTCTGATATAAAGTAGGAGTTGTAGGTGGAGACAAAAACAGAGATGGTGTAGACCAAAGTGGATAAGGTCCTTGAAGGAAGGGTATTTGTAATTGAAGTTTATGGTGGAAGAGAGTGTGTGTGGTTAGGGTTATAGTAGGATGTGGAGACTGAGTTAGAGGTGAATGTTGTGGAGTTGGAATAAGTTATAGAGACAGATTAGGTGAGGTAGAGATCAAGGCAAATGGTAATATAGAGGATGAGATGAAGGAGATGGAGAAGGGTGGTGGAGGTGGGACATATTTGACATTGAGGATGAGACATGAGGAGGGTGTAGGGAATTACCTGAGCTCAGGATGGGATGTTGGATGACTGTCGGAGTGAGGGAGATAAAATTTGGTGGATATTAGGTTGTGAATGTTTTGGGAGGTGTCAATTTTTATGGGCATTTGGACATGATTGCATATTAGGGTGAGAATGAAGGTGGGAGAGACAGGCGGAGGGGAGGGGATAAGCTATAGTATAGAAAATGAAATTGTGATAATTTTTTATAAAAAATTTAAATAATTATTATAAAATGAATTTTAAAATATCTTAGTCTGAGTTTTTTTATTTTTTCGAGAAGTTACAATTTTGGATGAATAGTGAAAAATATTTTATTTAATTTTTAAAAAAAATTGATTTAAATATTTTATAATATTAAATTATATCATTATTGGTTATATAGTTATGATAGATCAATTATACATGTAACAATACAATTTAGTCATTGATAACAATTTTTTATTGAATATATATTTTTAATTTTTGTATACTTTTGAACATTATATTATTAATAACCCTCTTCATTATTATGTATATGGGTTTAATATTAAATAAAAATCATCAAATATTTTGAATTGAAATATTGAATATTTATTCCATATTTTGAATCAGAATAACATACAATTTTTAAATTGATCAAAAATATTTTGGCACAAAATGATTAGCAAAAAAAATTAAAATTATTTACAGGGATTAAAGATAAAAAGATATTACTTAGTGATTTATCTATAATAATAAGGTGAAAAAATTTATTGAAACTAGTCCACCATATATTTTACAGACGTATTTTTACAATTTTGAGTAAATAATACATCATTAATAGTTTTTTGGACAATTTTCCATCAAATTGTACCATATAATATGTTAATTAATGAAAAAGACCAAAAATATTCTATTCTTACTTATAATGTGTGTAATTCTATTGGAAATGGAGAATAACTACATATGTTTGGTTATATACATTATTTTTAATTTTTAATTATTTTTTTCATCATAATAATTTATATCAAAAAAGTCTAGATGATTTAGTTTCTTAAAATTATTGTGAAATGCCAACATATTAATAATTTAGTATACAATTATATAAAAAAAATCTCATATATTTTTTTACCAGGGAACTACATTAAATGAATTAATTTGTTACAATATTTTTATAGATGAATATTTAATTTTCACATGTTCATAAATCAAATATTAAAATTTAATCATTTTATTGATGTCAATAAATTCATATTAAATTAATATTGTGAGAATTGATAGTAATTATATTTTATAATAAATGATATTTTATTAACTGTTTATAAATTAACAAAAACAACATATTTTATCAATAAATTTCTAATTTTCCATAAATGTAAATTATTTTCCCCTTAAGGACCTATTTTTCTATCACAATGAACATGTTTAGCATCAAATTTCAAAAATTAAAGTTTGTATGGTTACGGTTTTAGCGGTGATTTTTCACGTTACAGAAACTTGTGTAAAAATTATCCTCCATCAGACATTGGATTTTTATTCTATGAATTATATATAAAACATTCAATATGGGGTTAATATATTTATATATATCATATCATTTTATTTTATTAATAATGTATAAAATTATAAGGTTAAAATAGTAGTTACTGTAATGGAAAACCAAAATAATTAAATAAGGAAACATAGAATTTATGGAACTAAATGTATAAAAAATGTGATCGATTATGTGATTGAGATTTTTCTTGACCAAATCGTCCCTCCTAAAAAATAATTATTATTCTTAGATCCACATGATTAATGAATTACCATCTAATAATGAATAAATTTTATCATTTATAAGAATGAAACTCCTCTTCTACTATAAAAAGGGAAATACTCCCCTGAATTCTTCATAGGATTCATGTTATTTGGTTAATAAAATTTATTTCCAACTCAATCCAAAAATTACATACCCCCAATCCTAGAACTCATATTATTTATTATAATATATTCATTATAGGTCTTATTTAAAACCTAATGATGAAATAAAAATACATTGTAATGATCTTCTAAAAGACATTTAATTTCATTTCATTCTCAATCTACTTGAGTTAAAACTAAAAGTGATAAATTAACAAATACGATATATTTAATATAATAAGATGTTTTCATGTTATTTTTATCACCTAAATAAAAAATAAATCCATCAATTTGGTCACGAATTCATCATTAATTTTTACGGAAGACTACCACCTTATGAACCGATGTCATTCGTTTTTCCATTACCACCATTCATGGTTTGGAATAATATTATATTTATAGTGTATATATGATATATATGAAATTTATTATTTTATTATAATAATTTAATTAATATATCACACATAACATCATGAATTACATTTTTTGGGAAGATGATAATATCGCTCATGTATATGGAGGACCACTACCTCATGAAGCGATGTGACTAATTCTAGCTTTACATAGAATGAATTATGGATTTTTTTTAATAAAAATAATTATTATATATTACTAAGTAATAATATGTAATTATAATATAAATACATATAATTTACTTTTATTTATTATAATATGATACGAAAAAGGAATAATGGCCATACATACGTACTTCCTACTGTCTCCCAGAATTGTGAACAACATTTCCATTCTAATTTTTTTCAGATTACTATAAATCCATATACAGTTAATATATAATATATTTAAATAATGTTTTACATTTTAGTTATGATAAAATAATTATTTATTTAATATGAAAAAATTAATATTCGATCCACACTCAGAAAACAAGGAAATTATCTCACAAAACAGTGAAAATAATGAATGACTACTAACAATCTACTGAAAATACGTTATCAATGTGTCTTGTATGATATTAAAAATATTAGTATGATTTTTTATATGTTAATTATAAGAATAAAACCAATATAAAAAATTACAATAGAGTTAAGAAAAAATGAATCATATGGTAATATAGCAACCTAGACATAATATACATCGATATTACATAATTTTAATGAATAATAAGAACATTAAAAAAGTACATTACTGAAGACCAAAATAGTTTAGTTTATTTGAAAACATCTAATGACAAAATTGTTGTGTAAATAATTTTTCCCTTATGACTTTTCCATTCATTCATACATGGGGGAGATTGTTTAGCCAATAAGGTTTCCTTAGGATTTTATAATTCCTTATTCTTTTGAAAATTAAAAACAACTTATCTCAACGAAAAACACATATTACCTTATGTTTTACCTATAATTGGAAAAATTTCCTTGCTTAAGGATATTTATCCTTACCATGTTTTATTGTTCATATAATAAATTTTCTAAGTGTAAAATTTGGTTTGAAACCAAAACCTCGGAATCCTTTAATTACCTAGATATTAAGAATTCTGTTTTAGGATCCGAATTATTAGAATCCTGGTTATAAACTCTTCTGAGTTCTGACTCCGAATTTGGAATCAAAATTATGGTTACGTACTCTTTAGAGTTTTGACTCTGAATTCTGAATACGAATTCTGGTTATGAACTCTTTAGAGTTCTGACTCTAAATTTTGAATCAGAATCTTGCTTACGAACTCTTCAGAGTTCGGACTCTGAATTCTGAATACGAATTATGGATATGAACTACTCTGAGTTTTGAGTCCGAGTTCTCTGACTTTAGACTCCGAACTCTTATGAGTTTTGACTCTGAATTTTCATGAACTCCGACTTCGAATTTTGAAATTTTTGGTTCCGAATACATGTGAATCCAGATTCCGAATTTCCGTGAAATTCAGACCCCGGAATTCTATAGAATTCAGTTTCTGAATTCCAAAAAAACCGACTCTGAATATCCTTATATTATAGACTCCAAATTAAATTTTTTCTCAGACTCTAAACATTCATTTTCTTAAATTTTGAATATTGGATTTTTGTTATGAAACCACATTTCTTCTTACATTTGTTTTGTTATAAAATGATATCGTGATTTCAGTTACTGAATAACCATTTTTTGAGTGAAAAGTTTACAGGTCCCTCAAAAATTCAATGAAAAATATGAGTGTTGGAGGAGGGAGCCGACCGTTGAAGTCATTCTTATAAATAAGAGATCATTTGAAAGAGCATAGGTCTTTTTGGAATTTTTTAATCTCAGAACTTTCAGAAGTGATTTATAGTGAGAGAGGCTCTTATAAACTCTCAGGCTTCATGCAGAAAGTTTGAACAGCTTGTTCAAACTTTTCTTCGTGATGAATATCTTGGTGTGACTCTGATTGTTGTTGTGTAAAATGGAGGGCTTCCGGGGATTGGATGAAAGAGGTTCTGACTACCTCGAAGTTGAGGGATTCCTTGCTAAAGAAGACAGAGGTTCCGACTACCTTGAAGTTGAGGGCTTGCGGGGATAACAAGACAGAATCTGATATTCGTATCAAGGGCTTACCCTAGTGTGGGTAAGACAGGATTTCTTGAAAGTATAAATCAAGGGACCTTTATCCAAGGTTGTTGGATACCCTTCACATTAGGTTAAAATATTTACTACTTGTTACTCGTTTTCATTCATGTTTTCTGCTGCTTTTGTATTGTTGAGGAAAGTATAACTTTCTTATACTTTCTTATACTTGTACATTGATTTAGTTAGATTCTATACGCTTTAGGTTAGAATATTTATCATTGTAAACTTTCATTAAGATTAATTTCCGAAATCACTTATTCATAATTTCTTTCTCGGATTCATATTTCCTGAACCAAGAAAGTGTTTATAACATAGAGTTTTTGTGAATTATCTTGTTTAACCTCATTAAACATAAACATCTTTAAAATTTACAAAGGAATTTTAAAAGTATACATGTTATCTTCTCATTACTCTCAGAATTGAATTTATGGATTCAAACTTTTTCAGAATCAATTTCTCGGAATCGTATAGTTCAGATTCATTTTTGTTAAGAGATATTATGGTTCTATATTTTCCTTCCATAGGAATATTTTCATTGTTTAAAAAATTATTCTACTAACATGTTTTTCTGGAAATAGTTTTCTTTATGATGGTAGGAATCAATGTTGGTTCCATAGACATTCTCAATTCAACTAGACCACCTATCTTTGATGGAAACGATTATGAATATTGAAGAGATCGCATGTGGAAATTCATTATCAACATTGGAATTGATAATTTTTTTATGCATACTAGAGGATATAAAATACTTGACAAAGAAGTTAATACATTTACCAATCAAGAAAAGCATGAATATCAACTGAATTATAATGTACACAATACTTTTCATTGCTCTTTGACAAGAAACATATATAGCCAAATTTCATCTTGTGAAGCAGAAAATTGTATATGGAAGAAACATGATGTTACTCAATTTTGAACTTTCATTATAATTGAAACTAGAAGTGACATGCTTAGGGATGAATATCATGGTTTCTTATTTATTTATGGAGAACCCATATGTAAGGAGAAAAAAATATTCATGACTATTTTTGAATAGTTTACAATATAAGGCTCAAAAATGATTTGATGATGAAGATCTTGTTGATAAAATCATAGACATCACCCCAAATTAATTGGAATCCAAGAGCACAGCTATATATGAGAATATAAAGGTTACTCATATTTCCTTAGATGAATTGTTTGAAACTCTTCTTCAACATGAGACTAGAATGAAGGGAGATGCTGATAAGGCAAAGAAGAAGAATGGGAATGGCAATGTTGCTTTTACGACAACTTCTAATCACATGAAATCCAAGACTCCTTCGATATTTAATAGATCCAAATATAAGAAAGTTGTTATCCAATCTGAATCTAGTTGAAGTGATTCCTCATAAAATGAATTTGAAAATCTTGCTCGAAGGATGAACAAGATAGCTGGACAGAAGAACATTCAATCTAGATATAAGAAGAATGAAAGGAAAGATAAGAAATATTCAGAAGTTACATGTTATGAATGCTAGAGAGATGGACATATAAGACCTTATTGTCATATGATTAAGATAAAAGAAAGAAATGAAAAGCATTCAGAGAGAAACAAAAAGATGTATTACAAGGCTAATGCTAAGAAAGTCTTAAATTATAATGACACCTGGAGTGCCAGTGGTGGAGAATCTTCAGATGAATATTCAGATTTTGAATCTCTAGGATAAAAGAATATTGTTCTAATAGCTAGACTACCTATTGAAAATCATTGTTTGATGGATAAGGTACACAATGCTGAATTATTGACCAATGTTTCTTTAAATTAAAATTATTGTAATGATAAATATTATAACTCTTTGGATGAAGAATCTTCTTTTGATGAAGATAATTCTTTTCCTTCCAATGAAGAAGATTCTAGGCTTTCCAAACTTCTTGATATTGTGAATTAAAAACTCCTGAAAAACATGATAAGGAAAATTCTAGGAATACTCATATAACTAAGGAAATATTTGATCATTCTAAATATCTTGGTAAGAAAAATTTTGATTTTGAAAATATTTCAAAAAATCTTAAGGAAGTATGTTCTGAGAAGAATAAACTTTCTAATGATCTAGAAAATGGAATTTCTACGAAAAATGATTTCAAGCCTAGATCTAGTTCTTAATAAAATGTTTTTGAAGACAAGAACTTGGTTATCAAACTCAAATCCTAAATATTTTCCTTGAGGATGTATTTTTCAATCTTTACCTTAGGTAAGGAAAATTTTTATAAAATGTATTCACAAATCCGACCTCTAAGGAAGAGTTCTGGTTTTGGTTATACTATTTCTAAACCAATTTTTAGCAACAATTATTTTTTTCTTCAAAGTGCTCCATTCTGCACTATGTGTCAATGTGGTGGGCACTGGGCAAAAAATTGTTCCTTAAACAAAACCCAATCTTTAGGATTTCATAAAACCTATTTTTCTAAAAATATGTGGGTGCCTAAAAATTTGATTTCTGAGATTTCCAGATCAAAGAATTTTTGGATTCCAAAAACATAACTTTTTCTTATTTTCAGGAAAATTGGGAAGGTACCAACAGCAATACATGGTACATGGATAGTGGATGTTCCCGACATATGACTGGTAACAAAAACTATTTTGAAAAGATTATCAAGACGAAAGGAGGAAATGAAACTTTTAGAGATAATGCTTAGGGAGAAATTATTTCTATAAGTAACATCGTTCTTCCTGGAAAAACGTGGATATAAAATGTTTTATTTGTTAAGGGTCTTAAGAATAACCTCATTGGCATAATCCAATTATTTGATGAAGGGTACCTAGTGAATTTTAGTAATGACAAGTTCCTAGTACACAATTCCAAGGAAGAGTTTATTATTTCTTCCCAGAGGCAAGAGAATGTTTACACACTGAGCATAGAAAGCCTTACAAGCCAAGATCTACCTTGCCTTAGTGCAATGGAAGATCATTCTTGGTTATGGCATAGAATCTTAGGACAATGTAACCTTAAGAACTTATGAAATCTTTATAAGAAAAGATTAGTTAAGGCTATACCGAAGCATAGATTTGATTATTCAAAAGATTGTGACCATTGTCAATATGGAAAGAAACATAAATAGAGTTTCAAATCAGTCGGTGAAGTCTCAACTACAGATGCATTACATCTTGTGTATATGGATCTTTTTGGTCCTACAAAAACTTCATGCATTGGGGGCAAATATTATGTATTTTCCTTGGTTGATGATTACACTAGATTTATGTGGGTCTATTTTCTAGAAAAAAAGTCTGATGCTTTTTCTTATTTCAAAATATTTATTCCCCAAGTGAAAAATGATAAAAATATTCCATTGAAAACTATTCATAGTGATCATGGTGGAAAATTTCAAAATTTTGATTTCGAAACTTTTTGTAGGAGAAAAGGTATTACTCATAACTTCTCAGCACCCAGAACACCTCAACAAAATGGTGTTGTTGAAAGATGAAATAGAATTCTTCAAGAGATAACTATAAACATGTTGAGTGAGTATTTTGTAGCCAAACATTTTTGGGATGAAGCTGTAATTACTACTTGTAATACTATAAATCGAGTTTTGATTAGACATTTTCTTAATAAAACTCATTATGAGTTATAGAATGGTAGAAAACCTAGAATTTCCTACATCAAGGTTTTTTGGTTTCAAGGTATTAATTCTGAATACTAAATATAATCTACATAAATTCCCACCAAAATCTAATGAATAAATTTTCCTAGGCTACTCCACAACTTCTAAGGCATATAGAGTTTTCAATAAAAACACTTGTACCATTGAAGAGACAGTACATGTCAAATTTGATGAAACCTATAATTTTGTTTTTAAACAACCCCAACTTATATCTTTGGACGTGTTTTAAAAAAAATGATTATCAACCTTTGATAGAAGATCCTTCTAATATGGAAAATTTCCAAGAAGATACTTCTGAATCATTAACCCCAGAACATTTCCTACCCTATGTTCATGAACAGACTTCACAAAAACTAAAATCAGTCATTTCTCAAGAATCATCGTAGTGATAGTATCATTAGTGATTTGAATAAACCTGTATGGACTAGAAGTTCCGTAAGAAATGAAGTAGAATATATTGCATTCCTTTCCCAATTAGAACCAAATAGAACTAATGAAGCTTTAGATGATGATGATTGGATTAAAGCCTTGCTGGATGAACTAAATGAATTCGAAAAGAATAAAGGCTGGACCATGGTTGAAAGACCTAAGGAACCTTCTGTTATTGGAGTAAAATGGGTCTTCAGAAATAAGTGTGATGAAAATTGAATCATTGTAAGAAATAAAACCAAATTGGTTTCTCAATGATATAATCAACAAGAAGAAATAGACTATAAAGAAACCTATGCTCCAATAGCTAGAATTGAATCTATTCATATTTTACTTTCCATTTCAGCAGTCATCAACACTAAACATTTCAAATGGATGTGAGATGTGCTTTACTTAATGGTTTCGAAGAAGAGGAAGTTTTTTTTGAACAACCTATGGCTTTGAAGACACAAAACATCTTGAAAATGTTTATAAACATACTGAAGCTTTGTATGGACTTAAGCAAGACCCTCGAGGTTGGTATGATAGACTCAAATGATTTTTGCTTCAAAATAATTATTTTAAGGGAAATGAAGATCCAAACCTTTTTATAAAGTACGATAATAAATTTTTTTTGATTGTTCAAATTTATGTTGATGACATTATATTTGGTTCAACTCAACAATCCATAACTAATTCCTCTACAGATCTAATGAAATCTGATTATGAAATGAGTATGATGTGTGAGTTAACTTTTATCCTTGGTTTTAAAATCTCTCAAAAACCAAATGGAATCTATATATTCCAAATTAATTATATTATATATCTTCTAAAAAATTATGGATATGACAACACTAAAAGTATTATTACACCTGTTGGTACCTCAAATGCACTTGATCTTGATGGAACTGGGAAACCAGTAGATCAAACATCTTTTAGAGGTATGATAGGAAGTTTACATTACTTGACAGCTAGTCATCTAGACTTAATGTTTTCATATACTTATGTTCAAGATAACAATCCAATCCAAGGAATCTCACTTAAAGGCAGTGATAATAATTTTTCACTACTTAAAGGGAACCACGGATTTAGGACACTTTTATACTTCTAGAAATGATTTTATTATAAAAAGTTTTTCGGCTATAGAATTTGGTGGATGTAGAATGGATAGAAAAAGTACATCAGGAACTTGTCATTTATTCAGAGATTCATTATTTTCATGTTCTTTCAAGAAGCAACACTCAGTAGCAATGTCCACTACTGAGGATGAATATATAGCATCTGAAAGTTTTGTGCTCAAGTATTTTTGATGAAACACACGCTCACAAACTTTTTCTTGAGTTTTACCATGACTCAATTTATGTGTGATAACAAAAGTTCCATTTCCTTTAGTAAAAACACTGCACATCACTCTCATGGAAAACACATAGATATCATGCATCACTTTCTTAGGGATCACACAAACAAAGAAGATATCATTCTTCAATTTATTAGAACGCAAGATCAACTAGCTGATATTTCCACAAAATCCTTACTCTCTAATATATTTGAATACATTAAACATATGTTAGGAATGATAACCATAAAGTAACCCTCCTTATTAACATTCTTTTCAACAAATATCCTTACAGTAATAAACTTCTTTTCATAGGGAGAGTACATTTTCTTGTATGTTTTCAAATATTTTTTGTAATGATGTTTTTCATGTTTTTCTTAATGATGTTTTTCATATTTTTCGTAATTATGTTTTCCATATTTTTCATAATGAAGTTTTTCATATTTTTCGTAATGAAGTCTTTCATGATTTTCTTAATGAAGTTTTTCATATTTTTCATAATGATGTTTTTAATATTTATCGTAATGAAGTTTTTCATGTTTTTAGTAATGAAGTTTTTCATATTTATCGTACTAATGTTTTTCATATTTTTCATAATGAAGTTTTTCATAATTTTTGTATTTAATTTTTTCATGTTTTTCGTACATGAAATTTTCGTAATGAATTTTTTCATAATTGAAATTTTTTCATAATGATTTTTTCGTACATCAAATTTTCGTAATTATGTTTTTTGTACTTGATATTTTTGTAATGAAAATTTTCATACATGAAATTTTCTTAATGATGTTTTCGTACTTGAAATTTTCATAATGCTTTTTTTACTTAATAATTTCATAATGAAAATTTTTTTAATGATGATTTATGTACTCAATTCTTTTTCCTACTCAATTTTTTTTAATCAAAAGTCCTTCAAGAATAATTTTCCTCAATACGAATAATTCTCCTAACAATCTGAAAGGTATGATTCTTTCATAATCTTTCGTAATAACATTTTACTTGATGTTAGTTTCTTTTGATTCAGGTTCTATTTTCCTTAAATATGATTGTTTTTCCTTTAAAAACCTCCATTGATCATATCCTACCAAATTTTCCTTACGGCCAACAATTTCAACTGTCAGATCTGATCACAAAGTTTCTCATCCATTGGATTCAGATGGGAAGTTCAACCATAGCATAAACACCTATAAAAAGAGACCCCTGATGGCTATCCCACATTGTTTTTTCAAATATTTTTTGTGTCGAAGCTCTGTCTAACTTCAAAATCAAGTTCCATATTTTCTGTTTTCTCGAGTCCGAATATCTGCTGAAATCCCTTCTCAAGATATGTCTTCTGTCAATCTGATTTCAGAGTAGCAAATTTTGAAGGATAGGTTGGTGCAACTAAACTTCTTTAATAAGTATGACTCCATTATCTCAAATAATATCAGTATTAATGGGTGGGAGAGTGTATCCATTTCAAATATAGCAGCTCATGATGTTGTGTATCCGGATCTACTCATAGAATTTTATGAATCAGTTTGTTTTTCAAAGAAGATGGAAATGAAAATTTTTAATTCAATAGTTATGGAAAAACATATACACATTCTTACACCAATGCTGCTAGCTTGGTAGGGTTATCTTATGATAGGGAAGAATAATTTTGTTCCCACAATCTCCCAGATGTTCAAGGAAGTTTCGTAAAGGTGACGTCAATGGAATTCCTTGGACATACTGATGTCAAGACCGCGAAGAATTCCCACCTATCTACCAACAATCAGATCCTACAGTTATGGGTTCATGGTCTTATCGTACCGAGAGAGGGTGACAAGGACACTCTGAAGATAACTGATATTTATATCTTAGATTTTTGGGTAAATCTAAGGAAAATAAATCTTATGAATGATATTCTCATTACGATAGAGAATATTCTGAATGGGAATATGAGAGCACAGATAATTATGTATCCAAACCTACTCTCCAAACTAATAGTTTGTTGCCTTGAATATTTCATGATCCCTTGCAGTTCCAAGCTATGGAATTGCAATGTAATTCTAATCAGTGATGGTACCCTCAAGAGGATGAAATTTGGTTTCTTTAAGGAGTCAGGTGGGTTTTATGATCTACCAGAGGATGAAGCAGAAGTCTCTTTGAAAAATGTAGAAGAGGATGAACTGTCGAAGAAGGCTGGAAAGAAAAGAAAATTTAAGGAAGTAGAAGCTAAAGGTGAAACCCCTAATGCTAAGGGAGATCAGACATCACCTCCATGGACCAAAAAACAGAAATCCTATCCAGATGAGGTAGTTTCCAAATGGAGGGAGGATAAAAAGAATCGGAAGGAAGGGAACCACAATTTGTCCTAAACCCTACAGAGGTCGAAGCATTGAAAGAGAAAGCTATTGAAGATCTTGATAAGCAAGCCAAAGAAAAGAATCTCAAGAAGAAGTTTTCGGAGGGAGAGACTGTGAAATCTCTTTTAAAGGCAACTGAAGTAGCATCTCAGAAGATCCCAGTACTGAAAAGATTCTTAGTATAACCGTTACCTAAAACACCGGGGAAAATGTTTGTGACACCACAAAAATCCCAATAAAAGGATTTTGAAATGTAAGTAGTGGAAGATGTTTAGGAAGCTCAAAGCACTATAGATACATATGATCTGATAAAGCAAGTAGAAGACTTTCATGAAAAGGAATGTGCTTTCGATAAGATGTCAATCCGGACTTCTCAAACCGGATCTTTGAAACATGATACCCCTAGAGTTCATGATAAGGATAAAGAAGAAGTGAACAAATTTTCTAAGGAAGAATGATATAGTCATGCATTCATTCATCCTGAGGACATTGAGGAAGGAGTTGAAAAAGAAATAATTGATGAAGATAAGATTGTATAGTTGTCTGGAAGTGAGCATGAATGTCCCGATGAAGAAGCTATTATGAGTACCAATAAGGGAAAACAAGTGGTTGTTGATACCTCAAAAAAGGCAATTTTGAGGAATAAATAAGTAAGGGGAACCTCTAAGAGGAAGATGGAAAAGCTAGAGAAAGAACCATCACCAAGAAAAATGACAGATTCGGAATCATATGCTTTAGGACATAATTTTTTCATTCAGTCCCTGAAGAATCTAGTGGACACCATTCTGATCTTTCCATAAATTGAATATAGATGCCAAATGCTCCAGCATATCATGAATTAGAATTCAGACTCTATATCCATGGTGATGGATATGTGTGTAAAGGTTGAGGCTGAACACAAAAATTTACTTATCAACTATGAATCCCAGAGAAAATCTTGCAAGAAAATGACAAGCTGGTCGAAGAAGATCGTTGAAGATTAGAGAGAGCTTGATCAATTTCAAGAATATTTCAAGGAATCTTTTGATACTGAAGACACCAATATCAAGGATCATACAAAATTTTTTGAGTAAAAGCTAAATCTTGAACAAAATACTCGGATTCTGGATGTCAAAGATCTGAATGGGAAGTTTAATTTTGTAGTCCAAATTTGGAAAACAGAAAGGGATATCTGGATCGAGATGGAAGAAAAGCTAGTGAAGCAAGATGACTTACTGAAGGATTAGGTAGAGGCTCTAAAGACTCAAGATTATAGGATCAATGCCTTATATAAGAAATTATATTAGTCTCAAAAAGAACTAAAAAGTTGAAAACCATTGTGAAGAAGCTTATACCCAAGGAAAAACAAATTAAAATATATCCAAATCTGACCTTTTGTTGTATCTGTTTTTCCTTGTAAATATACATCCAATCTTAATGAAATTGTGGTTGATTTTTTTGGATGTTTGTACTAATATTTTAGGTACAATATTTTTTTCCATTCCCTGAAACTCTTTTAGAAAATCAGAAAGTGGGAGAAGGAAAACGTATTCTAAGTAAAAGAAGAAATATCCCTTAGTAAGGGGGAGTTTATCAAGGGGTGAGTCCTATTTACGATGATTTCCATATTCAACCTAAAGGAAATCTCTCCTTAATGAAATATAGAATATGATATTTAGAGTTCCAAATCCTAAGGGGGAGTTTTTTATTCATCATTACCAATGAGAAAAGAGAGATAATATTTATTTCAATGTTTAGAATTTTTTTCTAAGTCCTTATATTCTTTTTCGTAAGGATGTTTGTGCTTTCCAAAACGAGGGAGATTGTTGAGTCAATAAGTTATTCCTTATTACTTTTCCATTCATTCATAATTGGGGGAGATTGTTTAGCGAATAAGGTTTCCTTATGACTTTAAAATTCCTTCTTGTTTTGAAAATCACAAACTCCTTATCTCAAAGAAAAACTCTTTTTAACCATTGTTTTACCTCTATAAGGAAAAATTTCCTTCCTCAGGGAAATTTATCCTTACCATGTTTTATTGTTCATATAATAAATTTTCTAAGTGAAAAATTTGGTTTTCAACCAAAACCTCAGAATCCTATAATTACCTAGTTATAAATAATTCTGTTTTAGGATCCGAATTCTCAGAATTTTGGTTGTGAACCCTTCTGAATTCTGACTCAGAATTCTGAATCATAATTTTGGTTACGAAATCTTCATAGTTCTGACTCCGAATTATGAATATGAATTCTAGTTACGAACTCTTCAGAGATCTGACTCCGAACTCTGAATCAGAATTCTAGTTCTGAACTCTTCAGAGTTCTGACTCCAAATTCTAAATATGAATTCTGGATATGAACTTCTATGAGTTCTAACTCTGAGTTCTCTGACTTTAGACTCTAAAATCTTATGAGTTCTGACTCCCAATTCTCATGAACTCAGACTACAAACATTGTAAGTTTAGGTTCCAAATACTTGTGAATCCAGATTCTGAATTTCACTGAAATTCAGACTCTGGAATACTATATAATTCAGGTACCGAATTCCTTGAAAACATATTCAGAATTTCCTTGTATTATAGACTCTGAATTCAATTTTTTCTCAGACTCCGAACATTCATTTGATTAAATTCCGAATATTGGATTTTATTAATGAAACTAAATATTTTCTTACACTTGTTTTGGTATAAAATGATGTTGTGCATTCAGGTACTCAGTAACCGTTGTTTGAGTGACACGTGTACAGGTCCCTCCGAAATTCAAGGACAAATATGACTGTTGGAGGAGGGAGATAACCATTGAATCCATGCCAATAAATATAAGCTCATTTGAATGTGCTTAGGAATTTTTCATATTTTAAGCTTAGAACATTTAGAAGTGATTTCTAGAGAGAGAGGCTCTTATAAACTCTCAGGATTCGTGCAGAATGTTTGAACGCCTTGTTCAAACTTTTATTCGTTCATATTTTCTTTGTGAGACTCTGATTGTTACTATGTACAATCGAGGGCTTCCGGGGATAGGAAGATAGAGGTGACGACTACCTTGAAGTTGAGGGCTTCCTTGCTGAGGAAAAGAGATGTTCCAACTACTTTGAAGTTTATGGCTTGTTCGGATAGCTAGGCAGACTCCGATTTTCGTATCGAGGTCTTACCCTGGTGTGGGTAAGACATGCTTTCTTGAAATTATAAATCAAGGGACCATTATCCAAGTTTGTTGGATACCCTTCCTTTTGGTTTCAAAGATTTACTACCTGTTACTTGTTTTCTTACATGTTTTCCACTGATTTTGTATTGTTGGGTAAAGTAAAACTATGTTATACTTCCTTATACTTGTAATCTGATTTAGTTGGATTCTATACTCATTATGGTAGAATCTTTATCCTAGTAAACATTCATTATGTTTCATTTCTAGAATCACTTTTCATGAATTTTTTCTCGGAATCATATTTCCTGAATCAACCAAGTGTTTAGGACTTAGATATTTTGTGAATTATCTAGTTTAACCATGTTAAACATAACTATATTTAAAAGTTCCAAATGAATATTTAAAAGTATACAATTCACCCCCTCTTGTATTTGAGCATCTCATCTTCACATATTCGATCTTATAAAAATTCTATATAGGTGATTGATCTTCAACATCTCTGATAATGATGTTACACACAAGTACTATTTCTTAAAACATTTTTTCATAATCTGAGAAAAAGGAAAAAACTAAGGTGTGTGATCAAATTCTCAGTAAGGGTAAAGAAAAGATATTTGTGAACATAACATGATAATAATTTTATGAGAATAGTTAAATAATTTCTAAAGTTAATACCATGTATATGAAATTTTATTTACATGATTCTTATAATAAACATATGTAGTTCATATGACATGATTCATAATGGATGAAAAAGAATATTCCCTGAAATGATAATATAGGATTATGACTTGGAATTTTGGAAGACACATAATCATGTAAAAACATTCCCTATAAGACACGCTTCAATGAAAAACCCTATCATATCACATCACGTGTGATGAACCTATAGTATGAGGGACCCCACAATCCCCATTCATTGAAATTTCTTTATAGTGGTATGGGTTCAGTCAACAAAACATTTTTTCCATGTTTCACATCCATGATCATATTAGAGGACAATGTCCCTTACTGAATAGAGTTCACTCCTTGTTTCATTCTTTTATTACTAAACTTAGTTCACTCCACATTCTATCCCAATATTTCTGAGCATTGGTCACTCCTTGTTCTATCATTTTGTATATCAAGATATAAAAATATTTACACAATAAATAGGATAGAGATATGGGTCTCACCCATTACATAATAAAATCATATATACATGTGCCCCACTATAAGAAAACGTTCAATATATCATGAAACATAAAAGATATGGGTTTCAAAAACATCATATCATATACCATGATATGAAATGGGTAACATTAACATTTCATAATATTATAACCTATGGAAAATAGCTAGGATTAAAAATAATTTCATCAATGAAAAATCAATGAAAAGAATCGTGTCTCAAAAGAATATAACATGTGGAAAAGAAACATGTGTTATAAACATCATCCCTCAAAAAATAAACCATTCAAACAAATTATATGAATGGTTTTGATGGATTATATCCCTAGAATACTTATAAAATATAATAATCTATTCCATCTTATATGGAGTACGATTTTTAGATATCATTATGAAAATAATTTTTCCATCAAAATCACTTTTTAAACATATATCATTTTCAAAAACCATTTCATTGAAACTGAATTGTAAAAATATAATACAATCATGAAATAAAATTTAGAAAATTTCATCTAAAAAGTATCATTAATTCATAAAAATTTTAATTTTAAAAAATAATCCTTTTTGAAAACTATTTTCTTTGAAACTAAAGATGAAAACATATAATGGAATCTTGAAAACATCTTGAAAACCCTATCAAGTGAAAACATATAAATGAAGCATGTGGACATTTTGGAAACCATTATCTATGAAAATATATTTTAAAATGAATAAAGGAGTCCAAAAACACTTTAACAGTTAAAAAAATTTATTTAAATAATTTTCCATTACAATGTTCTTAAGAGATATTTTAAAAAAATATTCAGGAAAATAATCATTAATAATTCCAATGTTTCCATACCAATATGAAACATTTGGATCATAATCCATTTAAAATAATGACATTAAATGAATCTTAAATTATCAATAAAATAGGTATATTATCTCTATTACATGTCAAATTGTAGTATATACACCTTGTTAAAGAACAGTAGAGGACAACAAAATAGGTTCCTAAAATAAGACAAATTAAGACAAAATTAATTTTCTGATTTGGTAACTATGGAACCATAAATACAAAGAAATATTTATTATAATTTTTATATGTAAATATAAATAATTTTATTTATAATAATAATATAATACATTCAAGGTGAATATATACACCACACAAAATAAATGAGTGGTGAATATGACATGGATCTCATGGAAATAATAAATGAGATAAAATTTTCTTACCTTAAGTCTTAACTCCCATTTTACTAATTCCAAAATACTATATTATAAGTATAATATTATTTTAAGAATAAAACAGAACCATATTCATATAAATAACACCATACATGACTTTTTTATGACTTTCTATTTCGGGTTCATGAGCAACTCCAATGTCAATGTTAAATTTAAGAAAATACCCGCTTTGTTTTTTATATCTGTTTTAGCTTGTTATTCATAGTAATGTAACATTGATAAAGATTATATTTACTAAAAAAATTTAAAAATGAAATAAATATCATAAATATATTAATTATATGTATTCAAATTATAATATATATATATATATTTGTAAAATGAAACGCACATTTCATGGAGATGGTAGGTCCTACGTACGCATGAATGTTGTTTGCATTTTATTATTTTATTGAATAAAATAAAATAAAGGAAATATATGAATATATATATATATATTATTGTATAATTAATATTTAACAAATGTCATATATGTTCAGTAATACCATCCTTAATACATTCCATTACCATAATTTCTGTAATTAATTTAAACCGCATTTAGTAATCATTCTGGGAAAAAAATTAATTTGATATTGGTAGATATTATAAATTATCATAAGATAAAATATAGAATATATTTTTTGAAATTAAATTCATATAATTGGTATAAATTAATTTAAATTCAACTATGTAGTCATGATGATGAAGAGGGTTTTTAATGTAAAAAAGGTGTAAATGTTTTGAATGTTTTTATATCTAATCTCAATGTGAAATTAGTTTCAATGAGCTAAAAAATTTTAACATATCAATATATTATATAATTAACCTATAAAAATACATACATAGATATCTTATCTACTTAAATAAGATAGATGAAAAATCGTTTTTGAATTAATAATCAATAATTTTTTATTATTCATCGAAAATGATGTTTCTCAGAAAAATACCAAAAAATCACCCAATGAGTATTTTGATATTTATCATTTAAAAATGATTTTAATATTTTAAAATAAATATTATAAAAAGGAAAAATATTTTATTTAAAATGGGTTTATCATTATAAGGCGGTGACATTACTTTTTAGAAAAATACATCTTTTTACTCATAAAATTTGATATATTATCATCTATTTTCTTGGAAACATATAATATGTATATTAAATAGTTGAATATATATAATATATAAATACAAATATCATCAAAATAAATTATAAAAATTGTTTTAATTAATTTATTATGTCAATACATATATAATTTCATAATTATATTCTTCCATAAAAAGAATTCCAATATTTTGTAAAAGAGATTTATTTTCAAATGTAGTTACAAGATCACCATGTATTTCATTTTTACCCCATATTTTCATAATTAAATTGATCCAATTCAAATTTCACATTCCAATATCTTGGTAGTTACTATAATAATATATTAATAACAATATTAATTTTATATTGTAGTTTTAAAAAACAACGCTTTTTATGTTACACAAGCTTTAGAATGGAAAAAACATTGTGTGTAATAGAATAAAAACATAGTGTTGTGTGTTCCCCAAGAAAAAATTATTTTTTCCTATAGATAATGTCAATCATGGGTTCATTTCATTTGAAATATCAACATATTTTCTTCACTATCTAACTTATGTTTTTAAATAAATACAAAATATCGAATTTATTAAATTAATTAAAAATGAATTTAACATAATATATGTGTGTTACATTAAACCCCACCCTAAAATTAATTTATCCATTCCAATATGACATGGATATCAAAGGTTTAATGTTTAAAATTTCTATTCATTGAATCCCACATCATAATACTGAATACTAAAACTTGATTTAAAAAGAGAGACAAAAACATAATGGATACCAAATGTAACTCAAGACTATGTTCGATAATGTAGGAACATAGGTTTAATGTCATGACTCGTCCTCGGGGCTCGTACCGTGACTACCCCAAGCCCGCCTTCCATAGGACAGGGGCTGGCGACTAGCACCAAGGTGTACTTCCCGATAAAAAGAGGAGGCATTGCCTTTGTAAAGTATACAAACACCACAGAGAAAGCAAGCAATAGAAGTAAACACTAAGTGAAAACTGATACAAAAGTAAGTGCGGAAAAGTAAGTGGGCCAGTATAGAAACCCAAACTGAAAGTAAAGTACAATAGGAAAGAGAAAATAGCAACTGAAACGTAAAGCCGCAGCGTCGATCCGTCCACTGGAAGTCCCACCTGAAGGGTGGGTACAGATATCCTCCATAGCTCCTCGGGTCCGGTCATATGCTCCGAGTACGCCTCGCCCAGTGGTCCACCTCTGGGTACCGACCTGCTCCTCGTGCCTCGACCACGATCAGCGTTTTCCATCATCTGTAACCAACACAACGTAGTGTAGGAATAGCCCATGCATGGGTGAGTATAATCTACTCAGTAGGGACCCCGAGACCCTCGAAGCTCTCCTAGAATCCACAAAGAATAAACCACGAAAGAAAGATACAATCACGAAGTAACATCCAAAACTGCTTAGGTATATGCCCATACATATACCTAAGTCATCAATTCCAGTCCGGCTCCAACATCTGAGCCCAAGTACAACCCAGTCCACACAAGAAAACATAACCCGTTCGACATAGGAAATCACAACCCAATCCACACAGGAAAGCATAACGTAATCCACACAGGATATAAAGTCAAGATTCAGCTCACATAGGTATACTTCTTCGTATGACGATAGAGATGATCAGATATATCCACTAATTCATCTAATCCGTCGGACCCAAAAAGGATCGATAGGTACTAACCCCCACAATGACCCACACAGGATCTGACCCACACAGGATCGATAGGTAACTAACCCCCGCAAAGACCCACATAGGATCGGACCCACATAGGATCTGTAGGCACTGGCCCACACAGGACCGCTGAGCGCTAACCCACACAGGATCGGTAGCACTGATCCACGTAGTATCGCTGAGTGATGTAGTTGTCACTGTCGAATCCACGGAGGATTCCCGCACAGTCGTCATCGTCGTCGCAATCGCAGCCAGCTTTAGGGTTCCCGCACATAGAAATCTCGTTCGGGAGGGTCCGCTCCACGAGCTGAAGGGATGATACATCAACTGACACATAGTCTGGAGTTGATTTATCCAAAAGTTCTGTATCTTCAATAGGAACTCAACGTCGCAGACGGCGCGTCAATCGGACGCCCGGTCTGAGACTTATTGGGTTTATCGTCCCAGGGGCCCGGTTGGTTTTTAAGTAAAAACCAACCCGACCGTACTCTAACTACATTCAAACCTCGAGCGGAGTAAGTCAAAAGGTCCGTCTCACTTAGAGGAACCCATCAAAGTTGACGGTACGTCAATCGGATGTCCGAAATTCAAGTTTTGAGCGTTTCCGCTAAGAGGGCCCGGTTGGTTTCCTGTACGAACCAACCCGTCCGAACACAAAGTACTCCAAAACCTTGAGTGTAATATACCGAAACGACCGACTCAATCCAAGGATCGCTACGCAACTGATGGTGCATCGATGGGAGGTCCACAACTCCAGTTATGGGAAACGGACCGAAAGCGGTTCGGTATTAAGGAGTTCACGCCCGGTCCGACCTGGCCCGATACCCCCAGGGTCGGCCCGAACTGGGTCGACCCAAACTGGGTCTGGGTCCAGCCCGGTCTGGGCGGCCCGGCCCGGCCCGATGCGCTGGCGCTGGCCGGGCACCCGGCGCGGCTGTCACGGCCGAGCGAAACGGGCGGGGGGCGCGCTGCCCCCGCCTGGAGAAACTGCGGCCCCTTAATAGGGCCGCTCACATCCGTCCAGCCAGGGGTTTCGAACCCCCGGTTCTTCCACGGTCCGGCAGGCCCGCTCCGACCGGCCGGCTTCTACCGCCACGGGACCGGCAAGGCCGGTCCCCCTGCTTCGATGCCGGCATCCCGGAACCGGCCACCGGTTTCCTCTGCTCTACAGCGGCCCAGAAACGGCTACGGCCTTGGTTCGTCCGGCGCAGCGCGACGGAGCCGCGCCCCTCCGCCGCGGCCCCGCTCCGGCTGCTGTTCTTAGTGGTCCTCTGGCGCGGCGCGACGGCACCGCGCTTCTCCTTTCCTTATCAACTCCTGCGCGGTGCTTCGGCACCGCATTGCCTTGCTCATGCCGCATCAATATCAACAACCAAAAAGTGGAGGAGTGTCGGCCGTGTTCATGTGGTCTGTCCTCCTCCCGTTATTGCGATAACAGGCGGTTCAAAAGAAAAGGAGAAAGCAATGGAAGTATTCACGAACTAACAAATGAAATAAATCCTTACCTCAACGTTGTCGTCGAACGAGAGTTAGTCGCGGAATTAACCGTCATGGAAGAAGAGGATCATCCCAGAAGAAAGCATCATGGAAGGAATGTCGTTGGCGTTAGGTGATCTCCGAGGGAGGTTTCTCTCGCCATCGTCCGCTGTCGGAGTTCAGCGTTCTTCGTCGGCGGTGGTGCGTTCTTCGCGTTCTTCGTCGAAGGACGAAGATTCCTCAAGACCTCACTTTTTCTCCCAAAGTATTAACACAACAAAAAACCAACCATAATAAAATAATTCCTTCCCTTATTTTATTATCATAACATAAGAATTTGAAATTCAAAAGATAAGAAACGAACAATTAATTCAATGAATTAATTGTAACGATTTAACTGCCCAATTTAATGAGGCATTTCTTAACCAGAATAAACACACGGTTGACTTCATTAAAAAGGGGGGGTGTGGGTGCATTACTTAGAAGGAAAGAAATGGTGGGGATTGTGTGGGCCCCACCTCACAAATATCCTACCAAGTGGGTAGGATATTGTGGGTCCCAAGTTATCCTCTTAACTCAGGTTAAGCCGCCTTATGTAAAATAAAATAAATTTTTGCACCACCTTTATTTTATTTCTTAACTTAACCTCAAAAATTAAAAACCACACCCGAGCAAATGCAACACCGGAAAATGTGTTTCTAAGAAATTACTGGTGTTGCGATTCCATCGGTGCCCTCGGAATTCGATTCCGAGCACCGGTTTAAAAGTTAGAAAAACCCGCTCGTTCGTTCACTGAACGTACCCGAGCAAAATTTCAAAAAATAATTCCGGGCACACCGGGCCTCGGAATCATGTGCCGTCAAAAACTGCGCTCTTTTAAAATTCCAATGAAAATTAAGAAAAAAAATTCCTTGAATTTTTCAGGTCTTTACATCACTACCACTTGAGGGCTTTACGTCCCCGTAAAGATACATCAAAAACTAGGTTAACAAAAGTGGGTACTGACCACGAATTTGAGCCTTCCGCTCCCAAGTGCTCTCATGGAGGTTCACGTGGTGCCATCTGATGTGTACTAGAGGAATCTACAATCCACGTAGGACCCTCTCTTGTCGATCCTCAATCTCCACCGGGACCTCCGCAAAAGTTTCCCCATCATCAACGTCCAGCTCCCCATGGTCAATGATATGAGTCGGGTCGTGCACATATCTCCTTTGCTGAGATACGTGGAAGACGTCATGCCCCCAGTGCAACTGAGGTGGTAGAGCCAAGCGATAAGCCACCTCTCCAAACCTGATGAGGACCTAGAATGGTCCGATGAAGTGAGGAGACAACTTGCTACCTCGCCAAATCTCTGTAATCCATGTCGAGGTGAGACCCACAAGAAGACGTGGTCGCCATACTCGAACTCCAGTGGCCTCAGCCTCCTGACAGCATAAGTCTTCTGCCGGCTCTGAGCTGTCCTCATCCGCTCCTGGATGATTTGGACCTTCTCTTTCGTGACTTGGACCATCTCCGGTCCCACAAGTGCTAACTCCCCAGGGTCTGTCGAGCACAGCGGTGATCTGCAAGGTCGGCTGTACAACGCCTCGTATGGTGCCATCCCGATGGTGGAGTGGTATTTGTTGTTGTACGCGAACTCCACCAAGGGTAGGTGGTCCTCCCAGCTGCGACCAAAGTCGAAGACACATGCGCGGAGCATGTCCTCGAGAGTCTGTATGGTCCTCTCCGTCTGACCATCTATCTGAGGGTGAAAGGCGGTAATCAAACGTAGCTGCGTCCCGAATTCCTCCTGCAACCCCCTCTAAAGCCAGGAAGTAAAGCGAGCATCTCAATCGGAGATGATATATGATGGCACACCATGAAGTCGTATAATCTCCGGAACATAGATACGTCCCAAGATCTCCACTGAGCCCTGCTCTCTGATGGGTAAGAAGTGATCTGACTTGGTGAGTCGGTCGACAATCACCCAAATGGAGTCATGGCCTCTGGAAGTGCGTAGATGTCCAGTCACGAAGTCCATAGATATTCCATCCCACTTCCACTCCAGGACCTCCAGGGGTTGTACCAAGCCTGCTGGTACCTGATGCTCTGCCTTCACCTGCTGGTAGGTGAGGCATCAAGAAACGAACTCTGCCACAGCCTTCTTCATGCCCGGCCACCAGTGCTATCATCTGAGATCCTGGTACATCTTCCCCACTCCAGGATGTACTGCCAAAGGGGAAGTGTGAAACTATCTCAGAACCCCCTCCCATAAAGAAACTGGTACCAAGGTACATCCTCTGAAAAGGACGTCGTGCTCCCCTCCTAAGGAGAAACCATCAGGTGTCTGTCCTGAGGATATATGTGCACGCCGCGGCTCACAATCGGTGTCCCCACATTGTGCCTCTCTGACCCGTTGCCGTAGTGTAGGAGTGACTGTGAGTGACTGAAGGAAGTCTGATCCATCTCTATCCACAAGGGATATCTGCAAAGCGGCTAGCTACTCTGTCGCATCCCCAAGTAGTTGAATGCCTGTCCTCCTACTGAGAGCATCAGCTACTACGTTCCCAATCCCAGGAGTATAGACTATCTCAAAGTCATAGTCCTGGATGAACTCGAGCCATCGCCGCTATCTTAGGTTCAGGTCCTTCTGAGAGAATATGAACCTGAGACTCTGATGGTCAGAAAAAACTGTAAAGCGCTCGCCCATCAGATAGTGTCGCCACATCTTCAGAGAGAAGACCACTACTGCTAACTGCAGGTCATGAGTAGCGTAGTTCTTCTCATGCAGCCTCAACTGGCGTGATACATAGGTGATCACGGCCCACTCCTGCATCAGGACACATCCGAGTCCGGTCCCTGATGCATCGTAGAAAACTACATACCCTACTCCCTCCTCCGGCAACCTCAAGATAGGAGCGCTGGACAATCTCTGTCTCAGTTCCTAGAAGCTCTGCTGGCATCTTTCTGACCACACAAAGGGTTTCCCCTTCTTCATCAAAGCTGAGAGTGGTGCCGCAACTCTGGATAAGTCTGGCACAAACCTCCGTTAGTATCCAGTTAGTCCCAAGAAACTCCGCACCTCCGTCACGCTCCTGAGTGGCTCCCAAGCTAGCACTACCTTGATCTTCTCAGGATCCACCGCAACTCCCGCCTCAGAGATGACCTTTCCCAAGAAATGGACCTCACGTATCCAGAACTGACACTTCGAGAGTATTCCATAAATCTGGTTCTCTCGGAGTGTGTCAAGTACAACCCGCAAGTGGTAGGCGTGCTCCTCCTTAGTGGTCGAGTATATCAAAATGTCGTCGATGAAGACCATGACAAATCAATCGAGGTAAGGCTGAAAGATCATGTTCAGGAGGCCCATGAACACTGCGGGAGCATTGGTTATGCTTAAGGGAATAACCAAGAACTCATAGTGTCCATACCGACATCTGAAGGTCATCTTCTGCACGTCCTCATCCCGAACTCTGAGCTGATGATAGCCTGACCTGAGGTCTATCTTTGAGAACCACCGTGCTCCCTTGAGCTGATCGAAGAGGTCATCAATCCTCGGTAGTGGATACTTGTTCCTCACTATCACCTGGTTCAGGCGACGATAGTAGACACAAAGTCGCAAACTCACGTCCGCCTTCTTGGTGAACAAAATTGGGGAATTCCAGGGTGAAACACTGGGTCAGATGAATTCCTTGCCCTAAAAGTCCTCCAACTGTACTCGTAGCACTCGAAGCTTGGCTGGAGCCATCTGATATGCTGGGGTGAATATCGGGGTTGTCCGGGGTACAGATCTATATAAAAGTCTACCTCTCTGTGAGGAGGTAGTCCTGGAACGTCGTCGGGGAAAACGTCTGCATACTGATCCACCACTGCAAGAAAACTAGGACTCTGTGTGTCAACTACTCCTAGGATGAGGCTAGCCAAATTATGAGTCATGGGTTGTCCTCTCCTATGTGGGAGTCCATCCTGTGCTGCGAAGGCTCCCTTCTCGCCGGTGAAGGTGTACCTGCTCCTATCGGTGCGTACACACTGCACCTTGCGCCTAATACAGTCGATCTGAGCATGGACTGTAGATAAACAATCAATGCCCAAGATGAAGTCTTAAGGCCTCGATGCCGCTACAAGAAGATCCCAGCCAAAGCTCTCACCTCCTAGAGTAAGCTCACACTACTAGCACCAGTGCGTAATCATCGAGTCTGCTCCCGTAAGAGTCTCTAGCCATAAGGATCGAGCCAACGGCTCTGTCGGAATCTCCGAGCTCCGAACAAGGGTAGCGGCTATGAAAGAATGACTCACTCCTATGTCTATAAGAACTGCAGAAAGGGTGTAATAGACACAGATAGTACCTCGAATCATCTCGGGCGTGCCGTGGTCATAGGTTTCCGCTGCCTAGAGTTGTGCATGCCTCTGCCCGTCAGCTCCCTATGGTCGGGGTGGACCTCCTGGTGGTGGTGGTGGTAGAGCCTCAAAGTGTCACCCACCACCTGCTGATCGGCCAGCTCCTCTACCTCGTCCGCCTACTCCCTGCGGACCTCCATGGTCGACCCTCTGCCTCTACCTCGGTGACCCCTCAATCGTCTGCTGCTCCTCAGCATGGCGGGTCGGGTAGTCATGAGCCATGTGGCCCTGCCCGCCGCAAGCGTAGCACTGCCTGCCTCTCGAAATATGGGCTCCGCGATGTGTGCCCCGCACTGCTAAGATAGTGTCCTGAGGTCATCTGTCGGAGGGTCTGTTCTACCTGGACCCATGATTCTTCCGTCGACTGCCTACTGCAGAAGACTCTGCTACGTGTCGCCCTGCGGTAGGTCTCGCTGTTGATGCAGGCTCAGCAAGGAAGCTATCGATCATAAGGGATCGCTCCAGTACTCCTTTCTGAGTCAGAATGCTGATGGAGATCAACGATGCCCTGATCTCCTGCCTCAATCCCTGCTCAATGGTCCGGGCCCGGAAAGAATGGGTCCTATACCATGTCTGTCGAGTATCGCGAGAGATCGGTAAATCTTGCTGAGTATTGGACGACCGTCAAGCTTCCCTGCCACAGCTGTAGAAGCTCCTAGATGCGCACCGCATAGAGGGTGGCTGGGGCTAACTCTGAGCGGAAGAGGCTCTCAAAGTCCATCCAGAGAAGAGACGCCTCATCGTGCACCTGGAGCATCAAGGTCCACCATCGGCCTGCTGTCGCGTGTAGTAGACTCGCTGTGAGGATCACCATAAGGTCTGTTGGTGTCCTCACAAACCTGAAAACTCATAATACTGCCTCCAGCCAATCCTCGGCTGCCTGGGGGTCCATCTCCCCACGGAACCTGGGCGGTCACTGGCGCTGAAACTCGTGTAGTGCACTAAGGCGACGTGCATCGTCAGCGGCTGGGGCTGGAAGCATCGGTGGCTCGGCGGGTAGAGGTACCGTCGGTGTCTCAGCTGTCAAAGGGCCATGTACCGAGGCCTCGCCGCTCGGTGAGCTGTTGTCACGCACAACTCTCGGAACCCTAGCTGGCTACCATTGTGGGGCCATCCTGAAAAGGAAACAGGTGTTCCACGGTCAAACCGTATACCTGGTGAGCTGACATAAAGTAATCACAAAGAAAACATGAATCACACATGCAATCAATGTTTTCGTGTACTATGTCGGAAATCAGAAGTCAGGGACCTGGTGTACGGATATGTCAGCCGCCGTACCAACACTGGACTCCCCAAACTGATAACCACACTTAATACCCTTAACACTATTGCTTCACATAGAAAAAATATCAGAGTCCAAAGTTCTGCGGTAGAACCGAACTCCTCTGATACCAATTTGTCATGACCCGTCCTCGGGGCTCGTACCGTGACTACCCCAAGCCCGCCTTCCATAGGCCAGGGGCTGGCGACTATCACCAAGGTGTAATTCCTGATAAAATTGGAAGGAATTTACTTTGTAAATTAAAAAAACACCACAGAGCAAGCAGGCAGTAGAAGTAAACACTGAGTAAAAGCTGATACAAAAGTAAGTGCGGAAAAATAAGTGGGCCAGTATACAAACCCAAACTGAAAGTAAAGTACAAGAGGAAAGGGAAAACAGCAACTGAAAATTAAAGCCTCATCATCGAGCCGTCCACTGGATGTCCCACCTGAAGGGTGGGTACAGATAGCCTCCACAGCTCCTCGGGTCCGTCCATCCGCTCCGAGTATGCCCTGCCCAGTGGTCCACCTCCGGGTACCGACCTGCTCCTCGTGCCTCTCCAACAATCAGTGCTATCCGTCGTCTGCAACCAACACAACATAGTGCGGGCATAGCCCATGCAGGGGTGAGTATAAGCTACTCAGTAGGGATCCCGAGACCCCCTATGATCTCCCAGAATCCACAAAGGATAAACAACAAATGAATGATACAATCATGAAGTAACATCCGACACTGCTTAGGTATATGCCCATACATATACCTAAGTCATCAACTCCAGTCCGGCTCCAACATCTGAGACCAAGTAGAGCCCAGTCCACACAGGAAAATGTAACACGTTCCACATAGGAAATCACAACCCAATCCACACAGGAAATCATAACGTAATCCACACAGGATATCAAGTCAAGATCCATCTCACACAGGTATACTTCTTCGTATGACGATAGAGATGATCAGATATAGACACTAATTCATCTAAGCCATCGGACCCACAAAGGATCGAAAGGTACTAACCCCCGCAATGACCCACACAGGATCTGACCCACACAGGATCGATAGGTACCTAACCCCCACAAAGACCCACAAATGATCGGACCCACACAAGATCTGTAGGCACTGGCCTAGACAGGACCGCTGAGCGCTGACCCACACAGGATCGGACCCACACAGGATCGGTATCACTGATCCACGTAGGATCGCTGAGTGTTGTAGTCTTCATCGTCGAAACCACGGAGGATTCCTGCACAGGCGTCATCGTCGTCACAATCACAGCCAGCTCTAGGGTTCCCGCACAGAGCAAGCTCGTTCGGGAGGGTCCTCTCCACGAGCCGAAGGGCTGATACATCAACTGACACATAGTCTGGAGTTGATGTATCCAAAAGTTCTATATCGTCAACAGGAACTCAACGTCGCAGACGTCGCGTCAATCGGACGCCCAGTCTGAGAATTATTGGCTTTTTCATCCCAGGTTCCCGGTGGGTTTTTAAGTCAAAACCAACCCGACCGTACGCCAACTATGCCCAAATCTCGAGTGGAGTAAGCCAAAAGGTCCGTCTCACTTAGAAGAATCCATCAAAGTCAACGTCATGTCAATCGGACGTCCGGAGTTCAAGTTATGAGCGTTTCTGCTCTGAGGGCCCGGTTGGTTTCGTGTACGAACCAACCCGGCCGAACCCAAATTACTCCGAAATCGTGAGTGTAATATAACGAAATGATGGTCTCGATCCAAGGATCGCTACTCAACTGACGGTGCGTCGATCGGAGGTCAACAGCTCAAGTAATGAGAAACGGACCGAAAGAGGTTCGGTATTAAGGGGTTTGGGCCCGGTCCGACCCGGCCCGATACCCCCAGGGTCGGCCCGAACCAGGTCGACCCGAACTGGCTCCGGGGCCATCCCATTTGGGCGCGGCCTGGCCCAGCTTGGGCGCGGCCTGGCCCGGCCTGGGCGCGGCCCGGCGCGTTGGCGCTGGCCGGGGGGCCAGGCGCGTTGGCGTTGGCCGGGGGGGCAGGCGCGTTGGCGCTGGCTGGGGGGCCAGGCGCCCGGCTCGGCTGTTACAGCCGCGCGAAACGGGCGGGGGGCATGCTGCCCCCGCATGGAGAAACTGCAGCCCCTTAATGGGGCCTCTCACATCCGGCCAGCTGGGGGTTTCGAACCCACGGATCTTCCACGGTCCGTCCGGCTTCTGCCGCAACAGGACCGGCAAGGCCGGTCCCCCTGCTCCGATGCCGGCGGCCCGGAACCGGCGGCCAGTTTCCCCTGCTCTGTCGTGGCCCGGAACCGGCCGCAGCCTTGTTTCGTCCGGTGCGGCACGACGGTTCCACACCCCTCCGTCGTGGCCCCGCTCCAATCGCGGTGCTTAGTGGTCCTCCAGCGCAGCGCGACGGCGCCGCGTCTATGGTTCGTCTTCTACGGGGTAGTGCAACGGCACCATGCTTCTCCTTTCCTTATCAACTCCCTAGCGGTTCTTCGGGACCGCGTTTCCTTGCTCGTGCCGCATTAATATCAACAACCAAAAAGGGGAGGAGTGTCGGGTGTGTTTGTGCGGTCCGACATCCGCCCGTTATTGCAATAATAGGCGGTTCAAAAGAAAAGGAGAAAGTGACAGATGTATTCACGAACTAACAAATGAAATAAGTCCCAACCTCAATGTTTTCGTCGAACGAGAGTTCGTCGCGGAATTAACCGTCACGGAAGAAGAGGATCGTCGCGGAAGAAAGCATCATGGAAAGAACATCGTTGGCGTTAGGTGATCTCCGAGGGAGGAGTCTCTCACCATCATCCACCGTCGGAGGTCGGCGTTCTTCGTCGACGGTGGTGCATTCTTCGCGTTCTTCTTCGAAGAACGAAGAATCCTCAAGACCTCTCTTTTTCTCCCAAAGTATTAACACAACAAAAACCCAACCATAATAAAATAAGTCCTTCCCTTATTTTATTATCATAACATAAGAATTTTAAATTCAAAAGATAAGAAATGAACAATTAATTCAATGAATTAATTGTAACGATTTAACCACCCAATTTAATGAGGCGTTTCTTAACCAGAATAAACGCACGGTTGACTTCATTAAAAAGGGGTGGTGCGGGTGCGTTACATAGAAGGAAAGAAACGGTGGAGCTCATATGGGCCCCACCTCCCAAATATCCTACCAAGTGGGTAGGATATTATGGGTCCCAACTTATCCGCTTAACTTAGGTTAAGCCGCTTTAAGTAAAATAAAATAAATTGTTGCACCACCTTTATTTTATTTCATAACGTAACCCCAAAAATTAAAAACCACACCCGAGAAAACGCAACAACAGAAAAGGTGTTTCGAATCAATTACCGGCGCTGTGATTCGATCGTTGCCCTCAGAATTCGATTCCGAGCACCGGTTCAAAAGTTAGAAAAACCCACTCATTCGTTCACTGAATATACCTGAGCTAAAATTCGGAAAATTATTCGAGGCACACCGGGCCTCTGAATCACGTGCCGTCAGAAACTACGCTCTTGTAAAATTCCAAAAAAAATTAAGAAAAAAAAATTCGTTGAATTTTTCGGGTCTTTACATTTAAAGTGAATACGTGGACATGGAAGATATTTTTAACCATCAAGTTTTGATGACACATGATAGATAACATGGTTATGAAGTATTTAACAATCAAAAATCCATATCCCTAATATACCTGAAAAGGTTCATAAATATCATAGAAAATGTATATAAAAGGATAAAAGTTTATTTCATGACCAATTTTTCCAAAAATGAGGAATTTTCATGATATGATATACATACATTATTTCATCACAATCTCACTATTTTTTGTTTCTGGAACAATTTTCTCTTCATCTCTTATTCTACTAAATTAGAGTTACTTTTTCAATCTAAAAATTTTGTTATATTAATAAATAGAATTAATTTTCCTTTACTATATAATTATCAAAACAAAATGGTTATTGCTAGTTATTGAAAATTCATAAATACTTAAATGGATTGAGAATACATTAAATTTAAAAAATAATCTAATGTTTAAAACAAATCATACATTGTTAACATTATAACCCTTATGAATGATGAAAATACAAAATATTATAAATAAGTTCACTAAATCATCTTAACATTGATCCCCCATTAATTATATGGTAGCATTTTTTTCACATTCCCAACATGTTAACAGCATTATAATTCATTCTTTTAAAACATTGAAATAAACTAAATTTTTTAAAATCTTTACAAAAAAAGTGAATGTTTCCTTATTCCAACATCGTATAGACATATTCCTTAAATCCAAAAATTTTATAATCTCCATGCAGGATAGAATAATCTAATCTGTAAAAAAATACTTCGTTAGATAAAAGTTAACAAGTGCCATATAATATACATATTCATATCCTACATATGTTTATCCAAAAATCATTATCATAACATAAATAACACATTAAGGGTTATCATTCCTAAGTGGAAATATCACATTAACAATAAATCAATTTTATAGTCCATCATGACCAGTCAACATGTTTTTGTAAATTCATTGAGAAAAACATAAAAAGGATAATCCTTATATATTTCACCATTCAAAAAACATAATTCTAAAATCAATATAAATGAAAACATTTATAATACAACTTTATCCTTCATCTATTTTCAAAAATGCCTCATTTTTTTACATGATATATTTTTCCTTTCAAATTTCTCCTATAGTATCATCATCATCATAAATATTACCATCACTCATAAGACCATGTTATTTCTCTTTGGGTTATTTACTTATGGTCATCAGTTTTTATAATGACCATTCCTTCCATACCTAAAACATTAAAATATTCATAAGACATTATGGAAGATAATATTTTCATCTTTTTCATTAACTGAACTCTTCATTTTTTCATTTAAGTTACATACATTGTGTACATATTTTCCAAGGTAAAAACATCTTCTTGTTACTATAATACTTTCAAAATGGTGTCTTTCTACATTATCAACATGTATGAAAATAATTTTTCTTTCATTGATGGTCTCCATTACTTGAATGATTTTTGAACTCTTTACTTCTATTATTTGATGAGTCTGAATATTTGTAAATGTATCCATTTATATTCATGTTGAAGGTTCTGGGTGCAGTGGAAGCGCGTGGGGGGATGTGCCCACTTGGATTTTTTTCATTAACAATGATCAATCAGGGATCAATACGATGATTAACACCAGTCTCCATGGATAGAATCACAGAAATAGACAATGAAAATGAAATTCTCGGAACCACAAAGTAGGATCATTAAAGGTTGATTATAAATAATTTAATAAATTGAAAAGAAGTACCTTTTGGTGGTATTTCTTCGTAGATATTCTTCATCATGTTTCGATGTGATTCACTATTGTGTCACAGAATCCAAGTCTATACTTCCTCTAGAAGTGATCCACATGTGCACCTCGTATATCTGGACGTTTCCATATGAGTCTCCGGGTGCTAGCGTGGAAAAACCTTTTCTTGCATTGCCCACATTAGATCGTCTTGATCTGATGGAAGAGGATCTCTCTCAGTCTTGAGAGCGTTATTGGAGGAAGAGGTTCTTTCGGCCTTGAAAGAATTCTCCAGAATTGTTGTGCACAACGATTCTCTTGTCTTAGGAAAAGAGTTGGGGTTATGAGGATATTTATAATCGGGTTTGAGGTTGTAGAGTTATGATGATAAATAAACGTGTTACGCGTTTTATTTATTTCATAAAATCTTTGGAAAACCTCATGTCAAGTCATTAATTCTTTGATATGCGCCCACACTGATTATAATAAATATCATTTAATAAAACGATATTTCCTCAAAATCCTGACTTGAAAAACAATATGGCATGTAATCATAAATACACAGTGTGTACTTGCTTTTCATTGAAAACTACACTACGTGTACATTCATTGTACACGGTGTGTATATCTTGTTTTCATTTATTCATTTCCATTCCAAAATGAAAACTACATGGTGTGTACATTTAATAATACATGACATGTACTTGTTTTCAAAATAAAAACTACACGGTGTGTAATCATCAATACACGAAGTGTACTTGTTTTCATTTTATTCTTCCTCCAACATTAAAACAATTTAGGCTTCCTTGAATAATTATTAAACCATGTACGAGAATAATCTTTATTCTGCTTGAGATACTTGAATGCACTTAGTGTGTGACCCTCTAGGCCCCTTTCTCGTTTGCATTAGGCGGGCATGCCTAAAGTCCAAGATTACTATCTAGCAACGGGTCAAGGCATCCAAGAGAAATAAGTTGACACCACATTGGTGTATCACCTCATACGAATGCTTAATGTCTAATTTAATACCTTTGTCCCAATATATCTTCATGCTGGTTTCATGGAAGTGTCATAAACCTATATGTTTGATCTATCGTTCTTTGACTACCTGAAATAAACTCTTCGTTTACACCATGCTTATGGAATTTCATGTGACAATTCTATTTCAATCAAGGGGCAGAGATATCAACTTCCATAAATGGAAGTGAAAAATTCTTCCGTGACTTATCCATTACCAAATGTCACTCGTGACGCACCCAACATACCCTACTTCCCACCAACTGTCTGCTTGATGGTTTTCATCAGTAAATCTAAGTGATTGAGTCATGACATGAGTTAATGATAATCTTCCAGTCTAAGGACCATTACACACGCTCGTAGATAGCAATGTCTGATGACACCAAGACATGCCGAATTTCTATTGGAGGGTCTGTTCTCATAATCTCCCATCTTGGAGATTACCAAGTGCTAACTCAATGAGAGAGAGTCTTGTCTTCTTATTAGTACTCGCACATGACGGTCTGTATACTATGTTTCCTATCATAGTATGTCATCCAACCATAGAACTTTATTTAAGAATATTATTATAGAATTTCATGGTTCTCATCATAGTGGGGATCTTCCATGACCTTATTAATGCAAAAAATATTCCAGGAAATTATATTATTATATTCATTCAGAATAATGAAAAATATATAACAAGAGTACATTCATGTAATCAAATTACAAAACTATTCATTCTCAGGACACCAACCCTTACAAACTTCCACATGGACTGGATACAACTACCTATGACTTTTAGTCCACTAGACCTAACATGATGACCATGTTTCTACTGAGTCAAGGCTTTATTAGAGGGGTTTAGCATGTTGTCTTCCGTGGAAATATTGCTCACAGAATCTTCACATCTTTGAGAAAAATCCCTCAAGAGATGATACTTCCGAAGTATTTTCTTTGTCCGCTGATGTGACCTTGTCTCTATTGCAAGTTCCTCCGCTGTAGTATTATCAGAATAGATTGTGATAGGATCTTTACTTCTCAGTACTACATCCAACTCTTGGACGAAGCATCGCATCCATACTGCTTCTTTAGCTTCCCCAGAAGCTGTGATATACTCGGACTCTGTTGTAGAATCTTCCAACACACTTTTCTTTGAGCTCTTCCAGCTCACTGCACCTCCATTCAAACTGATGATGTATCTAGTCTACAACTTCATGTCATCTTGATCAGTATAGAAACTAGCATCTACATGTCCTCTGATTACTAGTTCCTCGTCTCCTCCATAAACCAGGAATATATCCTTAGTACGCCTCAGATACTTTAGGAGAGTCTTGACTGCCATCCAATGGCGGTCTCCTGGATTAGCTTGATATTTTCCTACGGCACTTAATGTGTATGAAACATTTATCCTTGTACATATCATAACATAAATGACTGACCCAATCGAGGATGCGTATGGGATCCTTGCGATTTTCTTTATTTATTCATGTGTATGAGGATACATTTTCTTGGAATGATGAATGCCATGTGACACTGGCAACAATCCCCTCTTGGATTCTTCCATACTGAATCTATTCAGTATCATGTCAATGTATGTACATTGACTCAGTCCCGTCATTCTCTTGGATCTATCACGATAGATCTTGATCCCACGAATATATGCTGACTTGCTCGTGTCTTTCATGGAGAAGCGTTTATCTAACCATGCCTTAACTGACTGTATGACAGGTACTTCATTTCCAATTATTAATATGTCATCAATATATACTATTAGGAAAATGACTGAACTTCCACTAAACCTCTTGTAGACACAAGGCTCACATTCGTTCTTTAACAAAGAAAAATTCTATTATAGCTTCATCAAAATGAATGTTTCATGACATTGATTCTTTCTTTAATCCATAAATGGATTTATGAAACTTGCATACATTGTTGGCATCCTTTGGAGTCACAAAAACTTCATGTTGTGTCATGTAGACATCTTCCTGGAGGTTCCCATTAAAGACTACTATTTTGAAATCCAATTTCCAAATTTCATAGTCATGGTAAGAGGCAATGGACAATAAGATTATGATGGATTTCAGCATCGAAACCGGTGAAAAGATTTCATTATAGTCAATTCCTTGACATTGTCTAAAACGTTTTGCAACCAGTCATTCCGTATAGGTGCTGACTTGCCCCTCCATGTCTAGTTTCTTCTTCAATACCCATTTATTACCAATAGTCTTTACATCAACTAGAGGATCTACTAAAATCCAGACATGGTTTTGGTACATGGAATCCATTTCAGAACTCATGGCTTCTTGCCAGCTGGTGACGTCTGTTCCTTCAAATGCTTCCTTGTAGGTAAGAGGATCATCATTGTAACCCAATAATTAGTCACCATCCTCGGTGACAGGAAAACAATATCATTCTAGTTCTCCCACCTCTCCCATGCTTCTATGTAGTTCATGTGTCTCTGGAACTGATTGTTCTTCCAAGGGGCTTTGTGGAATCTGTTCTTGTACCATCTCATGTGTATCTTGAGCCTCGACTTCATCGAAGTCTATCTTGCTCCCACTATCTCTTTTTGAGATGTGCTCCCTCTCAAAACAAATGGTGTGTCTTGGCACTGTAACCTCTTTGTCTGAGGGGTAGTATAGGAAATATTCCCTAGATTCCTTGGGATATCTTATAAAGATACACTTTGTGCCTAGGGGTGAATGTATGTTACTTAAAGAGGCCTTAACAAATTCTTCTCTACCCCACACATGTAAATTTGATAACATGGCTTTGCGTCCACTCCATAACTCATATGGAAAACCATTTATTGATTTTGTTGGTACTTGGTTTAGTATATGTGATGTTGTTTATAGTGCATATCCCCAAAAGGATAAAGGAAGACTCGCATGACTCATCATTGATCTCACCATGTCCAACAGGGTGCGGTTCCTCCTTTCACTTTCCCCATTCCACTGAGGTGTGTAAGGAGGAGTGAGTTGAGATAGAATCCCAAACTCCCATAAGAAATCAATGAAGTCCTGATTATGATATTCTTCTCCTCTGTCTGAGCGGAGTTTCTTAATCTTCATACCAAGAAGGTTCTCGACTTCGTTCTTGTATTCTTTGAGCTGATCAAAAGAATCTGACTTATAGCTCATTAAGTAAATATATCCATATCTATAAAATCATCCGTAAAAGTTTTGAATTATGAGAATCCACCCATTGCTTCAACTGGAAATGGCCCACACATATCTATGTGAACAAATTCTAGAAGCTCTTTATCCCTTTCACCTTTCCCACTAAATGGGGCTTTGGACATTTTTCCTTGTAGAAACGCATGACATACACCAAGTGGTTTTAGTTTGATAGAATCTAAATCCCCATATTGATGTGATTTTTTCAAATGTTTCTCATTGACATGACCTAGTCGGTGATTCCAAAGTTGGGTGTGGTAAGAGTCATGTGAATTAACTTTTTCATCGATTTCCATTACATTGTTTGTGTAGTCTAACACATAAAGGGCGTTATATAAATGTGCCCTACCAAAACAAATTAAATCTTTATAAATATAACAACATCCACCTACAAACATGAAGACGAATCCATCAGTATCTAATCTAGATACTGAAATATTGTTTTTGTTTACATAGGGTACATAATAACATCCATTAAAAACCAAGACCATCCTAGTAGGCAATGTGAGGTGGTAGTCTCCGACAGCTAGAACAACGAGTCTGCCTCCATTGGCTGGTCGTAGATCCACCTCACCTCGGTCAATGTTTCTGAATCTACTTGGTTCCTGTATTTGGATACATATTTTAGAACCAAAAGTAGTATTTAATACCCAATTGGTGGAAAGAGATAGATTTCATTAGATGACAAACGCACCTGAAGGTTTCTCCTTGCTTCCTTGGCTAGGTGCAGTTTTTCTTCCAGTGGCCCTTCTAGCCACATGTGAAACAAATGGCCTCCTGTTCTCTTGCCTCCCCTTTGATCTTCCTTTTCATGTAATACCATGAAGATTAGTTGGGATTAAAGCTCTTAGACTTCCCTTTCCTTTTATTCACCATGAGGAAATAAGGATTTTCACTCTACATGTCATTGTCCACTTGGCGAATGAGGATAAGAATATCAGACAGATACTTCTCAATGTTGTTCATGTTGAAGTTCACAAAAAAGTTTGATAAACTCCGGGGGAGTGATGCAAGAATGAGATCGGTACCCAATTATTCGGGGAGTTTAAACCCTAGAACCTCCAAGCACTCAATTTATCCAATGATCTTGACTACATGAGGCCGGGCTGGAGTACCCTCTCCAATTTTTCTCTGGAATAGATCCTTGGTGATCTCAAACCTTTCCTGTCTTGCTCTCTCCTGGGATAGACGAAGGAGGTTCTCGGGCATGCTGTAGGAATCCATGTCTTCTTGAGGCTTCATGACCTCCCTAGACATTGATGAAAACATCAAACATTGAACATCGAGTGCATCGCTCAAATGATGATCATAGACGAGGAAATATTTATTACTCACCCCTTGGCCAGGCGGATCAGGAAGTGAGGACTCCAGCACATAAAACTTGTGTTCATGGATTAGGATAACCCGAAGGTTCCTAAACCATTCCTGAAAGTTACTGCCGGTTAAGATATTGAATTAATCCATAATTCATCGTAGAGAAAATTTGTTTGAGGAGTTTATCATTTCAATTCTATAAATTAATAGAGCAGGTTTATCAGTACGTTTTGATTACATTTTATGAGAAATAATAAATGAATTTCTTAATTATCCAACTATTTTATCAAGTCCTAATGGCCCTCACCATTGAACTCGGAATATTTAGATTCTTTGACATTCTAGTGGCAAGGTTCCGTATTCCCCTTCACAAAACCTCAACAATGGTTGGTCATGTTATTTGAAGTTATTTAGGTAGGCAGGACTTTTCCAACTGTGAGCTTATAGTTCCTTGAGCTGTTGAGGGGACTCCCCAATCCTAAAATCCTGACTACGATTTTCAAAACTCCTGCCTCCAATATTACATCAAGTCTATCAAGGGCTACCAATCTTGATGTAATATGGTTAAGTTAACCCAAAACCTTTCACAAGGTCTTCCTTTATAAAAGTAAGTGTCCCAACAAGGGTTGGTCAAACAAATAGTTTTATTGAGTCTTTCCCTTATTCAAGTAACAGAAGTCTTGGTCTAACTTAATATGGTATTTGAGGGATTTTATTCTTTATGCATAGTTTTTCATTGTCACAAGCTTGTTAACAATAAGTTATGCTTTCTTAAGTGATTAACCATGTTATGATAATGTTTACGAATTCTCCTATTTTTATTTTATTCCATCTTTCATGAATTTTTATTAATTATGTGATCATGACCACACATAAAAAATAAATAAACTATGTAATCAAACCAAATTAAAATAAGATGGCATGATCATGAGATTATATTGGTTAGATTATCTAGTGGTTTTGACAAGATAACCCTGGCCTAGGGAAAACACCTTGAACATTATGGTTCATGTTTTTCAGCTCCCACCTTTCCACCTTTGTATATTTTTGGGTTGGTTTCGCCTCAGCTTCGGATTTCAAACTGTCTCCTCTGGCTTTGGGATATACTGCATTACATGGGGTTTACATTAAAGAAACCATGGGCACACATGCCCTACATTTTATTCGAATAATTCTCGTAGGCCAAAGAATTTAAATTAAACAAATTTAAATGAAACAGTACCCACATAAAAGGGTCTTTGGTCTAGCTCATGATCATCCATAGCATGAAACGACTTTTACGCATATTTAGAATTCAAATTATTTTAATCGTTCTATTATTCAAGATATGTCGCGCTTGAACTCAATTAATTATGATATTATAATTAATCAAATATTTATCTTCAATTCCCTTCTAAATTTCCTTGAGATTATTCTCATCCTTATTCCTTGTACGGTGTATTTTTACATTTGGAGGAAACCTGGTGAAATTCCATTTCTGGAAAGTAAACAACGTGTAGTTTATATTTACATGACATGAATTTATTTCAACTTTTATACAAATTTTATGCTGGGGGATTTGGCATGTTTTTTGTAATTTGGAAATTTTCGAGTACACGACGTGTAGATAAATCATACACAGCATGTACTTCCTTGTTACGTGGTAACCGACCTAGAAATCTCGTGTACATGGTATGAGGAATAATTTTCGTACACGGTTTCACTTGGGTCGGATCGGACTACACGGCGTGTTGCTCCAACATACATGCCGTGTATTCCGATTCCCACACGCCATTTAATTCATGACAACCTAGTGTAATAAATACTTAGGCATACTCAATTCACACGGCGTGGTTTGGCAGACCAGTGCCGGTTTGTTGAACCTAAGTACACGGTGTGTAATTTTCATTACACGCCATGTATTCCCGTGTTGTATAGACAGAAAGAGCTACTCTTCCGGATGAGTTCTTCATTTTTATTTTAATCATAATTAAAACTAAAAATGTATTTTCTATGATATGAATCGAGAAACAAAGGAGGAATAACTAATCTCATTTATTAAGATTTATAGAATGATTTATTTCGAATTGAATCAAATATAAATGCGTAAATTATTGATGAGAATTAAATAACTATAATAAACGTTGTAACCTCCCTCTGATACCAATTGAAGGTTTCGGGCACATGGGTGGATGTGCCCACTTGGATTTTTTTCATTAAAAATGATCAATATGGGATCAATACGACGATAAACGCCAGCCTCCACGGATCCAATCACAGAAATAGACAAAGAAAAGGAAAGTCCTAGAACCACAATGTAGGATTTTCATAGGTTGATTATAATTAATTTAATCAATTGAAAAGAAGTACCTTTTGGTGTTCTTTCTTTGTTGATATTCCTGATCACGTTCCAATGTGATTCGTCATTGTGTCGCAAAAGCCAAGTGTAGACTTCCTATAGCGGTGATCCACACATGCACCTCGTATCTCTGGACGTCGCCAATGGAGTCTCCATGTGCTAGCATGTAGAAACCTTTCCTTGCCTTGTCCTCTTTAGATCGTCTTTATTCGATGGAAGAGGATCTCTCTCGGTCTTGAGAGCGTTATTGGAGGAAGATGTTCTTTTGGCCTTGAAATAATTCTCCAGAATTGTTGTGCACAACGATTCTCTTGTCTTAGGAATAGAGTTGGGGTTGTGAGGATATTTATAATTGGGTTTCAGGTTGTAGTTTTATGACAATAAATAAATGTGTTACGTTTTTTATTTATTTCATTAAATCTTTTAAAAACCACAGGTCAAGTCATCAATTCCTTGACATGCGCCCACAATGATTATAATAAATATCATTTAATAAAATGATATTTCCTCAAAATCCATACTGGAAAAACTACATGGCGTGTAATAATAAATACAAGGCATTTACTTGTTTTTCATTGAAAAGTGTGTGGCTTGTACATTCAATGTACACGGAATGTATATCTTGTTTTCATTTATTAATTTCCTTTCCAAAATGAATACTACATGGTGTGTACATTTAATAATAAATGGCATGTACTTCTTTTCAAAATTAAAACTACAATGCGTGTAATAATCAATAAATAGTGAGTACTTGAAATCATTTTACTCTTCCTCCAACATTAAAATAATTTAATCATACTTGAAAAATTATTAAACCACGTACGAGAATAATCTTTATTCTACTTGAGATACATGAATTCACTTAGTGTGTTACCCTCTAGGCCCCTTTCTCATTAGAATTAGGCGGGCTTGCCTAAAGTCCAAGATTACTATCTAGAAATGGGTCAAGGAACCCAATAGAAAGAATTTGATGTCGAATTGACGTGTCACCTCATATGAAATCTTATTTTGTAATTTAATCCCTTTGTCTCAATATCTCATCAAGTATGTTTCATGGAAGTGTCATAAACCTATATGCTTGATCGGTCGTTCTTTGACAACCTAAAATAAACTCTTCGTTTACACCGTGGCCATAGAATTTCATGCGACAGTTCTATTTCAATCAAAGGTCCAAGATATAAACTTCCATAAATAGAAGGGACAAATCCTTCCTCGACTTATCCATTAACAACATGTCACTCGTTACGCACCCAACGAACCCTACTTCCCTCCAACTGTCTACATGATGGTTTAGTAAATATAAGTGATCGAGTCATGACATGTGTTAATGATAATCTTCAATTCTAAGAACCATTACACACGCTCATAGATAGAAATGTCCTATGACACCAAGACATGTGGAATTTCTATCGGCAGGTCTGTTCTCATAATCTCCCATGTTGGAGATTACCATGTGCGAACTCCATGAGAGAGAGTCTCATATTCTTACGAGTAATCTCACATGACGGTTGGTATACTACGTGTCCTATCATAGTATTTCATCAAACCGTAGAACTTTATTTGTGAATATTGTTATAGAATTTCATGTTTCTCATCATAGCTGGGATCTTCCATGACCTTATTAATGCAACAAATATTCTAGGACATTATTATATTATAGACATAAAGAATAATGAACAATATATAACAAGAGTACATTCATGTAATCAATGTAAAAAATAGTTGGTTCTCAGGACCCCAACCCTTACACATGTTTCATAAATATGAATTACGAATAATATAAACATCTTTCACTATAAATATCATCACATTTTATTTATCTTTAGTAAATTGTCCATCACATTTAGAAAAAACCTAGTTCCTTCTTGTTCCATCCATCGTCTAAAACCATAAATCATAATATGAGAAAAATTTATAATAGTAGAAATCCAAAATATCATGATAAAAAAAACTTATTGGATATCTATGTTATGACATATAATTTAATCTATAAATCATTAGGTTTTTTATAAAATTTAAATGGACACTATATATTTAAATTACAATGTATTTTTAAGAACAGTATGTGAATTTCCAAAGAATATCCCCAAGGAGTGTTAGAACAGGTGTAAAATAAGGTCCATTATCATGTACTAGGTTATGGTCGAGCCCAGACCAATGTACCATTTCAAGGTTATTAACCATAGGTACATGTATTTCACATCCCAGTCCAGATGTAGTATCCAACCATGGATGTATTTCCAGTAAACCACTCACTCTCCCATTTTCATAAATTCTTGGAATCATTACAATACTATTCCTTAACCTTGTATTTATCCTTATACATTTCCTTTGGGTTCTCATTATGTTTTTATCATCCTAGTTTATATTTTTTCACTATAGTATACCATTGTTACTAACTACAAAGACCCAATATTTTTTAACATGTATATTACATAATTTTGGATGAATATTCATCCCAGTATAGAAGTATAAGTATAAGGAACTCATTTTTTAATTTTATTTGGATTCTTAGAAATATAAACCTCTATATTAATGAAATATTTTCGACATCTACAAAAAATATCTTCCATAATAGTAATCCTATTGAATACCTGTAATAATAACTTGTCTAAGGATTTATAATAATTGGTTTATATTATATTCTTAGTAAGGGTAATCAAAGGATATATGTATGAATAACATTATCCTAAGGGTATGAGATCATGATAATAACTATTGAAGATCATACACTGCATATCGAAGAACATATACATGATTTTTGGTTTAATTATTGGAATTTTGGAATATAAGAATCATAAGAGATGAAAGATCCTAATACATTAAATAATAACATATGATTAATACATTTGATTATAAAACACACATAATCATATAAAAATATTCCTTATAAGTCAAGTTTAATTTCCAAAACATATTATAGATCATTACGGTGGATTAACCTACTGGGTGGGACATAACACCATCACTAGTTTCATATCATTTTTCTAGTGGATTGGGTTCACTCCCCAAACCATCTTAGTATTCAAGAATCACATCAAGGACCATCTCAGTGGAAAATTTCATGTACTAAATCGGTTTCACTCCCCATTCCAACCCTATATTACTGAACATAATTCACACCCTGTTCAAATCCTATATTACTGAATCATTTGACTCATTATTACAAAACTTTATATCTCATGAGATAAAAATATTTATCCCATGAAATAGAGGGCGATATAGTCCCCAAACTCACATAATAAAATCATACATTTGTGTTCCAAAATTTTATTATACATTCCGCATATAATTACCCAAAAAAAGAGATGAGAGTCATAAACATTATATCATAACCTATCAAATAAATTGGGTATCATAAATACTTCATCATATCACATCCTATGTAAAATAGATCGGTTTATTAATAATTTCATCAATGTACAACCGATGAAATGAAGAATTTTTCAAAAGTATATATCCCATGGAAGAGAAACGAGTGTCATAAACATCATGCCGTTAAAACCTAAACCATTAATAGAAATAATATGAATGGTATCCTTGGATAGTATCCTAGTTAAATAATAATATATATGCATGTATATCATCTTATATATAGTAGTATATTAAAAAATCTCTAGGAACATAAGATTTCTTTTAAAATAACTATTTAAAATATATAACATTATTAAAATCCTTTAATTGGGAAGAACATTGAAAACATATAAAGGATTCCAGAAAACCAATTAAAAAATATTCTAGATGAAATTATATATTAATATTTGAAAATTTATTTTTTGAAAATATGTCCTAAAAAAATTTTATTTTAACAATAACAAAAAAATCTATAAGTGCAGGTTGAAAATAAATTTAAAAATTTTTTCCTTGAAAACATATAATTAAAACATGATTAAATTTTAAAAAAAATTTCCAATGAAAATGGGTTTTATAAAATATTATTAAATCCTAAAAGAATAATTTAAAATGAAAAAATTTATTTTAAATCATTTAACGTCAAATTGATCTGAAGATATCATTAAAAAATGTTTCTTGAGGAAAATAATCATTAAATATCTTAAAGTGTCCAACACAACATTAAAACATTTTTATCATATTAGCCAAGAAATAATTACATTACATAAAGCCTAAAAATCATTAAAATAAAGTAATTAATGTTATAAAAATTAAAATGTAACTATATAATCATCATTAAATAACACAGGTGCATAACAAAACATGTGCCAAAAAGAAATATAATAGATAAATAAATAGTTTACCGATTTGGTTTTTTTCTACCATAAACCCTAGAAAAGAAACATCATAAAATTGATATTTAAATAAAGATTATTTTTTAAAAATTAATCATAGAATATATTCAAGGGTAGTATATACACCACAAAAAAATGAATAGTGAAAAAGGAATGTATCTAACTAAAATAATGAGATTAAATTAATTTATAATAATCCTAGACTATAATAATACTTATTAAAACCTCCTTCATAATAAGTATATTTTTCATAAAAATATATAAAAACTAGATTTATATATATAACCTAATATTTTATTTTATTATTAAAATGCATTACATGTTTATTAAAAACTTCATGTTAATTTGGGGATTTGGGTAATATGCACATTACTTTTCATATATGTTTTGGATTTTTTTTATTGATCATATTAATTAAATCATTATTTAATTATATTAATAATGTGAAACATGATATCCAAATCCTAAATATTATTTTTTTTTCAACAAATATTAATATAATTTAATATTAAATACAACACACCATTCATGTAGACGATTGTCCATACGTACGCAAGAATTCTATTCCTATTTTATTTTCATAATGAATGAATGAACATAAATGAAATATAAGTATATATATATATGTAATATAATTAAAATTTAATTATTATTTAATATATATTATATAATTCCACAAAAAACCCCTCAATACATTCCATGTAATGTGTGAATGTATCACATTTCATTGAGGAGGTAGAACTCCACTAGTCCACAAACTAAAATATCATATTTAAATAAAATTGGAATCCTACTGAAATGTTTTATATAATTTTAACATAATAAAAAATACATGTTTCATTTCTTATATATCATATAAAAACATATTTTCCATCATAATTAACAACCATGAGTGGTGGAAAAGGGAAAAATGAACAACATCATTTCATGAGGTGACAGTTTTAAATATATAAGAATGGTTAGTTCATTACCGATTATATGGATGTGAATATAAGTGTTGGTTGAACCCATAGAATAAAAAATATTTCTATATTGAGGTTACTTATGTAATTATATATTCATGTAATGAGATAATTTAGTTAGTGGAGATTGAAAATAATATATTTAATCTTATAGAAGTATATTACCTCTCATTTGGGAAACACTTTTTAGTTAGCATCAAAGGGATTCCTTGGATATATTTATTCCACGTGATAGGAATATTGGATGAGGGTCGTATTTTTTTAGAATAATTGATCATATTTTGGGTGATCTAATTGGAATGAGAGTTGTTAATAATTGGGAGAGATGAGTTCCTTTTAATAGTGAATGGGGATTGCATCCATGAATTCTATTTAAAAGGGACTTCCACCAACATTTTTCCCATGTGATCTGGATAAAATAGTAGTATAAATTATATAAAATGGTTTATAGGGACTATATATATATATCCTATTTATTTTGGTCAAGTATATATGTTATTTCAATCGGTATGTTTTAGTTTAGTTCCTTGTTAAGAATAAGTTTACATGAATCGTAGTAATTTTACTTAACAATATTCCTTATTATTTTTGGTAAAAAAATTATTTGAACATATTAGATATAATAAATTATCAATGTTCCAAATATGGAATATATTTCTTCAAATTTAAATAATATTATATGTATAAATTAATTTAAATTTAATCCTACAGTCGGGCTGACAAATTGGGTTATTTGTGTAAAAAAGATCGATAAAACTGGAATGATTTTACAACAAATTTAACTTATAAATTTCATATAATAATATAAATTGGATTAATTTATATTTATATTAAATAATTAATAATTAATATATATATATATATATTTAAACTACATAAATAAATTATACTTCATATCAATTTTAATTTAAAATTTAGTATTTTGTTTCTATTAAGAAAATAATTTGGTTTATTCAAATATACCAAAATGTCACCCAAAGTAAATTTTCATATTTTTATTATAAATATTATTTATTTATTAATATTAAAATTATAAAATTTGAGATTATATATGTAAAATATGTTCCCTAATAAAAGGTGGTGAAATTACTTTTCAGAAAAATACATCTTTTTTTCATAATATAAGATTTATTATCATTTATTGTATACAAATCATATAAAATTATCATTAAATAGTTCAATAATTTTAATATATATATATATATCATATAAATCATTTATCAAAAGTGTTTTATTTAATTTTTTATGGTAAAACAAATTTTATTTTACATATATAGTTTTCCAGCAAAATAATTCAAATATTTTCGAAAAGGGTTTTGTTTTCATTTGTAGTGAATTGGTTACTATGAAATTCATGTTGATTATTTTTCCTAATATATTTAATAGTATTCATAAATACCATTCCAATAACTATTTATAGATTATAATAATATTTTAATTGTAATATTAATAGTATAATTTTATTTGGTTAAACTCAGTGATGCATGTAATGCAACCCATCGAAGGGACTTGGCATTGGGTGTAACACATGACAAGAATAGTGTTTTATATACCACATGCTAATAATAGTGTTGAGTTTATTGAACAATAAATATTTAGCCATTTCAAAATAAATCCAAAGATTGTTATTTGACATGTAATACTCAATGTTTCATGGAATAATAAATATTGAAAATGTTAATTTATTTTGAAAAAAATCAAAAGAACATATTGTGTTACTCATAAGATATTTTATCTTAATTTATATCAATTTGGGAATTATTTTCACTTATGAACCAATTTACCTATATATGGTGTAAATATTACCCTTCTTATATTTAATATCATGAATTCTTCAATCCTCATAGTATTTTGTGTTTCAATTTTAATTACCTCAACTATAGTGATTTTACGTAAAAATTACCATTTGGTTAAAGTTAATTTTCAATATAAATTTAATTAATTTATATAGAATTTATTTTTAATTAATCACTTTATTCTAATAATTATTCATTACAAATTAAATTTCTCTAAAAAATCCATATTCTTGAGTAAGGGATATAATAATCTCCTAACCTATATACAACTTTTTCATTGAGTGTGTGAATTTTAATTTATTTTATAAACTAAGGAAATATTGGTAAATCTGTATCATTTACTCAATACTGATAATTGGTGATGCACATTTTTTATGACTCAAATTAATTATTTTAAATATTAGGAATTCCTTGGACACTCACTACATGGGTTTGGGAATGATGACTAAATAACCCTCGAAGAATCGGTAGTCCCATGAGATTAATTCATTGGCAAAATAATATGGGAGTTTAACTGATATGTTGTAACCTATCATGAGGATATATCCCTATGGTAAAGATATTATGTCGATGTAAAATATGATGGCTAATAAATAATCATCTTTTGAATTAATAATGTAGTTTTTAATATCCATTTAATTTTCACTAAGAAAATATTAATCGGTGCATTTCATTGGTTTTATATTGATTAAATGGAATTTGTGTTTAGATATTACCATGCATATTTATTATTCATTATCATTCCGTATAGTCAATTCATTCTAATGTTATGTTGTTTCAATAATTTAAATTTCCATTTGGATTATGATCATAGTTTCATTAACTCATTCGACTTTTAATTTTTTATCATTCCATTTTTCCATACTTATCACTTACTTACCATTTTATATCCACATTTTTTTGTTTACTTTCCTTATATAATTAATATGAATACCATAAATGTGTGTTAAATGATGAGGAAATTTTGTTTTTAAATATGTGATGTTACATTTTTGTGTTATAAATTTAAAATCGGTATTATATATTTTAAAAGTTATCCAAAGCTGTTAAACTAATTAATAATCTGCAGTTGGAATATATTATTTATTCTGATGTAATATAGAAATTAACTATGTCATGGATTCATGGGTTGGGTTCAATACAGTTAGTATCCAATAAACATTAGTTGAATCCTTAGAAACATGATTTATGAAATCATATTTTATGGAAACATAATCTTATGATAGTCATTGAGGATATGTATAGAGGATAATTTTAATGATTGGGTAGTGTTTAGGTTATGTGGGTTTTCCTGAAAATATAGCTCGGAATGGATACTACAAGTTGATTTGGTTTTGAAAAAAATGTACCTAGGGGTAATAAATATGAAAAGGGAGTGTCAGGATTGACTTGACTGTATACCTGTACATGAAAATAGGGCTTACAACATATCTGGTATGACCCTCCTAGGGAATATTCATAGAATAAATTATATTAGGTTTAAAACCATCATGAAGGATTTTAATATAAATATATCCCCCAAAGAATCCATTTTCATATTCTTATATTAAAAATGCATAAATTTCTAATTTTTGTTATGTGTTAGATGGTATTAGGATTAAAAATTATAATTTAAAATTGATAATTTTAATAGAAAATGTTGCATATGATATTTTTTCAAAATGGTTCCTAGAAAAAATAATTGGATGAAAACTAAAGGACAATGTTGAAAATTCCATGAGGTAGAAACTAACAAGACTATTATTGAAACATATTAAATTATGTCGATATTATAGAATCGAAATCATTTTTTGAAAAATAAACATCCATGAATAGAGAAACCTATTTCATAGTGGTATTATTTTATAATATATCACTTTATGTTATACAATAACCCATAGTATATTTGTGTTACTAATTCAATTTTAACTAATTAATGAACTATGTTTATAGATACTATATTTTTGTCATTGGGATATTGTGAAAAGGAAATGGTTAAAAATTTAGAGTATTTTCTCAATGGTGATGATGATCAACAGTGATAATTGATCTAGTATAATAGGGAGGAAGATGAAAAGAAACTCATTTAAAGGAATTATTTTAAGGGGATATACATCAAGAAATATTTTTAATGTTGTTAAAAAATATGGATAATGTTAATTATACTTAGTGTAAAGAAAAATTATGAAGAAGGTGTCAAGGATTCTCAAGAGACTATTATAAGGTCTTATAGTCATTCCACATACTATATATTCCGCACAGTGTACAAGAACTACAAATTCAATGAATGTCATAAGCCATGTATTTGAAGGGAATTACATTCTCAACATTTATCATCAGTTGAGGATTTATTTTTATATTTATAATAACTAATAATTTATTCACATGATAATTATTATTTAATTGAAACCAATTGAAAATTTGGTATTTAAAACCCCATTAAAATATAAAATTTTCAAAAAATAAAAATGGATTGAATAAAATTCCACCTTATTAAAACATTGGAAAAAATTACCCTGAGAAGTTATTTATTAGATTGGGTATTCATTATATGAGTGGATAAAAGGGTTATCAAGTTATATAATGAAATATGATGAATGGAAAAATTTATTCAATTATTCACTTGTCCAGAGATGGGGAACTGCAAAAATTAATTTCCAGAAGATTTGTCAGTATTTTACATAGAAAAAACTAATCGATCAAGGTTAAGATTTTGCTATGGACACAACTGAAATAGAATGAGAAATGTTCTTCTATTTTTTGATCTATGAAATATGTTTTAAAACTAATTTAGTCATGATTTTCGTATCAAAATAATTATGAAATATTTAAGGATTATACTACATTACAATGTCATTATAGATTTCAGGGAATATGTTGAATGGTAATAACTAATAGAATTAAGTTTCAATTTATCCGAGTAAGAAAACACATTTTTGAGTGAAACATAACCCTTAATATGTTTCTGATGTTTAGACAATTATTTTTAGATTAATGGATTATTTATATAGATATAATAAATTGGATGATGACAACAACCTTCAAAATAATTCTAATAATGTGTAACATAATATTTTTAAGGGTCATAATTTTATCCATTTATGATATTGCTTTAGTTGAACACTAGATGATGTTTTAGAGATTAATGTATTACTTCATCATATCATGCAACACTTCCTAAGATATTTTGTAGAAATTGATCGTGGAACAACCAAAGGATATGATTTTGAATATAAAAAATAAACATATCAAGAAATTATATTTCCTTATGTTAATATAGAGTGAATTATTTAATAAATTCTGTGAAAAGATATCTTGAAACATTTTTTTCTATTATCATAAATTTTTAGATATTAATGAAATTTTTAACTCTTATGTATTATGTCTTTGGGTTCATTAACTATTTCTGAAAAAAATTCTCTTTATATCTCCCTCTATATACGAGTTTAGTTTTCTCTTCCATTTTCATGTAATCATTTACATGCTATGTTCTCCTATCAAGAAAACATGTTATTTTATTAGTCCATATCAATTTTATAATACACTTTCTATCTTATTAAGATGATTCTTTATCAACCCTTTTTTATGTGGGTTTTTAATAATTTTATTTTCAAATATCAAACCCCTTATTAGAATGATAAATAATTAATTATAAGGATGCAATCTATTTATGGTGGGAAGAATGTAACGCTAATTGATTGAAAATTATTGTCATTTTATTAAATAGAATTTATGAAATGAAACAACATGAAAATAAGAAAACATAATATAAAGAGACATTAATGTAAATATCTAATATAAATTCAAAATATTATATAACTTGTAATTCACACTACACTGATATTTCTTGTGTTTTATGCAATAACATTTTTTGATATCTTGTTTTACATGAAACAATTAGTTTTACCAAATAATATGAATATTAACTTTTAAATTTAAAATTGAGTCCATGCTGTTAACTTTATGGTTATTAATATTATTAAATTTCTTATTAAAATATATTTTTTAATTACTTTTCTAACTATTAATTAGATATAAAGATAAAATATAATTGAATTTAAATTTTTTTTATTATAAATAATTAATGTTATGTACCCAATGATGTTTTATGAAAACTATTTAAATTAAATACTATTATTGACTAAATGTAATGAAATTAATATATTATATATTCACTAAAATTATATAAGAACACAAATAGGTTTTATTGTAATATGAATGAATAAATCCTATTTTACCCATTGAAGTAATATTTTTTATAAAGACAGTTATGTCAACATTTTAATGGTGATATTTTATTAAAAATATATTTTAAAAAATTTATAAATTTACTTTTAAAAAATAAAAATAATTTTTAAATTATAATGTTACATTTTCTTAGGAAGGATATTTCGTAATTTTTGGAGAATATCCATTTTTTTAATAATGTAAAATACTTAATTTGAATTGAAAACTGACTATTCGTTTAAGTAATTTATAATGATAAATAATAATCTAAATTTATTTTAGAGTCACAACTATAAAATTATATATATATATTAATTCAATATATATCATTTTTTAAATTTTTTTGTACTTAAATATAAAAACATTATAATATTTTGAACATTTTTACTATAAAATCCATCTTTATAATTACATATGGGGGATTAAATTGAAATTAAATTGTTCCAATTTTGTATGCTCAATTTTGAGAAATGATTTTTAAATTCTTAATAACAATAATTTTTAATTAATAATGTGATAAAATTAGTTTTTAACCAAAATTATTAGTGAAAAAAAATAAAATTAATTTTAGAGATAAAGGAGAAAACACGTTTACATAGTGATTAAATGTACTGTAAAAGGTCTACACATTAACCATTAGTTTTAAAACACCCATTATATATATATAGATATTCTATGATGATGTTTGGATATATCCTTATGTGTATTTGGGTTAATATTCATTATATTATTCCTATGTAATAAATTAAATTATGAAAAGGATAAAAAGTAGAGTTTGATGACTTTTAATTTATATAATTCATTAGAAAATGAATAGAAATATACATAGGGTTTGTTATGAAAATTATTTTTAAAGATAAATAATTTTTTTATATAATGATTTTTTGTGATTTATTTTTAATGATGAGATATTTACAAAAAATTAATATGAAACATTTGAACATTAATTATATAGTTTAAAAATAAATATAATAGAAGATACTAATAATAGTAAAAGTTATCTAAATTGAATGAATTATTTTTTACATTTATTTTTTAAGATAAATATATCATGTTACACACAAGTGAGATTTATATATTTAAATTAAATCATATCATTTATATTATAAAATTCATATTAAATTAATAATGTAAAAATAGACAATAATATAATTTTATAATAATTCATTTTATACTAATTGATTTAATATTACTAAAAATAATATCATATTATTTGGGATTATTAAATATCATTACATCTAAAATATTTTCAATTAATGTTATAATTTTTTTAATAACTATATTTACTATAAAATATTTAATAAACTATTAGCATTGTTATTGTTTAAACAGTGCTTCTGCACGTTACTTCTGTTTGTGTTAATATTAATTTCAAACAAAAATTATTTTAATTAATTGATTACAATATTAAAAAAATAATAATTGGTTAATATATATATATTAAATAAAATTTCTAGTATTAATTAATAAAATACATGTTTTATTAATCTTGATACCATAATGAGAACCCAAATGATTAAATAAGGAAACAAAGGAGTTAAGGATTGAAATGTTAAAATCATGAGTACAATTTTGTAGTTTATTGTTTAATGGATTAATAAACATTTTAACCCTTTAAATATAAATATTATAGCTACTTCATGTATTATTTACCTCCCAATAATTAATAATATTGAGTTTTTACAAAATTTTCACTCCTCTTAACCAATAAAAAGGCTCTCACTCCCCCTAATTGATCACACCTATCAATAAATATTATTCAACCATTATATATATAAAAATACTCATAACCACCCACAAAAATCAACATCCAATTAATTTTTTTCATCACTAAAATCATTTAATGTCATAGTGAAATCCTAGGGAGGAAACCATACTCAATGAATTCCCTCAAAGCCTTGCATTTTTTATTCATCTTTGATAATCCCTCATTTAAGGGTTATGGGGGAACTATATAGCGACATAATAAACGACTCATAATTCATAGATAAATTCATCCTAGAATATATGTACTTTTATCTTCTCCTCCCCAACATATATATCGTGATTTCATCTCTCTACCTTTGCATGGCAGTTCAACAAAGATGCACATTACCTTAGGAAAATGTAATGTTCTTCTAAAATATTATTTATTTTCTTTTCAAGTACAACTAATTAATTTATTATATTATATTATTATATAATAAACTAATTATCATCCATATTCATAAATTTTTTGTTTTATTTTTATGTAAACAACCTCACAAAATTTAATCAAATAAGTTTTGAAGACATCGTCTACGTGTATGGTAGACTACCGCCTCACAAACCGATGTCATCTATTTTTACATTACCTCATATAAAGGTAGGTTTTAATGACGTATTTATTGTTTATATATTATATATATGATATATATAATGTTATTATTAATCTAGATTTATTATATAACACATTCCATCATTATTTCCATTCTGTGGGAATACGATAATCCCGCTCGTGTGTATGGTGGACTACTGCCTTATGAAGTATTGTAATTAATTCATGATTTTGAGGGTATGTATTAATTATAGATATAATAAACATTTTTGATATATATATTTTATATTAAAATACAATTATAATATAAATATATATAATACATTTTTCGTTCCAAAAATATAACTAGAATATAGAAACAATGTTACCATCTCCTTATGGCCTACCGTCTCAATGAATGGTGTATTTCATTTCTTTTCTCCATATTTTATGTATTAATATAAATAAATAAATATTTAATTTATATTATATTAAAAAAAATTGTAGTCCAGATATGATGGAATGGTGATTGATGTTAGAGGATCAAAAAAATAACTGGGCAAAACGTACATAGAAATTATTGTAATTAACACCCAAAATAACAAAATTGATGAAATAATATTAGTAAAAAGATTATAAGATGTTAAATAATAATATATTATATTATAAATATTAATATTTTTGGGTATAAGTAAATAACATTCATGAACTCTGTATATAGGAGTTTAATGATCATTTAACCAAAAGGATGCATATGGTAAGGTAATTCATCTCGATTTATAATCTATTGAGACTTTTTTGTTGTTATACAACAATTAATTTCTATAGGGTATTTATATTTCCCCATTGACTTGTCTTTTTATGAATTAATCATTATTCATGTTATTTTTTTTACTCTATTTGAGTTATCCCATCCATGGGGATTTTTCATCAGAATTACCATGTGGTAAATTTAATTTTCCAATCTCTCTATGTTTTGTGATTGTTAACATTATATTGAACCAATAAATTTATTCTTATAATTTTTAATTTAACATTATATTTCTATTAGATACCCATTTTATAATGTAATATATATGATTATTTCCTAGTTTTTATGTCATTATTACATATGATATGTACTTTTAAATTTTTTTTGTGTAGGTTTAGGGCGCTGGAGAAGCGCACGATGGGTGGTGCCCATAAATTTTTTAATGATTGATTACCAATAGTAGATCAACATAGTAATAAACACCATGATCAATTTTGTTAGATAAATGATATAATTAAAGTATAACCATTATATATTTAAGAGATATGAGATCAATACATATTGTTTAAAATTAATTTTATTTAATAATATTTTCCTTTTGAGAATTCATTCTTTATTGATGTGTCCAATGACAGAGCTATATTGTACCATTTTTCCATAGTATAAACCAAGAATATATTTCTTCTATGTGAGATCTCCATGTGTTCCATGAATAAATAGAAGTCGTAGAAGGAGTCTATAGGTTCAAGCATAAAAGATACATATGCTTCCATTATCCTCCGTTGATACCCTTGAGAACCACTCCCAAAGTGTTCTCAGTGATTTGGTGGAGTAGGATTCCTCTCCATTCATGAGATCATTCATATAAAAAATTTCCCTCTATGATTGGGAGGTTTGATCCAAATCTATCGGGACAACTGAATTCGATATAGAGAAATAATATAATTGGGTATTTCTTTTTGTATGATTAGAAATAAAATAATTCCACTCGTACATTTATAATTTCTTTAATCCAAGTAAATTAATTTATCATGAATATTATAATTTAATATTATTTAATTAAATAATATTGAATATTTTTTATATCTCACAAGACCATTAATCTTGGTCCTTCCTTCCTCAACAATATATATAAATCCTTAATTAATGACTACATATTTATTAAAGTAATTATCACATCATTATTTTATAATAAGTAAATAAATATTATATTAAATAAATAGGAAATAAATATTTCTTAAATATCATTATCACAATATATACTTTTGAATAACTAGTGATGAAATAAATGAAATCAAGAATACATGAATAATTATTAATCCATGTTCAAATATAATATTTATTATACCTATTAAAAAATAATATATTATTCTACTATGATACTTGATACACATAGTTTGTGAACCTCTAAGCCTCATTCCCTGTGGAATTAGGTGAACATGCCTAAAATAAAATGTTAGCATCTATAAAAAATTCACTAAACCCATAGATAATGAAGATTGTATCATAATGAAATGGCACCACATATGGATGCATACCATGTAATATAATCCCCTTATCCCAATATCACTAATCAAGTAGGTAGAATGTAAGTGTCATCAATCTATGTGCTTGATATCAAATTCATTACCACTCCAAAAAATGGTATATTTCTATAGAACACCATGGTTATATATCTATTTAGGATATATCAACTCCATTAAAGGGCCTCATATATTAACACCATTTTGAAGAATATTAGTGATAAGAGCATTCTCATATATTTTATTAATGAAATACTATTTGTGACACACCCAACATATCCTACCTAACTATAAACATCAATCATCATGTTTTTTGTTAATGCATCAAAGTACAAAACCTATAAAATTACTTAATAATACACTTAAATTATATGGAACAAAACACACATCTGCAGATAGGAACATCCATTAGCACTTATAAATGAATATTTCCTACTGGTGATCATCATTATAAAAATATCCTACTAGATATAACCATGTTCCTACACCATGATAAGGTTTCTCAAAGACTTATGAGTCTCCACCCCTGATAGATAGTATCATTTGTGTCACAAAAATGGTATCATCTAGCCGTAGAATATATATTCAATAATAGCCTAACATCAATTCTGGGTTATAGTCATAACATGGAACTTTTATAACCAATTACAATGACAACTACTCTTTGGAAAATATCCCATACTATATCACGTAGAGAAACAACCATGAATTTATAAGTATATAATTAATAATCTAAAAAATCTGTACATTTTTATCATAAAGTATATAGATGTTGGTTCTATGGAAACAACTCCAATAGACTCAAAATTGATCTGAATCCTACTACTAACATCCTTTAGTTTGTATGCTCTCACATAAAACTCTGGACTCTTCAAGGATATGCATTTATTCAAGGGGCTTAATGGAGCGGACCCACCTAGTCCTTTACAATAAAAAATTCTAGAGTTTGGGGTGCCCTAGAACCCATTAGTGAGAAAGAAGGGAAGTAGTGTTGGTGGAAGGGTGTCAGTGTGGTGTCACCAATCGGTGTCACCGATTGCTCTCATCGATCGGTGTATCCCCGATCAGTGAGTCACCGATCATTGTTTCCCTAATCGATGTGTCCCCAATCAGCGAGTCACTAATCAGTGTGTCCCCATTCGGCGAGTCACCAATCGTTTTGTTACAAATTGGAGAGTCCTCGATCGTGGAGTCATCGATCGATGAGTCACTGATTATTGTGTCCCTAATTGGTGAGTCACGATCTAAGAGTCACTGATCAGACTCACCAATCAGTTAGTCATCGATCACTAGGTCACCGATCGTTTCCAATGGGTGTTAGAGATACAAAACCCAGTTTATCTGTAATGACACCATTAAGGTTTATTTCATAATTTAATATGGTTTAACACAATTTTAAAGACTATAAATGATATCTAAAATCCCATAAGAGTTGGTCGACCCATGGGGTTACCATAAAATGTTTATTTTTTCTTAGTGTCACCCCTTTTCATGTAACATCCAATTCTACTCCAGTTACACATTTTCCTCTATTTATGAAAAATACTTTAACTCATTCTCATTGTGGCCACCTCTATGATGATAATTATTTAATAACAATTAATTAAATCATGTGTAACTATCCAATGAAGTGGTGAATCCACGATCTTCTATTAAAACCATTCATGATTTCCTTATTCGTAGCTCCATGATCTTTCTTTTTATCACATGAGGATTCTTTTTTCTTATTGTCTGGTCTATTTTCCTTTACATGGTGTGTTTCAAGTCCCCCTTCTCGAGGAAAGTAGTGCACATGTGCTAGAGCCTTTCCTACTCATCTTTGTAATCCTCAGAGTTCTTCCCCTACTAATCGTGCATCCCCAGTTCTTGGAACATGAGAGAACATCGATCGTTGAACATCCAAGTAGCGGTTTCCCATCCCCTCTATTTTTGTGTAGCATGCGGGGTGGGTACGATAAGGTTTCTTTTGGAATGGATGAAAACAAAAATTAATTAAGATAATAACTTGTTTTTAAAGAATTAAGGGGTGCGCATGATGATGATGTTATACTATTTTATATATGTTGTTATGTTTTGAATTGTATGGGATTTGTTATGACTGAAAATCATGGTCGTTGGTGGTCCTTCATTGTGAAATAATGATACTTTGTGTTTCTAGTTTATCATGTGATTGAATGGTTTTACTGTGGAAATTGGTTAATCATGTAAAATCATTTGATTAAATGGGTTCCAGGTGGACTAGAATCCTTGTGAGATCACCCCAATTAACAAAACTGAAAGAAGGATCATAATGAATGGTGTGTTTAAATTTGAGAAACTCCCTTGCTCTATCTTGGAAATGTGTGTGGTTTTTCTCCCTGAGGCTTGTGGGATGATTTGGATGGGGATGGGATCCCCTATTTTTTAGTTGATGGTTAGTGGATTTAGGGATATGTGGGGAATTATGTTGGGGCTTGGTTTGGTTCCAATACTTCGATGGATCTCCCAGACCCCTTTTGTTGTTGTGACCTTACAAGAGAACCAGGTGTGAAGGCTAAAATTGTAGCTTGGCTATTTTCCCATATTTTTCATGTGCTTATGAAAATCAGTTTCTTTGTAGTTAAGAGTTATTTAAATGGAATCACTTGAGCATAATAACAAGAATGAGTTAATTGGGGGATTGTATTCCCAGAAAGAGTTGTGCTCTAGTTGTGGCTATTTTGCTTCTGTTCGAATGAATAGTAATGATGGTGCTTGCGCATGGGGTGGTTTTGGAACCCCTAGGTTGGCATGAGTGCTTGTTCACTAATATTTATCATTTAGTTCTTATTATTCTTATTCTCACACCACCCAAGTTGACGACTTCATGCCAAACACCCCCATTTAATGGGGGAGGGGGTTTTTTCCCAACACTCCAATGGGTGGCCGATTATTAACTCCTTTTATACTATCTTTCACGAGCTTCCCATTACTCTTCGGGCATGCTATGACAACCTGAGGTCCATTATAGCCCAATAGTCTCAAGGAAATTTATTTTGTGGTGGATGCCCCAGGTGTTTGCTTTTAGGTTGTTTCCAAAGATTCTTCGGGATAATACCTATCTATATTAGGTCATGGTAACAGTTGTTATGGCCGAGGTGTCTTTGGGTGAGGTAGTAGATGTTCTGGACCAGGTGTCTATGGGCCTGGCAGTATTTTTTCTAGCCTAGGTGTCTGTGGGAGTGGTTATATTTTGTTGTGGTGGCCCAGGTGTTTTCGGACGTAGCTGTAGTTGTGGTGGCCAAAAATCATGTTGTTTGGGCGGCAATGGGATTATGGTGAAAATGGTGGGGTATGTATCATACAAAGAATGTCTTCGATAACCAGTGGGAAATTTGTTCGGGGTATCCAATCATCAATGTGAAATTACTATTGCATTCCTCACTTGGGTAATTTGGGGAGTGTTCCTTTATGTGGTTTGGGTGGATAATTTCCTTGCTTTTTGATTTTTTATCACCTTTTTCATAGGGAATTATAATTCCTCCCCTCTTTTTCACGATAGATTTTAGTTTTCCTTACTGAGTATATATGTATAATTACCATACATATCTAAAACTTCCTTAAGGATTCCAAGAAGAATTCGAGGACCGTGTGTGTTTGTACTCGCTCAGACTTTTGGATATCATTTGTTGCTGATTTCATTTATGTTGTTACATTACATTTTATTTTTCTTGTACCATGTATGGTTTTACCTTTGAATGATTCTTATGGTAATGGATTTTTGGATTTTCCACTACATTATGTTTTTGGATTTTTTTGGGATTTAACATCTTGTATCCGGATATTTACAATAAAAGGGTAATTCCTTCCATATTATGTGCTTTTCGATACCCTTGGTGATAGTATCCACTATGTGGCATATTAAAGGTGGGAATCAGGAGTCATTATCTCCCTTCATCATTAGGAAGTAAGGGTCTTGTAATCTGCGGTCCCTTCTCTCATATTGGTGAAATTGTGTCATGACATGGGGTCTTCCAGGTTACTATTCCTGGGTACTCTACTCACTACCACATATACCTTTTGATAAAATTATACAAAGAGATTATACTTTTGGAGTTTAATAATTGTCTACTGGTGTGACCAGGGCTCTTTCCTATGATCCACCGTTGTACTATTAGAAAAATTAAATGTGATAGGGTTATTACTACTAAGTACCACATCGTCCTCAAAAATACGATTTTGAATCCAAATGGATTCCATGGATACCTAAGAAGCCTTTATATAAATGATATCTATTACATAATGAGTGAATTTTAAAATATTTGACAACATCCAACTATTGTATCCTCTATTGAGATAGAAAACATATACAAATTGAGACACCAGGTCGTTCTAATTTGTCTGAAAACTATCATCCATATAACCACTAATGACCCGCTCCTCATCTCCTCCACACACCTTGAACAAATACAGAGATATTATGATATACAATAGTATATCCTTAACAATATTCCAATATTATTCTCTTGTTTCTTCATAATATATTCCTAAAATACACATGGAATTGGAAAACATGTGTCTTGTACATAACATTGAAGACATTATTAATCCTATTACTGAAGTGAAGAGGTTCTTACACATTATCTATTTCCCTTGATGTGTCCAGGGATACATTTTCCAAGAAAGATGTAAGAAACTATGACACTAGAACCATTCCCCTCTTGGATTGTTCAATGCCAATCCTTTTTATTATCTTGTCAATATATGTACTTTGTCATTGTCCAATAAGCATGTTGGATCATTCACAAATGATCTTTATCACTATAATATGGCATGCATCTGTTATTTATTTCATGGAGAAGCACTACATTAATCGGTCCTTAACTAAATATATTACTGTAATGTAATTTCCAATAATTTATATTTCATCGTCATATACTACTAGGATAGAGACAACATTCCCATTAAACCATTTTTATATACATGGATCACAATCGTTCTTAATGAATCAAAAGCCTTTAATTTCTTCACCGAATCAAATTTTCCATGAATTTGATGATGTATTCAATTTATAATTCAATATGTACAACTTATAAATCATTTATTCAACACATGGAGTCACAAAACCTTTTAGTTGTTTCAAATATACATCTTTCTAAAATATCTCATTAGGGAATGTAATTTTGACATCTGTATTCCATATATCATAGCCATGGTAAGCTTCTATAGTAAGTATAATTATGATGGATTTAAACATAGAAATTTGGAAAAAATATTCATGATAATCAATTAATTGATTATGTTTAAACCATTTATACAATTTGAAATCTTTATAGTTACTATTATTACCTTCAATATCTAGTTTCCCTTTAATTACCCAATTTAATCCAACTTTATTTACATCAACAAGGGCTTCAAGAACTTCCCAAACATATGTTTCATTCAAGGAATCCATCCCATCATTTATTCCTTCTTGACATCTTATATATTTTTATATCTCTACATCCTCCTTTTAGGATATAGGTCCATCATTGTTAAGAAATAACGAGTCATAATCCTTGATGACTATAAAACCATATATTTGTTGTTCAATTACAACTCGTATACTCTTATGTAGTACATCTGTCTAAGGAACTACATCTTCTTGGGTGACATATGTAATTTTTTCTTTTACAAACTATTTTTTATCTTGAGCATCAATTCATTGAATTCAGTATTTCTCCAACTATCATTTTTTGGATGTGCTCCATCTCAAAAAAATTCCTTACTTACAACATTAACTTTCTTGTCCAAGGGTTTATATAGTTTGTGTCCCATTGTTTCCATGGGACACCCAATAGAGATACACATCATTCTAGAGGGTTCTTTTTTTCTTCCTGATAAGGCCTTAAAAAGTTCCTCACAACCCCATACATTTGTAAGTGATTAAATTTATTTATTTGTACTCCATAGATCAAAGAGGATATCATTTTCCGCATTATTGGGTACTCAGTTTAATGTGTAAGCATCATTTTTTAATGTATATCCACAAAAGTAAAATCAATGATCTGCATTATAGTGAACAAATCCTGACATAAATATAAATTACATTTCATTTGATGAATACTTAATACATTACAAAATAAGATTCCCAAAGACCATATTAGTTAAGTGTCTTTGAAGATTCAGATCATAATCTTATAATAATTGTGAATGTTCTTAAACTTCTCCCATAATGATCATACCACTTTTTTCATACCAAAAACATTTCATTATATCCTAGAAAAAATAAAACATTAAAATGGTGATATCATATTCTTAGTAAGGGTAAAAAAATTAAATATAAATCATATAATAGTCATAATAACATAATATTTGAAAATGATATCCAGTATAAGAGATCATAATATCATGTCAAGGGATAATTCATAGAAGTGCAATGTAATCCCAATAATCATAAAATAATACATGAAGCTTTGTGGAATACACACATAATTATAGAAAATCATTTCATATTTTTCAAGGCTCATTTCCAAAACCATCGTAGTGGACGAACTCTAATATTGAACGGATTTCTGTAACATCCCAGGTAAATAAAGAATAAAGAATTCTCATATTTATTAATATTTACGAATTAAATATTAATTTTATTTTAAATGGGTTTCTATGTTCGATAGCGTACCCGATACACAACGATGAGTTTCTTTGAAACTTACGTAGCACACTAGTAATAAAATAATATTATTTTAAATGTTAGTTAACAAGTTGCCGTTGTACTGGCGGGAATGGATAGAAATAACTAAAATATGATTATATATGTTTTTAAATGTTTATACATTTACCCAATAAAAGATAAAAGCTTAAAATACGGAAAGAGTTCAATTTTACGAGTATATATACTCTAATTTTCACTAAAGGTTCACTTATCACCTTTTAATGGTGAACCGTCATTAAATATAGTTTTTATCACTCTTATACTTTATTTTGGACCAAATATAACTCTTCTTTAGAATCGGGACATCAAAATTTACTTTGTGTAAATTTTTGGTACCTTTCTGATAAAGTTCATTTTTTTATGAATAGTGTAAAATGTTGTAATTTAATTCAAAACCTCTTTTTGATCTAAATTATTTATATGATTAGATTATTATTTTAATTGGTTTTAAAGTGAAATTAGAAAATATTTTTACCAGTTAATCCAATGGTGGTCATTGGGATCAATTTCACTTTGAAATTGGACTTAAACCGGTGTCAATCTTTTGATACTTATTGTTTCACAAAAACACGCTATTTATCATGACAGCGGGAATTAATTATTAAATTAATTAATTTGACTTCTATGTTTTGAATTTTTTAAAATGGACTTCATTTTTGAATTTGGAATATCAAATATAGCTTAGGGTGAATTTTTGGTAATTTTCTGAAAAACTTCAATTTTTGATGAATAGTGAAACCACTAAGTGGTAATCAAGCAAACTGATTTTTCAGTTAAATGAAAGTTTACCACTAATGTGTATTGAATTTTTAAAATCCTACATACATGTTTTTCATTAAGAAGTAAAATGTGGTTCAATGAGATTAAAATAATTTTTTGGTGAATAGTAACTTATTAAGTTTTTAATCGTGATTAGTGGTAATTATTGTAGTTTAAGGTATAAATAATGCTTTAATAATAGGAAATGACCTATACACATGTCCCAACCTTATTTGTTGTGTCATGGAAGACCAAGACAAGCCATGGTTCAACTTGGGGACCCCATGGAGACACTTTTGTTTGGAAATGACATAAATAACTTTTTATTTAATGTTAAAGTGAAAATGACACTAACATAAATTGTTTTACTAAAATAATTTTTGAGTGGGGTTATACAAGTCCAAATTTTTATTATAAATAGTAATTGGAAAGATAAAAAGATTTCCTACATCATAGTATATTTTTTATAATTTTTAGACATTATATAAATTAAATTATATATGACATAATAATGATTCAGCGATGACATCATTATTTGACGATTTAAATAAAATGGAAAGATAATGAAAAATCTAAAACCTAAACATGTCCAAAACCAATTGGATGAGTGGATTTCGAACCCTTATCACCTTATACACGAATTATATCAATGTGGGACCTTTTAAAACCGAAAAACATTTTCAAATAAAGTAATATTTCTTTACTTTCCAAAAGTGCCCCTCCTCTCCTCTTATAAAAGGCCCCCACCTCTACCTCATTTCACACACTTCTCAAGCCTTTGGCTCGGCAAACCCCTGCCCAATTACTCTCTCCACATCCCTATACTCACCCTATAGGATTCCCTTTTGGCAGAATCCTTTCAAAGGAAGCCTTTAGGCTCAAATCAAAAGGGAGTTACACTTTTAAAGGTAATTTATTCTCTCTTGTTCATTTGTTTTATTTTGCTTCTCCAACCCTCTAAACTCTTTTTATTTACTTCTTTTGTAACAACACCAGTATCTAAAATATACTAGGATGTTGTTATAATATTTATTTGAGCTACACTCTCATACAACTACATAAAACGGTTAAAGAACATACGGTTTCCGTGGATGGCGAAATTCTGCCTCCCGAAACGATGATTGTTCAATACTCATTTAACACCTTCAAGGGTGGCCATTATGATGTCACTATTTTTATATATGATATATAATATGTTTATGTTTTTTTTAAGATTCTGTATTTTTCATTTTTGGCATACCTTTATGGTTTCCATTATGGGTAAACATGATATCTTCATTTAAGGAAGTGCGGACTACCGCCCTCTCAAAGTGATGTGATTCGTTAATGCCATATGTGGGACATGTAAAGGATGGATTTAAAGTTATTATATATGATGTTATACTGGAATTATAATATACCTCTATATAATTATTATTCCTTTCCATTAAAGTATGAGATAGAAATGAAAGTAGCGTTCATGCGTACGTACGGCTTACCGACTCCATGAACGGTGCATTTCATTTCTTATCCCCAAATGTAATGTACTATTAAAAGTACATGTATATAATGGATATATGTAATGAATTATATATCTAAATTATGAATATAATTATGTAATTAAAATATACATACCTCTCATTTAGTTTTAATTCCATTAACATGACAAAGAAATGAAAGTAGCGTTCATGCGTACGTACGGCTTACCGTCTCCATGAACGGTGCATTTCATTTCTTACCTCTAAATGATTATGTAATATTATAAATACATGTATATGGTGGATATATATGATATATATGATATCCAAATCAGGAATTTCATTCTGGATATAAAGAACTTTTGACCACACGAACAACATGTAATTGTAAGAAGTCAACTTTCGACTTAAGAACCAAATATTGACAAAACAAACATTATTAACTTAAATGGTTACATAATGTTTATAACATGGAAATTAGTGATATAAAAGGAATGATGAAATTTAAAAAGGTTCTTAATCAAGTATAAATTAACTCAAGTTTATTATTCAGGACGTTAAAAGAACGATCGAGTCAAGTCGGACCCGAGGTAAGGGACTTCATCTCAATCTCCTTTCATTGAGGCATATTTCGTTTTATACACAACTTTATTTTATACGGTGTATAAAACCATTTGACTTTTACTTTTATACAAAAGGAATCTTTTTTCTACGAAGTGTTTTACAAAACGACAAAAAGGAATGTTTCTTTTAACGTACACGGCGACAACGACCTTTTCCGCCACCGCGAGTATTATTTGGTCTTTGGCTTTCTCAACAAGCCGTAATGTTTTTAGAATAAAATAAATACCATATACTCTTTGATGTATTTTGGTATTGAAAATGGTTTTGAAAAAGGATTCTATTATGTCAATATATTTATGATATATTGTGATTGAAATGTGGAAATGTTATCATTCCTTTATATTGGTTTTATGTTTTATGATTTTATATTGGTACTTGGACATTTTAACTGGTGGTTACGTTATAGACCATATGGTGGGTGGTGCCGTGAATACCAGGACGGGTGGTTACGTTATAACCTCCAATGCATTGGGTATGGAAGTCGGCCGTATGGCTATTCCATTAAGTATGTATGGAAATTGGCCGTATGGCTATTCCATTATGTGATATGTGTGGAAGTCAACCGTATGGTTATTCCACTTAAGTATGTTTATGTCCCAAGTTACCTTTATATATTCTATGTGTTCTTTATATGGGTTTTATGGTAATATTTTGGTTACAAAAAGGTAAGTAATGATACTTTATTCAGTGAAGATTTTTTTTACTACATCATGAAGGTGAAGGTATTACTTTGATATAGTATACATGGTTTACTTGATGTTTGAAAAACTAACAGTTTTCATTCTTTTTGTATCCCTTACTGAGCTTTTTATGCTCACCCCAAGTTTTTTGAAATGTTTTTCACAGGACTTAAAGTGGAATAAGGTCAAGGATGGGATCAAGGGAATTTCATGCTATCTAAAACATGGAATCTAGACATCTTTCTTTTTAAGAGTTTTTATTTTATAGAAACTTAGTAGAAGTGTCTACTTTGTAATCTTTTGAGATATAATAGTTATGTTCTAATTCTCTAAAACTCTAAACCTGAATAGATCCTCAACGTGAATTATTCTTTTAATTCAATATTAAGTAAGGATTAAGGCTGGGGCCTTATAGTTGGTATCAAAGGACGGTTTAGACAACTTTAGGAGTTAGAAAAGTGTTAAATTATAATATGATTGAAATGATATAGCATTTACAGATTACCATGTTGCTTCACCTAAGATATTTCTGTGTTCAGAATGGTTTTCCGCAGAGGAAACAAAGAAGCTATGTTGGGACGACATCAGGAGGAAGATAACCTTCCAAATCTGCAACCTGAGATGGTCGGAATTGGAACTGAGCAGTTTGTTGCAGTGATGGCACAGTTGACTCAGGCTATAAATGGTGGTGGTATCCATGCACGAGATCAGCCAGATCAACCGCAGAGAAACATGTCAGTGGTGGAACATTTCATGAGGCAACATCCCCCATCATTCAGAGGATCATCTGACCCTGTGCAAGATGAAGGGTGGATTAAATCACTGGAGAAGATTTTTGATGTCATGGGGTGTTCATAACATCAAAAGTTTAGTCTTGTTGTTTACCGTTTTGAAGGTGAAGCTGATCAGTGGTGGTCGATGGTGAAAAATATAAGGTATAGTGATGAGATTGAGGATCTTCACTGGGACGAATTCAAAGGTATGTTTCTTGAGAAATATTTTCCTAAGGTGGTTCGTCTTAGGATGGAAAAAAAAAGTTCCTAGAATTGAGGCAGGAGGATGATTCAGTGGCTGCTTATGAAGAAAAGTTCACTCGATTTGCAAGGTATGCTCCAAACTTCATACGAGATCTTGATAGTAAAATAAACCGTTTTTACTCAGGGTTAAAGCCAAAGTATCGAATGGCTTTAGCTTCTCGTGATTTCAAAAGTTATGAAAAACTTGTTCGATGTGTGGAGAAGGTGGAAATGGAGTTTGCCGATGATCAGGTGTTCTATGACAAACAACAGAATAAGAGGCCTATTTGGCAGGCAAAGGGGAAGAATTCATCAAACAAGCAAGGATGTAAGAAAACCAAATATCCATCCCATGAGAAGTGTGGTAAAATGCATCCTGGAGAATGTTTATCCAAGTCTGGTAAGTTCTTTAGGTGTGGTAAGTCTGGTCATATTGCTCGTAACTGTAAGGAAGATGATCAAGCAGGAAATGAAAATCCAATGGTAAGATGTTATAAGTGCAATGAGATGGGTCACTATGCAAATGAGTGTCCGACAAAGAGCTTGAGTGATGGGAAGCAGTTAGACTACAAGCAGAAAGGGGTGGTGAAATCCTTTGCAACAACTTCAGCAGATGTTGGGCCATCGAATGAAGTGGTATCAACTCCAAGGAGCTCAGTATTTTTCGAAGATTGACTTGAGGTCGGGGTACCATCAGTTGAGATTAAAAGAAGCAGACGTTCCGAAGACTGCGTTCCGTACTAGATATGGCCATTATGAATTTGTAGTTATGCCTTTTGGGTTAACCAATGCACCTGCTGTATTCATGGACCTTATGAATAAAATTTTCCATGAGTTCTTGGATAAGTTTGTGTTTGTGTTTTGAGGTTTGGGAAGAGGTTATGTGTGCCTTGTGATTCACAGTTGAATAATGAGTTGTTTTTTCATCCTGGCAGTACTAAGATGTACAGAGGTCTGCGGGAGTATTACTGGTGGGATGGAATTAAAAGAGACATTGCTGATTTTACTGTGAAGTGTTTAACATGTCAACAGGTTAAAGCAGAGAGGCAGTTACCGAAAGGGATGCTTCAGCCTTTACCAGTGCCAGAGTGGACATGGGAGAATATATCCATGGACTTTGTTGTTGGATTACTGAAGACATCTCGAGGTAATAATGCAATCTGGGTTATTGTTGATCGCTTGACCAAATCTGCTCATTTCCTTGCTATACGAGATACTTTCTCTCTTGATCAACTTTCCCGTTTGTATCTTAAAGAGATAGTCAGGTTACATGGAGTTCCTCTCTCTATTGTATCGGATTGGGATCCCAGGTTTACTTCTAACTTTTGGAAAGGCCTTCAGAAGTCGTTGGGTACTGAATTAAATTTTAGTACAGCTTTTCATCCTCAATCAGATGGGCAGTCAGAACGAACAATTCAGACATTGGAGGATATTCTACGAGCTTGTTCTATGGATTATCAAGGAAGATGGAACCAACATCTTTCATTGGTTGAGTTTTCTTATAATAATAGTTTTCATTCCAATATACAGATGGCGCCATTTCAGGCATTATATGGGAAGCGGTGTCGAACTCCAGCTTTCTGGGAAGAAGTGGGTGAAAGAAAGTTGATGGGACCAGAATTGGTATAAGAGATGGCAGAAAAAGTTCAGTTGATTCAGAAAACACATGAGAACAGCTCAGAGCTGGCAGAAGAGTTATGCGGATAACCGGAGGAAGGATCTATCTTTTGAGGTAGGTGATCATGTTTTTCTCAAGGTTTCTCCTTGGAAAAGTGTGATGAGATTTGGTAAGAAAGGAAAGTTGAGTCCATGGTTGGTTGGACCATACGAAATTCTGGAAAGAGTTGGATAAGTTGCATACCGAGTGGCTTTACCTCTGAGTTTATCTCAGGTACACAATGTTTTTCACGTTTCGATGTTGAGAAAGTATATGCCAGATCCATCTCATGTTTTGAGTCCAGAGGTAGTTTAGCTGGAAGAGAACCTATCTTATGAGGAACAACCGGTCCAGATTCTTGACCACAGGGAGCAAGTGTTACGGAATAAGGTGATTAATCAGGTAAAGGTTTTGTGGAAAACCCATGTGATTTAAGAGGCAACGTGGGAATCTGAAAATGCTATGAGGGATAAATAGCCCCACTTATTTTGATAAGTGAATAAAATTGCGAGGACACAATTCCCAAAAGGGGGGAAGGATGTAACATCCCAGGTAAATAAAGAATAAATAATTTTCATATTTATTAATATTTACGAATTAAATATTAATTTTATTTTAAAGGGGTTTCTATGTTCGATAGCGTACACGATACGCAACGATGAGTTTCTTTGAAACTTACGTAGCACACTAGTAATAAAATAATATTATTTTAAATGTTAGTTAACAAGTTGTCATTATACTGGCGGGAATGGATAGAAATAACTAAAATATGATTAGATATGTTTTTAAATGTTTATACATTTACCCAATAAAAGATAAAAGCTTAAAATACGGAAAGAGTTCAATTTTACGGGTATATATACTCTAATTTTCACTAAAGGTTCACTTATCACCTTTTAATGGTGAACCGTCATTAAATATAGTTTTGATCACTCTTATAGTTTATTTTGGACCAAATATAACTCTTCTTTAGAATCGGGACATCAAAATTTACTTTGTGTAAATTTTTGGTACCTTTCTGATAAAGTTCATTTTTTTTAATAGTGTAAAATGTTGTATTTTAATTCAAAACCTCTTTTTGATCTAAATTATTTATATGATTAGATTATTATTTTAATTGGTTTTAAAGTGAAATTAGAAAATATTTTTACCAGTTAATCCAATGGTGGTCATTGGGATCAATTTCACTTTGAAATTGGACTTAAACCGGTGTCAATCTTTTGATACTTATTGTTTCACAAAAACACGCTATTTATCATGAGAGCGGGAATTAATTATTAAATTAATTAATTTGACTTCTATGTTTTGAATTTTTTAAAATGCACTTAATTTTTGAATTCGGAATATCAAATATAGCTTAGGGTGAATATTTGGTAATTTTCTGAAAAACTTCAATTTTTGATGAATAGTGAAACCACTAAGTGGTAATCAAGCAAACTGATTTTTCAGTTAAATGAAAGTTTACGACTAATGTGTATTGAATTTTGAAAATCCGAAATACACGGTTGTCATTAAGAAGTAAAATTTGGTTCAATGAGATTAAAATAATTTTTTGGTGAATAGTAACTTATTAAGTTTTTAATCGCGATTAGTGGTAATTAGTGTAGTTTAAGGTATAAATAATGATTTAATAATAGGAAATGACCTAGAAACATGTCCCAACCTTATTGGTTGTGTCATGGACGACCAAGACAAGCCATGGTTCAACTTGGGGACCCCATGGAGACACTTTGGTTTGGAAATGACATAAATAACTTTTTATTTAATGTTAAAGTGAAAATGACACTAACATAAATTGTTTTACTAAAATAATTTTTGAGTGGGGTTATACAAGTCCAAATTTTGATTATAAATAGTAATTGGAAATCTAAGAAGATTTACTACATCATAGTATATGTTTTATAATTTTTAGACATTATATAAATTAAATTATATATGACATAATAATGATGCAGCGATGAAATCATTATTTGACGATTTAAATAAAATGGAAAGATAATGAAAAATCTAAACCCTACACATGTCCAAAACCAATTGGATGAGTGGATTTAGAACTCTTATCACCTTATCCACGAATTATATCAATGTGGGACCTTTTAAAACCGAAACACATTTTCAAATAAAGTAATATTTCTTTACTTTCCAAAAGTGCCCCTCCTCTCCTCTTATAAAAGGCCTCCAACTCTACCTCATTTCACACACTTCTCAAGCCTTTGGCTCGGCAAACCCCTGCCCAATTACTCTATCTACATCCCTCTCCTCACCCTAGAGGTTTACCTTTGGGAATAATCCTTTCAAAGGAAGCCTTTAGGCTCAAATCAAAAGGGAGTTACACTTTTAAAGGTAATTCATTCTCTCTTGTTCATTTGTTTTATTTTGCTTCTCCAACCCTCTAAACTCTTTTTATTTACTTCTTTTGTAACAACACCAGTATATTAAATATACTATGATGTTGTTATAATATTTATTTGAGCTACACTCTCATACAACTACATAAAACGGTTAAAGAACATACGGTTTCCGTGGATGGCAAAATTCTGCCTCCCGAAACGATGATTGTTCAATACTCATTTAACACCTTCAAGGGTGGCCATTATGATGTTACTATTTTTATATATGATATATAATATGTTTATTTTTTCTTTAAGCTTCTGTATTTTTCATTTTTGGCATACCTTTATGGTTTCCATTATGGGTAAACACGATATCTTCATTTAAGGAAGTGCGGACTACCGCCCCCTCAAAGTGATGTGATTCGTTAATGCCATATGAGGGACGTGTAAAGGATGGATTTAAAGTTATTATATATGATGTTATAATGGAATTATAATATACCTCTATATAATTATTATTCGTTTCCATTAAAGTATGAGATAGAAATGAAAGTAGCGTTCATGCGTACGTACGGCTTACCGTCTCCATGAACGGTGCATTTCATTTCTTATCCCCAAATGTAATGTACTATTAAAAGTACATGTATATAATGGATATATGTAATGAATTATATATCTAAATGATGAATATAATTCTGGAATTAAAATATACATACCTCTCATTTAGTTTTAATTCCATTAACATGACAAAGAGATGAAAGAAGCGTTCATGCGTACGTACGGCTTACCGTCTCCATGAACGGTGCATTTCATTTCTTACCTCTAAATGATTATGTAATATTATAAATACATTTATATGGTGGATATATATGATATATATGATATCCAAATCAGGAATTTCATTCTGGATATAAAGAACTTTTGACCACACGAACAACATGTAATTGTAAGAAGTCAAATTTCGACTTAAGAACCAAATATTGACAAAATAAACATTATTAACTTAAATGGTTACATAATGTTTATAACATGGCAATAAGTGATATAAAAGGAATAATGAACTTTAAAAAGGTTCGTAATCAAGTATAAATTAACTCAAGTTTATTATTCAGGACGTTAAAAGAACGATCGAGTCAAGTCGGACCCGAGGTAAGGGACTTCGTCTCAATCTCCTTTCATTGAGGAATATTTCGTTTTATACACAACTTTCTTTTATACGGTGTATAAAACCCTTTGACGTTTACTTTTATTCAAAAGGAATCTTTTTTCTACGAAGTGTTTTAAAAAACGACAAAAAGGAATGTTTCTTTTAAAGTACGCGGCGACAACGACCTTTTCCGCCACCGCGAGTATTATTTGGTCGTTGGCTTTCTCAAAAAGCCGTAATGTTTTTAGAATAAAATAAATACCATATACTCTTTTATGTATTTTGGTATTGAAAATGGTTTTGAAAAAGGATTCTATTATGTCAATATATTTATGATATATTGTGATTGAAATGTGGAAATGTTATCATTCCTTTATATTGGTTTTATGTTTTATGATTTTATATTGGTACTTGGACATTTTAACGGGTGGTTACGTTATAAACCATATGACGGGTGGTGCCGTGAATACCAGGACGGGTGGTTACGTTATAACCTCCAATGCATTGGGTATGGAAGTCGGCCGTATGGCTATTCCATTAAGTATGTATGGAAATTGTCTGTATGGCTATTCCATTAAGTGATATGTGTGGAAGTCAACCATATGGTTATTCCACTTAAGTATGTTTATGTCCCAAGTTACCTTTATATATTCTATGTGTTCTTTATATGGGTTTTATGGTAATATTTTGGTTACAAAAAGGTAAGTAATGATACTTTATTCAGTGAAGATTTTGTTTACTAATTCATGAAGGTGAAGGTATTACTTTGATATAGTATACATGGTTTACTTGATGTTTGAAAAACTAACAGTTTTCATTCTTTTTGTATCACTTACTGAGCTTTTCATGCTCACCCCAAGTTTTTCGAAATTTTTTTCACAGGACTTAAAGTGGAATAATTTCAAGGATGGGATCAAGGGAATTTCATGCTATCTAAAACATGGAATCTAGACATCTTTCTTTTTAAGAGTTTTTATTTTATGGAAACTTAGTAGAAGTGTCTACTTTGTAATCTTTTGAGATGTAATAGTTGTGTTCTAATTCTCTAAAACTCTAAACCTGAAAAGATCCTCAACGTGAATTATTCTTTTAATTCAATATTAAGTAAGGATTAAGGCTGGGGCCTTATAATTTCACTCCTCGTTCCAGTCTTGTATCACGGATCCAGATTATCTTGATGTTCCAGCCATGTTTATCTCATGAGATATAAATATATACCCAATTAATTGGAGGGATATATAGTTCCCACCCATTTCATTATGAAACCATTATAATGTGTTCCAAAAAAACATAAATCATACATCATAGGAAAACCCATGTAATAAAATGCGATTTTAAACATCATTCCATCATAAAATAATACATATATGATAAAAGGAATTCATAAAAATAATTCCATCATAACATAGTAAAATCAATGTAATAAAATAAATATAAACATAACCAAATATCATCTTAGGTGAAAATTAATTTTGATAAAAAAAACATGAACGTAGTTCTTGAGGAAAATATCCTTTCTTCATCAAAAACATTTTCATTCTCAATAGCTCATGAAATATTAAAAGAAAATAAGATAATGGAAAATAAGCATGAATAAATTAAATGTGATATTAATATAAATAAATCTATATGATTGCATAAAAATATATTCATTCATGATAAGTTAAAAAACATTCATATCGTACTTTTTCGGAAAATTCACAAGTACCTTGTATTATAAAAAAATAATGATTTCTTTCATCCCATGTTGTAAAAGTAAACAAATGATAAAAATAAAAGTAATTATAATTGGTTGAATTATAAATTTTTTACGTAAAAAATTATAGAAAACATCGACATGGATGATAAATATAACCCCATTAAATAATTATGAATAAACAATCTTAGATAAAAAATATATTGGAAAAGATATCCATTACCTTAGGTATGATTTATTTTGTGTGTGTATAAAACTCTTGTATATTGGGATTAAAAATATTATTAAATTTTAACAGAACCATAATAATATGTATAATATAATATATGATTTACATAAGACTTTATATTACATGTTCATTTGTAAATTCTATGTTAAAGCAACATTTTGGGTTATAATCATTTTATATATCGTATATTTTTTGATTTTTTATTAATGATATTATTAATTAGATAATGATTTATATATTTACATAATGTAAAACATTATTTATTTATCATATATATTATTTCTATATAATATATAGATCTATTTAATAGAAGACACCGTTCATGGAGAGGGTAGTTCGTACGTACGCATGAACGCTGTTTTCATTTCATTATTAATTTGAATGGCTGTAAGTAAATGAAATATATATATCCATAAATACAGTATTATTATAATGTTATATATTTCATGATTAGTTATTATATATAATTTATAATAATTCATGAAAGGTTAACATGGTTAATGAATCTCATCGCATCATGGAGATAGTAAGCTGTTAGTACGCACGAGCGATGTTATCATGACAATATTCAATGAATTGTATTAAATTTTATGGTTGATAATATCTCATAATTAGTATCGTGTTATAACAACCATATATAGTTATTATTTACATCATTATAGACATCCAATTAAGGTGGTGGTGAAAAACAGATTACACGATGGCGTTGAAATGATAAGTCGTACATACACACACAGTGATTTTGTTTTTCATTGGATGTATAGAAGATGAAATAGGGTTGTTTCATATTTATAATAATATATATTTATATTAGAGAAACTGAAGTTATTAATTTATAATGAACCAACTAAATAAGAGTATGTGGAAGAAGAAATAATTTTGAAAAAATTGGTAGAAGAGACTTCCTTTTTCTCGATGTGCCTCCTTTAAAATTCCACTTATGACACTAGAGATGATATTTTGAGAAGACTAGAACCTATAGAATGTAACTAGGTAACATTATAAGAGAAATGGGTAGGGTTTTCGGATTATGAAGGTTTGAAATGGATTGAAAAGGATAGGAAACAGTTTTCGTTGTATAAGAGAGGAGAGGGGCTCTTTAGGAATGTTCCAAAATATTGCTTTTTTTTATAAATTAAATTTTGATTTAAAATTGTTCAAATCATAATAAATTGTAATATTAGATTATTTTGGTTCTAATAACAATTATAAAAAAATTGATAGGTTTTTAATAATTATTATCCTTATCTTTTTGGTTTTACCCTTATTTTATCCTTTTTAATCATACCATGATATCATTTTATTTACAAAATGGGGGTTAATGAAATTACCATAACATGTCAAACAACGCAAAAAAATTAGTTAAGAAAAATTTGTTAATATATTAACAAATTTTCCAAATCATATATTTTTTCGAATTTAAAATCATTTAATAAATGTTTTTATGTTTTATGTTTTGAATTGTGTAAATTTTGGATACTATTCATACCTTGACTTTTTTTTAAAAATCATAACAAACTGATTGTATATAAAATTATGCATTAACTAAATTATAAGACATCAATTTCATTGATATAATTAATGGTTGATAGAAAAATAACTAAATTTTAATTGTTTAAATATGTATAAATTCATTTATTTGAATCCATTATTAATGAAGTAATCACTACATAATACTTTTGTCATATTAAAATTTATTTATTTAATGTCCAATAAATAAAAATAAAATATCATGATGTATAAAATATTTTTATCATTATAATTACTATTTATATTCGAATATATCACTTATATAACCGAATATAAAAATTGTTTTAGTGAAAGATATATGTTAAACATATATATTTATTTAACATTAAATTAAATGTCATTAAATGTCATTTGCACTTACAAGTTACTACACGGGGTCTCTAAATCGACCCAAGGATAAAAATGGTTGGACATGTATCATTTAATATGTTTAGGACATGTGTTGGGGTAATTTAATATTATTATAATATTATTGGTTACCCATATTTACCATATTTAACCTTTAACCATGATAAATAAAATATTTAATAAAGTTACTATTCATAATGTCTAAAAAAAGATAACTATTTAAACATTTTGGAATTCCTGATTCCTAATATGGAATCCATTTTTTAAAATTCGAAACACAGAATTTTAAGAAATTAATTTAGAAATATTTCCCGTTTTCAGAACCAAAAAGCTTGTTTTTAAGATGTGAAAACTACCAAATGATTGACCCGTGTTTATGTCCAATTTAATTGTAAAATTGCATCAAATGAAATAATTTTGATTAAATCGTAAAAATATAATCCAATTTCCCTTTAAATACAAATGAATGTATAATTAAACTATATAAATAAATTAGACGAAAAGACAGTTTTAACATTAAATGCAGTATTTTACTTTATTCAGAATGGAAATAATCTTTATCAGAAAAATACCAAAAAATTTCCCAAAGTAATTATTTATGAAATTATTTTAAAGAATATGTATATTTTTTCAAATTTAACTTATAAATGTGTCATAAATATATTTAAAATAGGTTCTCTATCAAAAGGCGAAAAAACTGTATTTTTTGAAAAATACTTATTTTATCTGAAAAATGAACTTGTTCTTATATGATTTATATATGAAAAATAATATGAATATTAATGTAATATAAAATGAAAAATGTGTTAATACTATTCATAAATGTTTTATTGTATCCAAATAAATAATAATAACATATCCTTGATTATTGAAACTTGGTATCACTCATGATTCAAGCTATCGAGGAAGTTATCTTTTGTGTGTAATGCATGACATGTAAGTGTAGTTTGTAGTGAAATATTCCTTTGGTGTCACTTATAACATAATCCAAACCTAGTTCAATCATATATTGAAAAAAAATCTAAACACAATGAAGTCTGAAATTAATTCTATCAGTAGAATATGAAAGTGTGTGCAACACAAGTCATGTATATTGTTGCATATAGTTCAAGCTAATACATTGTTGTGTATAGTGCAAGATAATTATGGTATTTCATAAAATAGAAGAAATAAATGAAATTAAAAATAATAAATCTCATAAAATCTCAGCGTGTTACATTCGACACCCCTTAAAATGAATTTTTCCCTTTGAAATTCATCACGTTTATAAATGTTTTGCTACTTGAAAGATTATATTATGGGAGACCACATCATAAAAATGTATATTAAAACATTATTTTTAAAAAAGAATGTTAGAAACATAAAGGTAACCTAACATTACTCATATTCGGGTTTCAAAAAAGGATAACATATGTGGAAAGGGAAATCATGGATATGGAATAGAAATCAAACCATCATGTTCTAATGGATGGTTATATAGAATAAGGTTTGGAGAATGTTAACTACCAGAAATCCATATATCTATGATGAATTAAGGTCCAATCTGATTCATTTGATTATAAGGTACATGGATTCTCTTTTTAGTTTCCATGATCCTTTTTCTAATTTTGATTAATTTTTCATGAGAAAAAAATCATAATTGATTTTGGTACAATCTCACAATTGGTAGTTCCTTTAACAATTTCTGCTTCATCTTGTAACGAAATGAAGTTGAATTTTCTATTCATTATTGGTTAGAAGATCATGAAAATATTGATAAGTCATTCCATATGTCTCAATAAAATGGTTAAAATAGGTTATCATATGAACATAAATCCACCTATAGTTTGATAATACATTAAAATAACAAAATTAAAATGGAAAATAACACAAACTATCTATAAATGGATAACATTTCAATCCGTTTAAAAATGTAAAACAAAAAAAAAGAGGTGAACTAAATCTACATAACATTAATCTCCCATATCTCCTAAATTATTTATTTTTTGTCACATTACAAACATGTGAATACCTTAATCATGAATTCCTTTGAAACATAAATTACCATAAAAGCATAGTGAAAACATGAATGATGTAAAAATTTCACTATTTCCACATACCAAAATCCCAAAAAATATATATACTCAAACCATGATATAAAATTTTCATTATATCAGTCAAGATCCCATTAATACTATCAAATATCTCATTATCTCCAAATACCTTCATTATGCAGATATCATGTGCTTTCAAAAAATATCTGAATAACCTATCATTTTTTCCGATACCAATTAACATATAGTTTCAAATACGTAAGGAAAATAATAGTGTAACAATCTTTAGATGTTTCATTATTCCATAGTACTATTAAATTACTTATACAACATTTCTCTTTATAAACATGAAATCATTCAACTACCTTCTTGAACCATTGACTGAGCTTCATCATTTTATTCCTTGACACTTATTTCATCTCACATATCATTTTAATCCTCTTCATCATCAGCAACATAAATACTATCCATTAAAAAATTATGATTCACTTCATGATATTTCCCCTTAGGGAATCGATTTTCTTAATTCCCATACATTCCACATTTAAAACATTTAACCATCGTTGATGTCTTAGAAATACCATTATCCTTGTCCATTGTGTTAACTGAAAATTTTCATTTGCAATTACTGGATTGGTGTCCTTCTTTTCCACAACCAAATCATCCTCCCATTCCTTTGATACAGTATCCTTGATTCCTCTTCCCTCGTGATTTACATTAGGAAATTCAAATTTTCATTCCTTTATGATCATCGTGAAACTCCATCTTTCTCTTATTATCTGGGTCAGGAAACATACCTATGTTGAGATTATTAATCAAATTATGATAATTTTATTAGAAAAAAAATACTATGTTTCACTTTCCCAGCCCTGTTTCATTTGTTTTCCCATGAATAATATCATTCCATTTTCCATCACAGTCTCTATTTACATGAATCCTCCTATTTCCAGTGATTTTTTAAAACAGAAAAAGAATAGTGGGAGAGGAAAAAATCATACTAGGAAAATAACATAATCAAGGGTGAGTAATATGAATTTATAAAATCTTGGGATAAATAATAGGTTATTCATGATCGTTATCATAATTCTATGACCGTAACCTATAATTATCATTAACATTATGTACATCTCTAGAATTACCTTAAAATTATCTCTAGGGATATCACTAAATTTTTCACCTCCTAGTTTATAATGGTTTACTGAACCTTCACTCTAACACCAACTATAGAGACCCAAGCTTGATGAATATGTATATTAAATTTACATTGAGGAATAATTTATAAATTACACAAAAAGACTCCAATATACCGTATGTTTTTAGTCTATTTGGAAACTCAAATCACAATCTTCTATTAATACTGAAAGATCATCAAAATCTACCATAAAGTCCTTACCCATCTATTTTATTACCTATAACTATTCTTTATATCTAGGGGAAAAGAAAACATTAATAGGGTGATCTCAAATTCTCAGTAAGGGTAAAAAAAGTAAATATCAATTATATCATATTCATAAGAACATAACATTTGAAAATCTTATCCTGCATAAGAGTTCATAATATCATGTATTGTGATAAATCATATATGTGAAATGTCATCCCAATAATCATAAAATAAGACATGAAACATTGTTTTAATACATAGATATGCATGGAAAATCATTTCATATTAGTTATTTTACATTTCCAAAACCATCATAGGAGACAATGTCCACTACTAAACCAAGTTCACTCCTCGTTCCAATCCAAAATCACAGAATCAAATTATATTGTCGTTCTTACCATGTCAATCTCATGAGATATAAATTTTTAATTAGGAATTGGAGGGAGATATTGGTCCCACCAATCACATAATGAATCCATTCTTATATGTTCCACAAATACATAATTCATACATCATAGCATAACCCATGTAATAAAATGGGATTCTTAAAAATCATGCAATCATAACATAATCCATATAAAGTAAAAAAACTTCCTAAATATAATTCCATCCTAAAATAATCAAATAAATGTAATATTATGGACACAAATATAACCCTATATCATCATTTATGGTAAATAATTTTGATAAAACACTTGAACAGAGTTATTGATGAAAATATCATTTCTTCTTAAAAAAATTTATTTTCTCAATATGTCATGCAATTTTAATAGAATATAAGTTAATTGAAAATAAACATGAAAAGATGTAGAGTAATATTCATTGAAATAATTCATTATGAAAGTGTAAAAATCCATTCAAGATGTATAAGTTAAAAAAATAACATTCTTCTCGTAGTTTTTCCAGAAAGGTCAAAAAGCACCTCATATTGTAAACAAAACAAAGAATCCTTCCATACCATGTAGTAAATGTCAAAAAAAGGAAAATTTAAATTTAAACATACATGGATTTATAGAAATAAATTTTATAAAACATTTTCATTGATGATAAATATAACCCTAGTAAATACTTATGAATAAACTATCTCAGATAAAAACGATATTGTAAAAGTTATCTCCTACCTTAGGACCAATTTCAATTGTATATGTCTGAAACTCCTGTATAGTGGGATTAAAAAATTATTACCTTGTGAAAGAACCATATTAATATTTATGATATCATATATGGTTTACTTATGAGACTGTATTACCCATTCATTTGTAAATTCTATGTTAAAGAATCATTTTGGGTAATAATAATTTTATTTATCGTACGTGATTTGACTTGTTATTCTTGATATTATTACATATAACAGGATTTAAATACTTCTAGAATGTAAAAAAATTATATATCATATAAATTCAGTATATATAAATATATATAATAGTTAGATAAATTTAATGGAATACACCGTTCATGGAGGTAGTCGTTCATATGTACGCATGAACGCAATTTTCATTTCCTTATTGAATTGAATGGTAGTAAGTAAATGATATATATATATATATCCATAAATTCAGTAGTATTTTTATGTCATATATTTCATTATTATTTATAATATATAATTTATAATCATTATTGAATGGTTATCATGGAGAATGAGTCTCATCACATCGTGGAGACGGTAAGTCGTACGTCCGCACAAGCGACAATATCGTTCCCATAACTGTTGAATTGTATTTAACTGAATGGTTTATAATAAATAATAATTAGTAAAATGTTTTAATAATAATATAAAGTTATTTTTTCCACAATTATACCCATCCATATATGTTATTTGTGAAAAACGGATTACACTACGACGGGGAGACAGTAAGCCGTACATACACACACGAGGTGATTTCATTTTTCATAGGATTTATAGAAGGTGAAGTTGAAATGTATCATATTTATAATAACATATAAGTAGACTATTGATTCATAATTTATTACTTTATAATGATACAACTAAAAAAGTGTAATTATAAGAAGAAATAAATTTGAATGAATCGGTAGGAGAGATTACCTTGTCCTCAACATGACTCCTTTAAATTTCCACTAATGGAACTAAAGATTGTATTTTGAGAAAAAAACCTCTATAATGTTTCTAGATATGTTTATAAGGAAAATTTTTAGTGGTTTTCTGAGTATAAAGTCTCAAAATGGAGTGAATATGAGAGGGTGGAGGTTCCATTTTATAATAGAGGAGAGGGGCAATTTATGAATGTTGCAAAATATTAATTTATTATAAATTCATTTTAGATTTAAAATTGACCAAAACTTATTAAATTATAATATAATATGTTTTTTTCTAATAACCATTATCCAATAATTTTTTGACAAGTTTTGAATATTTTTTATCCATATCATTTTGGTTTTACCCTTATTTTACCCCTTTTAATCATAAAGTGATATCATGTTATTTACACAATGTGGGTTAATGTAATTACCATATTCTGAAAAACAACCCAAAAAAAGTTATTTATGAAATATATGGACCTATATTACCATTTGGACATGTCTTTGATTTTTTTTGAATTTAATATCATTTAATAAACTGTTTTATATTTTAAGTTATGAATTGTTTAAATTTTGGAATCTATTCAAACATGAAATTTTTAAAAAGTCATAACAAACTAATTATATAAAAAATAATCCATTAAATAAAATAAAATATGTCAATATAATATAGAAAATTTTTGGATCAAATAAAAATAACCAAATTACTTTTTTTAAAATATTTATAAATTCATTTATTTGAATCCATTATTAATGAATCTTTCACTTCATCATTTTTGTATCATAATTAAAATTATATATTTAATTCCCAAATATTAAAAATAAAATATCATGAGTTAGAAAATATTTTTGGATTTATAATAATTATTATTGTCTAATATACCACTTATATAACTCCATATAAACCTTTTTTTAGTAAAAATATATGTCTTGGTAATATTTTCTTTAACCTTAAATCAAAAGTAATTAAATGTCCTTTTCACTTACAAGTGGATCCTGGGGGTCCCAAAATAGACCTAAGGATCCCCATGGTCGGACATGTATTGTCTAATTGGGTTAGTATACATGTTAGGGTAATTTAATATTATTATAATATTAGTTTTTACCCTTATTTAACAGATTTACCCTTTAACAATGATAAATAAAATATTTACTACAGTTACTATATATACTGTATAAAAATAAAATATATTTATCTAAACAATATGGACTTCATGATTCCTAATTTTGAATCAGTTTTTTAAAATTAAAAACACAGGATTGGTAGAAAATTATTTAAAATTAATTCATGTTGTTAAAACCAAAAAGCTTGTTTTTCAAAAGTAAAAATAACCAAAAGATTGACATTTTTATGTCAAATATAATAGTGAAATTTCATCCAATGACCAAAATTTTAGTAAATAGTAAAAATATAATCCAATTTATTTTTAAAACCAATTAAATTTAGAATAAAACAATATAAATAAATTAGATGAAAATACGATTTCGAAATAAAATGTAGTTTTTTCAAAATTAATTAAAAAATGAACTTTTTTAGAAAAATAAAATACTATTACCAAAAGTAAATTTTGATATAAAACCACTAAATAAGAATTATATTTTGTTAAATTATACTTATAATATTTTCAAAAACTAGATTTAAAATTTTTGATTCATCAAAAGGCGGTAAAAATGCATTTTTTTAAAAAATACTTATTTTATCAGAAAAATTAACTCATTCTTATATCATTTCTATAAAATTAAATAGATGAATGTTAATGTTATAAAAAATTAAAAATTTGGTTAATACTATTCATTATTCCTAGTTAGTATCCAATTAAATAATAATGAAATATTATTGTTTAGTGAAACAAGATTTCGCGTACGATGCAAGATAACGAGGAAATATTCTCATGAGTGTAACACAAGCGATGTCAATGTTTAATGTAGTGAAAGATTACTTAGGTGTCTGTTATATCATAATACAAACTTATTACATTTAGTCATTGAAAAAAATCCATACTCATTTTTTCTTGAAACTAATTATAACAATAGAACTTGAAATTGTGTGGAACCCAAGCCAAGTATATTGTTGTGTATACTGCATGCTAATATGGTGTTGCGTATAGAGGAAGCTATCTTGGTGTGTCATTCAAAAAAAGAAATAAATGAATTTTAAAAGAATCTATCTCCTAAAATCTCGGGGTGTTACATTTTATACCCCTTTATAATTAATTTCTCCTTATAAAATTTTCAAGGTTATAAACAGTTTACTACTTGAATGTTTTTTTATTGAAACCCACTTCATAAAAAGGATACTAAAACATTATTTTTAAATACAAAAGTTAGAATCATAAAGGTTAATCAATGTAACTCCTCACTCAGTTTCCACATAAGATCACATATATGGAAAGTGAAAACATGGATATTGAAGAGAAATCTAACCATCAAGTTCTGATGGATAGTGATGGAGAATAAGGTTTGCTGAAATTTAAACAACAGAAAGCCATAAATCTGCAATGATTTTTGGGACTATCTGATTAATTGGATAAGAAGGTACTTGGATAACCTTTTGGGTTTTCAATATCCCATTCCTAAAGTTGTGTAATTTTTTTTATTATAAATACTTTATTTTTGTACAATCTCATCTTTGGTCATGCATTGAAAAGTTTCAACTTCATCTCTTAATGAAATAAAGTTGAATTTTGCATTCGTGATGTGTTAGCAGATCATGTGAAAGAATGAAAGTTCATTCCAATTGTCTCAATAAAAAGGGTAGAACAGGTTATCAAATAAGTATATTTCCACCAATAGTTAGATAATACATTAATATACCTAACGTAAAATGGAAAATAACCTAAAATATCCATAAATGGATAAAATTACTATCCATTCAAAATTATCAAACTGATAAATAGTTGAACTAAATTGTCATTACATTTATCTCCCATTTAGAATTATATAGTTATTGGTTGTCACATTCCAAACATTTGAATACATTTATCATGTATTCTATTGAAACATGAATTACCATATAATTTTACTGAAAACATGAATGTTGTCAAAATTTCAATCTTTCTACATACAAAAATTCCATAAATTGTATACACTCAAACCATGATAGTAGCTTTTCCTTATATTAGTCATGAGCTCATTAATATTATAAAACAACACATTATCTCTTTATCGCTTCATTATGTTCATATCATGTGATTTGCAAAAATATCTGAATAACCATTCATGGTTACTGGTTCCATTCTAAAAATAGTATCAGATACTTCAGGAAAAACAATAGTTTAAAAATCTGTAGATGTTTCAATATTCCATAGTCCCATTAAATTACACATAAAACATTTATCTTGATAAAACTGCAATCATTTCACTACATTTTTAAACCATTTACCAAGATTCATCAATATATTCTGTAACACTTCTTTCATCTCACATATCATTTGTTGCCTCTTCATCATCAGCATCATAAATAATACCCATACGACCAAGATTATTCTCTTCATGAGATTTCCCCTTGGGGAATCGATTTTCATAATTCACACACATTCAACATTTAAAACATTTATTCACCATTAATGTCAATTCCATTCCATTATCCTTGTCCATTGGGATTACTGAACCTTTCCTTTTCAATTACTGGACTTGTGTCCTTATTTTCCACACCCAAGCCATCATACAGTTCCTTTGAAACATTCTCCTTAGTACCTCATCCAATATGATTTACAAGAGAAAAATTGTACATTATTTCCTCTATGATCATAATGAAAATTTATCATTCTCTTATTAGCTGGGTTAGGAAACATATCAAAGTTGCAAATATTGATCAAATAATGAGATTTATTATTAGGAATAATAACAATGATTCACATTCTAAATCTCATTTCATTTGGTTTCTCATGAATAATATCCGTACATTGTCCATTATATTATCTATTAACAATATTCCTCTTATTTGTTTCCATTTTCTAAAACTCAAAAAGAATAGTTAGAAAGGAAAAAATCATACTAAGAAAAAAACATATTCATGAGGGAGTACATTAAATTTGTAACATCTTATGTTTAATACTAGGTTATTGATGATTATTATCATAATTCAATGAATGTATCCTGTAATTATAATTAACATTATGGACATCCCTAGAAATACCATAGAAACATCTCTTGGTATCTCCCAAATGTTTTCGCATTCTAGTTTCCAAAGTTTGAGTAAACCTTCAATATGATACCAACTGTATTGAACCAAAATTGAATTAAATAGAAAATAAATTTCTTTTGTGGATCAATTATTACATTATATTAAATGATTCCCAAAAACCTTATTATATTAGTTTCTTTGGACACTCAGATCTTAATCCTCTAATCTTTGTGAAGGATCATCAGTATACCCATAAAGATCTTCCCCTTTTGTTTTCATACCAATAAAAATTATTTATATATTTGGGAAAATAAAACATAAAAATGGTGATCTCAAAAGCTCATTATGGGTAAATAATTAAAATTTCAATCATATCATATTAACAAGAACATAAAATTTGAAAATCATATCCTACATAAGAGATCATAATATCATGTCATGGGATAAATCATAGAAGTGATATGTAATCCCAATAATCATAAAATAAGGGAGAATTTTTTTTTCATATACACATAAGCATATAGAATCCTTTCATATTAGTCAAGGCTCATTGCAAAAACCATAATAGTTCACATAGTCCATTACTGAACCGAGTTCTCTTATCATTCCAGTCCTGTATCACTAAACTGAATTAACGTGTAGTTTCATCTATGTATATATCATGAGATATAAATCATTACCCAATTCATTGGAGGGATATGTAGGTATTACCCATCTCATAATGAAACTATTTTTATGTGTGGAACCAAAACATAAATCATACATCATAGCATAACCCATGAAATAAAATGGGATTCTTAAACAACTTTCCATCATAACATAATCCATATAAGATAAAAGGACTTCATAATAATAATTCCATCATAACATAATAATATCAAATTAATAATAGGGATTGAAACATAATCCTATATCATTTTACATGGAAAATAATTCTGATAAAAACACCTGAACAGAGTACTTGTGGAAAATATCCTTTCTCATCTAAAAACATTTTCTTTTTACCAATATGTCATGAAATTTTAAAAGAAAATAAGTTAGTTGAAGATAAAAATGAATACATGTAAAGAAATTTTCATGGAAATAATGCTTTTTGAATTGGTAAATACAAATTCATGCCTAATAAGAATAAAAAATAACATTCTTCTCATACTTTTTCGGAAAAAGACAAAAAAACTCATATAGTAAACAAAAAAATGATCACTTAAATACCATGTATTAAAAGTAAGAAAGGGAAAAATTGACTTTAAACATAAATGTAATAATTTTAAAAAATTTATGAAAACATTTTAAGAAACCATAATCTTTTATGATAATTATAACCCGAGTAAATATTTAAAAATAAACAATCATAAACAGAAATGAGATTGGCAATGTTATCACTTACCTTTGTTCTGATTTATTTTTTATGTGTAAAAAACTCATGTAAAGTGGGTTTAGAAATACTATTAACTTGTAATAAAACCATAATAATTATTATGATATCATATATTTTTTACATATGACTTTATATTACCAGTTCATTTTTAAATTCCATGTTAAAGAAACATTTTGGGTAATAATCGTTTTATTTATCGTACGTGTTTCGAATTGTTATTATTGAAATTAATACATAGATCCTGATTTAATTACATACATAATTTAATTAATTATATAAATATCATATATATTTATTTTATATAAATATATATGATAGATTGAAAAATGAAATTGAATGCATCGTTCATGGAGATGGTAGTCTGTATGTACGCATGAACACTGTTTTCATTTCCTTATTGAAATGAATGGTAGTAAGTAAATGAAATATATATATATATATATATTAATAAATCCAGTAGAATTATAATGTCATATAATTAATAATTATTTATTTTATATACTTTATAATTATTCTTGAATGGTTAACATGGATAATGAATCTCATCACATCGTGTAGACAGTTAGCCCTACGTACACACAAGCAACGATATCGTTCCTATAATTGTTGAATTGTATTAAAATGTACACTTTATAATATATAAAAGTCAGTATCATGTTATATTAACCATATATTTTTATTATTTACATCATTATACCCATCCCAGAAAGGTGGTGGTGAAAAATAGATTACACCACGACATGGAGACAGTAAGTCATACGTACGCACACATGGTGATTTCGTTTGTCATTGGATAGATAAAAGGTAAAATAGGGTTGTTACATATTTATAATAACATGTAATTATATTATTTATAAATATGATATTTCTTTATAATGAAACAACTAATTAAGAGAAGTAGAAGAAGAAATAAATTTGAGAGAATCATACAAGAGATTAAATTTTCCTCGACGCGCCTTCATAAATGTTTCTGATAGAGCACTAGAGTTGGAATTTTGAGAGTACCATTACATATATAATGTAAATAGGTATGTTAAGAAGTGAAATTTTTAGGGTTTGGATGAGCATGAAGTCCCAAAATAGAGTTGAGAGGAGAGGGGGAGGTTCCCTTTTATACATTAGGAGAGGGGCAATTTAGGAATGTTCTATAATATTAATTTATTATAAATAAAATTTTAATTAAAAATGTTTTAAAAATAATTTAATTATAATATTAGATGATTTTGGTTCAAATACAAATCATACAATAAATTTTTGACAAATTTATAATATATTTTTTCCTTATATTTTAGGTTTTACCCATATTCTACTCTTTTAAATCATACCATGATGTCATTTTATTTACAAATTGTGGGTTAATTTAATTACCATATCATTTAAAAAAATTTAAAAAATATTATTTTTGACATATTTGAATTTATATTTACTATTTTCCAAATATTTGATTTTTAGGAAGTTAATATCAAGTTTTAAAGTATTTTATGTTTTAATTTATGAATTGTGTCAATTTTGGACACTATTCATACTTGACTTTTTTAAAAATTAATAAAAACATGATTACAACTCAAATAAATATTCAAATAAAAATTAATATTTCAATATCATCAAAAAAATTCTCCAATAGCATAAAAAATAATTCTTTTGATCAAATATTTATAAATTGATTTATTTGAACACTTTATTATTGAAAAAATCAATTCATCATCCTTGTGTCATAGTTAAATTTATTTATTTAATTTCCAAAAATTAAAAATAATATATCATGATGTATAAAATACTTTTATATTTTAAATTACTATTTATAGTCAAATATTTCACTTATATAACCCCCTTATGAAATTTGATTAAGTAAAAGTTATATGTTTAGTTTATATTTTTGGTAACTTTAAATTAAAAGTAATTAAATGTAATTTTAACTTATAATTGGTGCCATGGGATCCAAAAATAGACCCATGGATTCCCAAGGTCGCACATGTATCATAAAATAGGTTTAGGACATGTGTTATGTAATTCAATGTTATTATAATATTATTTTTACCCTTATTTACCAGATTTACCCTTTAATAATGATAAATAAAATATTTACTAAAGTTACTTTTCATAATTCCTAAAAATAAAAGATATATATTTATACAATTTGGAACTCCTCATTCCAAATATGGAATCAATTTTTCAAAATTCAAAACAAAAAATTTACAGAAATTAATTTAAAATCAATTCATGTTGTCAATACCAAAAATGTGTTTTATGTAGTAAAAACTACCAATAGATTGTCATGAGTTTATGTCCAATTTAAGAGTGAGATTACCTAAAATGACCATAATTGAATTAAATTGAAAAATTATAATTCAATTAAACTTTTAAAAAAATTAAATGTAAAATATAACTATATAAATAAAATGTATGAAAAGACTATTTTCACCAAAAAATGCAGTATTTTTCAACATTTATTAAAAACGAACTTTATTAGAAAAATACCAAAAAATACCCAATGTAAATTTTGATTTCCCTCTTCTAATGGGAAAAAATAATTTTTCAAATTGTTCTTATAAATGTTTCAAAACCATATTTAATATGGGTGTGCCTTCAAAAGGCGTCCAAACGTCATTTTTTGAAAAATACATATTTTTTTCCAAAAACTGAACTTGTTCTTATATAATGTCTATAAAAACATAAGATGAACTCTAATGTTATAAAAAATTTAAATTATGATTAATAATATTCATAATGTATAGTTTTAATACAATTAAACAATGATAATATATCTTGTTCAGTGAAACTTTGTATCGCATACAATGCAAGCTATCGAGGAAATTCGCTTTTGAATGTAACGCAAGTCACGTAATTGTTTCATAAAGTGAAATATTTATTTGGTGTCACAAATAACATAATCCAAACATAGTTAACTTATACATTGAACAAAATCAATACTCAGTGTTTCATGAAATGAATTCTATCAAAAGAACATTAAATTATGTGCTACAAACACTTAGTATATTGTTGCGTATACTACAAGATAATCATTATTGTGTATAGGGAAAGCTAATCATGATGTAGAGTACAAAAAAATATCAATGATGTTGAAATGAATGTATCACATAATATTTTGTGATGTTACATGCATGACTCATCATCAAACTTACCATGTCAAAAAAGGTATGATTCTTCCTTTCACAAACACCATTTCCTTATGATGTATAATGTGGAGTATGTTGAGATAGAATCCAAAACTCCCATATAAATTCAATGATATCATAGTAAAGATATCGACCATCTCAATCTGATCAAATCAAATTTATCTTTATACCCAATTTATTCTCTACATCAGTCATTATTTCCTTGAATTTCTCAAAGGACATAGACTTATACATCATCCAGTAAATATAACTGTATCCACTCATGTCGTGAGTAAATTTATTGAAGTAATAATATAAATCTGTATCTTTTAGTTGAAATTACCCAGACAAATCTGTGTTTATCAATACTAGAATATCGGTGTCCCTTTCATCCAATGCATTGAATGAAGGTATGGTCATGTATCCTTGTAAACAAGCATGTCATCTTTCATGTGGTTTTATAATAGAAGAATTTTAAATAAATATCTTGATTGTTCGTTGTTAAAAACTTCTTATTTACATGACCATGATAGTGATACCACAAATGGGTGTTATATGAGTCATGTAAATATGATTTGATACTGATTTTCAACACTTTGATTTCTTAATTATATACATAAAGACCATTATTTTAATGCTTCATTTCATAAAAAATTGGTCCAAAAAATAACAATTATTTATTTCTAAATTTGTAAATAACTTCATTGGTATCTAAATATTCCAATGAAATTATGTTCTAGGTAATGATAGGTTGTCATTAATAATCTATAAAGACCAAAATAATTACCACTATTAATGAAAGGGGTAGTCACCAACTGATAGAGGATCCATCCTCTCACCATTCACACCCCATAGATCCTCTATCTTCTGGAAACATTCTGAAAAATTTCTAGTAATAGAAATTGTATTTAGATGTGGGAACCACATGCTGTATCTAATACTCAGTATGTAAAAATAGATAGATTTCACTACATAATGAAAACACCTTTAGCTTACCCTTTTTCTGGGTGGTGTTCATCTTCTAGTGGTCTGAATTTCTCTATGGAAAACATACTTCACCATTTTCATTTCATTGCCTCTACATCATCACAATTATGGATAGATGGTCCTTAGGAGATTAAGACAATAAATAGGAATTGGGTCTAATTTTTTGTTCTCCCTTATAATATTCACCATAAGGATAGTCGGGTTTTCAATCCCAATTTCCTTATACATTTATTAATTAATTTAATATGTTATAGTAGAATCATCCGAGTATTTCTCTTATTATAATTAAAAATAAACATGGATAAGGTTGTTGGAAGAGAGGAATGTTTGAAATTTTTACACAAATCATCTAGGATTTTAATCTCTAATAATTCAAAGGATTCAATTTAGCTTATAATCATGACTACATGATTCGTAGCTCGAATAGAAACTTCGTGATTATTGGTAAAAAAACAGTTTATTTTGAATAAATATATTTTGATGCCTTCTCTTTATAGATATATAGAATTTGAGGCAACATTCTATAGGAATCCATGTTTTCACATTTCTTTAAAATATAATTTGACATTTATGATAACATGATGCATTGAACATCTATAGAATCATTCATATTTTCTTAATAATGACGTATCTCTTCATCACTTGTCTCACTCTTAGTTGCAATTGTTAAATATTATTCAAGCGCTCACGATTTCCTTTCATGGAAAATGATGACGTATAAGAACATTTTCCACTCATGGAAATTATTTCATGTGAGAAGCGTTTCCTTCAAATTATAGATTAGAATAATATGTTTTTTGTCATATTATTACAATTTATATAAAACTAGATGAGAAGAAGTTTAGTACAATTTCTATTAAATTTAGTCATAAATAAATATTATATTTATTATTCTGCCTCTATTTTATCGAACCCCAATATTTCTCACCATTTTCGATGGAATATTATGTTTCATGTTAATTCCAGTGTCAAGGATTCATATTACCTTTATATAATCCCATATTTGGTAGGTCAATCAACTCAAATGGTTTTACGAAGGCATTTCCAATTCAAACAATGTTAAATTACACTTCTTTGATATGTTGTGCGGACTACCTACTCCATAAATCAATTAATATCATTTCCAAAAAATTCTAATCTTAGCCACACAAATTCTTACATCGGAATTCAACACTTGATTTAATCTAACATAAGTAAACCCAAAAACCCAAATTATAATTCCACAAAAATTGAAATTAACCCAAAATAGGCTAGTCTTTCACTTTGAACTAGAGTTCGATTCTGACAAATGAAATTCCAGGATATAATGATTTAATATTTTATTGAAGGATTTTTTTCATTTTTCATAAATTATCAACTTTTATCTTCATCATATTCTTGGTAATGTTAAGTGGGAATACTTATGTGACTAACCATGTATTTGATAATATTCTCGTATATGCTGATTTATTTTAAATCTATCTTGCATTACTGTTATTTCATTATTTATATAACCATTATAAGACATCCATAATGAAATAACCATGCGACTAACATAAATAAAATAAAGTCTATGGCCTTGATATAATATAAAGGGTTAGTTTTTCTAGAGGATGATAAACTAAATATTAACACAGGAGACAAACACATTGATCTAATAGAGGGTTACAGTTACAGTTTTCCACCTATCCACCTTTATATCTCTTCATATTGTGTTCAGCTCAGTAATGAACTTAAACATCCTCCACTAAAGTTGGATATCAATCAATTACATATGCCTTTTACTCACATGCATTGGAGGGGAAAATGGGTTTACATAAATAAAACCATGGTCATGGAGACCCTACATTATGAAAGGATTGAAGGCACACATACTAAAAGTATAGTTTAATAATAAATTAATTGATATTAATCACAAAAAATGTTCTGGTGCACCACATGATCATCCACATGCATACAACTAATTACACATTTAATAAAACTATAATGCAATTTTTAATCATTCTTATTTATGATAAATCATGATTGAATCGATTAATTGTTATCTTTTATTAATCAATAAATTTATATTAATTCTTATAAATAATTCAATGAGATTATCATCCATTATAATTTTAAACAAAATAAATAAATTCATTTAGAAATAACCTCGTACTAAATGTTTCATAATGGAAACACTATTAGTACCCATCCAAATATACCAAACAATTATTAACCATAGATACTTTTGTACTCATAATATATATAAAATACCTCACATATGATGTACATTCACAAAGTGTAATTAACAAGTGGTTACACGAATTACATCACATTTAGGCCATGTGTTATGCTTCAATGCACATAGACCAACAATTTATAATATGACTCATCATGATATGGTGATCTGAATATTACACATATATTAATTATACATTTAAATACTTATTTATATTAAAACCTATAACATGGTGTGTCCTATATTTATGACCACAAGACATTTCATGTATCAATGTTTACATAGTTAAATAAATAAACTTATTTATTTATAATGTGCTAAATGTACATGGTGTGTAGATTTGATCTACATAGCGTTCACATATTTAACTATCAATATGAGGTACATTCCTAGGGACTCGACATGTGACGTGTACCTTAGAAATTTTGGACTGTGCGCCATGTCCAATGGTCCACATTTCATGTTGAATTTGTGTTACATGGTCACTGGTCGAGTATGCCGTGTTTGGAATACATGGCCCATAACTAATCTAGATGGATTACATGCCAGGTCCAATAGTCCACAATGCATATATTCCAAATAACCATTCACCGTTAAATTATGGTTAAACCATAGGGCATTAATGGTGAAGTTAAAGTTGTAATAAACACATAATCTAGAATTGATTAACAAGTCATATCTAATGCATTGAACGTGACTACATGGTGTTTCAGTATAGTTAAATAGTTTACAGTCTAGTGTTATCTGGCCAGAAACCATGGAACCTCTATATAAGTTCCTTTCCTTTATTTTAATAATAAAATTAATAGTTTCAATTTTTTCTATGAAAAATGAAGGAGGATGAAGTAGATATCATAGTTCAGATTAAATAAATAATTAAACATGAATTTAAAAATCTATATTATAAATGCATTAATCAAAAAAAAAATTAAATAATTACAAAAAATTGTGTGCCCACTATGATACCACATGTAGGATCTGGGCGTAGCAAAAGCACATGATTTTTTCGTCCCAAAATTTCTTTTTTTAATTACTGCTGACCAATCTAAGATCTACATGAAGATAAATATCTTGATATATGAATTAGATCAATAACATCGGATAAGGGATATCATGATGGAACCATGGTAGATGAGATCAATTCATATTGTTTACAAATAATTTAATTATATAAGAAATACCTTAAATAATTTGTTCCTTTGTTGATGTGTCTAGTGACATATCTGGAGTACCCCATCATTTTTTTATAGAAACAAAGAGTATATTTACTCTAGTGTAGATCCACAATTGTTCCACAAATCTTCATACATCACCGAAGGAGTCTCTAGGTGCTAGAATATATGATCCTTATGCAGACAATGTTTTCCACTAACCACCATATGAACTGATTCCAAATCATTATCCATGATCCAGTAGAGGAGGATTTATCTCTATTAATGAGTGCATTCTTAGATAATATATCTCTCTATGCATGTGAGGATTACTCCATATCCATTGTTAACAACTGAATTGAATCCGCTGAAAATAAAACAATTTTGTATTTATTTTCCTAGGGATAAAAATAAAATAATTTAACAAGTTCTTGTAATCGTTATTTTATCCCAAGAATACCCCATGTCATATAATAATAGAAATATTATAATTTCATTAAATTCCCATAACATTAATATTATAATTATGCAACATTTAATTAAATAATATTTAATATTTAATATTTCTCACTGGACCATCAAACTCAGTCTTCCATTCCTCCACAATATTTATTAGTCCATGAATAATGTATATATATGTATCATATAAATATCACTAATTTTTTTTTATAAATTAATAAATATTATATTCCCTATTTTAATATTATGTATTTATTAAATATTATGCTCACAATATATTCTAAAGAATAACATGTGGTAGAATAAATAAATTCAATCATACTTTAAAAATTATTAAACCATGTGATAGAATAATATATATTCAATATGTTATAAAATAATATATTAATTATCCATGTTTCTAGAAAAAACATATTGTGTGACACTCTAGAGCTCATTAAAAGTGGAATTAGCTGGCCTTTCATAAATCATAAAGTAAGAATCCAGTAAAAACCCAAGGAACACATCCATAAATTAGTTAATTCTACAGTTACATGTCACCTCATATGGAGGCTTACCATGTAACACAATCCCTTTATCACAACATATCTAATCTAGATTGTTTCATTTTAGGGTAATTAACCTATGTTCTTAATATATCTTATTTCTTAGTTTTTTGAAAATTTAACTTCTCTATAGAACACCATTTTTATTGATTTATTTAGGTTATATAATTTCCATAAATGGGACCAGGATATTATCATCGATTTAATGAATAAAGGGGATTAACCCTTTCTCACATTAGATATTAATGAAATATTAATCATGATACACCCAGTGTAACCTAACTCACCGTAATCAGCTGTCAACACAGTTTTCTTCCTTACATCAATGTATGCAACAACTAAAATTAATTAATAGTAATCTTAATTTCTAATGAAAAAAATACATCCATAAAATGGAACATCCGATGACACTTATAAATTTTGATATCATACTGGCAGGTCTCATTCTAATAATATCCTACTAGATATTAAAATGGTTATACACCAAGAGAAGGTGCCTCAGGGTCCTATTATTCACCACCCCTAATAGCCTGTATCATTTGTGTCCCACAAATAATGTAATATGTCCATAGAACATATATTCAAGAATATAGTCATTGAACTTCCATGTTCTCATTATAGATGGGAAATTCTATGAGTTTTTTTGTTTAACAACTACTCATTATTAATTATCAAAGAATATTTCACAATGAAGAAAATACATGTTGTTATAAGTAGTTATTTAATTTTCAAAACAATTAATAAATTTTTATCAAAAATTACATTGATATTTTTCAATATTTTTGGAATGTTTTGGACATGATCTACATGGGTTTGGGACTGGTTGATGCAAGCACCTCAATGCATCGATAGTCTAATGTTATGAATTAATTGGAAAAATTAAATAGTATTCTATCTAGTGTGTTTCAAACTATATTATGGATTGATAGTGATGGTAAATGTATCATATTATTGGAAACATGTGAGCCAGTAAATAAGAATTTCAGGAATTCAAATTTTAATTGGCATTTTCAATGAAATTTTCACTATGAAAACATATATGGATGCATATTATTTTTTACATGTTGAATTAATGTAATGTGTGTTCAATTATTAACATTATATATTGATTTTGACGTATCTATTCATACATTCATGTTTTTTAAATTCCATATGGTTTAATTTATTCATAGGTCTATTTTGATTAAGTTCATTTGATCATTACTTATTCTGATGTATTTTACCCTAAATAAATATTTGATATCACCTTTATTTTGATTCATTCCCCAATGTTAAGAAGTGGAATACATTAAATGTGGTTTCAAGGATACTATGTATTTTATTTTTTTATGAATTATGTTTAATTTTTTATTCCCAATGTAAGATGTTTATCATATATGCATTTTTTTAAATCCTTTAAACTAATCAATATGTTTGGATTCAAATCTTGTATCTAGGACAATTTAATAATAACAGTCACCAAATTTGGGCTTATTTTGCTGGGGGCATTACATAATAATTTATGAAATTCCTTTTTTTTGAATTATATTCCATGAAAACATAAAATATATATAACTTTATAAACCGTTTCATTATTATTTGTTTGGGGTATATATAATGAGGGTTTTATAAGATTCACTTTTTTGACATTAAATAAAATCATAAGGGAATCATGTAATGTTATAAAAATGAAAAGACTATAGAATTAACCTCATTGATGTTCAATTTTATAATTAAAAAATAAATGAAGATTATTTTATAGTATAGTATAAGAAAAATATATTCCCATTTATATTTAAATGTTGATGTTTACGACGTACAATATATGACTACTTCAAATAGAACATCATATTTGAAATTTAGTATGGTTGAATCATATAATAGATGAAAAATATTTGTTTTTAAATAAGTGTGTGTTCTATATTGAACAGTGTGTATATTCATAATCCTTTAATCACTAACATGTGTAAGAAAAAATTTGGTATTTTTTCTAGAGAGTGATTTCAATTGTATTAAATTATATTATTGAAATAATTTAGTGGTAAATAATATATATTTTTAATTTAAAAAATAATCAAATATTTTTTTTGAAATAAATTTTAATTCCTCTGTCTTTTAATTTCATATTTCATAACATGTTATCTTTATATTTTTTTGATTAATATAATTATATTATTTTGTTTTCAGTTAAAAAAATATTTTAATATAATTTATTATATTCCCTATGAATGATAATTTAGTTTTAATTGACCACCTTCTTGTTTTTTAATTTGATAGAATTTAAGGAAGATTGTACACTTGTGTCTGGACAAAATAAACAATATTTTTATCATAGATCTTGAAATTTTTTATTAATGAAAAATTCTAATAAAATAACATACTAATGATTTGTGTTCAAATGATAATGGATCTACTTATGTTAGACCATAATGATTTAGTAATCTATTTTTTGTATGATATTTTCTTTTGGAAATAGAATATAGTAATTGAATTGATTTTATTCAACCATATAATAAATTTTATTAAAAAATTTCTTCAATCTATGAATTTATTTTTTAAACTAAATTAAAAAATAAACTTATGGGAAATATTTAATAAAACCATTTCTAGTTGAATTTTTTTGTGTTTTCATGATTTGTTAAACCAAGACCGAACCATTCTTTTTCATATCTTATTGGGATGAAACATTTATTCATATTATATACTAATTGAGTTATTTCAAAGGGATATTTAATGATTTTTTTTGTTATAGACTCAATAATATTTCATCCTCATTGATTTGAAAAAAATTTAAATAGTTATTAAATTTTCATGAATATTTTTTATTTTTCAAATGTAAAATTATCTATTCATTACAAACATGCTTGAATATTTTATACAATTCGATGTATAATAATTAATGTTCATAAATACCATTTTTTATATTTATAATAATATTATTTTTTTTCCATTATAATTCAGTTTTTATGTGGATAAATCAAGTGAAAATTTTCCCTAAGATAATTTGAAATTAAAGAATAATTTGAAATATTTTATAATGTGTAAGTCGATTATTGAACTAATATTTGGAATTTAATCTTTATGGTTTCAACCCCATAATGGTTTATTTTATATATGGAATGTGGAACAATTTGTATATGAGGGTTCTAGATTAGAGACGATATTTAGTTATGATATCCAAGGTGTAGAATGTATATAGCGTACAATAAATGGCTTGTTAGTGGCTGGACAACGGTACCCTCTTATATAGGGGTAAAACTATCTAATAAGTTGTAGTGTACCTTTGATTCCATTAGATTTATATGGGGAGTTAGAACTATTTTAGCACTAGTATTTTTAAAATAGGAATTCCTATTCCTCCTCCTATGGTGGTGTGGATCAGTATATAACCCCCTCTCCCCTTGTACATTGATCACCCTTGTTATGGAATAATATTCATCTCAAATAATCAGGATGAGACATGGTATGGCTTAATCTAACTTCACTTGTCTCATCTCTTTGTTCATATCATTGATTTGATAATATTTTTCTTTAGGTTATAAATGGTTATTTCTCATAAAAATGGTGAAATTTAGGGATTTTGAATGGGATTTCATGTATCCCTTGAGGAGGATGTCACAAGGTGACCTCTTCCTCTCAAATCATGTCATTTCGTTAATTGTGCATTTCACCATGGATTTTTCATAAACAATAATTAGAATAAAACTATATTAAGGCTGATATTGGTGGCATATAATGGGTTATTCACCTAAAATAGATTCCTAAGTATAATCAGGATTGATGGAACCACGATGCAATAGAAATAAAAAAATACTTGGATTATAAATGATATTTTGATGATTAGTAAGAATTGAAATAATTTTTAATTTAAATATAAATTTTTATAAATAAATTTAATGAAATTATAATAATTTAATACGTCATATTTGGCATGATTTAGGTTCTATTGTGTGTGGGATGTTGCTGATAGTTTTAGGATTCCTTTAATGATTCCTTATTAGAGTATTTGGACTTTAAAATATTGGAAATCCATATATTTGACGTAGGTGGGCCTTGATACTCACCATAAGGATTATTAATTTGGTTTACGATCTACGTTACATGCGTCCAAGCCACATAGAATGTCATATTGTTTAGTTAAATTAATTATTAAATATAATTTATTTGGTTAATTTAAATTAAATTAAAATTAAAATTAATTTTTTTTGCAATTGTATTCTTTATCAGATGTTTGAGTAATGTGAAATTTTCATTGAGGACCTTATGTAGGGGGTTGATTCATTAGTCAACTGTGGATGAGGAATTAACTATAATGATACAATAATACTTTGACATTCGATGCGAGGGTTGATGACACATGAGAGGGAAAAAAATTGTCTTACATGTGGATACCATTGAAATGTGTTAGTACTAGGTGGTTGGACAAAAGGATGGTTTGATACTGGTAGGGAGATATGATCGGTTTGGAGTGAAAATGGACATAAAAATGGTTGCAGACACATCTTTTGAGACTATTGATAATGTGTCATACCATTGATTCATGTGATGTTGTGAGATGAATTTGAAGAGATATTGAAATGGTATATCATCTTATATACATGATTAGGCATGATTGAAAAGTTTTAATGTATTATTCCATGTGATATTTCTCCACTGCATTGATATTCTAGGGGCACCTTTGTTTCCACTTTGTTTGATTACTCATAGTTTGTATTATATTCTTTTGTAGTGAGGGTAATTGGTGTCACCTAGATCCCATACCAGACATGTGAGACTAAGGTGATATTAACAATTAGATAAGGGTGGTTGTTCAATCATATGTTTACATATATTTTATTTTATTTTATTTGTTGTACCATGAAATTTCCTTGGATTTATGGTTTTTAGAATATGGTCTTGGAACTACTGTGGTTGTCAGGTTTCTCTGGAATCATTTTCTAACATGGATGATACCATGAGATACAATTTATTTTTTGGATCTTTTTTCCCAACTTAGTGGTGGTTGATTCGTAGAATAGATAACATGTAATGAAATGGATGGGGTCAGAGTGTATTCCTAGATGTTTTACCTAGGATCCATTTTTTGAAAATGTGTTTCTATATATATAAGAATGTCCATTAGGGATGGAATTAATTTTAATTTTCATACTATTGTGAATTCATGAATGGAGGGACATCAATAGGATACCACTAGATCATTATTAATGATGATGATTCACATAATTGAAATTGTGGTATAAGGGTTTTTGTGATAATATATCCCCGATAAATGATGTTTGACATCACTAGGGTGACAATTGGATCCCTTCAAATAATGAAAAAATAACACCAAAATATCATTTAGATGAACCAGATATGTTACAGGTGAGGAGTTTCAGGTTATTGGATTCATAATAGATTTATAGTATGATTTTATCATTATAACACCTTTTATTTCAAACACATACCTAGAATTAGTTAATCCTTGATGCATTTGATTTCCATTAGACCCACGCCTCACCTAAGTCAGACATTTTCCTGAAATTGAGAACTCCCATGTACTATCTTTAGATTCGTCTCGAGTTCATGAGGATGAAGGATGACTAGTTGCTCAAAAGGGTCTAATACACAATATGATGGATTCTATAGTTGTTATCCTATGTGAGTGGAGAGAGGTTCTCTTAAAATGATGATAATATTTTGAGACACTCCTACACATGATGATGTAGGTATATATAGTTAGGGTCATGAAACAACAGATTGCAGAAAAATGTTTCCCTTTTCCATGGTTTATGGGTATCCTAAGGCCAGTGGTGATTTTTTTGGAATGTCTATATCAATATTCTCAATGAAATTATAGAATCATAAATATGTAGGTATTTCAGATGGTGTTTAATTTTTAATATGTTTAGATATTTATTATAAGAATGTTTCATGAATATCTCACGACATTTTTGTACACTATGGGAACACATTAGTGGTTCATTGATGTTATATGTACTGACAACATGATTGATTTGACATTTGACCTGGGTACCGCAACATACCTAGTCACATGTATATGTTGGGAAGAGGCATATGGTAGCACATTTGAGTTTCAACAACATGAATAGCATATGAGTCTTTGGTGGGGTGTAGTTCTATGAAGTTTTATTGTCTGTTTAATTTTATTTCCTCATATATTTGTATATGTGATTGACTAAGTGGGTGATATGTCTTGTATACTTATATATATTCCCTTAATTTGTTATTGCATGGTCAAAATATTAGTTCCATCTACGTGATTAGTTATTTCCATCAAATTGTGATGTATTTATGATTTTGCACACTGATATATGGGTATATTATTCTTAAGATAATACCCTAAACCCCTTCTATTAGTCGGAAGCCTCTGGGATATGGAGAAGTGAGCGTCAGGTGGCATGGGGAGCCGGGTTTTGGTGCTTGTCAACAGGACTATAAACCATGTCATTACAAAGAGTTATTAAAGATATTTTTAATTTATCTTACTATTTTTAATGGTTTATATGAGATATATGAATTATTTAAATCATTTGATGAATATCTATCTATTTCATCAGGAAAATATTTCCTAAATTGAGGACATATTTTACAAGGATATGATTTTTGATATTTCTATGTGATGTTTCCATTGATACGATTTTTAGATTGTGTGATTGACTTGTTATTTGGAATTATTATTTTAATTTATATTGGATTTTTTTCTCTTTAGCGGTATTAATGGGATTTGATTTTGATTTTATTATTTCATAATAGTGGAGAGACACATCTCATGCATCTTGATACGGAACATAGGATTCAAAAAAGTAATGGGGACCCGCTAGTATGATTTTATTCACTCACTATTTGTTAATCTATTTTTTTGTTTCAGAATCATATAAAATAAATATTTATCATTAATATACTTTGTTTCATTCTACTCATTTTTTTCGATAGTTATATGCATTTTTTCTGATGACAGGTCATATAGATCTATGGGGAGATTCTTCTAAAAAAGAAAGATATAGTCTCATGGTGAATGGGAGATTAGGTGACTCTATTTGATTATTACATTACATTGTTCCATTTTTTAGTTACATGTATTATTTCCAACTCATGGGATTTGTATTATAATGATTCATTAATAACCTATACAATGTTTTCCCATATATCATTGCATGGTTCTCTACCTAACCAAACCATGTGATTATGGTATGGATGATATGGATATCTTTAGGGTAATTATGGATAAATATATCATGTAAGATAGAATATTTAATGTTCTAGTGACATCCTATATGATATTTCCCTTTTATATTTGAATTATATTCCTTAAAGGAAAAAAGTTGTCGTTATGGGTCACTGATTAGGATCATCATAGGGAAATGTTAGTGGAGTTAGAATTCTTATATGGTGAGACAGAATTCTAAATTATTTATAATGTTATTAATAATATATAATTTTTTCACCATATTTTGTTGAATGGTATAAGGAGTATCCTCACCGGAGGAAAAGAAATTTATTTGGTGGGGTCATCTATGAAATTCCATTATATATTTTTGAGGCTGGATCATTTTGGAATATTTTGGGATCTTCCCATAAGTGAATTATATATTATAATTAGTACTATGATATGCTATTGAGTTTGTATGACATTCTTTTATAGATATTGGACCATCAATAGGGTATTCGGAATATTAGTTTTGGAATTATTATTTGAGATATAATAATGGATAATGTCATGTGAGAGATAATTTATGATGATATTAGATGTCAATGCAATGTGAGAGACACAATAACATATGATATAAATAATAAATTAGTGATTCAAAGGCTTATGCCACCCAGAAAAACCAATGATAATGTTTTTTCATAATTATGAATCATTTTGAAAAAAAAAATTATTGGAAGATTATTTTGATTGAGAATAATGAATGGGATTTGATAATGGTTATGTAGTATTGGAATGATTATATCATTAGTTTGTGGGAATGAACCTTCAGTTCCTCAGTATCAAGGAGGGTTTGAGTTAGAAGTACTATTCAATCATAGGTCCTTTTTGAATTTTGATGTGGTTCAGCCATTTTATGAATTTGTGGGTAGAAAATTGTGGCCATTGGAAAAACCAATATATATGATAACCATGCGATAAACTGTAAAATAAGTGAGGTGGATGTTTTGTAAATTATTTCATAGTGCACTTCAGTCATAATGAATTATTATTCCATAGAGAAGGTCATCCCATATCGATGGCTTACGGCTCACATTTTCCTATTATTTTTTTAAGAGATCATATTATCAATTTTGGGAAGATATAAAGGTTACACACATTGTTCATCCATGGGGATTTTTTTTATTAGTGACCATTCTGAGGGGGCCAATAGCTGATGATACATAGTGGTATTCATCTGGATATGGTATACAAAAAGCATGTTGTCTAAGGCTAAGGATAATAGGCATATGTTGGTTGATGAAAGTGAATAATGTGTTATAGTAAGATTATATGGATAATGTTTCTGTAAACCTAGAATAGGTAGCATTTGATAAATCATGGGATATGATGATTCATAATTCATCCTAAAAAATTACAGATTGTTAATATAGATATATATGGTATTAAAAATATGATTATATAAAAAGTTTAATTTTAATCAATTAAACTATTTAATAAAAGTAAATGATTTCAATAAAACCATTTATGAAAAGATGTTTTAACATTATATATTTAATTAAAAAAATCATCATTATATTAAATTTATTTAAAAAATACACAATTTTTTATAGTGCATTCATTTTGTGAAAAAATAAGAAATAAGATATCTTATATTAATTATCTGAACGTTATAAAATATATTACTTTATAAAATATATTACAAATAGTATTTAGTGTAATATATTACTTGATATTCAAAAAATGATGAAATTATGTTTTATAAATTCATCCAAGTATTTTAAAATGATTTATATTACCCATTAAAAAAATATTTCTTAAATAAAAATGGATTCTTACAATTCTATGTCTTTTTTTTGTAAATGTGATTGTATCTAGAAGAATTTAAATTTTAAATATTCTTCTTAAAATCCATTTATCATCAAAAGTGATAATAATTTTTATAGATATTGAGAAAATTAAATGAAAAAAAATCATGGAAGATGGAAATAATGTAATCTAACCACTTTAGACATCACCATTTCACATACATAAATGGAATGGAAGAGAATCTAGAAAACAAAGAAATGTGAACAGTTTGTGATCATTATGGGGGAATGAAAATCTTCAACATTTTTACCTTCTCCCCATGTGTGATGAACATGTACCCCATCAATTTGATGGCACTTGATTCTATGGATTATGTAACTGATGGACCATGGAATGGTCGTATTCATGTTTATTTAGTTCCATATATTCCAGGAATCATTCTCTACAGACCCTAGGAATATGTCCCTATTAAGGTATAGAATAATAACTTTGATCATTTCATGGGCCTCCGCCTGAATGGTAGCCCCTATCTAAAGAATTGTGAGAACAATGCATCAAATTACCCCCTATGATCACGAATGAACCCCCACTCCACATTAGACCATCCATATAGGACACATCTGGGTTCAGATTCAGACCTCTGTTCAGAGGAACCTATTTCACCCATGATCCATGAGTGCACACATCCTGTAATAGGAAGACCAATGTAATACGAGAAAAAAGAGTTCTCAGTGAGGGAGATTTCAATGAGTGATTTATTAAAATCCTGAGATTGTATACTATATTATAGGAACAACAATGCATAACTATCCATGAGATGATTTATCCTTCATGGAATGTATTTTTCATAAACGAACTACTGGTCTTGTTCCCTACATCCAGAAGATCCCCTAGATTTATTTTTATTTTTATTATTTTGAAAAACCCCAAACCAGTCATAAATAAATTCTTCAATTGTAAAATAATAATGGCATAAGATGAATATATATCTTCGATTTACCACTATTGTTCATTCCCAATCAATGTGAAAATATATGATCACGATTATTTAAACCCTGGGTACCAACAGTATGAAAACTATAAAGATAGGGGGTAACCCATGATCATGAATACCATATATGTAGGGAATTCATGATAACTTATATTACAATCAAAAAAGTGTTACATTGGGGTGGATCTCTTGAAAAAACATATTCCTCCCCATTCATCTGAGACATGATATATTGAAGAGACATAACTCAATGCATGATACAATTTTCCAGAAAAAATTATATACATTGAATCTTTGAAAATAAATTTATTAGTATCACTACTGAGAATAATATCCCCAATGGTCTGAAGATGTTACAGAATATGGTCAAATTGGGTACATGTGTGGAACCTATAAACATGAGAAAATGAAGTGATTTGAGTTAGAAATTTTGGAAAGCCAAGAATTTTACCTATCTAGTTTTGATACAAGAAATTCATTCCAATCAATTTATCGGTCTCACTGTTGAGAATAATATTCCAAATGGTCTGAAGATGTTATAGTATAGGGACAAATTGTATAAATTGGTGGAATCTACTTTCATGAGAGAATGAAATGTTTTGAGTTAGATTATTTGGAGAACCCATCATTGTACCTGTCTAGTTGTGATACTATAAATTTATGTCTCTATTCCCAATAATCCATCTTGAGTACTACTGGAAAATATTAATGTGTCCTTGTATTATTCACCAATTGTGGGTTCTCCCTCCATGCGGTTAATTAATGGTCATGCCCTACATGAGAAAATTGAAAACTAGACTACATAGATCATCACATAATTACCACCAAAACCACCCTAGTATACATTATGTGTGTTGTTTCATTAATACAATAGATATTATTACCACAATATCTGTGTTTTAGTCTATCCTTTCCCCTAGATTCCAATGCTACCATAATCATCATGAACATCATAGACAAATTTTTTCATGATTTTTTAAATCCTTCATATCAGTGTTTTGAGAAAACATATTATGGGAAGAACATACATGTGGATTTATGTGAGAACACAACTAATGAGTTTAATTCAGAAATTGAATGAAACGAAGATGATCTTCCTATTAAAAAACTAGATATTTTCCCAACTAGACTATCAATTTGGGGAATACATAACCTTACCTATTTAATAGATTCCCCAATTTACAAAAAAGGCATTTGATTCTTAAATAAGAAGTCTCTAAAATTGGTCCAACACTCCTATCCATGCATTGAGAAAAAGGATTGATATTACTTTTATCCTTGATAATAATTTGGCTACTCTTCTTACAATACTCTTTGAAGATTTCTTTTAGATTCTTGATATACTAGTAATTCCCAATTACAAATAAATAAATATATTATTAAATAAGTAGATGGTAAATTACTTTATGAATTTATTTTCAGTGTAAAGGAATAATTATACCATTTGGTATGTTCTTTGTGATAAATCTGCTATGAGAATCTAGATCCAGGATGAAGATACTGGGAGAAATGGAATCTCCCTGCCAGAGGCCCCTAACTAACATAATGAAACCACAATTCATTATCATGAGAGTAAAAGAGAACCAAGTTGAAATATATCATCTCAAAACAAGTAATAAATAATTATTAAGAGACACATCATCAACCACACTTTGATGATATTTCACCACTTCACTCTACAAAATGCCTTATCCATATAAATTTTGGGAGCAATATTAGAGCCCAGACTCTTAATGTTAATGTTTGAAACCATTTTTTAATCTATACAAATAGAATCATGGGTACTTAATCCTTTAATAAACCCTTGTTTCACATTAGAAACCAGTTCATGAATGTGGACATAATATTTTCTCTTAATAATGCAATGCATAACCTTATAACGAAATTGCACATACATAGGTATAGTAATTTATTGAGGGAATATAGTTTATTGTCTTTTTTAATGAGAACACTACTTATAGCTCAAGTCACCCTTTGATTAAATTCACCTTGAATAAATATTGGATGATCTATAAAAACTATGACTTGATGATATCCCAAGAGTCCATGTAAAAGGATCCCGGGAAACCATTAGGCCCTGGAGTGATTTCTGAATTCAATAAACCAAAAACATTCTAATATTATTTATCCTTTGGGATTAATTGATGGAAACTTTTATCATATTAGTAACCACCTTGGGAATACATCCAAAACTATATGATTGAAATTATGGGTATTCTTCCTATAAGAAATTAGTGGATTAATTAATAAGGATTAAAATTTACAATCCATTATACAAGTCATTATGTCTAGGTCATTGCTGTTTGGTAAATCTTCCACTTGGTTATTTGGAATGATGGTCATCTTATTATAATTGAAAATGATAGGGTAATTAAATTATTTGTAGTATCCTTATCTAAGATACAATTCCATTGAATGATAATAGGCCACCCACTCCTCTTCCATTATCATGTTGGTTAATTTGGATTTTTTTTGAAAAACATGTTGAAGATATAATCCCTCCAAAATTATTCAATACTAAACACATCATGTAAAATATATTTTTTATTTAAATCCTACTCTAATGATTGGTAAGGGTGATTATTATTAAATGATGGGAGATCCTACCAAAACCGCATGATCTTTTTTGGGAAACCCATTATTGAACTTTCTTACATGGACTTGGTCCTGGACACGTGGACAATCATCAAGATGTTACGATCCACTATCTACCTATCTAAGAAGACGAAATTTTTATTCCCTCCACTCCAATAATTGAGTTAATCTAAAATAGTTATGTTTTCATTAATAGATCTGGAAGAATTTAAAACACTAAAAATTGTATAGGATGATAAGTAATGAGTATTTTGTAAAATCAGAACAATATTGAAATTGATTCTATTAATTCCATCTTTAATTTTTTACTAGTAAAATGACCACAAAAATATCCCAAATCAATCAAACCACAACCATAAGATAAATCATCAAAATACTATATATCTATACATAGAACTACCCCCACCATTCTTCTCACAATACTCCATAACATGTTAAAGTCTCAATCAACTAACTAGGAGGGAATCCCTTTTATTAAATATAAAAATTTCATGAAAAATTGATTTCCTTTTAACAGAGATACAATTTCAATAAATAAAATAATTAAATAAATTGTGATTTTTGATTCTAACCGTTTTCAACATGTACTGATAGGAATGTGATAGTTCTTATATACAGATCAAATGATTTCAAAATAGCCATATTTTTTTATTACTCAGGTAACCATTAATAATTTTGTCTATACTTAACATTTGAGAAAAATCTTGGATTCTTGGGAACCACTCGGTGGATTCCAGTAGAGTGATGATATAAGCTTCTTGATGAAGTTATTAGACAATAAGGTCATTGAACATCAACGAATGACTAATTCCACGAACAATATATATGATACTTGTGATATTTTGGCCAACATTTCTCACTAGGAATTTAGTGAATCCATGTAAACATAGAGGTAAGGATGGAATGTCACTTCTTGGAATGAGAACTTTTTCTCATACCGTAGAGAAGAGAACTACCATAACCACCAACTTCCTTTGGAATAATTGAGATTATATTAAAAATCAATGGTTTTGTGTGAAAATTGATATAATTTATCATAACCATGGATGAAGAAACTAAGAAATATGGATCAATATTTTTTATATCCTTATATGTTGATATGGGTATAATTGTTGGCATACCACTAATGAAAACATCATCTGAATCAATATTCCTGACTAATGTAATGTGATAATGGTTATCGAAAATAATTTTTTTTAATGGAAATCAATATGTGGTAGAGATTATCATGATACGCCAGGTTAATTGGTGGAACATGATCCCAACGAGTATTGGATACAGAACTCATGGTGGATATGGGATATTCACCCCCCATTACATACTCTTGAAAAAATGAAACCCGATGTTAACCCAAAAAGTGGGATAGAGCCTAAGGTCTTTTGATGTAATATGACTTTAACGGAGATTTCGAAGCATCAAAACTTCATTGAAAAACCTGATTCGAATGTCCATGAATGTGGAATAATAATCAGTACCCAGCCTGATAATTATACAAATGATTCTTCATCCATTAGAGGCTCTCTTCCACAATTACCCAAATGTTCAATAGAGGATCCTTAGTGATGTTGAGGACTACATAAATTTGAGCAGTGTCCACATAAAGATCACTAAGCATGTGGTCTGCCACATAGATAAAGGATCTCAAGGAATTCATGATCCATTTATAAACTTCTAGATGGTGGAATGGTAACAAGAGAATGAGTAGCTTGATCCAAACCGTAGTGTTATTGTATCTCTTTCATGGTTAAAATCCAGTGAAAAATGACCAATATACCTAATTGGACATGACTATTCAAAAAAAATTCAACTCTAGGGGAGATAACCACACTAAAAAACATGGATTTCAAATTTTAGGCCCATGCCTATGAACTGAGATCCCATGAAGTGATGGTGGAGTGAAAATAGCCAATCGATGATTACCCCTCAAAAATATGACCGCAAATTACCACATCTATATACCCTATACTTCCAAGAATGGATCATTGTGGAAGAGGACCATGAAGATTCCATTTGTCAAGGATGAATGGGGGACCACCAAATCAATTTTCAGAAGTGGCATGGCAGAGGACACATGGAGGGTTAGAGGGGGAAGCAAAGCTTCACTGAAATATGAAACAACATAGAAATATTTTAGTGACTCTTATAAGGTAAATATTATAGGGGAATATAGCATGATAATCATTATAAATATAGAATAATAATGGATAATGATGATCATCTCATCATTATGAATCACTACCATTGATGAGACAAATGTAAATAATGCAATTATAGAAAAATTTAAAACCATCGAGGTGTATATGGTGTGTAATAAGAATTAGCTGAGAGAATATTTTTACTAAAACTTCTTTATTTTAGAGAAATATTAAAAATTATTATTGGGATAATAATTATATCATGAATAAAATAACGAGTTTTATCTATATTTTAAATAAAAAGTATAAATAATAATTAAAATTTTATTTTTTTAATGTTATTTCTTAACATTATCTGTTATTAATAATATATCATATAGATTTAAAATATAATTTATGGAAATAAACTACTTCATATATAATAGTAGTGTGTGGTGTGAGATATATTTATAATGAAAAAATACAAAATAATTAAAAAATAATTTCACTAATAATAAATATTAATTTAATACTAAATAAGTGTAAACAAATTACATAAATAAATTATTCAGGTCAATAATTTTATGTTTTAGTACTCCAATATAAATAAAATATTTTTTTAGATATTTTTTTACATATTATCATATTTTAGTAATTATAAAAATATTTATATAGTATTCATGTATATATATTTATAAAATTTTAAAATCAATTTTTTATTTCACTATGAGTTATAATATTTTAAATTTTTTACATCACAATACACCCCATTATTATAGCTATTAGTTATATAGACAACGACTATATCTTTAACAAAAAAAAATATAAACTGATAACATTTCCTTATTATATATAGTATTTCCAAACTTATTCAATTCAAAAGTCACATTTTAAGTGTTATGATTTTATATCTCATAATAAATATTATGTTTTTTGCATTCTTCTTCATTTTATATAATTTTATTCTTTGGATGATTCATAAAAGAGATTATAGGCCAAGGGTATTTTGAGTTATAAATATATTGTTTTTTACAATATATTTCCCCATTATAATTTTTAAATTTTAAATGGATGTAATCATGAATGATGTGTAGTAATCAATTTTCTATGATTCATGATTTATTATTATTGAATTTTAATGATCAATTATAATATGATTTAGCATCATTTTCTTGGTACATATCTTATGTTACCCAATCTCTACTCAAGTGTTATTTAATTATATTGAATTAATTAAAATTATTTTATATTGCAGAAAAATTTTATAACAATAAGAATAATAATTGATCCTAAATCATGAGGTGTTATATTATCCACCATTTAAGAAATTGCATCCTCTAAATCTAAATTTATATCAACTAATGATAATATAAAATGGTTCCCTGCTGATATATGTGACATGAGATATAATTTCATGAGTGATACAGACCTTAAATTATTTGGAATATATATTTTTCCATATAATTGTATTATCCATGATATTGAGTATTTTCCAACTGTCCATTCCATGAATCTATCATTATTCAGTATTTCGATTCACACTATATTTTTTTATTAAAATGGTTTTTTAAAATCTTTTATTAGAAGAATATTATAGGTTGATATAAAATGTGGGCTCATTATTGAAAATAGATTTTTTATAATTGTATTAAACAAATCCAATTACAAAATCACATTAATTTTATCACATATGGATTTTATGATTTTCATAAGACACATTTCCATGAACATAATCCTCAGATACAATAATCATACCACTAGATAACATAATTATTTATTCCATATTTATAATTTTATGTGAAGATTTTATTCCCTAAAAAATAATCAAGGTACTATGGATCGGGATGAACAACATAGAAACATAAAACTTTTATATCACGGGATGATGATTAGTGGTGCTCACTCTACAGCATATTCAAAATCCAAATAAAAAGATATGATTATATAACCTTTTATTATTCCCATACCATTGGAATTTTTTGATTCATTTTGTACTAGTTTGCCTTTAGATTAGGTAATTGACTCAAAAAATTTCCCTTATTTTGACAATTATGGAATTATTCCATTACTTTTTCTTTTGTATGAACATTTTCAATTCCCCTAGAGCTTAATAGTTTCTTTGTATTCCTAGAGTGGTTTGAAGATTGATGAACCCTTAAAAAATTTCATAATTTCCCACCCCTAATGATTAAATGACCTTAATTATTTTCAAAATATTTTTTACATACAGGTGGTTGATGACAACTTCTTTCACCATCTTTATTACCTAACTTTTTACTATATTCAATCCTTCTCTTCTTCAATAGAGTCCATTTGACAATAACAGTTACATTTCTAAGAATTTTTCATGAAATATAGTTTGGAAGAGTCACCAAATATATCAGTCCATATATAATTTTAATCAGTTGATGATTGAGGTATTCATCAAATTATCCATCAAACAAACAGTTATTTCAATCACTTTATTATTAATCAATTACAATAACCTAAAGGTTTAACATGATTGATGAGAATTTAAAATTGTAATGAAATTACCATGATCGATAATATAAAAGGTATTTAAAAATACACATTTAAAAAATTAAGTCATCACATAAACTTTTAATTATATTTTTTATCGTTTATAATTCATAGTTTAAAATACTAATCTGTATTTTTGGTTACCATACACTTCTAAACATAGTCCCAAAAATTAACTAGGAAATTTTTCATTCATATATGTTCATAAAAGAAAATATGATTAACAAAAATTATATCCACTAAGAGTTCAAAAACCTGGTGTTTGGTAATACCAAATTCATCATGAACTAGAAAAATGGTCAATATATTCACAACAGACTCCTTTCTGGTTACTACCAAGAGATGAATTAGTGTAAAAAACACATCAACTTGACATATCCAGATAGGTACTTATTTATAAGAAAACTACAAAATATAAAAAGTATTCAAATTTTATGATTCTCTCATATGATTAACATTATCACATATAATTATCCATCTGGAATAAACTAATGTATTTTCATAATAATATCTAAAAAACAAAGACATTCCTATGATATAAACTACGGTTACCCAACTCTTATACACATATAATTTAATGATACATATCATTATTTTCTAAAAAATAATCACTTAGGTTCTAGATTTGTGGGGCCATTGAATGATTAGAAATAAAATTATATAAAATAAAATATAAAAAAACTTTAATTAAAGGTTCAAATATTTATCCAAACCCCAATAGATCATGAAAAATTCAATGGATGTCATATAGAAAATGCCTATGGAAAAGAGTGATCTTGAAAGCACCATAAGGGAAGAAACATTGAAATGAATAATACCCTGATATTTAAGATACATAACATGATATCACAGATATAATGATGATAATCATGGAAAAATTAAATTATTATATGATATCATAATATCATTACAAAGTGGAAAAATAATAATACATGATTTCACAAACTTATTCCAGGTGTCACTCTCAATAACATCATTATAAATTGGAAAATGATCCACAATGGATGTTGATTCACTACCCAATAACTTCTATAACTTGTCATGAGATATAAATAATTAGAAATTAATTAAAGGGAAAATTATTCTGACCACACCCATCACCTAAATTAAAATCATATATATGAATTTCCCATTATGAAAATAATCGATTCATTAATAATAAAAATGATTAAAACAATGAGTAGGTTGTGGGTTTCATAATTATGATTCAATATATAACCAATCGAAAAATATTAAGGATTTACTTGACAAGAATTAATAATATCAATTTTTATTTCATGTTTCAAAATTAAATATAATATATGATAATTATGTTCCAATATTTTTATACAAGAAGAATGTATTTGGAGGAGAATGTATAATTATGTACTATTAAGGTGAAGCTTTATGAAATTAGTAAATGCACTTTTAAAGTAATGAAATACATTATTATTTTCCATATATTTATAATTGAACTAAGAGAATCCTCCATAAGACAATACATTTTTTAATAAACATTTCTTAATTAAAAAACCATTTTATTCATGTAAATCTATACATTTTACTACATATTGGAATGTTCCCTTGACTAGGTATATTTTTGAGTGGTAATTTCAAATCGACCTAAACCATGTATAACCCTTAAAATGAAATATATATTTTACTATGTATATTTAAATGGGACATATATATAAAATATAATATTTAAATGAGAATATTATTTCAGAAAAGGGATAATAATAAAATTATCTTTTCACTGACAAGCCACGAAAATTATATGAAATATTTTATACTTCCTCATCCCCATTCATTATTTGATCGAATATAACATCATGAATAACTACATTATTTTAATTAAATACATAAATAATAACCATATTTATCTTTATCTGTTATTCCATGTAATTTAACCTATGATGTGTTAGTTATATAGTTTTCAGACGTATGTCAGTTACTTGAGGTTATTAGGTACCACTATTTCGAAACTCATTTTATTTTTTATCACTGTATAAATCATTGTCATATATTTTCATAATATATATAATATTTATCATTTTATGTACATAAAAATTTATAGAATAAATTTAATTTTATGTAAACTACTAATTATTTGCGATGAAAAATGTAAATCTTTTCTTATAGAGGTGATAGTTTTCATAGACACTCAATTATTGATTTAAAATCAAAAAAAATAAAGTGAAATAAAGTAAATTATAAGTTAATGGTTCATAACATTATCTATATTAGATGAATAGTATTTATTTATCCATCACACATATTTTATATTTTATAAATGGTGGTGAATAAAAATGGTACACAACACTTTGTGGAGGTGGTAATTCTCACAACATAATTACATTCTTTTTCTATTTTCCAATGGAGATGAATTAATAATACTAATCCATTAATATAATAACATATTTTTAAAATTTTGATACATATTAAATTATATTTCCTTTTATTTAATATATTTTTAAGGGAAATATTAAGGGGTAAATGTTACGAAAAAGGTAATAATTATATTGGTGACTTGTTCTCCTCTTAGATAATTCCATTCATATGAAGGCCTTTAGATTACCTATAGAGAGTATGGGACTGATCATAAGTAAATTGACTCTACAAGTGTTATATTTTAACTATTTAATAGGAATATTTTTGGTATGTGTATTGAAGGAGGGGTGGATGTTACCCCCATTTATATGTGAAGATGTTTTCACTTTTAGGAATTATCCTTTGAAATCCATTATATCAATACACTGTTATATGTTCAATGAATTTAAAATTTCATTGGAATGTATTTTTTTAGAGATATTTTCTCAATAATACCCCTGAATATACATTCCAGTATTTTTTTAAACATTTTTCATGTCTTTTATTATTGGTTTTTAAAATTTTAAATATCAATTTTAACATTACTAACATGTTTTTTTATATGTGATTTATATTATGTTTAAAAAATAATGTGTAACACCCCATTATTTAATGGTACGTTTCCCGTTGAATAATGCAATAGCTTGCATTGTACGCAACTTCGAGATTCTAACACATCACGGCCAATCAAAATAGCCGTTATGAATATTAATACCAACTTTTTTAAATTTTATAAATTTTATCTTTCAAAATGGACTTAATTTTTGGAATCATAATATTTAAATTATCTTAGGGTGAAATTTTGTTACTTTTCGGATAACTTTTATATTTTTATGAATATTGAAAATTACTAAATTTTAATTAAAAACAACTTTTTAATCAAAATAATTAATAGTGATAAATTCTGAATTTGAGTTGTATTAAGTTATATTTAGAATTTATTTTTACAATTTAATATAATGTTGTTCATTGGACATAATTTTACATCTAAATCGGACATGAACAAGTGTCAATCTTTTGATAGTAATTATTTCTTAAAAACACTCTTTTTGTTTTGACAGCAGGAATTAATTTTAAATTAATTTCTGCCACTTCTGTGTTTTGAATTTGGAAAAATGGATCCCATATTTGGAATCAAGATATCCAAATTTTGTAAATAGGTAACTTGTATTTTTAGACATTTTGAATAATTATTTCAGTAAATATTTTATTTACCATAGTTAAAGGGTGAATCCGGTAAATAAGGGTAAAAAATAATATTATAATAATAGCAATTTATCCTAAGACTTGTCCTAACCCCATTGGTTGCAACATTTCCGGCCATGGACATCTTTGGGTCGATTTTGGGACCCCATGGAGCCACTTGTAGGTGATAAGGACACATTGTATTAATTAGGTTAAAGTAAATACAAAAATGACATAAGCATATATATTTTAGAAAAAAAATTACATAGAGTTATATATGTTATATTTTCAACTATAAATATTCATTATAATGATAAAAAGATTTTCTACATAGTTATATTTTATTTATAATATTTAGACATTAATGAATTTTATTTATTTATGAAACAATGGTGATGCAGTAATTACCTTATTAGTGAAATATTAAAATAATTGATATTATAAATACCCAAATAAATATAATTTTTGACTTTTAATGAATTAAAAGAATTTTATAGGTTAATATGACATGTTAAGTTTGATTAAATGAATTATAGTCGAAGTAATAGTGTTGTTATGAATTTAGAAAAAACAAATTACCAAATAGTGTCAAAATTGACATAATGGGGTTTTTAAAACAAATATTATATTATTAATTGATATTATATTCATAAAAATCTATAATTTGGAAAAAGGACTTATATAATGATAGGTGTATTATTAATGGACCACTTGGGGGGTCTCTTATAAGTTTATTGTATGTTTATTGACTATATAATATAAAAATACAAAGGGACATGGTAAATGTCAAACTAATTAACTAAGAGTTAAAACTACAAGATAAGGTTAATAGAGTGACCCAAAACTATCTAAACCCTATTGGTTTAGTGTTTTTAGACCTATCACCACCATAAAATTTAAATAATCCACTTTGGATCCATTAGAAATTGAATATGAGTTTATTATAAAATAATATTTCTAGATTTTCCAAAGGTCCCCTCACCCCTCTTATAAAAAGGCACTTACCCTTCCCTCTAACTCACAACATCAAAGCCTTTTGGCTCGGCCAACCCCTGCCCAAATATTCTCTCAACTTTCCTCACTTAAATCTAGAGGCCTTAGTGTGATCAGAAAGCCATCCTATGGAGCACTTTTGAACAAATAAAAAGGAAGAACCCGAAGAAGAGCTAATGTTTTCACCACCATCTTTCAAGATCCTTTCTTCTTCAACTTCTTCTTTCATTGTTATTTCCATTCTAAAATAATATACAGTATCTTATATATTCTGTGATGTTCTTATCAATATGTTAAAACCATATTTAGTATTCTGTCCATACTTTGAATGAAATGTCACCATACGTGCGTACGTACGACTTACCGTCTCCACGTCGTGGTGTAATTGTTTTTCAAAACATTATTATTTGGTTGGGTATGATAATGATGTGTAATTAATGTAAATAATAAATAAAACAAGATAATTATTTGTTATATATGATATATCATCCCATTATATATTATTTTAATATCAAAAGAATGATATTGTCACTCGTGTGTACGTACGGACCACCGTCTCCACGAAGGTGATGAGATTCATTCCCCATAGTATCCATGAAAGTATAATTTCCATTTGATGATTAAAAATAATGTTTAAGGACTTGATATCATTCTGTATATGAATAAGATACAAACTATCCTCAATAAACATGACTTATTTAACAAAACATATAAAAGGAAACGAGTAAGTTAACACCCGAAACAACGATAATACTAAGATATTATTAACAATGCAATTTTAAAAGATCATATATGATATAATATTAATGTATATTATTATTTTATAATTTAATAAAAATTTATTCACCATTATAAAGGAGTTTAACCTACCCCCAACCAAGGAAAAGTACAAGGTAAGGGTTTATTTCACAATCTATTCATTATCCGAAGTTGTTTATACGTAATTATCTACTGGAACCTCTTTATCATCCACATCTATATTTCGTAAAAAGTATTTCAAATCATTCTTACTATTTTATAGAATATGGGTTAATTTCATTTTTACCCTTGATTTACTTTTTATAAGATTTTTATAAAGTAACCTTTCCATCGTTTTCCAAACAAGGTACTTTTTAACCTTTTCGACAAAAATTAAGGTAAGAATGTATTTTTAACTTATAAGGTGGGTGCGGTTATTTTCCGCCATTATAAAATAGTCAATGCATCCCTTACAATCTTATAAGAATATTTTCAAAGTAAATGTTTTATTTTATAATTATGTGACTTTTAAATGATTTAAAAAAAGTGATATTTCAGTCAAATAGTTTTGATTTCATCTATGTCAACATCCTTTGATGGATTTTAAGAATATTTGAAGTTGATTTATTATGATACAAAACATCATTATTTTATAGACATTCTTGTGATATGTTTGACTATGGATGTGTTATTTTTATACCATTCATGATTTATGGAGAAAGTATTGACATATTGTATTCTAGTTTTAATATTAATGTTTATGTTATGTTTAAACCTGTTCATATGAGTAATGTATTGGACTTAATAAGTGACAAGTGGATCCCTCTATAGATCCTCGATGCATCGGTATATATCATGAGACAAACTAGTGTCTTGGCATACGGCCTTGAAAAATTCTTATTTGTAGTCTTGGCACAAGGCCTTGACTAGTGTTTATGATAGTCTGTCATTATGCATTCCATCATTATGAAAGTGGTTATTGATATGGCATATGATTATTTGACTAGTAGAATATCCATGTGAGTATATAAATGGAATTATTTAATTTTATTTCTGCCATATTATGCTGAAGTTCAAGCTTAAAAGGATTTTGTTTTAGTTATACATTGCCTTAAATGTTTATGCTTATTTATGAACATTTCTGCTATATTGTTATCCTTACTGGGCATTTGAGCTCACCCCTGTATATGTTTTGTTTTTCCGAGGATGTGAAGAAGAGTTTTATGAATGACCTGCAGGGATAATATAAGGGGATATGAGTGTGGAGACAAGATGTTGTTGTAGTTTTCACTTTATGCTGTATTTTAAACTTTATGAATGTATCTTGTGATTCCAAGGCTACTAAACTAATCGGTCTTTCGAGACATGAACTTTTTTGATCATTCCAATGTTATGTAATAATGCACCGAATCTAGGTAACTATGGTCAGGGCGTTACAGTTGGTATCATAGGAAGTTTAGTACAAATCTTGGAAGATAGATTTAGATAAACTCTGATAGAGAACATAGACCTAAGATGTTATTTGAGGATTAGTATAGAAGAACTTCGTAGAATTTTGGTATTGTAGAGATTTTGTGAGTGTTATGAGCAATACATACCTGTCTGGATACAAGCAGATATAGGAAGCTCTGGCACAGATGTACCTAGGTGTAAAACCTAAAAACACTGCTTTGAGCTAGACTTGAATGGGAACTGGTGCATGACAATGGGACTTGCTGCACTCTTGGTTACGGCACTCCCGGGGGATATACTTAGGATAATTCTCATTTTCTTTACAAACCATTATGATTGGTTTCTGAGTATATACTTCCACAAAGAAAACATTTTTATGATTATGGATTGTATTCATAAAATGTTTAATTTATGTTAAGTGTTTTACAAGTATGGAATTATGTATTTTGATTCATAAACTAATATAGTTTATTCCATTGTATAGAAATGTATCCTAGGAGAAGGAATGGAAACTATATTAATGCATGCACTCCATGTAGGGATTGACCTCCTTCGCAAGATAATTATAGTGGAGCTGGTGATAAAACTGGTACTGATCAGCTTATCACTATACTGGGACAACTAACTCAGGTTATGAATAATAACCTTACCCATATGGAGCACTCAGATCCTCAGTGTAGGGGATCAATGTTAGATCACTTCATGATGAAACAACCACCAAAATTCAATGGGAGTACAAATCCCTTAGTAGTTGAGCAATGGATAAATTCCTTAGAGAAAATATTCCATTCCTTGGGGAGTAGTGAAAGGGAAAACATTATCATGGCAGTTTACCACCTCACTAGAGATGCTGACCAATGGTAGTTATTTATTCAAAACAAAAAGGAAGATTATGAAGTATCAAATATGGAATTGAGGGAGTTCAAATAGCTTTTCTTTGAAAAATATTTTCCTCGTGACCATCGAGTAGATATGGAAAGGCAATTTCTGAGTCTGGGGAAAAAGGAGGATGAGAATGTCGAAATGTATATTGCTATCATTACAAGGTTAGTTAGGTATTCTGTAGATTATATATGTAAACCAATAAGTAAGGTTGATCATTTATTTGAAGGGTTAAAACCTTTTCTCTGTTGAGAATTAGTATCACAAACCTTCTCGTTGTACGAAGATATTGTCTCTTGCACTATCATGTCAGAAAAATAATTCTCTTTGTCTTACGACTATAAAGCAATGCAATAGAAGAAGAGATCTGCTGATCACTATAGAAATAGATATAAAAGTATGAAGGGAAAGGTTGATTATCCATCCTGTAGTAAATGTGGGATGAAACACCCCAGTACATGCTTGAACGGAATGGGAGTCTGTTACAACTTTAGTGAAAAATGCCACCAAGCTCGTGATTGCAAGTGGAAGAAAGAAGCTACCAATGTTGAATGATACAACAGCAGGGAGATGGGAAATTATGCAAATGAATTTCATATTCGTCAAAGGAACTTACCTCAGAAAAGGCCAAGGGATCAAGGCCAAGCTTATGCTATCACTATTACTGAGGTAGAAGCTCCTAAAGACGTCATGGTAGGTAATTTAATTATTTCCTCAAGTTTATAAAATGAATTATTTGATTCTGGATCATAAAATTGTTTCATATCTTCCCATTTTTCTAGGAAAATTAGATATGTCCAATTTGATCTAACAAGGGAGTTGTCAGTTAAAAATCCTAAGGGAAGTATCATTGCAACTAAGTTTTCTGAATCGGTCCCCATTAGAGCACATAAATGTTCTTTATCTGCTGATCTCATCGTCATACCTACGACTGAGTTTGATATAATCCTTGATATGGATTGTCTTGAGGAATATGATGTGAATATTTATTGTAAGAAGAAAGAGGTTATGATTTTTTATGATGATGATAAAGAACACATTATCTTTAGAGAAGAAGCGTCACCGCCTGATTCTTATCTTGATCCACCCCTAGTAGCTCAATTAAATTCAATTATCGGGGAGGAAGAGAATGAAATAACTACAGTTCAAGAAAGGAATGCTCAAATAGGGGATGTAGATATTGTGAAAGAATATGTAGATGTGTTTCCGAATGATTTACCTGGACATCCTACAGAATGAGAAATTGAGTTTTCCATTGATTTAATTCCTGGTTCAAGGCCCATATCGAAGACCCCTTATAGAATGGACTCTATGGAATTAGTTGAACTAATAAAAAACTAGAGGAATTGAGTAATAAGGGATTTATTCTCCCTAGTTTTTCTCCATGGGGAGCCCCTGTCCTTTTTGTTTCGAAGAAAGATGAATATATGAGGTTATGTATCAACTACAGAGAAATTAATGTGATAACAATAAAGAAAAAGTATCCCCTACCTCGCATTGATGATTTATTTGACCAACTTCATGGAGCTCAACACATTTCAATGATTGACATTCGATATTGATACCATCAGTTGTGTGTGAAGAAGGAAGAAATTCCAAACACAGCATTTCGAACCAGGTACAGGCATTACGGGTTTACAGTAATTCCTTTTGGATTGAATAATTCACCCTCTGTATTCTTGGATCTAATTAATAGTGTTTTCAAGGAATATCTTGATGATTTTTTGGTGTTATTTATTGATGATATCTTGGTATATTCCAAAAGCTGTGAATATCATGACAATCACTTGCGCATTTTCCCGAAGACTCTAAGACAACATAAATTATATGGGAAGTTTATCAAGTGTGAATTCTGGCTTCATGAGATTTATTTTCTTGGCCATATTTTCTCAAAAGATGGAATCTATGTTGATCCTTCTAAGACAGGAGAAATCCATGAATGGCTATCACCAACGAGTATAACTGAGGTATGCAGTTTTATTGGTTTAGTAGGTTGTTATCGACGTTTTGTCCAGAATTTCGTATGATTGGATAACCCATTAACAAATCTCAAACATAAAGGAGTTAAATTTGTTTGGACAATAGAGTGTGAAGAATGTTTAGAATAACTGAAGAGAAGATTATTCAATGATCTTGTATTGACTCTACCATCTGGAAATGATGGGTTTGTTATTTATAGTGATACATCAAAGAAAGGACTTGGTTGTGTTCTTATGTAGAATGATAGAGTTATTGAATATGCATCACGACTGCTAAAAATTCATGAGAAAAACTATCATACTCATGATCTTGGGTTAGCAGCTGTAATCATTGTTTTGAATATTTGGAGACACTATCTCTATGGTGAGAAATGTGAGTTTTATAATGATCACAAGAGTTTGATGTATATTTTCTCATAGAATGAACTCAACATGAGGAAAATGAGATGGCTTGAACGACTCAAGGTTTATGATTTCACGATACACTACCACCCAGGGAAGGCAAATAAGGTGGAATATTCTTTGAGTAGAAATTATCATGGATTTTTGAACAAGATGGGAGTTGAGAGGGATCCTATTTTCATGGATCTAGTAAAGTTGGATATGGGAATAACTATGGAAGGTGAAACATCGATGATTTTTCAAATGGTTGCCAAAACATATTTACTAGAAAGGATAAAGAGTTCTCAAACTGATGATGAAGAATTTCAAAAGAAGATTGAAGTTTTGAATGAGGGGAGATTGAGTGACTTTGTGTGTGAAGATGGAATTTTGAAATTTGGGAGGAGACTTTGTGTTCCCGATGTGCTTGATCGAAAAAGGGAATTGTTGGATGATGCTCATAGTCCCAATTTCTCTACACACCCTAGGAACACCAAAATGTATATATATTTGAAGGAACATTTGTTTGGGACAACATGTAGAGGGATATTCCTAATTTTGAGTTAAGATGTATGATTTGTGAACAAGTTAAATCTGGAAGGCAATAGCCTGGAGTACCCTTATCAATTGATTCGTCTTACCAAGGCATCCGAACTTCATGTTATAAGGGAAGATTTACCAGTTGAACGTCTAGAAAAACAATATATTAATGAAGTAGTGAGACTTCATGGAGTACCCCTATCAATTGATTCGGATCGTGATCCCCGTTTTATATCAAGATTCTGGAATAGTCTTCAAAAATCCCTGGATACTGAACTTTGTTTGAGCACTGCCTACCACCCTCAAACAGATGGACCATCAAAATGGACTATTAAAACCTTAGAAGACATGTTGAGATATTTCTCACTTTACTTTCAGGGTATGTGGGATCAATATTTAGCACTGGTATAATTTTCCTATAACAATATCTTCCATTCGAGTATTCAGATGGCACCATATAAAGCGTTATATGGAAAGAGATGTTGCACACCAACCTGTTGGGATGATATTGGTGAAAGAAAACTCTTAGGCCTAGAACTGGTGTAGGAACTATTGAAAAAGAGAATGTAATCCAAAACCACATCAAAGCAGCTCAAAGTAGGCAGAAGATCTATGCAGATAACCGAAGGAAGGATTTGGAATTTCAGCTAGGAGATCATGTTTTTTTGAAGGTATCTCCATGGAAGAGAGTTATATGATTCAATAAGAAGGTAAAATTGAGTCTAAGGTACATCAGACCATTATAAATTCTAGAACTATATTGGTTATAACTTACAGTTTGGAAATTCCTCCAAGTCTCTTCAAAGATCACGATGTGTTCTATATATCACTATTGAGAAAATGCATGCCTGACCCAACGCGTGTACTCAACTCTAAGGAAGTAGAACTGGAACTCGATCTAACTTATTATGAAGAGCCCTTCAGGATTATTGATATGAGAGGACATGTTCTAAAAAACCGGATGACTCGTCTGGTAAAAGTTCTATGGAGGAATCATAAGATGGAAGAGGCAATGTGGGAACCCAAGGAACTGATGATGTAGAACAACCCGAGTCTTTTTATGATGAAATTTTCTAGAAATTTCAAAGAATAAATTATTTGAATGTGGGAATAATTTAACACCCCATGCTTCCACACTATGTTTCCCTTTGAATAATGCAATATCTTGCATTGTATTCAACCTCGATATTCTAACACACCGCGACCAATTAAAGTAGTCGTTGTGAACAGTAATAAAAGCTTTTTAAAATTTTATAAATTTTATCTTTCAAAATGGATTTCATTTTTGGTTTCATAATATCAAAATTATCTTAGGGTGAAATTTTGGTACTTTTCGGATAACTTTTATATTTTGACGAATAGTGAAAATTACTAAATTTTAATTAAAAACAACTTTTTTAATCGAAATAATTAATAGTGATAAATTATTAATTTTAGTGTTTTTTCAGTATATTTATAATATATTTTTACCATTTAATACAATGTTGGTCATTGGACATAGTTTTACATTTAAACTGAATATAAACAAGTGTCAAACTTTTGATAGTTATTATTTCTTAAAAAGATGCTTTTTGTTTTGACTGGAGGAATTAATTTTAAATTAACTTCTGCCACTTATATGTTTTGAATTTGGAAAAATGGATTCCATATTTAGAACTAGTATTTCCAAATTGTGCTATTAGGTTACTTTTATTTTTAGTCAATTTGAATAATTACATCGGTAAATATTTTATTTACCATGGTTAAAGGGTAAATCCGGTAAATAAGGATAAAAAAATAAAATTATAATAATAGTAATTTACCCTAAAACGTGTCCTACCCCTATTGGTTGATACGTGTTCGACCATGGGCATATTTGAGTCGATTTTGGGAGCCCATGGAGCCACTTTTAGGAGATAAGGACACATTATATTAATTAATTTAAAGTAAATACAAAATTGACATAATCATATATATTTTAGAAAAACAATATTTACATTAGGTTATATATGTTATATTTTCGACTATAAATATTCATTAGAAAGATAAAAACATTTATTATATAATTATATTTTATTTATAATTTTTAGACATTAAATAAGTTAATTTATTTATGACACAATGGTGATACAGTAATTACCTTATTAGTGAAATATTAAAAACAAATTATATTATAAATACCCAAATAAATATAATTTGATATTTTTAATGATTTCCAAGAATTTTATTGGTTAATATTACATGTTAGGGTTGATTAAATGAATTTATTTGAAGTAATAATGTTGTTATGAATTTAGAAAAAACAAAATACCAAATAGTGTCAAAATTGACATAAATGAGTTTTTAAAAAAACAATTATATTATTAATTGATATTTTATTCCTAAAAATCTATGGATCGACCAAAGGACTTATATGATGATAGGTGTATTATTAATGGACCACTTGGGTTTCTCTTGGATGTTTATAGTATGTTTATTGACTATATAATATAATAATACAAAGAGACATGGTAAATGTAAAACTAATTAACTAAGAGTTAAAACTAAATGATGTGGTTAATATAGTGACCAAAACCTATCTAAAACTTATTGTTAGAGTGGTTTTCGAACTATCCCCACATTAAAATTTACATAATATACTTTGGATCCATTAGAAACCAAATATTAATTTATTATAAAATAATATTTATAGCTTTTCGTAAGGTGCCCCTCACCCCTCTTATAAAAAGGCACTTCCCCTTACCTCTAATTCACTCTTTATAAGCCTTTTGGATCAGAAAACCCCTGACCAAATATTCTCTCAACTTACCTCACATAAGCATAGAGGCCTTATTTTGATCATAAATCCATCCTAAGTAGCCCTTTTGATCAGATCAAAAAGAAAAACCCGAAGAAGAGGTAATGTTTTCACCACCCTCTTTCAACTTCCTTTCTTCTTCAACTTCTTCTTTCTTTGTTATTTCCATTATAAAATAAGACATACAGTGTCTTCTATATACTGTGATTTTATTATAAATATGGTACAACCATATTCAGTATTCTATCCATCCTTTGAATGACATGTCACCATACGTACATACGTATGGCTTACCATCTCCACATCGTGGTGTAATTGTTATTCAAAACATTATTATTTGGATGGGTATGACAATGATGTGTAATTTATTTCAATAATAAATATAACATGATAATTATTCTGTATATATGATATACCATCTAATTATATATTATTTTAATATCAAAATAATGATATTGTCTCTCGTGTGTATGTATGGACTACCGTCTCCACAGATGTGATGAGATTCATTCCCCATCGTTTCCTTGAAAGTATATCTCTCATTTGATGAATAAAAATATTTTTTAAGGACATGATATCATTATTTATATCAATAAGATAAAACCTATCCATAATAAACATGACTTATGTAACAAAACATATAAATGAAAAAGAGTAAGTTAACGCCCGAAACAACGATAATACTAAGATATTATTAACAAAGCAATGTTAAAAGATCATATATGATATCATATTAATGTATATGATTCTTATATAATTTAATAACAATTATTTCCCCATTATAGAGGAGGTTAACCAACCCTCATCCAAGGAAAAGTACAAGGTAAGGGTTTATTTCAGAATCTTTTTATTATCCGAGGTTATTTATACGTAATTATCTACTGGTTCCTTTTTATCATCCAAATCCATGTTTCATAAAAAAGTATTTCAAATAATTCTTACTATTTTATAGAATATGGGTTAAAGTCACATTTAACCTTGTTTTACTTTTTATAAGATGTTTATAAATGAATCTTTCCATCGTTTTCTAAACAAGGTATTTTTTAACCTTTTAGAAAAAATTATTGTAAGAACGTCTTTTTAACTTATACGGAGGGTGAAGCTATTTTCCACCGTTATAAAATCTTCGATGCTTCCCTTAAAAACTTATAAGAATATTTTCAAAGTAATTCTTTTCTTTTATAATTAGGAGAATTTTAAATGATTTAAAAAAATAGTTATTTCTCTCAAATTGTTTTGATTTCATCTATGTCAACATCCTTTCATTGATTTCATACTTATTTGAAGTTGATTTATTATGATGCCAAACTTCCATATTTTAATAAAGTTTCTATGATATGTTTAACTGTGGATGTGTTATTTTTATACCATTCATGGTTTATGGATAAATTATTGACATATCATATGATAGTTTTAATAAGAATATTTATGTTATGTTTAAACCTGTTCATATGAGGAATGCATTGGACATAATAAGTGATGGGTGGGGCATGTTATAGATCCTTGATTCATCTGTAAGTCTCATGAGACAAACTAAATTCTTGTAAAAAGTCCTTGAAAAATCTTATTTGTAGGCTTGGCATAAGGCCTTGACTATGTGGTTATTATAGTCTAGAATTATGCATTCCATCATTATGAAAGTGGTTATTGATATTTCATGTGATTATTTGACTAGTAGAATATCCATGTGAGTAAGTAAATGGAATGATTTTATTTTATTTCTTCCATATTATGTTGAAGTTAAAGTTTAAAAGGCTTTTGATTTAGTTATACATTGCCTTAAATGTTTATGCTTATCTATGAAAGTTTTTGATATATTGTTATCCTTACTGGTCATTTTAGCTCACCCCTTTCTATGTTTTATTTTTCCCAAGATGTGAAGAAGTATTTTATGAATGACCTGCAGGGATAGTATATGGGGATGTGATTGTGGAGACAAGATGTTGTTGTAGTTTTCACTTTGTGATGTAATGTAAACTCAATGAATGTATCTAGTGATTCCAAGGCTACTAAACTAATTGGTATTTTGAAACTTGATCTTTTGTGATCATGCCAATGTTATGTAATAATGCACCAACTTTGGGTAGCTGGGGTTGGGGCATTAAATTTGGTATCAAAGGATGTTTAGTACAAACCTTGGAAGCTAGATTTAGATAAACTCTGATGAGAGCACATAAACCTAAGATGTTTATTGAGGATTAGTATAGATGAATATCCTAGAATTTTGGTATTGTAGTGATTTTTTGAGTTTTCCGAGAAATAAATCCTTATCTGGATACGGGAAGGAAGAGGTGGCTCTGGCATATATGTACCTAAGGATAAAACCTGGAAACACTACTTTGAGATATACTCGAACGGGAACTGGTGCACGACAATGGGCATTGCTGCACTCTTGGTTACGACACTCCTAGGGGAAATGAATAGGATAACTCTCATTTTCATTACAAACAATTATAAAGGGTTTATAATTATTTACTTCTTCAAAGAAAACATTTTTATGATTGTGGATTATATCGATAAACTGTTTAATTATGTTATGTTTTCTACAAGTTTTGAATTATGTATTTTGATTAATAAACTAATCTAGTTTATGTCATTGTTTAGAAATGACATCTAGTCGAAGTAATGGAAACCGTATCAATTCATGCACTCCATGTAGGGATTTACCTCATGATCAAGATAATTATAGTGTAACTGGTGATACAACGGGTACTGATCAGCTTATCACTATACTGGGACAACTCACTCAGGTTATGAATAATAACCTTACTCGTATGTGGCACCCTGATCCGCAGCATGGAGGATCAATGTTAGATCTCTTCATGAGGCCACAACCACCAAAATTAAATGGGAGTACAAATCCCATAGTGTCTAAGAAATGGTTAAATTCCTTAGAGAAAATATTTCATCTCTTAGGCAGTAGTGAAAGGGAAAAAATTATCATGGTCGTTTACAGCCTCAATGGAGAGGCTTACCAATTGTGGTCATTGATTCAAAACACAAATGAAGATGATTAAGTATCAAATATGGAATGGATGGCGTTAAAAGATCTTTTCTTAGAAAAATACTTTCCTCGTGACCATCGAGCAGATATGGAAAGGCAATTTCTGAGTCTGAGGCAAAATGGGGATGAGAATGTTGCAAAGTATGAGGCTAACTTTACAAGGTTAGCGAGGTATGCTATAGATTATGTACATAATCCAAGAAGTATGTTTGATCATTTCATTGATGGGTTAAAACAGTTTCTCTGTCGAGCATTAGCCTCAAGTTTATCAAATGCATTATTTGATTCTGGATCATCACATTATTTCATATCTTCCCAGTTTTCTATGAAAATTAGATTTTTCCAATTTGATCTAACAAGGGAGTTTCCAGTTAAAACTCCTAAGGGATGTATCATTGCAACAATGTTTTGTGAATCAGTACCCATTAGAGAACATAAGTGTTCTTTATATGCTGATCTCATCATCATAACTATGATTGAGTTTTATATAATCCTCGGTATAGATTGGCTTGCAGACAATGATGCGAAGATTTATTGTAAGAAGAAGTAGGTTACGATTTTTGATGATGTTGACAAAGAACCCCTTATAATTAGAGTAGAATCTTCACCACCTGATTCTTATCTTGATCCGCCCCCAATAGCTCAACTAAATTCAATTATTATGGAGGAAGAAAATGAAATAACTATGGGTGAGTAATGGAATGATCAAATAGGGGATGTACCTATTGTGAAAGAAAATGTAGATATGTTTCCGAATGATTTACTTGAAAATCCTCCAGAACGAGAAATTATGTTTTCCATTGATTTAATTCCCAGTTCAAGGTCCATATCGAAGACCCCTTATAGAATGGACACTGTTGAATTAGTTGAACTAAAGAAAAAACATGATGAATTGAGTAATAAGGGATTTATTCGCCCAATTTTTTCTCCATGGGGAGCCATTTTCCTTTTTGTTAAGAATAAAGATGAATCTATGAGGTTACATATCGACTATAGGAAAATTAATGCGATAAAAATTAAGAAAAAGTATCCACATCTCGCATTGATGATTTATTTGACCAACTGCATTGATCTCAATACATTTCAAAGATTGACCTTCGATATGGATACCATTAGTTGTGTGTAAAGAAGGAAGACATTCCGAAGACAACATTTTAAACTAGGTACGGGCATTACGAGTTTACAGTAATTCCTTTTGGATTGACCAATGCACCCTTTGTATTCACGGATCTAATGAATAGAGTTTTCAAGGAATATCTAGATGATTTTGTGGTGGTATTTATTAATGATATCTTGGTATATTCCAAAATCTATGAATATCATGAAAATCAGTTTCGCCCGATTAGCTAACCCATTAACAAATCTCACACGTAAAGGAGTTAAATTTGTTTCGACAAAAGAGTCTGAAGAATGTTTTGAAGAATTGAAGAAAATATTAGTCAATGCTTTTATATCGACTCTACCATCGGGAAATGATGGATTCATTTTTTATAGTGATGCATCAAAGAAAGGAATTGGTTGTGTCCTTATGCAGAATGATAGAGTTATTGCATATACATCACGAAAACTGAAAATTCATGAGAAAAACTATACTACTCATGATATTGAGTTAGCAGCTATAATCATTGCTTTGAAGTTTTGGAGAAAATATCTCTATGGTGAGAAATATGAGATTTATACTGATCAGAAGAGTTATAAGTATATTTTCTCACATAAAGAACTCAACATGAGGCAAAGGAGATGGCTTGAACTACTCACATATTATGATTTCATGATACACTACCACCCGGGGAAGGCAAATAAGGTGGGAGATGCTTTGAGTAGAAAATATCATGGAGTTTTGAACAAGATGAGAGTTGATAGGGATCCTATTTTCATGGATATATTAAAATTGGATATGGGAATAACCATGGAAGGTGAAACATTGAAACTTTTTCAAATGGTCGCCAAACCATATTTACTAGAAATGATAAGAGTTCTGAAATTGATGATGAAGAATTTCAAAAGAAGATTAAAGCAGTGAATGATGGGAGATTGAGTGACTTTGTGTGTGAAGATGGAATTTTGAAATTTGAGAGGCGACTTTGTGTTCTCGATTTACCTGATCTAAAAATGGAATTGTTGGAAGATGGTCATTGTTCCAATTTATCTATACACCCTGGGAGCACCAAAATGTATAGATATTTGAAGGAACATTTTTGGTGGGAAAATATGAAGAGAGAGATTGCTGATTTTTTGTCAAGATTTATGGTTTGTGAACAAATGAAAGCTGAAAGGAAACAGCCTGGAGGAGTCATGCAACCTGTTCCCATACCTGAGTGGAAATGGGATAATATCACGATGGACTTTGTCATGGGATTACCAAAGACTCGTAAAAGTAACGACGCAATATGGGTCATTATTGATCGTCTTACCAAGTCAGCACATATTCTTGTTATAAGGGATGATTTACCACTTGAAAATATAGAAAGACTTTACATTAATGGTGTTGTGAGACTTCATGGAGTACCCCTTTCAATTGTTTTGGATCGTGATCCCTATTTTAAATCAAGATTCTAGAAAAGTATTCCGAAAGACCTGGATACTGAACTTTGTTTGAGCACTGCCTACCACCCTCAAACATATGTTCAATCAGAACATACTATTAAAACCTTATAAGACATGTTGAGATCTTTCTCACTTGACTTTTAGGGTATGTGGGATCAATATTTACCACTGGTATAATTTTCCTATAACGATAGATCCCATTAGAGTATTTAGATTGCACCATATAAAGCGTTATACGTAAAGAGATGTCGCACACCAACTTGTTGGGATGATTTTGGTGAAAGAAAAACCGTTGGACCAGAATTGGTGGAGGAAATAATGGAAAAGGTGATGGTAATCCAAAAGCACATCAAAGCAGCTCAAAGTATGCAGAAGGGCTATGCCGATAACCGAAGGAAGGATTTGGAATTTCAGGTAGGAGATCAAGTTTTCATGAATGTATCTCCATGGAAGGGAGTAATATGTTTCAGTAAGAAGGGAAAATTGAGTCTCAGGTACATCAGACCATTCAAAATTCTACAACGAATTGGGGCTGTAGCTTACCATTTCACAATGCTTCCAAGTCTCTCCAAAGTTCATGATGTGTTCCATGTAACACTGTTGAGAAAATACAGGCCTGAACGAATGCATATACTCACCTATGAAGAAGTAGATCGAAAAACCGATCTATCTTATTGCGAAGAGCCCGTCATGATTCTTGATACGAGAGAACAAGTGCTGAGAAACTGGATGACTCATCTGGTAAAAGTTCTATGGACGAACCATAAGATGGAAGAGGCAACGTGAAAACCTGAGGAACATATGATGAAGAACCACCCGAGTCTTTTTATGCACTAATTTTCAAGAAATTTTGGGGATGAAATTATTTGTAGGAGAGGGGAATTTAACACCCCATGCTTCCATGGTACGTTTCCCTTTGAATAATGCAATAGCTTGCATTGTACGCAACTTCGATATTCTAACACACCGCGACCAATCAAAGTAGCCGTTATGAATTGTAATACCAACTTTATGAAATTTTATAAATTCTATATTTCAAAATGGACATCATTTTTTGTTTCAAAATATCCAAATTATCTTATGGTGAAATTTTGGTACTTTTCGGATAACTTTTATATTTTGATGAACATTGAAAATTAATAAATTTTAATTACAAACAAATTGTTAATAGAAATAATTAATAGTGATAAATTATGAATTTGAGTGGTTTTAAAGTATATTTAGAATAAATTTTTACCATTTAATACACTTTTTGTCATTGGAAATAATATCACATTTATACCAGACATAAACAAGTGTCAGTCTTTTGATAGTTATTATTTCATAAAAACACATTTTTTTGTATTGACAGTGGGAATTAATTTTAAATTAATTTCTACCACTTATGTGTTTTGAATTTGAAAAAATGGATTCCATGTTTAGAATAAGGATTTCAAAACTGTGTAAATATAAAACTCTTATTGTTAGACATTTTGAATAATTACTTCGGTAAATATTTTATTTACCATGGTTAAAGGGTAAATCCAGTAAATAAGGGTAAAAAAATAATATTATAATAATAGTAATTTACCCTAAAACGTGTCCTAACCCTATTGGATGATAATTTCCGACCATGGGAATCATTGGGTATATTTTGGGACCCCATGGAGCCACTTGTAGGTTATAAGGACACTTTATATTAATTAAGATAAAGTAAATACAAAAATGACATAAGCATATATCTTTTAGAAAATTAATTTTTAAATAGGGTTATATATGTTATAATTTCTAATATAAATATTCATTAGAAAGATAAAACAATTTTCTACATAATTATATTTTATTTATAATTTTTAGATATTAAATAATTTATTTTATTTATAACAAAATGGTGATGTAGTAATTACCTTATTAGTGAAATATTAAAATAATTGATACTATAAATCCCCAAATAAATAAAATTTGAGACTTTTGATGAATTACATGAATTTTATTGGTTAATATTACATGTTAGGGTTGACTAAATTAATTGTTTTTGATGTAATAATTCTGTTATAAATTTAGAAAAAACAAAAGACCAAATAGTGTCGAAATCGACATAAAGTTGTTTTTAAAAAACATATTATATTATTAATTGCTATTATGTTCCTAAAAACCTAAGGTTAGGCCAAAGTACTTATATAATTATAGGTGTATTATTGATGGACCACTTGGGGGGTCTCTTGGAGTTTTATAGTATGTTTATTGACTATATAATATAAAAATACAAAGAGACATGGTAAATGTCAAACTAATTAACTAAGAGTTAATACTAAAAATAAGGTTAATATAGTGACCCAAACCTATATAAAACATATTTTTTGAGGGGTTTTAGATCTATACCAAGCTTAAAATTTACATAATCAACTTTGGTTCCATTATAAACCGAATATGAATTTATTATAAAATAATATTTCTAGATTTTCAAAAGGTGCCCCTCACCCCTCTTATAAAAGGTCACATCCCCTTACCTCTAATTAACACCTTAAAAGCCTATTGGATCAGCCAAACCATACGCAACTATTCTCTAAAACTTCTCTAACTTCAACCTAGAGGCCTTATTTTTATCAGAAATCCATCCTAAGGATCCCTTTTGATCAAATCAAAAGGAAGAACCCGAAGAAGAGGTAATGTTTTCACCACGTTCTTTCAAGTTCCTTTCTTCTTCAACTTATTTTTTAATTGTTATTTATATTATAAAATAATAACTCCAGTATCTTATATATAATTTAATGTTATTATAAATATGTTACAACCATATTCAGTATTCAATCCATCCTTTGAATGACATGTCACCATATGTGCGTACGTACGGCTTACCGTCTCCACATTGTGGTGTAATTGTTATTAAAAACATTATTATTTGGATGGATATGATAATGATGTTTAATTGATTTAAATAATAAATATAACATGATAATGATTCTTTATATATGATATATCACCCAATTATATATTATTTTAATATCAAAATGATGATATTGTCGCTCGTGTGTACGTACGGACTACCGTCTCGACGAATGCGATGAGATTCATTCCCCATCATATCCATGCAAGTATAATTCTCATTTTATTATTAAAAATAATGTTTATGGACTTGATATGATTATGTATATGAATATGATACAACCTATCCATCAGAAACATTACTTATGTAACAAAATATATAAAAGAAAATGAGTAAGTTAACACCTGAAACGACGATAATACTAAGATATTATTAACAAAGAAATGTTAAAGGTCATATTTGATATCACATTAATGTATATGATTATTTTATAATTTAATAAAAATTATTTCACCATTATACTGGAGGTTAACCTACCCTCAACCAAGGAAAAGTACAAGGTAAGGGTTTATTTTACAATCTCTTCATTATCCAAGGTTGTTTATAGGTAATTATTAACATGGACCTCTTTATCATCCACATCCATGTTTCATAAAAAATTATTTCAAATAATTATTAATATTTCATAAACTATGGTTTAAAGTAATTTTTACCCTTTTTTACTTTTTAAAAAGATGTTTATAAAGGAATATTATTTTCATTTTCCAAACAATGTACTTTTTAACCTTTTAATCAAATTTAAGGTAAGATTGTCATTTTAACTTATACGACGGTTGCATCTATTTTCCATTGTTATAAAATCATCAAAGATTCACTTACTATCTTATAAGAATATTTTCAATGTAAATGTTTTCTTTTATAATTATGTGACTTTTAAATGATTTCAAAAAAAAGATATATTTCTCTCAAATCGTTTTGATTTTATCTATGTCAACATCCTTTGATGGTTTTTAATCTTATTTGAAGTTGATTTATTATGATAGAAAAACTTCCATATTTTATTAAAGGTTTTATGATATTTTTTAATGTGGATGTGTTATTTCTATACCATTCATGGTTTATGGAGAAAGTATTTACATATCGTATGCTAGTTTTAATACAAATGTTTATTTTATGTTTAAACCTGTTAATATGAGGAATGAATTGGACATAATAAGTGATGGGTGGAGCCCGCTATAGCTCCTAGATGCATTGGTAGGTCTCATAAGACAAACTAGTGTCTTGGCACAAGGCCTTGACAAAATAGTATTTTTAGTCCTGGCACAAGGCCTTGAATATGTGGTTATGATAGTCTGACATTATGCATTCCATCATTATGAAAGTGGTTATTGATATTTCATGTGATTATTCGACTAGTCGAATATCCATGTGAGTAAGTAAATGGAATTATTTCATTTTATTTCTTCCATATTATTTTTATGTTCAAGTTTAAAAGTATTTTGTTTTAGTTATACATTGCCATAAATGTTTATACTTATTTATGAAAGTTTCTGCTATATTGGTATCCTTACTGAGCATTTGATATCACCCCCTTCTATGTCTTATTTTTCCAAGGATGTGATGAAGTATTTTATGAATGACCTGTAGGGATAGTATAAGGGGACATGAGTGTGGAGACAAGATTTTGTTGTAGTTTTCACTTTATTATGTAATGTAAACTCTATGAATGTATATAGTGATTCCAAGTCTACTAAACTAATAGGTCTTTCGAGACTTGATCTTTTGTGATCATGTCAATGTTATGTAATAATGCACCGACTATGGGTAACTAGGGTTGGAGTGTTACATAAGGTCAAAATATTAAAAAAATTATTCAATGAAAAAATAAAACCCCGATTTAAAGTAATTGGTTTTATTTAATATGATAAAATCAATTTTCTAATATAATTAAAAATATAAAAATCAATTTTTATATAACAATATATTTTAACCATATTGTGTTCTTTATACAAATAATGTATGGATTAAAAATTTAAAAACTATTAATATACATATATATTGGATTAAAAATAAAATTAGGTTCATCATTTAAATTATATCAATTTTATTGTTTAAAAAAATAATAGGTTATTAATAAAAAACAATGTAAATAAATTGGTTTCCCAGTATCATGATAATTGAAACAATTTTTCTTATAAAAATTAGGCCATAAAATTAAATTAAAACTATTATATAATATTTATCTTGTGAAATAATATTGGAAATAAATTTTTAATATTTAGTTACGACAAGTTATAGTGTCTAATTTTTAATCTAAACTTGTAAAAATGGTTTCTTCTTGAAAATATTACTTTATTTTTAAAAAAAATTCAAGCCTTTTATAAATTAAAAAAAAATTCTAACCACATTATTTTAAGGACAAAATATATTATAAAATTTAATTTTTTAGGATTTTCTGTAATTCTTTTATTAAAATGGATAGGTATAAGCGAAATGGGTTTTATATATATTTACTCATAAATCATTTATTTTACGAAAATATTAAGACATTATCTGAGTCTAAAATTGATAGATTGAAATTTGGAAAGTTTTTTATTTAAATAATAGTATATATAATAAATTATATTTTATTATAAATAAAAATAAATTATAACTAAAATTACTTTTAATGGAAAATGAAAATTTTAAACAATTTGTGTTCTTAATATTATTTCATATCAATACATAATTTAAGTGTCATTAATATAATGGTATATATATAATTATACATTATTCATTCAATTAATTCCACTCGTAAAAAATATAAATTTCTCATAATATAGATCATTTAAAATAAATATTACATTTAAACTAAACACTATTAACCAAATAACATTAATTAATTAATTATGTTATAAATTTTTATTTTTATTTATCCATTAATATTGAAATATTTATTTTAATTTTATATATACCACAAGCCTTATTTTATTATTAATAATATTTATTTATTTCATTTAAGTTTATATATATATTTATATACATATTTAATACATTACTATTTTATTTTTATTTATTGTGACATATGTTATTTTATATTTACTACTGAACAACTCATGCAATTTTTATACCTTCTGCATATATAACCAATGACCATATTTTCAATGACCATTTATGAAAATACCATATTTATGTTATATATATTGACCTAGTTAACATATTCTATTCACAAAACACATTTCCATATATTTAATTTTAGTTATGACAACGTGATATCTACTTTCATTGTATTAGTTAGCACCATCGGTTGTGTTACACTAATGTTTATTCATAAAGGATGTGTTATTCCAAGAGATATTCTACATAAAATGATACACTTATTTATAACATCTTGACCCCTTTTAATTTTTAAATTTTTAATTCTAATAATCAACCATTATGTGTAATAATGAATTGTGTGTTATATATGGATTCATATAACATCACTGTGATGTTCCATTGTAGTTGAATAATGTGACTTTAACTTGATTAATATCTTTTGTTGGCCAATTTATAGTAAATTATTAAATATATGGAAATAAGAGATAAATATTTTTTTATATTATATACATAATTAATAATAATAATTTCATTATTTTTAAAAATAATAATTTATCATAAATCATAGGTGTTATGGTTGACATCCAAATAATACGGTCGAGAGACCCATAGTTTGGATAGTCAATACAATAATGAAAAATGGGTTTCTCTAGGTGGATAGATGTCATTGACATTGTTTCATTATTTTTTTGTTTATAAGAACAATTGTCTAGGATTTTATGTTTTTCAAATCATGGTTTTCATGTTTCTCTACTGGAGACCATTAGGAATTTAGCTGTATAATGGTGCCATTTGATCAGGTTTTGGGGAATAATGATGTTTGGGAAGGATAATTTTTTGATCATCTATACTTATATGTTATGAGTTGTGTTATGGTGTGGATGTTTTTATTACCACATTATCATTTGGTAATATGATAATCTAGAAGAGTTTTAATATTTTTACAATGTGTTTTTAAATTTTGATTGAGATTTTGAATTTAATTTCAATGGTATTCACCATTGATAGGTGTAATTTTGATGGGGAAATGGGTTTAATATGTGTTCAAGGGTGGGCTGGATATGAAGTAGGCATGTGGTAGCTAAGAAGAATTATGGCTATAACCTATATACATAAGATGCCTAGTGGTACAAAAGTGGAAGTTCCCTATAATGGGGTATTATTATCTATTTATTGGGTGTTAAAATGGTGTAAAATAAACATTTTTATCCCTTTGATTTTTATAGGGGCATACTCATTTCTCCTCTATTGTTGTTTACTACTGGATAACGCCATACCCTCTTCTATATTCTTATCCCTTTGTTTGGTGGTGACATTCTTAGGATATTTTGATGATGACCAATAGTGCTTCAACCTCTATGCTCCATCCCTTTAATTTATTCTTCACATTGACTAATCAATATGTCCTATTATTTCTGAAATAAAATTTTTACAAAAACATAGTGAAATTTCCCAATTTCCAATGGATATTTTGGTATCACTTTAATATAACTTCCTATGGTGACGTCTCCATATGGTTTCATATCATTTCATAAAATTTTGATCATGCCATGAATTTTATTAATTAGTTTATTTAAATTTTATTTTATTTAACAATAGAGTTCTTAGAATAGATAGGTGATTTTATATTGACACCCAACCATAAAATACATGGATATTATCTTAATTTATATTATTATTCATCACCTTATCAAAGTACATTCCTGAGGACAATAATGGTATAATGTCGTTGAAAACATGGAATAAAAAATTATATCTTCATGATTGATCTTCAATGTTTCACAAAAATATCATCCCCTTTAGTAAATAAACATAAAAACATATCCTCATAACTTCATGAAATAAATCATAAAAATAAGTGATCCAAGATGCAACTTAAGGGTAATAATAGGAGATACATAATAATAACATTAGAATAAGTGTATTAGAACTTGAGAATAATATTTAGAAATCATTAACTACATATAAAAGATAATATTAATGTTTCATTACATAAATATTTTCAATTTACAATACATAAGTCATTAGGGAATAGAGATCATAATCCATGAGTGTATAACATAGATTTAAGGAATGAAACTATGGAATACATGCAATCATATAAAATTATTTCGATAATATTCATAGAATCTCTACCAAGGGTAATGTAATAATATGGGTTAACACCCTATACAATCTTGGTATACATGGTTCACTCCCATAACCATCCTTGTAGACATGGTTCACTCCCATGACAATCACTACAAACAAAATCCATTAATGACCAAAGTTAACTCCCCATTCCATACATGTCTCTATCATGATATTTAAAACATTAATCACTGCATTAAAGTAGGATAGAGGTCCGACCAATCTCATAATGAAATAATACATATGTATAATAATTGATCATAAACAATCATAACATAACCCATAAAATGAAATGTGTACCATAATCATGTAATCATACACTTATTTGTGGAAAAGTGACTAGATTGAAAATAATTTCACCAATCATAACCCATGAAGAGAAATATGTTTCATAAGCATATTACCCCTGAATGAGATATATGTTTCATATTTCACGACCCGAACCTACCTGGGCTCGAGCCGTAACTACCCCAAACCTGCCTTCATAGGCCAGGGGCTGGCGGCCAGCGCCGAAGGCACAATAACTCGGGGAGGCCTTTTCCTAAGTAAATGTACACACACATGCAACAAACTCAATGCAAAAGTGCAGAGTAAAAGAAAGAACAAGAAGAGTAAAAAGAACAACTGATGTATGTATAAAACACAGATGTACATCGACCTATAAATAGTACAAAGTACAAGCTGAAAAGAAAAGGGTAAAAACATGCGACCAACCAAAAAAAGTGCCACAACCCTACAACAGGTAAACAAAAAGAAACAGCTGACGAGTCCCCCACCTGGAACTCGGCCACAACCACCGCACGCGGTCCAGGCTCCCAAGCTCCTACACTCCACTGAATTCACGCTCCACATGTCTGTCGTATGCAAGGGAACACCATGTGAGGGCAAAGCCCGAGCAGGGGTGAGTACAAAAATACTCAGTAGGATACCCCAAAGGCTCAAGGGAGAAACAAAGGAGGTACCGAAGGGTGAGCAGTAGAGCGAACAGGGAAAAGTAATGGAGTGAAACCAAGAGTGCAGTAAGGAGTACAGTAAGAGTCCAGCTCAACCCAACAAGAGAAAGGAGATAGACTCGTCCAGACACAAGGAGTAGGAAACGGTGAGAAGATGAACTTCCCGTCGAGTCTTCACTACCTATAGTAGGAGAGTAGACTCTTCCAACCACGACAAGCTAGACACGGAAAAGAACGCGGCATACCTCATGCGTCGTCGCCTCTCCTGGAAGGAGAGTAACCAAACCCAAGAAGTGGGTACCGAAAACAAGGTATATACATATCCTTATGCTCAGCAAGAATCCCGAACAATGTCGTAAGGGGATCACCATCCCGTAGCTCAGCCCAAGAAAAGTGTAGCCAACAGTCCTAGAAGAAAACACCATCGATGCCCAACATCCCTCTCACCTGCCCTAAACCACAAGTTAAGGGGCTCAAACCACCACACCTCGACACTATCCGCTTTGGGAGGCACTGACTCGCCCGCACGGTTTTAGGTAACGTCACAAGGACGCGTCTCGGTGGGGGAAAGCGCCCCTCATACATGAGAGTTCCGGGTTAAGTCAAACCACGCCTCATCACTGCCCCGCAGTCGAGAGGTCTCCTCAAAGTCAAGGTCATTCCAACCCTGACCCGCACAACCAAGGGTCCTGCTCCGGTAATCACGGAGGAAAGCCACAGACTAGCCTAGTATAAAAGACTGAGTCTGGAATGTCAATGAGTGTCCCACTACCCGGCCCTGCTGGAGGGTAAAACATAATATGATATCAGGTGACACACTGCCCAGCCCTGCAAGAGGGTAAACCCTAACAAGATATCGGGTTACCCACTGCCCATCCTGCTGGAGGGTAAACCCTAATACATCATCCGGCGACCCACTGCCCAGCCCCGCTGGAGGGTAGACTTGGAATAAGTCGACAGGTGACCCACTGCCGAGCCATGCTGGAGGGTAGACCTGGAATAGATGACGGGCGACCCACTACCCAGTCTCTGCTGGAGGGTAGACCTGGAATAGACGATGGGCGACCCACTGCCCTGTCTCTGCTAGAGGGTAGACCCTAAGAGGTCATCGGGTGACCCACTGCCTAGTCTCCGCTGGAGGGTAGACCCTAAGTGCGTCGGGTGACCCACTTCCCAGACTCTACTGGAGGGTAGACCCTGGAAGTTAGTGATAAACCCACTGCCCAGCCCTGGTGGAGGGTAAACCCAAAGAAGTCGATGAGTAACCCACTGCCCAGCCCCGCTGGAGGGTAAAATTCAGAACTGCTCTGACAATCTCTATAGGAGGGTACAATACTGGACAACCGAACACGAAGTGGGTATCGCGGAACCACCCGACTCCGGAACAAGACCAGGGGAATCCACTCAACCCTACTGATCTAAACCATCGAGCACAGAGCCGGGGGAAAACACAACCCCGCTAGTCGACAAACGAGAATTGAGGGACCCTCTACGTTGCGAGAGGTCAAAGGTACACAAAGAAGAACACATCACGCACATGGGGCCAACACGACGTGTGGCCCCAAGTAAATCCCCAACCATGCGCACAAACAGTCTCAGGTACAAACCACACGTACCACCAAGCACTCCCGTATACTCCCAGAGTATACCTCATTTTCATCCCAAGGCTATCGTGCACACGTCACCCAACGTCAACGCGAAGGCGTGATGTAACATCTCCAACTCAAAGGCCCAGGCACATATGACCACATCTTATGAAACATTTACATCTCTCTCCCAAGAGTGCACGCGATCATATGTCATGGGTCCGCTACAACCACGGTAGAAGAACTACCACCGGGGAACCTTTCACATTTCCACATATAATAAGATCACGTAAGAGGCTCCGCCCACCTGAACAGATTACACCATTGTAATCCATGCAGAAGGACACGCGAGATAGACTACTCACTCGCCCGAAACGGTCAACCGGTGAAAAAGGTATTATTCACCGTAACAAAACTCGTGTGGGGCCCACCCCAAGATCCCGAAACTAGACAAAAGGATCACGCCACTGCGATCCCCTCGGAAAAACACGCGGGATTGAATACTCAACCACCCAAAATGGATACCCGGTGAAAAAAGGTACTATTCACCGTATCTAGGTTAGGTGGGACCCACACCACGTCCCTGAAAAATGTCGGGCAAACTGCGTCATCACAATGCTCTCAGAAAAACCCGTCAAAATCAATACTCACTTGATTGGAATGGATATCCGGAGAAAAGGTGCATTCCGGCGCACCGCACATGAGCGGTGCTTCGTAGGACCCGCAACCCAGTCCTGAAACACAACGAACGGGTTGCACCGTTGTGATCCTCTTGAAAAAGTACACAAGATGGACTATTCCCTTGTCCAAAACCGACACCCGGTGATAATGTTGGAAAAATCACCGTCAACGCCCAAACGGCCCCCGTGGGCCCCGCACCATCGTGCCGAATTCGAGTGGGCAGATTGCATCATTGCAATCCCCTCGGAAAAACATCTAGAATTGACTGCTCGCATTCCCCGAAAAGACGCCCGACAAGAAAGTCGTGCAACGCTGCACGCAGATCGAAAGACGGGCTGTGGGGCCCATGCCTTAACTTCGGCCTCAATTCCCGAAACCACTATGGAAAGCTCTGCCTCGGTGCCAGGGTCCCAACGCCACTGACGGCGCTTAAAACGGACGTCGGACGCTTCCGCGCCATCCAAAACAAGAATTCTCGGGAAGCCCGCTTAGCTGCTATACGCACGTGTCGTGCCCCCCAAGCCCCTCATCTCGAAAGTTAGAACTCCCGGAACCACCACAAAAGGTCCTCCTTTGCGTCAGGTCCGCGCCTACGCAGACGGCGTGCAAAACGGACGCCCGTAGCGAAAGCTACGGGCGTCGGAAATTCTAAAGGGGGAAACCACCTTGGGCCGGACCGGGCCGGTCCGGCCAGTCCGCCCACAGCCGGCCCGCGGCCTGGCCGCGGGTCCGGTTCGCTCCGTCACGGCCAGCTGGCCGTCGCCTGCCTCCGCCGACCGTCCGTCAAGGCCGGTCTCTTTCTCCCGCAGCGACCCACGTTACGCGGGTCGCGGTCGCGCCGCACGGGGTCGTGCGCCTCGCGGCCCCCCTCCTCCTTGCCCTATGCCGGCGCCACCGCCCGGACCCCAGACCGCCGCCGGGATGCCACGCCGCCACTGTGCCAGGCCGAGCCACCGCGCCACCCGGGAAGCCGCCGCCGTCCCGTACCGCCGGATTCCTCCGCCTGGAGCCGCTCTGCCGCCGGAGCTCGCCGGAAAACACCCAAAAACTCGTTGATCATCGGCGGAGCACTGCGGTCGCCTCAGAGCTCGGATTTTTGATCCGAAACCGGCGATGGGGAGACTAGAAAAACTACTATGTAAATACGGTCGTTTTTCAATGATTAAACATCAAATCGACGCATAAAATTGAATTCGAAGGCGGTTCGGAAATGAAAATGCAACGAAAACCTCCTACCTCGCTGGGCTTCGCACGGTGCTTCGCGTCGATCCGCCGGAATCACCACACTTCGCCAGAGTCGCCTCGCTGGAGATGGAGGAGGATAGGGGAGAGGTTTTCTCCATGGGGTTCATTGGGGAGGAAGGGGAGGAGGGGAGAGTTTAAATAAATAAACTCTTTAGTTAAAAGTCCCGACCCCTAAAACACCCACGTCCAAACCCTCTTGCGCGGTCAAGATTAAGCTCCCCCTATGGTAAACACCACATCCCGAGCATAATGGTGGTCTTGGAATTTTTATCTGATACTCTGTTCAAAAGTTATTAAACTTAGCGCCCGAAGTCGCCAAATTACGAAAACGCCCTCGGGGCCATTATTCACAGACGGCTCGCGCCCGCGAAACTTAAAACCCTCCTAGGGTAAAAAGCACATTCCAAACTCAACGGTGCCCTCGGTTTTCAAATCCGATCCACCGTTTAAGAGATACTTTCATTTCACCATTAAACGAATTAATTAATTAATTCATTCATTCATTTAACGTTCCGAAAGCGAGCGAGGGGTCCAAACATCCCGCGCTGACACGCTTTATGTCGTTCCTAAGGTATAAACCCCATTCCGGACCCATCCGTACACTTGGATCTCTGATCCAGATCACCATTTAGGAGTTATTTCATTTATTTGGCGTTTCTAGTGTGAACACACTGAAAATTTAATTCCGGCCACTCTGGGGCTCGGAATCGCACGCCGTCTGAAGACGCTACTCTGGAATATCATCAAGAATATTCCAAAGTCTTTCACAGCAAAAACCGGGTTCTTACATCATTCAATCCTTCAATCTTTTCGTCCCCGAAAAGAAAAACTAGGGAGCAACACAGGGTACTAAGACCACACTTGGCTTTCCCATACCCAGAATAACCCACACACAGCTCTGCGTCACCGCACACAGACCAAATGATTGATCTGTTCACGCGAGGTCAGCCATTGCCGATGTCATGCACCCACTCCAGACTTTGGGGTTAGGGCAAGGCGATAGGGTACCTCTCCATCTCTTTGCACAGTCTCAAACGGCCCGAAGGCCCTCGGGGGTAGCTCACCTCCCCAGTCGAACCTCTGTATTATACGTCACGACTGGAATCACCGCCCACACCTAGAACAAGGCCCGGTGATTGTCTCCTTTAGAATAACCATATGGTGAAACACCAAAGGATATATTATCACAAAAGATTCAACAGTCGATGTCTCACAGCCAAGGCCCTCTTACATGCTCGGAAGAGAAGGAGACAACACCATCAACTAAAGGAAAAGGTCCCATGCCTTTTGTCATACCAACACAGGGTTACATCGACGCCCCGTGCCACCCTGGTAACACCTCAAGAATGGAGCAGGGAGGAAATAATTCCACACATAGAGTCTATCAATTCTACTGAAAAATGTTAGATGATTCATATAGCGTACCTCTTATCACCACATGCTCTGTAGGATCGTGGACATCGAAAGCTCGCGGCTGTCCGCGATCCCAACTGTCGGCTCCTAGAGCCTGACATGGACCACATGATGGTGATGGGAAGACCTCGTAACATCATCCCCCACCTCCATCTCCTCCCACTCCTCTGCTAGCACCACCTCTTTGGGCACTAAAAAAATCTCAGCCCAACCTCTGATGTGGTGGTGCGCCTGCTGCCTGCCCGAAGCTCTCAGCAACTTGGGTCGGGCAGTCTTGTACCAGGTGACCTCGACCGTCACAAGCATAGCACCAACTCTCTCTGGGATGCACTGGTGCCCTCCGGAGCCACTGTGGTGTATGACCATGCCCCTGAGTCCGGTTATCATAAAGCCACCTGTATCGAGGTTCTGATTGCCTACGCCCGCTAGATTCGGCAGACGTCTCGGCTCCGACATGCCTGCTACCACCACCAACCTTAGAACGTGACAAGAATCCCTTTGTCACCAGCGCCTGCTCTAGCACCCCGAAATATGTGGAAATTCCCAAGGGTCCTATGACAACATGAATCTCTCGGCAGAGACCCTGCTCAAACTTCCGCATTTGGATGTTGTCGTCATGGACCACGTCCTGGTAAAAGCGTGCACGGTCTGCAAAACTAGTCGCGTACTCGGCCACCGTCATCCCTCCCTGCTGAAACTATAGGAGCTCCTGAATCCGAATGGAACACAAGAAGGAGGGGAAAAAATACTCATGAAACAACAACTGGAAGTCACCCCATGAAATAGAAGACTCGTCATGAAGCTGAGTCACCAAAATCAACCAACGCCAAGCTGCTCCACGAAAAAGGGTGGCTGCCAAAGCCACTCTCTGATCTGTCGGCATCTGAACAAGCCTGAAAAGGCTAACCACTGCCTCTAGCCAAACCTCTACTGCCTGATGGTCTGGCTCACTAATGAACCCCAGCAGTCTCTGTCGCTGGAACTCACGGAGCGTGCTCAAGCTCAGCCTGATCTGCTGAAACTGCCTGCTGCTCAATAGGTGGGGGTGCTGCTACCGGCCCACCCGGAGAAAGGGGCTCGCATGATGGGTCCTAGACTGTGGCCTCATAGCTCAGAGGGTCGTCATCACAAACCAAAGTTGGTATCCTGGCTGGCTGTCTTCGCGGAGACATCCTGAATATTATCAAGGAGTTCCGCGGTCAGATAAGCATATATGTATATACCAATAACAACGATGGGGAGCTGACTCAAGAAGGATAGTAAAACAATCAGTCTTATGTGATGCAAAAACATTTTTTCCCTGCAACAAGGGTCTCAACATTCCGAGTAGACAAGTGGATTATCAAGGACCTCGTGAATGGATACGTCAACCGTCGCACCATCACTGGACTCCCTGGCCTGAGAGCCGCTCCCGAGACACATTAACACTGTTTCCATATATCCCAACCAATTCCTTTTATTTTAGGGATGTCAGAACAGCATCCCAAGGAACGAACCACCTTTGATACCACTTTGTCACGACCCGACCCTACCCGGGCTCGAGCCGCAACTACCCCAAGCCTGACTCCATAGGCCAGGGGCTGGCGACCAGCGCCGAAGGCACAATAACTCGGGGAGGCCTTTGCCTAAGTACCTGTACACACACACGCAGCACACTCAATGCAAAAGTGCAGAGTAAAAGAAAGAAAAAGTAGAGTAAAAAAGAACAACTGCTATATGTATAAACCACAGATGTGCATCGACCTCTAAATAGTACAAAGTACAAGGTGAAAACAAAAGGGAAAAAACACGCACCCAACCAAAAAAAAAGTGCAACAACCCGGCAACAGGTAAACAAAAAGAAACAACTGACGAGTCTCCCACCTGGAACCCAGCCATGACCACCACACGCGGTCCAGGTTCCCAAGCTCCTATGCTCCACTGAATTCACACTCCACCAGTATGTCGTCTACAAGGGCACACCAAGTGTGGGCAAAGCCCAAGTAGGGGTGAGTACAAAAATACTCATTAGGATACCCCGAAGGCTCTAGGGAGCAACAAAGGATGTACCGAAGGGTGAGAAGTAGAGCGAACAGGGAAATGTAAAGGAGTGCAACCGAGAGTTCAGTAAGGAGTATAGTAAGAGTCCAGCTCAACCCAACAAGAGAAAAGAGATAGACTCATCCAGACACAAGGAGATGGAAACGGTGAGAAGATTAACTTCCTGTCGAGTATTTTCTACCTATAGCAGGAGAGTAGACTCATCCAACAACGAGAAGCTAGACATGGAAAGCACGTGGCATACCCCGCGCGTCTTCCCATCTCTTAGAATGAGAGTAACCAAACCCAAGAAGTGGGTACCGGAAACAAGGTATATACATATCCTTATCCTCAGAAAGAATCTCGAACAACATCTTAAGGGGATCTTCATCCCGTAGCTCGGCCCAAGAAAAGTGTAGCCAACAATCCCAGAAGAAAACACCATCGATGCCCATTATCCCTCTCGCCTGCCCCAAACCACAAGTTAAGGGGCTCAAACCACCGCACCTCGACACTATCCGCTTTGGGCGGCACTAACTCGCCCACACGGTTTTAGGTCGCGTCACAAGGACGCATCTCGGTGGGGGAAAGCACGCCTCGTACTTGAGTGTTCAAGGTTAAGTCAAACCACACCTCGTCACTGCCTCGCAGTCGAGAGGTCTTCCCAAAGTCAAGGTCATTCCATCACTGACCCGCACAACCAAGGGTCCCGCTCTGGTAATCACGGAGGAAAGCCACAGACTAGCCTAGTAGAAAGGACTGAGTCTATAATGTCAACAAGTGTCCCACATCCCCGCCCTATTGGAGGGTAAATAATAATATGATATTGGGTGACCCACTACCCATCCCTACTAGACGGTAAACCGTAACAAGACCCATCCGGTCCACTAGTCGTACTAGTACAAATCCGCCCCACCTAGGTACCTGGGCTTCCCCTTTTGTGCCCAATAAATTTCAGCATGCAACATAAATAAATTTTCATATAAAACACCATTACTAGTCAAGCACAACCAATACAGTAGCTATCACATTTTATACCACTTAAAACACACAGCAAAACATTTATATTTTTCATAAAACAATTCCTCAAAATCTCATAGTGTTTCGGACACAAAACTCCTTATAAACCTCTCTTTCATACTATTTCCACATTTTTAAGTTTCCAAAACATAAAGGGAATCCTACTACATTTCAGTGAAAACACAAAATCATTTTTAGGGCATCCCCATATGGTTCAAGAAACGACATCCTTGCAAAGTCTCCATTTTTACACAACACAACTCTTAGAATTACATGTGGTTCACAAACACCATTAAAACCAGGTGTTTCAGCAATAAACACAAGGGGAAATCATTAAAAACAGTATTTTTTATCCCTATTATAGTTCAATAAAATCAACTAGTTACTTATAGGGTATCCCTAATTAAACTAATAAAACATTTCTATGAAAAACCCCCAATTTCACATGAAATTGGCATTTAGGATTCATTTTAAATACAAACACCACTAAAACTATATTTTTCAGAAATAATATAATTGAATAAGCATGAAAATACCATAAAAACAGTAGCCAATTCACAATGATTTCATACACAGTGGAATCACCTACCAAAACCAAGGAAACCCTTGAATCCTTTGTGCGAAAACTCAAACGCACCACCGCAGCACATCAAGGAAGGTAAACCAGACCTAAAACCATTATTTCAGACCATCAAACACAAGATAAAACCCTAATTTTTATACCCTACTTCCTGTACATTAGGAACCTCAATGATAATGGAAGAAACCCTAAGTACATTGGATGTAACCCTAAACAAATTGAAAGAAGAAAGGAGGAGAACAACTTACTTAAAATATCTTGTAGAAATCGCCCCCAAAAATACAAGTATCTTATTTTAAAAATACTCAAACCTTCAAGGGAGGTTCGAAAAAGGATAGGTAGATCATTTAGGAATTTTAATGGGGGAAAAAGAGTAAGAATAGAAGGAGTTATGAAGGAAACAAATTACCTTTATAAATCTTCCCAAAATTTGAGTTCTTCAGAGGTTTCGACCTAAACCGCGATGCAAATGAGCTGAAAAGAGGGGTGGAGGATATTGGACGCGCGTATTGGTTAAAGGGGCGTGTTTGGGGATTTTAATCACCAAAGAACCCTCAAAAATGAATAAGTTATTAATTAATCAAATTTTATTTTTAGAACTGGAATTGGGCTTTCGGGCAGGCCCAATCCCTTAAATAAAAACCCATATACACCTTGGTTATGGATTTCCAAAGGCTCCAAATTTTAATTTTTTGTGTTAATATATCAGGGGAGGACATGTAGGAGTTGGAATGAGTGAAAAATATTAAAAACTGAATAAGTTATAAAAGAAACAATATTTATTTTTAAATCAGGAATTGAGCTCACGGTTTGGCCCAATTCATGAAAACTTGCCTACTCTCCATAAAAACATTGGAAACCCCCCAAAAAACATTAATGGAAATTAAAATAAAAATACATTTAAAATTAACTATGTATGTGACAATTCTCTCCACCATGAAATATTTCCGCCCCATAAAGTCACAGTAAGGCCAAACCAACAACCAAACCCAACTGAGAAACCAAGAGGTACTCTCTTGCCAGGTTTCTCCCCCAAAGGCCATAACACATCTAGTGATCAATGAAGGAAGTAATACTCTCAAAAAACTGACTTAAACCACTTTCCTAAAAGAATCAAGCACATTCATGATTTATCCCAAATTAAAACTCCTCAAACACAATTTGAACAATACTCAATCAATTTACCCAAATAAACAACAACATCGAACAAGGTTACACTTGCCCTACTATAACTATACCATTTGTCACTCTCCAATATCAATGTTTACCAAAGTAAGATGTAGGTAGTTAGATATCTCCAAATCATAATACCTACTTCCTATAAAAATCCAAGTAAAAATATGAGTTACTCATATGAAGAGACACAAATGGGCTCCCCACCGTAAGAGACAACTTAATTTTTTTTTGAGACAGAATCAAGACACTAATAAGGGGAGGCCCAAACAGACTCCCTAGTACAAGGGGTATACATAAATTAGAAATTTACAAAATAATATACATGATACCCACAGTGGTTCTTCCCACCACAAGAACCAACCATTTTAACTGACCAGCAAGGGCCGACACAGACAGACCCATTTTTTTTAAGATTTTGGAAGGGTGTAGGGTCGGTCCGCACAGTTTGGGAAACCGTGCACTAACTATGCTGATCATTCTTTCCACGTGGATTCCTAGCACACTGTCACTAAAAATCGTGCACAAAATGTGTGCACAAACTTTCTAGCCAAATTTCCAACCATTCTCCAATGACTCAATGGAAACCAACATGGGAGGGAAAGACATTAGGCGATGACATGGGTACAAGGCCCTATACCAATTTCCACCGAACGAGAACAACAGAAGGAAGATGATGAAAACATAGGTTGAAACACATTCTATCTTTCACACTGAGGATATGAAATTGTACAAGTGTTTAAACAACACTGGGGTTTCCCCTGACTACGCGCCAGCTTCTCTCTGGGACCTATGGTTGGAGCTCAAAATAATGAAGCATCTTCAGCCACGCAGGTAGGCTGTTGAAACCCCTATGTGGAACTTCTTCTTTCGGTGCCACAAAAAACTACACCTCATACCCTGATGGGTTCATCAAGACATAACACACATCATAACCCACCTTATCAAAAACAGACATTTCACTAAAACAAGGGATCAGAAGATTCACACACATCGCACCTTGTTTCTTTGGGTGAGAAACAATAGAAGGGATAGACGCGTATAAACACCTTCCTCTAAGATAGAGGAATTGATGTGTTTCCCAAGGGAGACATAATCCCAACATAATATAGAACCTTAGAGGACTGTGTGACCTTCACCATTATGGTCAAAAGAGCACACAACGTCACAATGTGTCCCTGAACATGACCCTTGTGATTGATAGAAACAACACATAAAGCGGGACCATATTCAAAGTCCCTAAACAATAGATAAGTCCAAAAAGTGGAAACAATATCCTATCATGAACGAAATCTCAAAATTGGTGGTTTTATAATAACCCTTTCTTCAAAGAAACTATAAAGAACCCAGAGGCCCTCTTAGACACCATCAAGACACTCATCCATACTAACGAAAGAACACTCCCACCTTTGATGAATCAGGAAACTTAAGAAACTAAGGTCTCTTTCAACCTTCCACAAGCACTATCCCACTACAAGAGGATCCACAAATCAGCGAAATGAATGGGTGTAGACTCAATAAAAAAATGTTCGATAAAATATACTTTATATTGATCAACTGGAGGATTTTCCAATGTCGAAACAAAACGGGTTGCACTTCAGTTGTGCATTAACCCTTAATGGGGGCGTACCTTATCCAATGAGAAAACCCAAGGACCCAACCAAGCCAGTCCATTGGTCAAAACATGCCACAAACCAGATCCAAACAGATGAAGGTAACCACCATAAAGGCATCCCAAAAAAATTTTCAAAAGAGACCACTAACCGTCCCTACAACACAGCTTACCGACCAAACACAAACCCAAAACACAGTTCAAACAGAAGGGGTTCTTGAACTCAAAACATCCCACAACATCAACAATTTCAAAAACCCATTATACAAACCATACCAAACTATTCATCAAGACATCATGTTTTTCTTTAAAACCAATTCTTTGAAAACAAACGGTTTAGCAGTAAGCGTATCCACCAATGGTACCCCATGGGCCTCACACATGCATGTTTTTGTTCCACACCGGGCACCCTCCCCATATCCATCCCATCACTCATCCAGTCATTCCATCAACCATCCATCATCCCATATAACCCCATGCATGTGGTCACTCATGGAAATACCAAAGGGTAAAACAAAACTTCCTTCCACTTTTCAAAAACAAAATGGTCAACCAACCCAACCTTTTTCTCAAAACTGCTAACAATGAGATCAAAATACCAATTCACATCTTACAAAACATTTCATAAGGACACAACCATTTAGAAAAGAATCCATAATTCAATAAAAGCACATATTCATGCCTTTCACAATCATTTCAAAACATTTCAACCCATTTCAAAACACTTCTAATTTCATGAAAAACACCATTTCATAAATCTCCATTTCATTAAGAACTCAACTCTTCTCATTTCAAGACAAGGTTATAAAAGTTCATATATTTTTTTTGGTTCAGTAGTCACCAATCCCAAAATCCATCTTCAACCCCCACACAAAAATTCTAGAACACTTAATTCAATCCAAAACACTTTTCCATGGTTTTAAAAAAATTCCACTAGAAACATATTTTCAAAACCCCAATTAACATAGTTAATACTTTCAAAAGAGGTGTAAACACATAATTTACCCTTTTGAAATAATTCTGAAATTTCACTTATAGGCAAAAAGAAAATTAAAACCATTTTCACATTACAAAAAAATAACTTCACAAAAATTCACTCTGTTTAAAGTGAAGTCATTTTTTTTCTCAAAGAAACCAAGATTTCAAGATTCCAAAACAAAGAGACACAAGACAATGTGAGAGGAAACTAGTTTCGGTGGGTGACATGGAAATACGGTTGGCATCCATATTCCAATCACTTCGCCGTCACAGAAAGTATTCTAGGGAAATAGCCTTGGCTCCACATGGTTTTTCAGGCCCTGCGAGCTCACTGAGATTATTCTCCCAACTCTCTTTTCATTTCCCATAGTCATCATTAAACCAAGAAAACCAAAGGACTCAGATAAATCCATAATTCCCTTGGTGACTTGAATCCCGTCATGAGGTGTTCTGGCCAGGCACACTACCCATGACTGAAATTTCAAGTCCCAAAAATCCTAGCTCCATACTATGCTGACTCTTCCCCAAATAACATGACCCAAGGAGCGAACCTCCTCTGATACCATTTTGTCACGAACCGAATCTGGTCACCACCAAAACCAGCACCAAACCCAGCCAGTGACATGACCCGAAGGGCGTTCCCTATCCCCATAAGCTGGAACAAGTTCCCGGGTATCATTAATTTAGGTTTGGGAACTATTTACCCGAGTATGAAAGCATAAAACATTAAAAACAATCCATAATATAAATCTGAAATTTTTGAGCCAAACAAGACTTAAGTAAAAACCAGAACGGATTACATTGGATTAAAGATAATACAAGTGGTCCAGATAAAAATAATTATAGCATCAAGACAGCCCCAAGGACTCCACACGACTAGGGGGCATCGTCCCCAAGCTATCTCCACAACTCCGCACCAAGGATGTGAAATAACACCATGAACCGCCATCACCCTTAGCCTTTCCTTTACATGAATCAAACATAACCAAGTCTACTTACACCCAAGGGGTGTAAGTAGGGTGTGATACTAATCCCGGTAGGATACCACCCGATTATTCCAAAGCGTAAGAAATGAAATGTGAAAAAAGCCAGCAGTTTTCAAATGCAAGGAAAAGTAGTGTTAAAATTTCAAGAAATGAAACCTCAAATTGAAAATAGTTTTCAATCCTAAATTTTCAGAATATTAACACATTAAAATATAAATGTTAGATACAGTAATTTACTTCCAAACACACCCTAATACATGGGTAAATACTACAAATCCAATGCGCAACAACATTGGGAACACCCCTAGGCACTAGGTTGTCTTGGGCCCTATGTACCTCGTACCTCAGTGTAAAGTAACAATAGAAAAATCCTTTCCTGTGCATGATCCACTAGTAGGGAACATACCCATAACCTAGTGGTCCCCAATAATCATCCACATAGTTTAGTTAGAGTTGTCGTTATCCAAATGCTAAGTGAAACAGGGACAAAACCCATCCGGTCGATTAGTCGTACTAGTACAAATCCGCCCCACCTAGGTACCCGGGCTTCCCCTTTTGTGATCAATAAATTTCAGCATGAAACATAAATAAATTTTCATATAAAACACCATTAATGGTCAAGAACAACCAATATAGTAGCTATCAAATTTTATACCACTTAAAACACGCAACAAAACACTTATATTTTTCATAAAACAATTCCTCAAAATCTCATAGTGTTTCGGACACAAAACTCTTTATAAACCTCACTTTCATACTATGTGCACATTTTTAAGTTTCCAAAACATAAAGGGAATCCTACAAAATTTCAGTGAAAACACAAAATCATTTTTAGGGCAGCCCCATATGGTTCAAGAAACAACATCCTTGCAAAGTCTCTATTTTTACACAACACAACTCTTAGAATTTCATGTGGTTCACAAACACCATTAAAACCAGGTTTTTCAGAAATAAACACAAGGGGAAATAATTAAAACCAGTATTTGTATCCCTATTATAGTTCAATAAAATCAACTAGTTACTTATAGGGTAGCCCCAATTAAACTAATAAAACATTTCTATGAAAAACCACCAATTTCACATGAAATTGGCATTTAGGATTCATTTTAAATACAAACACCACTAAAACTATATTTTTAAGAAATAATAAAATTGAATAAGCATGAAAATACCATAAAAACAGTATCCAATTCACAAAGATTTCATAAACAATGGAATCACCTACCAAAACCAAGGAAACCCTTGAATCCTTTGTGCGAAAACTCAAACACACCACCGTCGCACCTCAAGGAAGGTAAACCAGACCTCAAACCATAATTTAAGACCATAAAACACAATATAAAACCCTAATTTTTATACCCTACTTCCCGGATGTTAGGATCCTCAAATATAATGGAAGAAACCCTTTGTACATTGGATGTAACCCTAAACAAATTGAAAGAAGAAAGGAGGAGAACAACTTACTTAAAATATCTTGTAGAAATCACCCCCAAAAATACCAGTATCTGATTTTAAAAATACTCAAACATTCAAGGGAGGTTCGAAAAAGGATAATTAGATCATTTAGGAATTTTAAAGGGGGAAAAGAGTAAGAATAAAAGGAGTTATGAAGGAAACAAATTACCTTTATAAATCTGCCTGTAATTTGCGTTCTTCAGAAGTTTTGACCTAAACCGTGCTGCAAATGAGCTGAAAATAGGGTTGGATGATATTGGACGCGTGGCTGGTTTCCTGGGGCGTGTTTGGGGCTTTGAATCACCGAAAAACCCTTAAAAATGAATAAGTTATTAATTAATCAAATTTTATTTTTAAAACTGGAATTGGGCTTTCGGGCAGGCCCAATCCCTTAAATAAAACCCCATATACACCTTGGTTATGGATTTCCAAAGGCTCCAATTTTTAATTTTTGGTGTTAATATGTCAGGGGAGGACATTTAGGAGTTGTAATTAGTGAAAAATATTAAAAATTTAATAAGTTATAAAAGAAACAAAATTTATTTTTAAATCGGGAATTGGGCTCACGGTTTGGCCCAATTCATGAAAACTCACCTAATCTCCATAAAAACATTGGAAACCCCCCAAAACAAAACATTAATGGAAATTAAAAGAAAAATACATTTAAAAAAAATATGTATGTGACAATTCTCCCCACCATGAAAACTTTCCGCCCCGGAAAGTCACACTAAGGTCAAAGTAACAACCAAAACCAATTGAGAAACCAGGAGGTACTCTCTTGCCAGGTTTCTCCCCCAAAGGCCATAACACCTACAGTGATCATTGAAGGAAGGAATACTCTCACAAACCTGACTTACACCACTTTCCTGAAAGAATCAATCACATTCAGGCTTTATCCCAAATGAAAACTCCTCAAACACAATCTGAACAATACTCAATCAATTTACCCAAATAAACAACAACATAGAACAAGGTTACACTTGCCCTACTATAACTAAACCATTTTTCACTCTCCAATATCAATGTTTACCAAAGTAAGAGGTCATCGGGTGACCCACTCCACATCCCCGAAAAAGGTCGGGTGAACTGCGCCATCGCAATGCTCTCAGAAAATCCCGTCAAAAGCACAACTCACTTGAGTGGAACAGATATCCGGAAAAAAAGGTGCATTCCGACGCACCGCACACGAGCGGTGCATCGTGGGACCCGCAACCCAGTCCCGAAACACAATGAACGGGTCGCACCATTGCGATCTTCTCGAAAAAGTATACAAGATGGACTATTCCCTTGTCCAAAACCAACACCCGGTGATAATCTAGAAAAATCACCATCAACGCCCAAACGCCCCCGTGGGCCCCTCACTATCGTACCGAATTACAGTGGGCGGATTGCACCATTGAAATCCCCTCGGAAAAACATCCAGAATCGACTGCACGCACGCCCCGAACGGACGCCCGACAAGAAATTCGTGCAACGCTGCACGCAGCTCGAAAGACGGGTCATGGGGCATGTGCCTCAACTTTGGCCACAACACCTAAAACCACCCTGGAAAGCTCTGCCTCGGTGCCAGGGTCCCAACAACACCGACGGCACTTAAAACGGACGTCAGACACGTCCGCGCCGTCCAACACAAGAATTATCAGGAAGTCCGCTTAGCTGTTATACGCACGTGTTGTACCCCCGAGCCCCTTGTCTCGGAAGTTAGAACTCCCGGAACCACCTAAAAAGGTCTCCTCTGCGTCAGGTCTACATCGTCGTAGACTGCGCGCAAAACGGACTCCCGTAGAGAAAGCTACGGGCGTCGGAAATTCCATAGGGGGAAACCCGCTTGGGCCAAACCGGCCCGGTCCGGCCGGTCCGCCCACATCCAGCCCGCGGCCCGGCCACGGGTCGGGTTCACTCCGCAGCGGCCAGCTAGCCGCGGCCTACTGCCACCGACTAGTCTTCATGGCCGGTCTCTTTCTCCCACAGCGACCCGCGTTACGTGGGTCGCGGTCGCGCCGCACGGGGCCGCGCGCCTCACCCCCCCCCCCCCCCCCCCCGCCCTATGACGGCGGCGCCGCCCAAACCCAAGACCACCGCCAGGATGTCGCGCCTCCACCGCGCCAGGTAGAGCCGCCGCGCCACCCGGGAAGCCGCCGCCATCCCAGACCACCGGATTCCGCCGCCTGGAGCCGCTCTGCCGCCGGAGCTTGCCGGAAAACACCCAAAAACCCATTGATCTTCGGCGGAGCACTTCAGTCGCCTCGGAGCTCGGATTTTCGATCTGAAACCGGAGATCGGAAGCTTAGAAAAACTACTACAGAACTACGGGTGTTTTTCGAAGATTAAACATCAAATCGAAGCATAAAATTGAATTCGAAGGGCGGTTTGGAAATGAAAATGCAACGATAACCTCCTACCTCGCTGGGCTTCACCCGGAGCTTCGCGTCGATGCGCCGGCATCACCGCACATCGCCGGGGTCTCCTCGCCGAAGATGGAGGAGGAGAGGGGAGAGGGTTTCTTTAGGGGGTTCAACGGGGAGGAAGGGGAGTAGGGGAGAGTTTAAATAAATAAACTCTTTAATTAAAAATCATGACCCCTAAAACACCCGCATCCAAACCATCTAGCGCGGTCAAGATTAAGCTCCCCCTAGGGTAAACACCACCTCCCGAGCACAATGGTGGTCTCGGAATTTTAATCTGAGACCCCGTTCAAAAGTTATTAAACTTAGCACCCGAAGCCGCCAAATTACGAAAACTCCCCGGAGGTCATTTTCCACAGACGGCCCGCGCCCGCGAAACTTACACCCCTCCTAGGGTAAAAGACACGTTCCAAACTCTACGGTGCCCTCTATTTTCCAATACGAGCTACCTTTTAAGAGATACTTGTGTTTCACCATTAAATGAATTAATTAATTAATTAATCTGTTTAACGTTCCGAAAGAGACCGAGGGATCCAAACATCCCGCGTCGACACACTTTATGTCGTTCCCAGGGTAAACACTCCATTCCGGACCCATCCGTACACCCGGATCTCTGATCCGGATCACCATTTAGGATTTATCGCATTTATTTGGCGTTTCCAGTTTGAACGCACTGAAAATTTAATTTCGGCCCCTCCGGGGCTCGGAATCGCACGCCGTCTGAAGGCGCTGATCTGGAATATCATCAAGAATATTCGAAAGTCATTCACAGCAAAAACCGGGTTCTTACACATAAATATATAACCCAGTGATGGAGAAATTGTTTCATAAAAATATAACCCTGGAATCAGAAACAAGATTCATAAACATAATTCTATAAAAAATTAATCCATTATGAGAAATAATTTGATCATACCCTTTTTATCATTTCTCCAAAGAGGAATGAGTAACATCAATGGATTTCATCTAATATGTAAAATATTTTGGAAGGATACTATAAAACCATTTATTAAGTAAAATAACCTTTCATCATGGAAAATTTATTTTCTATACATAATGGTTTTTGAAAACCTTTTTCATTTAAAAAAATGATGAAAATATAGAAATTAATATTGAAAAAAAAATTAAAACCATTTTCCTAGAAAATTTATAAATGAATGTTTATAAAATTTTGAAAACAATTTCCCATGAAAAATAATAAAATAAGCTTGAAAATTTTACAAAAACCATCTTTTGGGAAAACATATAAATGAGGATTGAAAACATTTAGATCCATTTTGAAAATATAAATTATTTTTAACTACATTTTCACTGAAATTGATTTTTAAAAAATATAATGGGATATTTTAAAATCATTTAAATACATTCATTCCAATAAAACATTTTTTAAAACATTTATCTTCTAAAACCACTTCAAGATAAGTATTGTTTCAAATTTTTGGGAAAATATATTTATTAAGAAATAAAATCATCTAAAAATTCAAAGGATGCATCAAATAATGTTGGTTATGATGATTTATGTATCTATACATACCAAAAATTCAATTTTTTGTTGTAAAAAGATGAGAAATGTGCCTCTTTCAGAAAACAACTATAATATTTCTGTATAAAAATAATTTTTCTAAAATGGTAAAATATGTGAAATCATAATTTATGATATCATAGGAGAGTAATACATCATTAAATAATTTTTTATAATACACAAAATTAAATGAAAATATATTTTCTACTAATGAGAGATGCAATTCCATATTTTATTAAAATCACATTATTAAATATAACTTGTGCCATAGAGTGGGAAATTTGTAAAATAGAAGAATATATCCAGAATAACTATATCAGAAGAAACATAATGAATGATTATTAGATATTTATCCTAATATTTCTCATTAAAATCATAATTACAAATATTCATGATAAATAATGAATTGTTTCAATAAAATATTACTACTTCGCAACATTGAATCATACTTTCCAAGTAATAAAATGAAATTAAATGTCATGGTAAAATATAATTAAAAGTTGTATATTAATTATATAATATGTCAATATGAATTATTTATATCTCTTTGTCCGATGTATGTTCATTACACATAATGTGTCTCAAAACAGAACAATTTAGACAAACTTAAATTAAAAATTTATTAATATTTTAACCATAAACATCATGAATGATGGTCATAAAATTAATATATGAATACCCATTTAATTAATTTATTGTATAATATAAAAATATAATTTTCATTATATACACCACACAAAAGAAATGTTTTTTTGAATAAGGCTTAAGACTCATAAAAAAATTGAGATGGAAAACATTAACCTTATGTATTGAATTTCATTGTATATGATGACTGTTCTTGTGTAATTAATAATATTTTACTATAAATATACCAAAAAACATATTATTTTATAATATGACTTATATTATTTAATAATGACTTTATATATCCCACTTATTAACTAATCCATGTAAATGTTATGTTTCTGGTAATAAGTGCTTTGATTTTTTTCATCTGTTCGAATTTGATATATTTATGGTCATAATAATTATATCATGATACACAGATTGAAAAACAAGATAAATATATCTAATAAATTCATTATATATATATAGTATTACATAATAAATATAAATATAAAATAGAATACATTGTTTATAGATAAGCTAGGTCATATGTACACATGAACATTGTTTCAGTTTTATTAATGTATTGAATAAAATAATTGAAATGAAATATATATATAAAATAAATTTTATGTACAATTATTATTACATATATATCATATATGTTCACTAAACTCATTCATAACTTATTACAAGTGGATTTTGAATGAATCTCATCGCTTTGAGGAGGAGGTAGTCCAAATGTCCAAACACAATGTTATAAAATTTACACTAAACTGAAATCATAAAGGTTGGTGTTATATTTTAATTCTTGATAAATAAATACATCCTAAATATCATATAAAAATTATTTTCCATAATAATTTTCATCTGGGAGTGGTGGTAAAGGAAAAAAGACAAATTGTTTCGTGTGGAAGTAATTCACCATACACAAGAATGGTACATTTGTTACCCATTTTATGGATGTTTGTGTAGGTGTATGTATAAAAATTAATACAAAAACATATAAGTATATTCAAGATACTATTTTTTATTTAATCACATAATAATAATATTTTATTAGTTGGAGAAAGAATATAAAATAAAAGATCTTGAGAAATGATGCTACCTATTCTTTTGTTAACTCCTTTTTAATTGTACCAAATGGATTCTTTGGATGTATTTAAACCCAATGGGATGCTTCTGTGATGAATATAGGTTATTTTAGAGGATATATGGTGTCATTTGTTTTATAGAAAAAGTGTATTTATATTACTAACTAGGTCAGGGGTGTGTGTACCCCTTTATTGTGTAGGAGGAGTGGCCTTCTTGTTAATATAAAAAGGTTAACATTATTTAAAGGTATCTCATACATATTGGGCCTTAAATAGTTGAACAAATTGGATCCGGGAATATATTTGGACAAAATATTTTTAGGGAATTGATTTTTTACTATTTGATATAATTTATCATTATCAGATTAATGGTTAAACACTATGTAATTTCAATTTTCCCCTAATCACTATAATTAAATTTAATTACTTTCACTAATATTTACGTTAAAAACAATGTTTAAAATTTATAAATTATATATTTTTGTGATTAAAAATATTTAAAACATTATTCCAAAATCTAATAACTTAACTAGTAGAAATTTATTTAATATCAATACGACAGACATGTTTTGACATGGGGTTTTTAAAAAAATGATCAAAATATGGATATGATTTTACACAAAATTTTAATGTGAAACTAATAAAAATGAAAATGATTGGAATAATTTATTAAAAATTTATCTATTTAATCTTTAAAACCAAATTAAAATGTACTTTATTATTATAAATAAATTATAAAAAAATGCATTTTTGAAATAAAATTTTTCATTTTTTTACTATTCATAAAAACATGAAACCCTTTAAAAATACAAAAACTTTACCAATTTATAATGTCCGTTTTTCTATTTCAATAATTTAGTATATGTTGTAAAATAAAAATTATTAATATTTCAAAAAATATATTTAAAATTATTTGTCTATTAAAAGGTGATGAAATTATCTTTTAGAAAAATACATCATTTTATTCATAAAATAGGATTTATTCTCATCGATTGTATACAAAACATATAAGATGAATGTTAAATAGTTTAATATATATATATTTTACTGAAATTGTTTATAAAAATTATTTTAATAAATTTGTTAAATGAAAAATTATTTAATTTCATAAAAATATTTTTCAACCAAAAGGATACCCATTTTCCAAAAGGGTTTTATTTTCACGTCTAGTTTATTAATTTCCAAATAATTCCTGCTTAAAATATATTTTAATAATTTATTTAATTCTATTAATAATTCATATTCCAATTACCTGAAATTGAATAATATAATATTTAAAAAATAATAATAATATATTAATGTTTTATAAAATTATGTCTAGCATGTAATGCATGTGATCGAAGGGACTCAATTTTATGGGTAATCCAATCAACATTTTGTGTATTCCTAATGATACTATATTTTTTGTGTGTAGTTAATGATCAATATTTTGTTCTGTACAAAGCATGAATGACATGGTTCTTTCATATAACACAATGTATATTTAGTGTTTGGTAAATGGAAAATTGTCAAAAAGAGTAACATAAATAATATATATATATATTTCACAATAACATATTGTGTTACATTATAACCCAATTAAAATGAATTTATACATCTAAATTTATATAGGTTATTAATGGGTTCATACTACAATGTTTTATTCATAGAAACCCACATCGTAAAAACGAATTCTCTAAGATTATTAAAAAAGATAAAATTATTAATGTAATTGTAAACCAATGTAACACATTACTAGGTTCACTAGTTTGAAAATTTTGAATGGGGGTGAATATTTTACATTTAATAAAAGAATAAATATTTATAGTTATTGATATTGTTCATCATTAAAAATAATTAGAATATTCAATGGAATGATAAGGGCCTCAAAACCCAAAATCTGTGAGGTTTTATAAGATTATAGATTCTATAAAATGAAGGCTTTAGTAAAAATATCATTAAAATTTATTTTCATAAAGATTGTTAATTATTATAATATCTATATACAGAGGGAAAAATAAATTATTGATATTATTTCTTTTTCATATGAAAATTTTCACCCTTTGGGGGTACCTTAATCTACATCCACATCATCACATAATCCATTAAATGAATTTGAATTTTTGATTCATAATGAATGAGTGGATCATAAAATCCATAAAGATAATGACCGGTTAGTGCATCTATCATTATCTAACCTCAAAAAATGGTTTTGAAAAGTTATCCACCATGAACAAATACTTATACGATTATCTAATACATTAATATATAAAGGTTAATATAATGTTTAACATATTACATTCCATAAATGGGAAACCTTATAACCCTTCCCAATATAAAATTCCAAAACATAATATTTAAGGTCAATTAATTTACCATAAATCAACATAACATTGATTCATCAAATATAATAAACTATCTTTTATTTGACACATACCAAACATTTTAATACGTTCATCATGCATCCTCTATAAAAATGTTAATATAATTAATTACAATAAATACATATAAAAAATAATCTTTATTTCTTATTCCAATTAATATGGGATTTATTCCATAAAAACCAATCTATCATGAAAATTATCAATGATATTAGGAACTACATTGTCAAAAAAATCCATTATTATTTCTAAGGTAATAGTTACCATCCATATTAACTATTCAAATCCTATGTATCTACATCCTAACATCATTATATAAAAAATAGGATCATATTAAGAGTTATATTTCCATGAAACCATTGTTTCCCATGAACATCACCTTATAATTGAATATCATTTCTTGTCAATTAGAACCTTTCATCATATTCTATTAAATCCTTAGAAAAATAATTAGACCAAAATGAGTTTATATATGTTATAGTTATTGAATGAAAATACATAAAAATTTCACTCTTTCCAATGTAATTATTTAAATTGAAAAAGTAAATCCTTAGATTATTAGTAAATTCATAGTTCATGGAATTTATAAGGATAATTCATAGGTTCTTCAATGATAATATGATGAACCCCATGATAAATTTATTACTCTATGTATAATTTTCCCACAAAGATAACATGATCCACAACATTTTATTTATTCCTTAGTGTTCTTCATTCCTTCTTCATGAAATTTAAAAATCATAAACATCATTCCTTTATGTACCTTACCATGTGAACATTTAGGAATGTCCAAACTGCACTTATTACATGTGTTAGTCATATCACCAAGGTTCACATTGTTAATTATATATCATGATATATTATTTTACATAATCATAATATCTTTCTTTCGAGTTATCATAAAATTTTCATACTTATTGTCACCATATTTTCCATCACAATAAATGCCAATATAGTTACTTCTAGTTCCATACAATTGAAAATAAAATAAAAATAATAGTATTAGAAACACATGTCGTTGATGAAAACTGTATAATCCAGAAAAATCACAAATAGATTTTCTAAAATATGAAATCCTTTTTAAATCCATGACACCATAGGCATATCCTTAGTGAAATCCCCACACATATACTTATAAATATTCCTCGAGATCTAAAAATGGTTTCTCATCCTTTCTTCATATAGTTAACTAGTCATTTACATTAATTCCATCTACATAAAACCATGAGTAAAATTTATAGATATTACATCAATTTAAATTAATATTCAGCACCTTATAATAATACATTTCTGAGGATAATAAAAAATTAATGTTCTTAGAATCTTATTATTAAATCCTCAAAAATATTGAAAAGATATTTACTATTTACCACAAAAATCACCCCTATTAGTAATTATACTTAAAAATGAATCTTCATAAACTAGTGAAAGGAAAAATAAAATTGGGTTATTTCAGATGCTCAGTATGGGTAAAAATGGAGATATATATTAATAACAAGAGGATAAGGATTTGGAAACATGAAAATAAATTTTAATCATCACAAATTATATATAAAATATCATATACATGATTCATATAAAAAATATTGGTAGTGGATAAGAGATGAATCATAACATAATCAAGAGCATAATTTTGGATAATAAAAAATAAAAATATGACATATAATTATGGGAGATACATATAAAACTAAAATGAGTTCAATAAAAATCATGGAATTGCATACAAGGCCATATGAGTAGTTTGGGTTCACTCCCCATACCATATTGGCATTCATGGTTCACTCCCATTACAAATTAAGTAGTGAAGGTTCACTCCCAAGACCATATTAGTGTATATAATAATTTACTAAACTGAATTCACTCCCTATTCCATCCTTTTCTATCTTATGAGGTATAAATATTTTACAAATGCATTGGAGGGAGATTTAGGTCCGACTATTATAATAATAAAATTATACATATGTGTAATAAAATTAATAAATAGTCATATAATTACCCATGAAATGAAACGGGAATCATAAATATTTAATAATATATTTACTAATATAAAATATAGGGATTACATAATCACTTCCACAAAAAATAACACATGAAATGAACAGGGTAACATAAGAATATAACCTGTGGAGAAGAAGTGGGTTTCATAAAAATATATCCCATGGAATGGAAATGGGTTTAATAAAAATATAACACATGAAAGATAAAATGGTTTCATTATCATAATTTAACCATAACATAATTCATTCAGAGAGTTAATTTGAATTGATACTTTAATTAATTTCCCAATAATGGCTTGAGTATCACCAACATATTTCATCATAGAAGTGAAAAAATTATAAAGTCCTTTTTAGAAAATTGTTGATGAAAATATAATTTCATCATTGAAATGTTATTTTGAAATACAAAAACATTTATAAACCATTTTATTTAAAATAACCTTTAAAACTTATAAACGAATACTAATAACATTTTTAAAACCATTTTCCTTGAAAAAAAATTAAAATAATTTTTGAAACATTTTTTAAAACCATTAACCATGAAATAATTTGATAGAAATTTCTATAAAAGTATTTATAATGATTTCGGTAAATCTTATAAAAGAAAATTACATACCTTTAGAACTATTCTTAAACAAAAAAATATTTAACCATTTTCTATTAAAATTAATTTTAAAAATTGTAAACAAATCTTTTAAAATCATTTTATACTTGTATGGATCATAAAAAAAATTTGTAATCATTTATTTATAATATAATTTAAAAAAAGTAATATAAAAATTATTAGAAAAACTTAATTAAAAAAATTAATCATTTAAAAATTCAATGGAATCTTTAAAAAAATTATGTTCATGCAGTAGATAAATCCATACATACCAAACATTCCTTTTTTCATCACAAAAAGTTTAGAACTGATCCTCTGTCGAAAAATGACTATATGATTACTTTCCAAAAACCATTTTTTAAAAATGAAAAAATGGTACAATTTAATCATAGAGATAAAATTATAATTATATAAAATATTTGAAAACATGTTATGAAAACATGGTGTTGAAAAACACATATTTATAACTATATAGGGAGGTAAAGTCAAATTTTCTAAAAATTTATTGTAATAATCTTATCCACCAAAGAAATTTAAAATAATATAAATTAATGAATATATCACTAATAAGAATTTTATAATATAAATTATTAGTGATATTCAGATATTTATCATAGTATTTCATCAATGGAGGTATAATCATTAACAATATTTAGAAATGAAGAGATTGTTGCAGCAAAATCATAGAACACTGTAACCTTGAATCATACACCCAAGTATGAAAATGATATTTTATAAACAATAAAATATAATTATAAGATTTTTATTCATTATATAACCTTTAAACTTGAAATATACACACCTCCTATATGAATACAGGTGCCTAACATGGCATGGGTCTGAATAAAGGAAAATTAACTCAAAATTAATTTACTGATTTCGTAACATTTAAACTAAAATACACAAAAAAGAAGGACATAAATAGAATATGTAAATACAAATAAATATAATTATAAGTATCATGTAATATAATTATTGGTATTATATACAATTTATCAATTAAATTAGTACTTAATTATGCATAAGTCTCATAGAAATATATATGATATGAGAAAACACTTACATTAATTCTTGAATTTCATCATACATAATAAAAACTCATTTTTAATAAACATAATTTTATTATACATATAAAATTTAATCTTATTATATTATCTAATAACAAATATTATTTTATTCTTCATTTATATTACCCTTCTATTAACTTTTCCATGTTGATGTCACGTTTTAAGTAATAACATCTTTGTATTTCAAATGTGTTTTGATTTTGAATATTTTTGGTCTTCGTACTTTTATCATGAACTCTAGAGTGTATAACATGATTTTAATATCATATATATCTATATTATATATGAAATTATAGTAATCTACTATTTATAGAAATTTTAATTTGAATAAACAATTCATGGATATAGTAGATTGTGTGTATGCCTGAACGATGTTTCCGTTTTATTATCATATTGAAAGAAATAAGGTTTAAGAAATATATGTATATATTTATAATATCATTACATTATTATTTTTATTTCATATAAATAAAATAATTTTATTAAATCCACCCTTAATACCTTCCATGTATATTTATAATGAATGACATCACTTTGAGGAGACAGTAGCCAACTTGTCCATAAACGAAGTTATCATATTTAAACGAAATAGAATATATGAAATTGGATGTTAAAGATTAATTACATAAAACTAATTATATAAATAATATATTATATATGACCCAAAAATATATTCCCTATAATAATTCACAACAAATATTGGTGATAACTAAAAAAAGAACAATATTATTTCTTATGGAAGTAGTTCGACGAACCCAAGAACTGTATGTTCAATTCCCATTTGATGGTAAAGTGAGTATGTTTTGGTCGAACCATTAATATAACAACATATATATGTAATTATTTTACTCATATTATTATGAAATAATGTAATAAAATTTTTTTTGTGTTTGGACAAGGAAAATAGAACAAATGAGATTGAAGAAGAATGTTACCTCTTCATTGGGTAACTCACTTTAGTTTGAACCGACAATATTCCCTTTATGGATTTAGTCATAAATAGAGGATTTTGGGAATATATTATGGAATTAAGAAGTAAAATTTCATAGGTTTTGTCTTAGAAAAAATTTCTTTTCTACTTTAAATAATGTGTGGCGTGACATCCCTTTTATTTTGGAGGAGGAGTTCAATTCTTGAAAATATTCAAAAAAATAGTAAATGTTGAGATTTATTTCATATTTTTTGGTCATACAATAACTAAAAAACTTTTCCCAATATGGAAATATTTAAAAAATGGAAATATAATTTCTTTTTATAATTTTATAGGTAATTTTTCCTTTTATTATAAATGTTTCTCTATTAAGTAAACACGTTTTGGCCTTAAACACTAAATTAATTTTAATTAAATACATTAATATTTTTATGTACAAAAATAATTTGATCTATTTATAAATTATATATTGATATTACTAAAATTATGGAATCAATTTTTCAAAATTATAGTAAAATATGAGGGTGAAATTAATTTAAAATGAATATCAATGATGTGTCACAACATTGGGTTTTTAAGAATATTTTTAAAAGATTGATATGATTTTATATCAAATTTTAATGTAAACATGGTTCAAATTATCTAAATTGGATTAATCGAAATAAAAATTATCTAATTAAAATATAAAATAAAATTAAAATTTAATATAACAATATTTATAAATTAGAAGAGAATGTAATTTAGAAATAAAATTTACTGTTTTCAGTATCATAAAAAAATGAAATTTATCCAAATAAAACTAATAATTAACCCAATGAAATTGTTGATATTTATCATTAAAAAAATAAATAATTTTTTAAAAATAAAAAATATTTTTGTTTCAAAAGTTACATTTAAATTGGGTTCACCATTAAAAGGTTGTAAAATTAAATTATATAAAAAATACATAATTTTATATAGAAAATCGTTTTTATTTTCATATATTGTCTATAAAACTAATATGATGAACATTAAATATTTGAATTAATAATATATATATATATATATATTGTTGAAATAATTAATTATTATTTTTTAGTTTATTTATATAGAAAAAGGTTTTTTTTTAATTTTAAATATATGAGTCATTTATAACGATTAATATATTTTGAAATAGGGTATTATTATAATTTACCATTAATTGGACACCACATAATTCATGTGTAAAACATATTTTCATTATTTAATTAATATTATTCATAAATCTGATTCATATGGCTAGTTATTAAATATAACAATATTTCTATAATAATATTAATAGATTATTATAGTTTGGTAAATCTCGATCTTCTGTGTAACAAATGATATAAAAAGAAATTAGTATTATGTGTAATAGAAGTCTAAAATAGCGATGTGTGTACATTTATATAATATATGTTTTGTATATAGTGAATGATAGACATGTTTTTTAATAAAATGTAAGAAATACATGGTGCTTTAATATTACACCAGTAATATTAATTGTTGCCTGAAATAAAAAATATCAAAATGATTAATTTAATTCAGAAAAATTATTTCACAAATTCTTATGGTGTAAATTTTTACGAAGAATAGGTTTTAGCGTTTTTTGAGGATTTTTGACACCATTTTTATCAATAATTCATTGATCATTAAGAATAGTATGTGATTATAACAATTAGTAAAAATGTAATTTAATTTGATTTTAAATGTAAAATTGATTAATTAATTATAATGAGAATTATATTAAACAATTATTCTGGATTGGATTGATTTAGATGTCCAGGAGTTAAGGAAATGGTCACAAAGACAATTCCAACTTGGTATGAGCATGGATGAGACTACCAGTAAGATTATGTTTACTAAAACAATGTGGAATACATTGTATTAGGGTAGTTGGTCCCGAATACTCTCACTATGTATTGGAAAAAAATTATGATTTATGTGATGCGTGACTTTTCAGTAAATTTATTTGTATTTACACATCATTACTCATTACAGCATTGTATTTTAATGTTGAAATATTGCTTTAATTGGTAAATTATAAATTAGTGTTTACTTCTTAGGTAATGTATTAAATTGATGAATTTTTGTTTCAAATATGTCTTTTAAAATTAAATTGTGAAATAGGATTAATTGTTTTAATAAAATATGAATTTTTTTGGAAAATTTAATATAATTTTTTTGATTAATCTCATTATTTATTTATTTTATTTTATACCTTTTATTGTCAATTAATTATTTTATTATAAAATTTAATTAGAATTTATTTTATAATTTCATATTTTGTTGATTATCTTATTATAATATTTATCTCATATTTTTAATTTTACAAAATATTTCCTTGGATTCCTTTTATAATTTATCATGATTCTTAATTTTAATTTGAAAAGATTCAACCATGCCTTTAAATGCAAGATAGACCCAATTTTGAGAAAGAGTCGCCTCTTCCATAACATATCATTCAAAAAAAATTACTACATAAATCAGGGATTCCTTGTTAACATGAAATTTTCATATAATGAATGTCCATAATTCTGATGATGGATTCAACACGTTCATAGGTCAATTGTGTAATCCCAAGAAAAACTCTCACCAAATATGCGGACAATGAAGGCATATGATATTGATTCTTGATATTATATGACGCTGAATTGAGGCGGAGAAAATATTGAATAATATAATTTTGTTTGGTATATGAATAAATAAATATTAAATGATTAAATTGATTTAAATAAATCTAATCATGACATTGAAACATTCAAAGATCACAACATGGAAGCACTTATTTTGATATCACGATTCGATAATGATATGAGACAATAAAAAATGTTATATTTTTAAGTCTAATATGAAACGGTACCAATAGTATGTGTTTATACATTATACAAGATTTTAATTGAGATCCATATGTTGTAACAACCCCTGACCTAGAACCTTCACATATTTCCCAATCAGGATTCTTATGGGATGTCGATAACACATCCAGATACGCCAATGGCTACTGACTAGAAGTTTGGATGTGATATGTGTATTGGGAATATCACAATCCTAGGTGTAGATATGAATTTAAAATACAATAGAAAATATAAATAAATAGTGGAGTAATGAATAACAGAGAAAACCATATAAAAAATGTAAATTAAAGGATAACCAATTAACTAGTAATATTGAATCATGAAATGTCATATTGATATGTACCAAATTATAAAATAGAAAAAATTAAATATCAGATAATCATATGACAAAAAAATTATAACACCCTAGTAATGAATACCTTGTAGGTACCATATAAAAACTACATTCAATTGAGAAATAAACTATCAATAAAAAATACTATTTCTAATATCAAAACCGACAATCATTTAATCTACTTGGGTAGAAAACAAAGAATTGAATAGGGTGTGAGTAAATATCATTAGGTTGAAAATAATATATCTAAATCAAACCTGTCAGATAAAAAATGAGTAAAATAATTTAATATTTATTGTTTCAATTATTCAGATAATACAATACATAAATTATCATTCTTTATAACTATGTAAGAATGCCTCTATGCATGCGGCACAACCATGCCAATCATAACCACACACCATTTCATAACCAATCTACCTGGTATAGACAGTTGTAAAATCATTTCATCTTATAGGAATATCACTATATATATTTATTTCAGCATGAAACACTGGTTCTTCCATTCTATTCAATCATTTCACCAAGTAGAACTAGTCCATACACACTACATATGGTTTTCTGTAGGTATCCCTAGGCCAAGCCAATTATATTAAAATTTAAGTATGTTTACAATGGACAAGCAATTGATATAAGAATTTCAACCTCCAAGAAATGTATTTTATAAATTAGATTCTACATAATGTACTTAACAATTCAAAATGTTAGTGTTATAAAAATATTACATCATATACATCAATGGTTTATTACAAAAATATAAAAATTTCATTCAATTTCACAAACATTTATATATCAATTTATCAATTCCCACAACAATAACCCATTATCTTTTATGAATGAAATTCTATACCTATAAAATCACCTAGAATATCCTTCCATTATATAGATACATTAATCCAGTATTCATGTTACTAATATTAATGGTATGCTCTCCCAACAGGTAGCTCTAAGAGATGTCTCCACAAAAAAGTGAATCCAAATGGATTCAACCAATATTCTAATCCATCATTTACCATTAACCATTGAATAAAACTATTTATGGGACTGTTTCATCGGCAATATAAAAATATTTCATATACATTACAATTATAATAAACATTTTATTAGGTTTACACCCCTTTAATTTTAATCTACAATTATGAATCCCTTCCCAAAATAATCATCAACATGAACAGAGTGAGGAAGATCCAAATAAGTATCATATATTTCACTAAAAAAATATCAAAATCATGAAAATATGTTCAATAGATTTTCACTGCAAAAAACCAAGAACAATGTGATATTAGAGGGAAACAGAAGTGAAAAATACTCACAAGTGAATAGGTGAAAGATTAAGATATCTAAAATGAATAAAAGGTCATTAGAATTCCCTATAATTCACCTAGGTCTAAATAGGATGATGGGTTGCATCAAATTCAAGAAAAAATTATGTTTTAAACATCCTTAAATCCACCCCTCGTATGACTCACACAGAATCAAGGTATATTTCAGGACATGTAATCCTTACATATGAGTTACCTGAAAATACCAATTACCTCTACTTAATCTTATATTCTACCATAATTTACATTATATGAAGTGCATTTATGATGTGTCACCAATTCATGACATAAATATGTTCAGGACATATGTCTACTCGTATTCATAGATCCTTAAACATTTATACAACATTAAAATTCCAGAGAGAATGATTTTATTATTTTATCAAAATAAAACGACTGAATCAAGTCAAAATCCATTGAAACTTATATAGAACCCCCTCAAACCAATTTACCAATTTTATACAGATACATCATTAATTAAAAAAACTTCCCAAAACATTTTTCATTTCTAAATAAAGGTCTCTTCATATATGAAAAATAATCTTTAATCCCAGATTAATGATAAAGGAAAACCAACATAAAATACCATTATCATAAAACTCAAATAGGTAATTACATAGAAATTTAATTGTATAATATATCCTCATCACCATATAAATATCATCCATGAGAGACTCAAAGCATTAACATGGGGTATCTAAGAATGAATCTGACCACTATTCTTACATATCAGACACACTCTTATAGGTCTCATCCTCAACACACACATGCAACCATTTTACTGATACCATAGGTATTTTTCTATGCTAGAGATACTTCTCACTATGATCTAAAAATCCATAATAGATGCTCCTAAAAGGAAAAATCACCACAAAATTGAAAAATCTATATCTACTACAAGATATGGGTTGGGATAATATCTCCAACTCTGTGAAACATTTAACATTCCATGCATGACCCATCAGAAAAATGTTATAAATATATTCTTTAACAAGATTATCTATTTATCAAATACAAATGGATTCATAGTCAAATTGAAATATGGAGTTTTATGATGGATGAAATGGTATAACCTTGTTACATTGAATTTTATATCAGTACTCTTCATGATTAGATCATGGTTATTGGTCAAAACATAATTCATATACCCCAATATTGTTATAATTATTTCATCACCAACTACAACTACTATTATATCATATCTACCATTTCTATAAGGAAATACCTACATGGATTATATGTATTTAAAAAGTATACATTTCTTTGAATAGTCTATATTTCTAGATGTTGGAATATAGATGATAATATAATAACATTATAATACATAATGTATAATTTTTATACAATTTAAAATCATACCATATATTGAAAACATATGAATAACTAATATTAGAATCATAAAATTTCATTATTAGGGTGTATAATCCATCCATAAAAATATTATCAAATATTTCCTAATTTTATATATATAAAAAAATAATTAATAAATTAATATGTACCAGGTTTTTCAAATTATTTTCACTATTAGAGAACACTAAGAGTACACCAAAATGACTATTGAGAAATACTCAGACCAACTCTTTTCAGAGTTCTTACCCTGAGATGCATATGGGAAAAATCGACATCCACATATAGTATCAATAAATTTATTTATTGTTAGGAATTCCTGAAAATAATTATAACATAGATAAAATTTGGAAGATATCATAGATATATTTATTCTAAAAGATATTCCTAGAGTAATATTCATTTATCTATATTTTCTGAAATCTAGTACACAATATTTCTACTGAACATTATATTATTCAAATAATAAATACCCTAACTATAGTAGCTCGGAGACACTATTCAAATTATAAAAATGGTAATAGATATAGGAAATTAAATCCCAATGTAACAAATATTTTAATTTCAATAAAAACCCATAGACATTCATGAATCAAAAATTACATTTTATATAATATAATACAACGTTGTATTTTCATTTGGTACATTATTATTCCCACTCGAATAACCACACACATCAATCATAATAGAAATCATAGTATCCTTGTTAAAATAAAAATAATAAATGGGTGAGATCATATTCTTTGTAATTATATTCCTGTAGTGGAAGATCAATAAAGAATGAATACTGTGTAATGAAATAAATTAAAATAAAATGATATCATATAAATCATCACATTAGATAAAAAATTTATCAAATATATAAAAATTATAAAAATTAACACATTTAAATAAATTAATAATTTCATAATGATGGAATTAATAATGTCGGATATCTGAAACATACCATCAAGGCCTCGTTCTAATACATATGAAACATACCATCAAAGAAGTGGGCTTAGAAATATTATTGAAATGTTAAATATAGAACCCATATCTTCTTAGAAAAATATATTATTAATGTTTTTTATATATATTCATAAAATTATAAAAAAGAGCCTTTGTGAATTAATAGTTTTTTCCTTTGGAAAATTTCAACACAATATTCTATTTTGTTGAAATATCTTCAACTTTTCCAACCAAATCTAACTCAGTTTGTAATCTTTAAAGACATAACCTATATAAAATAATTCTTCATAACCTGGGGGAAATGATGATTAAGAATGGGGAAGATCAATTACATAGTAAGGGTAAACACAAATGTTATAATTATATTATCAAATAATAGAATAATATAAGAATAAGGGAAAATGATAATGATAATATCATATAATATTTATACTCAACCAATCATAGATCATGAACTTGTGTTATGGTACAATGATTTTTTTTTTGGAAGTCATGAATCATGAGGAAATCAATGAACATGATACAATAGAGAATAACATTGAAATAATAAAACACTTTGCAGAATACACATAGGAAGAGAAAATCATATGTCAAGTTAACCCACAAAGTCACTCATAACATGTTTTGCTTGAGATCATCACTTTTCTACAAGATCCTAGTTTGCGAATACCTATTGATTACCCTATTTCAAAAATATGATAACCACCTGTTTTATGTTCTTTTAGGTGGATTTACATATTGGGAGGGACACACCACCATATTAATTTGAATCCCTTTCCTCATAGTGTAATGGGTTCACTCGCCAAACCACAATTGAGGAAGAAGTCATTTATATTAATGTGTTTATGATCTATTGCAGAACTATCGTTCTGAGAATGTTCACTCTCTATAATATTAATATCAATATCATGAGATATAAATATATACCCAATGGATTGGAGGGTGGTATTGGTATTTCCCATAACATGATTTAATCTTGTATATTTGTACTAATAGATCATATAAATCCATTGTATCAATACCCATGAAATGAAATGGGTATTTTAAAAAATTCAAACTATCACAACCTATGCAAAATAGATAGGTTTATTAATCATTTCATCATAGAAAAACATATGAAATTATATTGGATTCATACTATTTTCCACATTGTGTTACGTGTGGTAGGGAAACTAGTTTCATAATCAATATGTCATTATAATTATAAATGATTATGAGAATGAAAATGAATGTTAACATTTTATCCTACCCCCACTAATACATACATAACCTGAAATAATTAAATATTATATGTAAAATTACTTTTATCAATCAATTTAATGTTTCCTGAGGAAATTACAGCTTCCACATAAATAAAATTTATAAAAACAAAAAAAAATCACAAATAGTTCATTTAGGACTATTTTATTTAAAAACTAAAAAATTTCTCGAATATTGATGAATTTTTTTCTTCAAAAATTATATTTAAAACATTTATTAGATGATTCAAGTAATTGAATTTTTATGAAATTGTGAAATACTATGCCTACATTGCAAGTAAAAAAATATTATTATCACATTTTCTATAAATTCTAATTATCCATTGTTTGGAAAATGACATTATTACTTCTGTAAAATAATATTGTAAAAATTAGAACATGAATACAAATTATTATTATAAATTCATAGACATTTAATAAAACATATTATATTTTTATATGAAACATGGTTTTTGAAGAAAAAAGATATCTGATTGAAGATTGAAAAAAATTTATATTTTCTAAAAGTTATTATTTTTATAATATCAATTACCAATAGTGGGAAATTTGTAACAGTACATGAAGAAGTAATTAATAAATATAGGAGAATAATATTCATTTGAAATATTAATATTTTCATCAGAATATTTCATCATTGGAGACATATTCATAAATATTCCTGATAAATGATGAGATTGTAATAGAAAATCATTATAACATTGATTACAATATATCATAGTTACTATTAACTAAAAACATAAAATGAAACTATAAATATCATTATTCTAAATAAATTAATTATATTACATTTAATTTTTTTTGAATATACACCACATTAAGGAATTTATGTTTTCAAGATAATGTACATCTCAATTATGTCTAATTGAGACAAAAATAATTTATTACATGAGTAACTTATGAATCATAAACCCCATAAAAGAATAAAATAAATGGACAAGTTAATTAGCATGAAATTATTTTTATTCATGATAATTCATGTATAATGGATCTATATAAACCACAAAAAATAAATAAGTGTTAAATATGTCATATATCTTTCAAAAATAAATGTGAGATTTAATGTACCCATACTATAAGTCTGGACTTTTATTGTCCCCATTCAACCATCATGTATCACATATATAAAATTATCATACATTTATTAGAGGCTATTATTCATATATTAGATATCATATATTTCTTTATACTACATTTTATAATCATTTATTATTAATTTCACATTAATTATATGATTCATGTAATAACTACATTGTTTTTTATATATGTTTTGACTTGTCAAATTTTGTCATGTTAAATAGATCATGGTTTCATCATCTAGATAATGTCATACATGATATAATTATCATGAATATTAAATATAAATTAATTTATACTAATCCATATATTTTGTGGCTATAAATGAATTACCCCATTCATAGAGATCGTTCAGTGTACATATGCATTACTTTTGATTCCATTTTTTATTGTATTGAATGAATGAAACATAAATTAGATATATATATAATATAATTGATTTATTATATTTATTTAATATAAGTCACATAATTATTATAAAACCAATACTTAATACAATCAATGTAATGTGAGAACGAATCTGATTACTTCATGAGGCAGTAGTCTGCCAAATACGTTAATGATGTTTTTGTATTCCCATAAAATAGAAAGGTATAAAATATGTGTGACATAATAATTATAGAATAATAATAAAATAACAACATATATATATATATATTATAAACTATAAATCCATAATTATTCCAAAACATAATAGTTGGTAATAGAACACCAAACGACATCGATTCATGGAAAAATAGTATGTCGTGGACAAGAATGATGATTTCGTATCCATTTAATAGAAGTTTGTGAGTTTTTAATTAATAATAATTAAATTATTTATTTAATTATATATAATATATATAGGATATTATATACTCATGGTGTAATAATAATTTAATTATGGTGGATGGGGAATTAAAATGAAAACTATTATTGATGAATGTTACCCCTTCTTTAGGTATCATCCTTAAGTTTCCACTAAATTATTTATTGTTAGGACTGATGACCAAAATGAGGCATCTAGGAAAAGGAGAGGTAATGTGTATATCTATTTAATTATTTCATGTCTGTACCAAAATTGGTTTGAATGTGTGAATAATTGAGGACATGGGGTCACATTTTATAAGCGGCTGGAGTGGACACACATGGTATTTTTTAATAAAATTGAGCTCTCCCAAGTTTTTTAAAAGGAAAAATGATTCAAAATTGCTAAAATAATAACCTTAGAAAATATATGGTTTCAATAAGTCAATAATAAAAAAATTACTTGTGTATAGGTAAATATGAAACATATTTTTTTATTATTACCCACAATAAATTAATTTTACCTTAACCACAGAAAATAATTTTATTTATTTTAACTATTCATGGTGTTATAAAATAATGTAGGAAATATTAGAAATTATAAATTATTATTATTAAATATATAAAATTAAATTTTCTAAATTCCATTAATATAAGTGTAAAATAATTATTTAAAATTAATTCCACATACATAGTGAGAAAGAGGATTTTTATTGAAAAATTGTTCAAAATTTTAAATTCTTTTTATACCAAATTTCATTAAGAACATCATTAAAATGAAATAAATAGCATTAATATATGATTAGTTTATATAATTAAAAATTAATACAATCATAAAATATAAATTATTTTTATAAATAAATTAAAATAAAAAATAATTTTTTATTTAAATTTTTTATTTTACAATATTAACAAAAAATTAATGTTTTTAGAGAATATGAAACTATTAAACCTATGATAATATTGAATATATGATTTAATGAATGATGTATATTTTTTCAATTAAATTTTATAAATGTTTCAAAATTTGTTTTTAATATAACACTACCATAAGTTGTCGACAAAACATCATTTTTTTATGAATATTTTGTTTTAAGAATTAATTTATTTTATTATTTGTTATTATCTAGAAATCTTGTTTAATGATGGTTAAAACTATTATTGAAAATATAATATATTAATTTCAGTAAAATTAATCCCAATATTTTTTTAATTTTTTGTTGTAAAATTTGTTTGTGAAAGGTTTTTTTAGAAAATAAATTAATTCATTTTAAAATGGTTCCTATTGACATTTATAATTACTTGTTCATAGAAAAATTCAACCTATATTCATATATAAACTATCTCTTCATGATTTATTAATTCTTATTCATAACTTCCATTACAATTTCTAGTTGATTAATATAATAATAATATTTTATCTTTTTGGAAATTGAAACTCAGTTTTACTTATGATACAAGAAAAAAATTAGTTTTTCATGTAAAACATAATATTTCAAAAACAAATATATTTGAAAAATATAATTTCACAAAATCTCAAGGAGTAACATTTTCCCTTGTTAAAATGAATTTCTCACATACAACTCATCTCTCTCATTAATGATTTGACATTTGGAAATTAATTCATATAAACTCAAACAATACATATTAATAATAAAAATTACTAACTAAAATAGGAAATTTTGAATCATAAATTTTAACCCAATGTAACTCATAACTAAGTTTTCACATAGGATAACATAGGTGGGAATTACTGATTTCGAAATTTGAGAAAATCATAAATAATTATAGAGAGTGATAGACAATGTTACCAAGGTTTAAAATTTATGGATATTAAATTATATCGTATGAATATTTTACAGATTACACAATTACATGCCTAATGACCTTAAAATTTTAGTGTCTTTAGAAATAGGGAACCAGTTCTTCTAATTTTTTGAACATCTACAACATATTCTGAAAATATATTAACCTTTAGTAATCCATCATTAACAATATCCTCATAGCATAGGGAATGGAAACATAAGAAAGGAAAATCTAAAATTCTCACTATGCTTATGAAATGTGATATCTAAAAATAATAGAGATAAGTGTTTGAGTACATGAGAAAAACATTTTAATATTATTCCCAGAATATCATAAATCATAATCAAGATAGAGGGATTTATTATAAGAATTTAATAATACATGAATCATATTGAAATAAAAGATCTTGAGTATCAGGAGATTATATTGGTCATCAGAAATATAGTTATCTAATATGCATTAGATTATATCACTATGAAAAAATTGTAAAAATAAATCAGTTCACTCATTAAGATGAGGACATGAAATCAAGCCCACTCATAAACTTATGGACATGAAACCCAATCCATGAATTTCTTCTTGAACATATTATATTGTTCACACATAACATTTTGAACATGTAATAAGGACCATACACAAAAATATTGACATGAAACCAGGTGGATATAATTTACTTGACCCAGGAGACACGAATCAGTACCTCGAGATGGGTTGTGACATTATCTCTAGTGCACATACCCTTACACTATAGGTTTTCGACAAAGAGTGAGTATCTGATGAGTCATGTATTGAGTCTATACCATTGTTACCATTATAAGACTCAATAGATAACTAAATAAATATTTTGAATGGACATGTAACAATCAATAACCATTTATAACCATGAATCTAAAAAAACATGGTAAAAGCCAATGATAATACTAAACTATGTCATTTCATGATAACAATGAAATGTGAACGAAAACAAAAATAAAGACAAAGAGAAGAGTCCCCAAAACTATCCAAACTCCATTTATGGAACTACATCTACCCACATCCGAAGTATGACTCAACTCCCAAGCATGAGGAAATATCCCTTATCCCGGTCTACTAGTTTGATGTCTACTTGGACACCCAATGGTGGCACATGCAGGGTGTGGGTACAAATTAGTAGGCACTGCCAATGGTGTCTACAAAAAATCAAGTCTAAACCAATTTTTCATCAAATTATTAAATAAATGAAAGGAAAATTATCTGTAGTTCATGTTTTATTAGTTATAAATCCTAACGTTTACCATTTCAAACCATAGTACAAAATTCATCATCTACATCTCCTTCATTATTTTGTTCATTATCTATAGGTTTTCCCATGGTTTAAGTGTTTTCATCTCAACGTATAATTTACAAAGGAAAATATCTATAAAACCAAGGATACTAATTTCAAAATAACTAAATCTCACTCAATGTTTATCCTCAATCTTGGTAGTTTTAATAAAATGAAACAATTGTGGGAATTGGGTATATTTAAGTCTCTCCAAAATCTTCATTATCTGCTGGGGTAAGAGAATCAGCCCATCAAAATTCTTCAAAGGACCCTCAATCATGTATCCCACCACCAAGACATAATCAAATGATTATATATATATATATTCACCAAACATACCATACCACATATTAGGCAAATAATAATAATATCCCTGAATAATCATCACAGGAATAAAAATTATTCCATACCCATTTACATATTCCTTTAACATAACATTTACATTTATCACAGTTATAAATTTGTATACCTATCCTCATTGTCCAATTTCACTAAATACCATTTATTAAATGATTTTATATTCAAATATTTCCCTTGTGTTAACTCACTTAACTAAGTCATTATTTCACTTCTATTAAGCTTCTTTTGAATGTTAATATGAATCACAAAACATTTGACACATTCACATTGAATTCCACTTAACCCATTTACATGAAACCCAATAAATACATAATCCATTATACATATCATGGAATAACTATCCATTTCCTCTATTTATCAACAATTTAATGATTCAATGTGTTTATCATGGAATATATTTAATTAAAATTCAGTTCAATAATAAAACATTTCATTAACCTTGTTCGGCTTGATTATTGTACCCCATTGGTGGACCTAAATAAATTGTGTACTCTTCTATGTCCCATGAGGATCACAAGGGTATAAATATTCTATTTGGACGCCCATTATATAAAATATCACAAGAAAAACATGAATACAATATTGATATAATAAGAACACGACTTCATATGAAAAATATCTATATTAAAACCATTGGATATATCTTGTAGACCTCCTACATAGAACCCAATGATGAACACACTCAAAATAGAAAACAAATATTTGGATTAAAACACCCTAAACATCCTAAAATGAGATTCAACAGGAAAAAAGAGGGATTCAGAGATTCAAAATATGATCTCCCAAGATACATTACCAAATCCTAAAAAGAGAATGAATGGGAAGATAAAACTCACATGAATCTTCAATTCACGACATCTGGAATTTAAAATGGCCTTGAATCGAGAGAGAACCACCCTTGGTAGGGTTTGGGGATTTAATTATTCCCCGATGGATTGAGGTATGAGGAGGGAAGGAAAATACAAGGGATACATAGAAATCAAGAAGTTGGCTAACTGTTGTTTTTTTTACTTTTAATGAGGTGAACGAGTTGGCCGCCCTATTTGAACAACAATTACCCAATCATGATTCATCCACATTCCTTATTGAAATTATATTTACTGTTTTGTGGGAAGCCCCACATTGTTTGGAAACCATTTTCCAACCATGTGATAATCCACAATCCAATATTCCATGGAATTACTAGGGGAGTCCTAATGTTTTATTTAAAATCTAATTACCAAGAGCCTTCCACAGATTGGTCTTATTTTAATTTCATTCATGTCTCGAACCCCCATATCACCCCGGAGTTCCCTCATACTCTCGGGAAACAATTAATTAACCAATAAAATGTAATTGAAACAATAATTTTAATCAATTTCATACCATCCAAATGACTGATATCTACCAACTTCCCCACCTTATATTGGATCATCCTCAATCCGCAATCCAAAGATTCATTGAGATTTTGAAGAATAGGGATTAGGCCACTATACTCAGACACCCAAAAAAATCCCATGATTCTTCCTAAACATTATCGTGCTTCCAAAAAACCTTATCCAAGGGCATAGTCGTTCATCATATGTTTTTTTATTTAAGATCTATAGAATGAACCAGATTCTCCATAGGGGATGGATCTACACGAAATAATACATCAACCACCAGAACACATTATGGAATCCTTGGAAACACTACCTAAAAAAACACATGGGAAAATTTCATAAAACACTATGTCATCATGAAGGATCCAAATATCACCTCATCGGACTTTTCTCTTTGCACATAATGTTGTAGATCACTTGGTTCCATTTAACAGTTATTCTATGAATCTAACGATGACACAAAATTGTCATCACCTAATGAGACCCACAACTTTAACAAACACATTCGGTGAATTATGTCATTCAAAATTATTAGGCTAGATGATCCCATTTTCTAATAAAACCTACATAACCCAACCAAAAAAATTGGGTTTCCAACCGAAGATATTATCATCCTCCTCAATTGTCAACGCCAAATCTAGAAAATGGTAATAACAAAATTCCATCAAACCCGAAACACCAATTACAACATCAAAAAGGAAAATTTCAACTGTCGTTCTCTCCCACCATATTCCGGTGATTGGAACCTCTTCTATAAAATCATGACCACCAGAACCCAACTTTCTCAACATAACTAATGGTTTCCCAACTCCCCACACACACAAAAACCATCAGTATTTCACTAATCATTAGAATAAATCCTCACTATATAAACCACTCTAAAGAATATACGTACATCCTCTATTTGTGGAGCAAAAACAACTCACAACCATGGACGTTTTTCTTCAGATTCATGGTACATCTACCACTAATACATTAATAAGGTATGGTTTCTAAAATATCATGTATATTCCATTATACAAAATCATGTTACTACTTCCCCAATTGAAGTTTCCCCAAACACCCATAATCTATTTTTAACATGAAACTCACATCACAGTCATGTGGTTCCTTAGAAATCAATTAAAATAGAGGACCTATAATTCACCTATCAGTGTTATTCCCTAACTTCTAATAGTCTTCTATCATCGTGGTGTCTTCTAATCCACTTCCATCATTTCTCCACCGCACCCCTCGGCATCCCAGAACACACCCTCATATGTCTTCATCCTTAGTAAAGATGACTAGTTTCTTACTAAAAAATAATTTCAATTCTTTTAAACTTGTTTTATACGCTAGAAAACTCACGGATAGTGGTTTATAGGTCACAACATTCATACATACATCCTATCTAATCCATGATGTCCCATGCTGACTCATCCTAAAATGATCCGTACATATTTTGGTTTCACAGACACATCATAGAGTCCATTCCAAACCTTCAATGGGTTTAAAAACCCCATAATTAATTAAAAGGAACCTTTATCAAAAACCCATGTTTTCTTCATCTTCAATCCTTCTCCTCATTCTCACTCTGGTGAAGGTGCTTTGGCTTTTCTTCCATGATGTCGACTTCTTCTTCTTCTTCTGGGGGTCTTATCACGATGGGTTGTCTGCTGATGAAGTCGTCTGCTACTGTCTCTGCATCTCTGGCCGAACGTTCCACTATGAATCTCCAGGTTGGATATGGAGTGGTGGTTCAAAGTTTTTTTGAGTGTTGTGGCTCGGCGGTCGATGGGTCTCAAGGCGCTACCTGGGTCAGCTTCCTCTACTTTTTGAAGGGCCCCGGTTTTCTTCATCCTCGTTTTTGGCTTCGTTCGGAGATCGCGGGCACTCAAACCACTGCTCTGGCCTTATGTTTCACTACTCCCCTCCAGGTTAAATCTGGAGCAGTGGTACCAATAGGGTCTTGGGAGGTGTGGTTCGGCGGCCGGAAGTGTTCCCGGGGAGTGGCCTTCGATGAGTGTTTTGGTTTTCAATTTTAACTCAAGTCTTAATTGATTAGTTGGATGATTTTTTGATTGTTTTTCGATGTGTTTTTCTGGTTTGGATTCTTTCTTGATTGGGTATGGTGACAGTTTTTTGGTTTCGCTCCGTTCGTGATTGGGGTCTTGTTTTTTCTGGTTCGATGGGGGTTGATAATACGGTGATATTCGAAGGACGTTTCAAGGGTCTTCAATGGTATCTAGTGCTGGTGGTGCACGTCAGGGAAGGGACGATGATGTTTCCATCTACAATGGTGGACGTGGGTGTCAAGACGATGATGATGCAATATGATGATGGTGACGATGTATTTTCAAGACATGTGAATCTCTCCTCAGGTGGATAGCGGGATTTGCGGGATATGTTGTGATAGGGTATTTGACTTCTGAAAAATGTGATGTGTTGATGGTTCTGGCGTGGTGTTTCTAGCTCTATTTGAATCTTGTTGAATTTTGAAATCTTTCAAAGTGTAATGTGTTCTGTGTGACCTTCTGGTTTGGATGTTTTTGTTGTAGGTTCCCACTTTCCCTCAAAGTGGTTTTTTCAATAATATTTAAAAATGGATTTTGGTTAGCATTCATGGTGTTCCTCATCGCCCTTTCAATTTTGATGAACTCACCCAAACTATTGATGGTGTACATACCACCTTCTAGATCCCCAAATCTTCCTTCATGATATCAAATCCAGGATATACCACATTGAACCAAAATACTTCTTGTTACTTGGAGAAATTCTATAGATTTCATATCATACCCAAGATGATGTCAAGATAATGTGCATGATTGTCACAGGAAAAAGGTACACTAAGAAGTTTCCAAGAAACAACCATAACATATCCAACTCTAATATATATTCACACTACTAGAAACCATGACCTTCCATGAGTTTTTTAATCACTTTCGGTACACTCATTATCATTGCATAACCTCTACCACTCAGGCAAGTTTTGTAACCAAGAATCATTGCCATCCCATGATCATCTTCCAAACATTTATGAACCAACATTTCTATTAAATCTAATTCCTCTACTCCACTAAATCCATTATACTTAGATCATGAAAGTTAAAAAACATAACAAAATGGTCCAACACAACAACAAATGTTCGATTTCTTCTCATATATCCACACATTACACTTTGGTTTAGTAGAGAATGACGGATGATCATCCAGAGAAACCTTTCCACCCACACCAAGAATAATCATTCCTTACCCACGCATGCCTAAATCTAGACCTCATCAAATCCCTTAGGGTCTCAGACATTCATGTGACCGCACACATGAACCATCTTTAGATCACATAGTCAAAACCTCACCAGATCCAAGGCCAACTCTAGATTCCTAAACTATACCAGCCTCTCATCATATTAGCCCCATCATCCTTGAGGCATTCAAGAAATTTGACACAACAACTAGAAAATTTCATATGAGAAAACACAACCAAGTGTCAACCATCACCTCAGAAGTTCCCTTCATAATGAAAAACATACCCATTATTAAAAAAAATCATTTCATACCCAAAACAATAATTATAGTCTCCATTATTCATCTTTCAAATAGGTGGGGTAGAAATACTGATGATAAAACCCCTCAAAAATAACCTTAAAACATATAATAAGAACTAATTCTCCCTTATACAATAACCAGGGAAAACCATATCATCCATAAGAACTCAATGGTACTCACCATGCATCAATCAACCCTTTAATGCATATCCTCTAATTCATATTACACAACCCCTACAAACTGGCCTAAACGTCCATGCAGTCTCCTATGATTTTTCCAAGACTATAAAATCTTAGACAAAACTCAAGTGAAATCTCCCAAAATTATTAACCTTCCCACATAGATCTCTACACCAAAGTAGTGCCTATTTATAAATTAACGTCCACATATACCTCACACATCAAAGATCCTTAACAAAATGAACAACGACTATCACGAGTCTCCGTAGAGTATTGAGCACTACCAACTCCCCCAAAAGGATTAATAATTATTTAAAACCAATATAAATATCAATAATACAAACACTTCATGCCTTAAAAATCATTTCTCAAAGACGAGGCTCTTATCCCTGATTAGAGACACAATGTTCCAAGTGCTCCAAGTGATAGTTGAATTTAGTTTCTGTAAAAATGATGCTCCTGAAAAAAATGAACTAAAAGAATAATGGTCTATAGCGACAAAACTATTTCCATGGTTTTTCATAACCATTTAATTAGGTCTTTATACCAAAAATATATCCATTGTTTTACATTTATCCATGGCTATAAGGTATATTTTTTATGGGTATAGCCACAGTTCATTCAAACTATTGCTATATATTTCTTTCCAAGATCTGTAGACTTGGTTTGTGTAAAACCATCGAAATATAGTCTTATTACAAGGTTTATAAACACTGTTTGTGTAAAAAATATCGATATATAGTTGAATATACTTACATTTTTTTGTAAATATGTGGCAATTGAGTATTTTTTTTCAAGGGTTATAGCCATAGTTTATAAAAAACAATGGATATATCTTTAATATATGGCCACATTGTTTTTCAAAAAACCATAGATATAATGTATATTTTATATTTACTATAGTCATGGTTTCTATGAAAGGAGACAATACATCTCCATACCTTCTCTGTGACAAAATTTACCAAAAGAAAAAAATATCAGGAAACATTAAAGAAATGGATTATATTCTATATCCACAGTTCTTAATAAAAAAATATAACAATATATATATATATATGATTTTGTCTGTGGGGTTGTAGTTATGCTTCTGGTGTTCATAGAGGAGGTAAAAATATCAAATCCAAATGGGAAAATATTATTTTTGTACTATATATATAGTTTACATTGGTTATAGTCATCGTTTTCCACTATGGAAATATCACTACTTCCATGGTTGATAACTCTGGCTATAACACAACTATGAAGGTGAAAAACTATGGGATATATTTCCACGGGTCAAAAAATCATATAAATATCACATTGAACTATGACTATAGATTTTATCTATAGAATCTCTAATTGGTTCCACAGTCAGAAGGAACCATAACTATAACATATAACCCTGGTTTTGATCGATTTATCCATAGTTTAGTGTCATGGAAATAGAAAAATTTCTACTTGTGGTTGACACTATGATCCAAACCACTTTATAATTTCAGAACATGACTCACAGAGTTCCAACCCATAATTGTCACCAAAACCTAGGTACCATCATTATAGTGTAACATTCACCTCATAAGACCAAAACATAAAAGGTTTTCTACGCTCTTTTTAAAGAGAAACATCTCACAACCCAATGGTCATGGATCTATGGAGGAAAAATTATGGAAATACCCTATTTCATATATCAAACCAACACTATTACTCATGTTCCAAACCTTTATTCTTAAATTATGGCTCTCTCATTTCCAAAATCACCCATACAAGGGGCCAGAATAAGAACACAAGTGATACCCAAAACCCCGTTTACCCAAATGTTTCATCATTACAGAATCAATTTTATAATAAAAATCACCATTCGAAATTCAAGTATTCACATTTTAACATTCCCTTTACACATTGTTAAAAGGACCATAAATTATTCATTTACATAAATCATTACATTTTCCTCAATATATAGTTTAGGGAATAATTGACTTGATTAATCTAAAGATGGTAATGAATTTTCCAATATCAGCCTTAAACCACACACTGAATTATTCTATCCCAATAGACAAAATCATATATAAATACATAACCTCAATACTCTCTACCCTGGTAAATGTATAAAATTTGTAATCTAAATTAAAGGGTTAAAAATCATGCATTTTTTATAATTTAAAAACTATTTCCCTACTGACAAGTCAATTTATTAGTCTTAAAAACATTTCCCAATTCAGAACATTATATCACTACCATTTTGATCAATTTAAAATCCTATATTAGCATAATTCCTTGGCCATTCATAAAATATTATTTCCAATTTTACCCATTGGCATCATTTTCATTAGACACTATTTTCATTAATTTTTTAAGATAGTGTACGACATCCAACATTTTATGTTATGCACACCCATCCATTATTTGTGACTAGTATGATGCATTCATCCTATGTCTTTGGTTTCCTATATGATTAATGAATTCACAAACTCATTCCATTGAGCACATGAGAATGATATCATAAAATAGTCACATCACACAACATGTTCAACACCCAATGGTGAAATAATTTCAAATGTAACAATTCTCATCAAGAACAATAATTCCCACCCTGGGTGACATGGGTTTTCCCTCATTCTTGGGTTAGATACTCCAAAGTGTGTGATAATTAACTTGGAAATAAACATTATTATTATATTTTTTACCATATACTAATATAATGCAACAAAAAATATTTTCTCTGATACAACTTTGTAACTTCCTTGACTAGGGAGCCACTAAACAGTTCCCCATGTCAAGTAACCACATGTCCTCTAGCACACCTCCTAGTTTTCATGATTTATCGGACTACCAATGAGGTTCTGAGGAGTCACATGGGTATAATACACCCTATTTACAAGATAACAACATGGTAAATAAAGAATAAAATATTCAAAAAATGGTAATAATCAATATCTATGCATAACCAAGAAACTCCCAAAACTGGGTATAAACCAAATCCAATTCTAAAATATGTCATTCCATGAAAAAAATGACAAGTGAAACAAATAATGAAAAATAGTGGTATCCCAATGACATTATGGAATCTCTTCTATATACATCCCAAGCCTTACTTAGCTCCCAATAATGGGTCCCTTCCCCTTATCATGACCTACATGTATGACGTCTGTTCAAGTACACAATGAAGGCCCAATTCGGGTGGGAGTACAACTATATAGGCAACCTCCAATTTTGTATAAAAAATATCCATTCTAAAGAGATAGTGCATGCATGTATAGATAAATTTAAATTAAATAAATAATAGGTAATTGGCCATTATGTAACAATCAATACTATAACAATTTCTATACTTAGTACCAAATTCACCATTTTCATCTCTTTTATTATTTAATTAATTATTAAAAGGTTTTTTCTAGGTTTATTAATTAACATCACTATACATAAGGGATTAATTAATGTCCATATATAACTAAGTGTATTCATTTAATAATTATTAAATTACACTCACCATGAAGCCTCATTCTTGGTAGTTTCATTGAATGAAACCATTGAGAGCATAGAGAATCAATCAAACTACATGTCCAATTCATTTCTAGGTAAGTTTAGAGCATGAGTCCAACCCATCCAATGGGTGAATGTTGATGCACCTTTTTCATCACATTGTCTAAAATAATGGAATGGGAAATGACTTAGCACAAATTGATGCATCCTTTGAAGAAAACATCAAAAATCGACAAAGGCATGAACAAGGATTCAAAAGCACAGGGGTCACGCAAGTTCCATCACTATTGTACAAGTATACTTGCGCTCCCCCTAATGGTCGTGCAAGTGACTTGCGTGCCCTAAAAGATAACCGCCCGGGGTCTTCTCGAGCCTAGAAATAGACACTGTGGGCCCCCCATTTCGGGAGGAATTTTTCCAGAATTCAGATTTAGAGCTCTGAACGCCCAAGTCTCTTCTTCAAGTCTTCCAAACACTTCTAAGGTAATTCTTTACCTAGAATGTAAGGTCTAAACAAGATAAGTAAGGTCTATGTGTTAGTATTCACTAACACTTGCACACCTAAGGTGTTTTACCCTTAAGGGAAATGAACATACTTGCGCACTGCCTTACTTCCTCACCAAAACTTGCGCGCCTCTATTCTGGAAGTACCTCAGGATAATTCTAAAGGCATTGGTCAAGGATCTCCCAAGTATTACCATGTGGGTTTACAAACGCGCAAGTCCCCATGTGTCACGCAGGTATACCTGCGCGACCAATACTTGCGCGCCCATGCAGTACTTGCGCGCGTACCAGGACTTGTGTGCCCCTGCCTTTTTGGGTGCCCTTCTTGCCCATTTCACCCCTCTTAAGCCACTCCACCTCTCCTATTCAAGATTCAGTCTTCAAGACGCTATTCCAAGCCATTTATGGAATGATTTCTTGATTTGAATTCCTTATCTGAAAGGAATTTTGTGGAATATCTCTCAAAACCTAGTGATTTACACATCTTTATGTCACTAAAGATTGAGATTTTATTCATTCAACCTCATCCCTTAAGATGAGAGAACTCATTAACATGGGCTTTCTTTTCAAGAGTAAGTCCCAGTCATAATTCTCAACTCTGGGCATCCACTTTAAGAGTAAGCCCCAAGTCCCCTAATTTCGGCATCCTTTTCAGGAGTAAGCCCTAATCTTAAAATTCCCAAATATGGGCATCCTCCTTTGGAGTAAGCCCCAACTATAATTCTTAACCTGGGCCTCCTTTTCAAGAATAATCCCCAGTCATAATTCTCAAACCTGGGCCTCCTTTTCAGGAATAAGCTCCAATCATAATTCTTAACCTAGGCCTCCTTTTCAGGAATAAGCCCCAGTCATAATTCTTAACCTGGGCCTCCTTTTCAGGAAAAATCCCCAGTTAAAATATGGGCATCCTCTTCAGGAGTAAGCCCTAAGTCCCTTAATTTTTAAAGTCCCTTAACCTAGGCCTCTTTTTCAGGAGTAAGCCCCATTATTAATTTCTCTTAACCAGTCCTAATTTACCTTTGATTTGGGATTCCTTCTCAGGAGTAAAACCCAATCATAAGTCCCCTCCTAATCTGCACCTCCTTTTCAGGAGTAAGCCCCAAGATAGAGTATTAAAATATCCATGAAGCACATATACCTTTATAGACCCTATTTCTGGATTAATTCCCTGAATTAAATCCTAATCTTCATTTATCTAGGCAGTCATACATACATAAGTCCCACATTATTTCTTATGATTGCATCTTTCATGGCACAATTGTCTGATTTTTACCAATACCTCTTGTTTCTCACACCGAGCATGACTCACGTGAGCTTAGAGTGTAAAAGTAATTATGACATCCTTCTTTGAGCCATCAATCATAAACATCATACTCCCTTACTCGAACTACGTGGGTTCTGATTCCTTTTCTAAACAAAGGATACTTAGGTAGCCCATCTGTAGGTTCGATCCCCACTCTCAAATAATATATGTCCTTCTGAATGACAATAAACTTTAAGTGCCCCACTGAGTGGCTTTAAAACCAGCATGGTCATCATTATGACCAAGAGACTTCTATATAAATGTGTCGAAGGATACCATTGACCAAGAATCTCTAATAAATATAGATGATTCTCTATCGATGAAGAACCTTGAATACATATAAAAGATTCTCTAAATTTCCTACATATTTCATCATTGATTGTCAGATCCGAAGGAAATCTCATTTTATACTTGGTAATGTAATAAGGATTAACGAACATAACATAAATCTATAAATAGAGTCTCGGAGTACACAATAATTCCCATAAAAAAGGTTTGATGAGTCCGACCTCCCATCCTCTCGACCAATGAAAATTCCTAAGCCTCATCATTCCACAAACTAATGAGCGTCTACCTTTGGAAAGTAGGTCCAAATGGATGTGGAATCATTGGATGTTTCTGGTTCTACGAACAAATCCGTTAGAAACCGATTAGAATGTTTGAACCTTCAATCAAGGTGGTCATCCCCAAATTCCGAGGGAAACAAAAAATGGTGAACCTGACGTGAATCCTCAACCAAGTTAAAATGATTTTTTACCTATTTGTTAGGCCCCTATTTAAAACTCAATGAGAGGGCCAACAAAAACAATCATTGAAATATGTGCTCATCCAAAAGATGTAGTGGATGAATTTATCTTGATTACGTCTGTTATATCTAAGGCACTCTTTTCCAAGATCTACTGCATTCCCAGAATGGCTGCTCTCAAGTTGACACCTGTGAATACTGCTACTACAAATGCCACTGCTACAACTCCTGCTGGATCGTCATCTGCTCTAAGGATGAAATCACCTACTCAGCATCTTCAATGCTGGGTATCAAATGCACTTGTTAAGGAGTACCGTCAACACGTAACCATCCCAACTCTGGAGGCTTCCCGACAAGCCATCCAAGTGAAAAACTCACACCGGTCGTTCGAACAATGATGACCAGTGATCAAGAAGCAGGCAGTGCAAACCACCATCTCCAACGGTTTCGGGTCATTATCCCCGGAACGCAATCACCATTCACTCCCATATTCTAGGGAGGTGAATGAGCATGTACCTCCGGGCCTTAATTCAAAGAAGAATGAGTCCTTCCTGAGGGATCCTATCAATAATCGCCGCTAGACTTGTGCGACATTATGCCATCAACATGATGAGGGTACCAACTCCGGGCGTTCGGCTCAGGTTCCTCGAACCTGAGCAGGCAAGACGAATCTCCAGAGGCGAAATCCAGTTAATGGTGAGCAGGTTCTCATCTCTTCCATCTTCAGAGAAGTCTACCAACATAACTTGGAGGAAAGCAATGAGCAGGCACACACACCTTCCCGTTTTAATTCCACTATCCAGCAGACTCATCTGACAGTATCACGCCAATACCGCCAGGAAATTCTGGGGGATTACTATAGGTAGGAACAGAAACCTGTTTATACATCATCAGCTAGTCAGCAGGCTCGTCTGACTACATATGATGGATCTCATCAACCACATTCGGCGAAGTGCAATCAGTAGGCACATACTCCTTCTAGTATTAATCAATCCAACCAACAGTCTCACTTGGTAGCATTCGGCGAATTTAGTCGGAAAGCCCCGACAACAAACAGGAGGCAGACTCAACTCTCTGCCCCCACACTTGAGTACTGTCAAGATTCAATGACAGGAAAAGGAGGACAGGAGCAGGCACATACACCTACTCCAATCACAGAATGGACATATATCCCCATTCCGGCAGCTGAAGTCACCAAGTATATTCTATCAATGGTGAAAGAGCAGAAGCAAATCCCTTCTCATATTCTGGATGCCTGCCAGGATATTATAACAACTTCAGCTGCATCTCAAGGAAAGACACATAAATCTATCCCTACCAGTGGAGTGACACATCAACAATTCACTCCGGAACAGACACACACATTTGTTCCAGTCCAAGATGGTTGTGGGGAATACTCCCCCATATCATACGGACAACCAAGTCAGGAACATACACCATATTTGAGTGGAGATCATCAGCCTAACCTGGCCATATTTTCTGATCAGGCACATACACCTGCTCAGAGCAGCCACTTTCGTCAACAGGTGGTTTCCAAGTCAAGTAAGAAGGCATCTAAGAAAAAGACATGCCCAGCATAGTTAGGAGATCATGATCCAATCTGTAACAAGTCCTTGCTCGATGTTGGTGTTCATGATGCCCTTAGACAGTTATTTGTTGGAATTCAAGATTCCTCTCCCCCATTTCCCAATAGTGGGAACATTAATTCCAAAGGTCTTCAACAGATACTTCCTCATGAAGGCTTGCTTCATGACAATTCGGTCAATCATGAAGTTTTATCTTCAGATGAGAGTCACAAGAACCCTCTGTGTGGTCAGAAGACCACAGAGCAAGAGATCTCGTCATTTTTTGTAACCCATTATGGTGGTCCTCCCCATGATGATGAATTTCACAGCGAAATTCCTCTCCACATTAGTGATTCACATTTCCTGGAAAATGCTCTAGTGGACAATGTAGTGCCGAGAAAGCCCTCTTATCTTGAGGCACTTGAAAATACAAAACCAGTCATGTCTGATGTTTCATCACTGGTAGGTGAAATACTTTCGCAATCAGAAGATATCCCAGGGTGTAGGCCATTCTCCTAACCACCCCTAACTCATGCATCTTCTATTTTGATCAATGATTTCTCTACCAATATTGTTGAATCCAATGAAGCAACAAGGAAACACCAACTCATGTCAAATCAGGTAGAAGAATATGCATTGAATGATGAAGAGGAAATGCTGAACATGAGAAAAAAATTGGCGAAAGGTGAAGTGCCAGTCATGTTTTGGCCTCTGGCTGATTCTCAATATGACATTCCAGAAATGTTGACAGAAGATGGAATTCATGATATTCCTCTCAACATATGGAAAACTCTTTTTTAGTTGAAGAAGAAAGTATTATCTTATGATGAATATGAAAATCATCTAAAGATAATAGAAGGGTTACAACGTCAGATTTATTTGGCATATCTATCAGTCTCTTGATATCCGAAGTCTGAAAAGCAGTGGAGATCCCTTCAACGTTCATGCCTTGGCATACTAAGAAGATTGCATCAGTCAATTTCCAATTCCCCATATGGAATTCATGTCAGAGGTTGGGTTGTTCATGGAGCACTACATTTCATGGTGCTCTCCAGTCAGCAAAGCCCGCTGAAAATTGTCCCATGCAATGTTATTTCCCATGGCCGGCTACAGTCAATGGGTTTTTTTTGTAATGAAATGCTTTCCCAAGAACAGGCCTCCACTATTTCCTCTCAAAATAAACAATACAGAGAACAAGTTGTTGAATTACTGTTGCATCATGAAAACGAGAAAATTGAACAAGCCTCTCGAATGGAGAAAAAACATCATCAATTGATAGAAGTGTCGGAAATCATGCAACGGTCTTTTGAACCAGGTGATAAAAGTGGATACAGGTTAATGCATCCAGCTAATATCCAAAATAAGGTTCGCAAGATCGGGAGAGATTTTAAGAAAGTCTCAGACATAGAATGTCAAGAGCCACCCCAGCTTGCCAGACTGGGGACTCTATTAAACCAACCCTCGAAATTAACAAATAGGATTCGAGGAGTTGATCGGGAACATTAGGAACAGACCCAGTCCACTGGAATGGGGACTTTTTCAAATCATCAATCCCCTCCTCAGAGAAATTAGGTCTTTTCTCGATTGGGGAAGAAGCCTCAAGGGGAACTAAGAGACAAATTATCATGAGATTCCCTCCAAATTACGGTTCGTCAAGAAGTTCCTAAGGTATCGAATCAACAAAAGGCAATGTCTCATCAATGACATGGAAGAATACAATATCCCAGAAATGCTGATAGAAGGGATGTGATGCGTTATGCATCAATCAATATCATCAATGCCATTATTGTTGCTCCACCAGATGAGGCTCACTCAGGGGACTCAGATGAAGAGGTTCCTACTCAAGAAGATGTATGCACTGATACAAATGAAGAAGGTGTGCGTACACGAAATCAAAGGATTACTCAGAACCTAGGTAATTCTTCAAGTAACCCACTTCCCCCTCTCTGAAAAGGATCCAAAAAAGGGAGGGGAAGGAATCAGGTTACATATCCTTCCTCTGGAGAAGGCTAATCGCTCTCACTAGAGAAAAGGTTTGCACAACAGGAGGAATAAATGAAGGAATTAAGGAGGTTGAATGCAGAACTACTTCAGGGTAGTCTTCTTCTTAAGTGTGTTGGAGTCAGTCAGCCAAGGGAATTTATTGCAGCTACTGAGATGGATCAAGAATATACTCCTCTATCAGTACACCCTCACAGGTATAATCCTACAGGTCAAGAGAAACAATAGTTGGTAGTGATATCATAAGTTGCAGCACCAACCACCACATCTGTCCAAGCTCCAGTCATTACACCTACCCAAGTCCAAGTTCAACCAGATGTTTCTCAAACGTTAATAACTACCATTGAGTCATTAATAGCTCGGTTAGAAACTATAGAAGGGAAAAGTGTGAAGGTTCAACCAGAAAATAAAGTTTACCATGAATGGGTATATTCAATCGCTCCTCCATCCGGTTTTGGAAACCCTGTATTCCCTATTTTCAATGGATCAGGCAGCCCTGAACAGCATTTAATGCATTACGTGTCTTGTTGTGATCCTATGATGGGAACTCCGGAGCAGCAAGAAGCAGTAAAACTCAGATGCTTCGTATAGACCTTGCAAAGGACCAGCATTTTTCTGGTATACAAGCTTGCAATCCTGGTCAATTACTGGATGGGAAGATCTCCGTCAACAATTCCTTCTTCAGTTCAGCTCAACTTTTCCAAAGACAACAGTTTTTTATCTTAAAAACCGTAATCAAAGAGAGAATTAAAGGTTCTCAGATTTCATTGCTCACTGGTAGGGATTAACATATTCCCTAATCTTAGCACTCCCTCAAGAGGAATTGTTGCCAATTTGTGTGGCAAATCTACGTGATAAATTAGGCACACCGTTAATCCCTGTGAAATACATAGGAGGGTTTCGATACCTTACTTCAATCGCTCAACAGATTGATGATTCCCTTATACAGGCTAAGGCTAAATCTCGTGTAATTTCATTAGCTCCAATAAGGAGAATGGGTCAAGCAGAAACTGCTACAGTTATGCTTAAACAAGAATCTGTACATGTTTCTACTTCAAAACCTTCATCTTCTCGAAGGGATCCACCTCCTGAGCGCCAACAACAAAGGCCATTTCGTCCCGATGATCAAAGAGATCTAAGACAAAAAAAAAATTGAGGATCTGAAGAGAAAAACATACTCTTTCCGAAATGAACAAGTTCTTGGTTACTTCATTTCGGCTCTGGAAAATAATCTGGTTCAATTTCTAAGGCCTAAGAGGCCAAATAAAGAAGGAGATGAAGACCCTCCCAATTATTTCCCTTTTCATCAAATGTTGGGGCATCCCATCCAGGAGTGTTTTGTCTTCAAAGACCTCCTTCAAAAGATGGTCGACTCAGGACAAGTCAAATTAAAAGGTTCTTCAGCTCAGGTAGCATCTGTTACTGCTACAGTTCCAGAGGAGGAAGGCGAATGACAAGAAGTCAAAAGAAAAAATGCACAAAAGTATGATGATTAGATGGTCATAAAGACAATCAACCGAACTCAATCAATTTTGCGAACACAATTAAAGAAACTGATTATGTCTTCTACCATGAATGTTGCGGCAACACCCTCTTCATCAGAGGGAAAGTCCTCAAAGAAATGGCATGATTAAAAGAAAGAAAAATAATAAGAAGAAGATGAGTATGTATCAAAGCCTAAGTTGTCTTTGACTCTGGCAGACTTCATTCCATCTACTTCAAAGAAACGGGCATAGCCCCACCAAACGGAACAGCCTAAATAGGCTAATCGGGCGGAGTCTTCATCAGACAAAGAGTTAATCTTTGGTTCTGTTAATATGATTCAATTAATAGATCCATATTCCAGTCGCAGTTTCAATTTCGATGAGCCTGAATTCCCTGTATAAAACAAGGGAATCAGAGGATGTTCTAGAGGCTCAGGATACATGGGAAATAGTGGATCTTTCAGAAGCCACTATTCCAATTCTACCCCAGCTAGAACTGTGTACGCAGCAAAAACTCGTGGTAGAGCCATTCAGCGAGCTCAGAAAGAACAAGGAAGTTCTTCTACCAATAGAAAATTCAGTCCTGGCATAGTTATTTTGGAAGACCGGTTGAAGGTTCCATATTCTTCCTCTCAGTAAGTAAATGGATCTAATCGGTCTAATCTTCCAAAACCAGGAATATTGCCAACTCCTATCCCAGTACAAGATGCATCAACTTCCAAATCATCTACTTCCAAGAAACCTGCTAAACCACATATTCTTGTTGAGAAACGCAGACCTATGGATCAAAAGTATGATGTATTGAAACACTTGTACCAAGTACCAGACAAGTTATCAATTCTGGATGCTCTGAATCTGTCAAAATATCTTCGGGAAGCACTCATTGAGGCTTTGTCAAGTCCTCAGGAGTTTGAAACTAAAATTGTTGAAGCTGAAGTCTATCATATAGATAATAATCCTACAGAATGCCATTCAATAATATATTTTACTGATGAAGATGAATATGATCTTGTGCATGGGCATATTAGACCTTTGTACTTATCTAGCAAGGTTAATGCCGTAGATGTCCGAAGAGCTTTCATTGAAAATGGTTCAGGATTCAACCTCATGCCCTTTCGTACACTTCATCAATTGGGCCTCACATAATCTGATTTATCTCCTTCCACCATGATGTTACAGGGATATGATAAAAATGAACAAGAACCACTGGGCAGAGTTACACTCAGAACTAAGTTTGGAGATATTTTATCCAATTCGTATTTCATGGTTGATGATCAAGACTCAGCTTTCAACATCTTGCTTGGAAGATCCTGGATACATCAATATGCGGTTATCCCTTCATCATACCATCAATGTCTCAAATATTGTTTTGATGGTCCTGTTGGGACATTTTATGGTGATAAGGCCTTGTTGAAGACATGTGAGTCTCAATACATTGAGGCGAAATTCTATCACATGAAGGGAAGGGAGAAATCCACAACAAAAGAAATTACCAAAGTTAATGCTCCATATGGAATGAAGAAGATTCTAGTAAATCCATTTACACATGTGGGTACAAATTATGTGTTGCCTATCAGTCAAATTGACAAGATAAAACCAAATCAAAATACTCTTATGGAAAGATCCATAATGTCAATTACGGCAATCGAGCCAGACAACATGGGAGAAATTGGTAACCCACCAAGTAGTGATGAAAGCACAAATGGTGACGTCTTCATTTCATCTGCTGAAACCCAACAAGTCTATACTTCACCAATTAGGCCAAAAGAAGTTATAGTAACATCGAAGGTGAAAAATGATGTCGATTCTCAATCCATCATCTCCTCTTTATTACCCAAAGAAAACCCTTCATCATGAATCGGGTCGGAAATGGATGCTTTTTCTTCAAGATATGCAAATTTTTACATCTCTTCTGATCATGAAAATTATGCTTTATCATCTACTTTGTAGTTAGAAATGGAAGAATTAACACATGATGAAGAAGAAGAGGAAGATCTCAGAGATTCCCCTCCAGCATTTGAAGAGGGTATCCCTACCACTGTGGATGAACTCAGAGAAATTAATTTGGGTACAAAAGAGGATCCACAACCCACTTTAATTAGTGCGGCCATGACTCTTGAAGAGAAAGAGATGTATATTTATTTTCTAAAGAAAAATATAGATATATTTTCTTGGAATTATACAGAAATTCCCAGGCTTGATCCTGATGTTGCTACTCATCATTTGGGTTTAGTAGAAGAACATTGAGGATTTAAGCAAGCCGCGAGAAGAACACACCCAACTTATGCTTCCAAAATTGAAGCTGAAGTGGATAAGCTTATCAAAACTAACTTCGTCAGACAGGTTTAGTATCCCAAGTGGTTGGATAATATTGTCCCTGTAAAGAAGAAGAATGGACAAATTTGAGTTTGCATAGATTTCAGAGATCTTAATCAGCATTGTCCTAAGGATGATTTCCTAGTTTTGATTACAGAACTTTTAATTGATGCAACAGCTGGCTATGAATCACTTTCCTTCATGGATGGATATTCCGGATATAATCAGATCAATTGGCCCTAGAAGAAGAGGAATCCACATACTTCAGATCCCCTCAGGGTGTGTTTTTCTACCGGGTAATTCACTTTGGCTTAAAGAATGCAGGTGTAACATATTAGTGTGACATTCATCGTATCTCTAAACCCTTCTTAGGGAAGTTTTTTGAATGCTATGTAGACGATTTGGTGGTTAAATCCAAACAACATTCTAATCACTTGGCTGATTTGAAAGTCATATTCCTCAATCTTTGACAACATAATTTGAAGATGAACCCCTTAAAATGTGCTTTTGGGGTAACCTCAGGAAAATTTCTTGGCTTTGTTGTATGCCATCGTGGTATTGAAGTAGATGTTGAGAAGACCAAATCAATCCTTGGTATGTCACCTCCTCAAAATTTTAATGAATTAAGAGGACTTCAAGGACACTTAGCCTATATTCGGTGTTTCATCTCAAATTTGGAAGGAAAAAGTTTACCCTTCACCAAATTGATGAAGAAGGGAGTCACTTACTAGTGGACTGAAGAATGTCAAGAATCATTCGATATTCTCAAGAAATACCTCTTGAGTCCACCAGTACTCATGCCACCCGTTTAAGGAATACCACTTATTCTCTACGTGACAGCTCTAGAGCGATCATTGGGTGCCTTTCTTGCTCAAAATAATGATGCTGGGAATGAAAACAGCCTCTACTATCTCAGTTGAACTATGCTTGATGCTAAAACCCGGTATTCAAGTATTGAGAAGTGTTGCTTGACATTAATATTTTCAGTTCAGAAGTTGAGACACTACATGCAACATCACGAGGTCCAATTGGTATCTCGCAATAACCCGTTCAAATTCATCCTTAGTCATCCAATGCTTACAAGTCGTCTGGGAAGGTGGGCAGTTATTTTGCAGCAATTTGACATTCAGTATGTGTCTCAAAAGGCGATAAAGGGCCAAGCTCTGGCTGATTTCCTAGATGAACACCCTTCAGTGGAAGACACGTCTTCAGATAATGAACTCCCTGTTGAGTAAGTATTCTCTATTCAAGAAAGTCCTCAGAAATGGGAAATATATTTTGATGGTGCTTCCAGAAGTCCAACAGGGAGGAAAATGGAAAATCCTAAATTCAATAAAGTTGGCCTAGGAATTGTGCTCATTTCTCCAGAAAAGTACTGTTACCTTATTCCTTCTTATTGTGGGAAGGTGGTACCAATAATGAAGCAGAATACCAAGCTCTCATCGCAGGCTTGCAATTAGCGCTTTAAGCACAAGTGACTCACTTAAAGGTGAAAGGTGATTCAGACCTGGTAATCAAACAATTCAATGGGGATTATGCCATCAAAAAAGAAGAACTAATCCCATTGTATGATTACGTCAGAGAGTTAATGGAGGAATTCCCTTCGGAACTGACATTTTCTTATCTCCCAAGATCACAAAATTCTCAAGCTGATGCACTGACTAATATAGCCACAACTCTGGCAGATCCAAATCGGGACGAGACAACCATCAGTATTGCCCACCTTCGTGCAATTTCACCTTACCTTCGAATCAAAATAGAGGAAATTAATGAAATTAGTCCCATTCCTGAACTGTATGGTCATACTACAGGATGGATGTCACCTATTAGGAAATTCCTTCAAAATGGAACACTTCCACCTGATAGAGCCAAGAAAGAACAAATCTGATGATGTGTGGTCAATTTTACTCTTTATGACAGACCAGATCACCTAGAGAAAATTCTCTACAAATGTGGTTTTGATGGAGTTCTCTTCATATTCATTGATGGTGAAGAGACAATGGCTTTCCTGAAAGAAGTGCATGCAGAAGTCTGTGGTGCCCACCAGTCTGGACATAGACTGTCTGATCAGATTCGAAGGCTTGGATACTTTTGGCCTTCAATGATACAAGATTGTGTTGATTTCACAAAGAAGTGTCATTCATTCCAAGTACATGCCAACTTCATTCATCAACCTCTAGAGTTTCTTCATACATCTAAATACTCATGACCATTTTCCACATGGGGAATGGATGTGGTGGGACCTAACCCTTCGGCTACGACCAAGCAGTTTAAGTACATTCTTACTGCTACTAAATTCTTTTCCAAATGGGCAGAGGCAATACCTCTCAAGAAAGTCAGTTGTAAATGCGTTGTCAGCTTCATCATGTCTAACATCATTACCAGATTTGGTGTCCCTCATACCATATTAACGGACAATGGCTCCAACTTCTGTTCATCCGAGGTGAAGAAATTGTATCAAGAATACAACATTTAATCCAACCATTCATCTCGATATCATGCAGCATCCAATGGCTATATAGAATCATTCAACAAGACTCTGTCAAATATACTACAAAAGATAGTGGATAAAGATAAGAAATCATGGCCTGATAAACTCTTTCATGCTTTATGGGCTTATCGGACTACCACCCACACTATAACTCGGTCAACTCCATATTCATTAGTATATGGAATGGAAGCAGTCTTGCCAATTGAAGTTCAAATACCCTCGCTCAGAGTTTCCATTTGTGATCAATCATCTACAGAAGAAAAATCTCAAAAGCAATTGAATGAATTGGAACGATTAGATGAGAAAAGATTGTGCACTTTGCACCACTTGGAAGTCTATCAGAATCGAATAGCATGAGCTTTTAACAAAAAATCACATCTTTGTTCATTCACTCAGGTTGAATTTGTATTAGTTCTCAGAACTCCAATGATACCAGGAAAGAAACCTCCCAATCTTGATCCAAAATGGGAAGGACCTTACTTAATACATAGGGTCTACTCCAATGGAGCTTATTCATTAATCTCGATGGATGGAGAACTCATCACTACTCCATCCAATTCCATATTTTTGAAGAAGTATTTGGAATAAACACAAAATATATCATCTGTGGTCTAGTATGACCTTAAAATGCACCACCGTCTAGTAAGACGTCAAACTGCATCATCAACGGTCCATGCATATGACACTAAACTATTTTCACATACGTCCAACATGACGTTAAACTGTGTCCCCTTCATCGTCCTTGCTATATGACGTTAAACTATACAACAATGGTCCATAAATATGACATTAAACTATTTGTATTCCTTTCGTCTCACATGACATTAAACTATGACGTCCTAACTACATGACGCTAAACTATACAGAAGTCCCTTACGTCCAGCATGACATTAAACTGCACCATCCATGGTCCATGCATATGACCTTAAACTATTCGCACTTTCATCCAACATGAAGCTAAACTGTATCATCCTTTTTTTGTCCAACATGACGTTAAACTGTGAAAAAAAGTCCCCAATACGTCCAACATGACGTTAAATGGTGTACTCTTTTTCCCTTACTGCATGACATTAAACTGTACAGTCATCTTTTTGTCCAACATGATGTTAAACTGTGTTGTCTCCATCGTCCTAACTACATGACACTAAACTATACAGAAAGTCTTTTGATATATCCTACATGACATTAAACTGTACTTTGTCCCTGCTACATGACACTAAACTATGCAGCACCAATATTCCTAACTACAAGACTTTAAACTGCATAGTCCCTTTATATGTCCTACATGACATTAAATTGTGCATCGTTAAGGTTGTTGTTTCCTCTTGTTTCTCACACCGAGTATGAATCACGTGATCTTAGATAAAACATCAACCACAACACTCTCTCTGGGATACTAACCATGTGTAAATCCCAACAACATCATTTTTTAGTTTGTTGTCCCCATGAACAACTTGATCGTAATTCATTCTTTAACTTAACTATGCAGACTTTGATCCTTGCATTCCAGGCTGGGTACGTAGGCAACCTCCCAAGGTTCAAGCCCAAAACCAATCTCTTCATATCGGTTCAATTCCATCTCATACGATGTTGATTCGTGAAACTGCCCCTAGAATCAATGTCTTTACATTGGTTCACTTTCGTTCTTGCTATACGACGTTAAACTATACAACACTTTTGTCCAGTATGAAAATAAACTACAATATTCTTTGATACCCTCACCTAAGAGGGAATCATTATTTTCATTGATTTTAAGTCATGTTTCATTTTAAAGACTACGTGCATACATGGAAATACCTGAACCTTTTATCTTGGGTTAAATCATCATTGCACTAAAGTCCCCTTTCACCCTTCACATGTACGAACAAAATTTGTACAAAGGGTATTTCTAGAACTACGTGGGCTTGATTCCCATCCTTATGGGATACGTAGGAACGTTCGAGTGTCCCTCAAATCCAGTCCCAAGTCTTTGGGCCGAACCCCAAATTCCACTTTCAGTACCTTGGCTGAAAAGCCCCCATGAAAACACACACTGTGTATTTCTTATAATGGTCTAAGCTCTATGACCCTAAACTAAGATCTCTAATCCTTTTGTCCCACACGACGTTAAACTGTAGTTCAAGAAATACGTATGGCTTGATTCCCATCCTTATGGGATACATAGTTAAGTCCAACATTTCCATTCAGGACCTAGCCACAACATGATTATGGATAGCATTGATTTGTGTATCTTTGCATACATTGGACAATACCCATCTTTATGTGTCATAATCCTAACCTTAAATATTTTCGGATCTTCATAAACCTTTTTCTTGACTTCCAGTCACAAAAATGTCAAACTTCTAAGAGTTATTTTGCATAACTATGCAGCACGTACCCGTAGGTGGCCTTGCATAACCAGTCCCCATAACAGATTTGTCAGCCAAAAGATACTATTATTTGACAATTCAGCCAATTCCCTTAGATGGCCCTGTATAATTCAACCCCCTAAAGGGTTTTTTAAATACTGGTTACATCATTCTTAAGAAGAAAGCCTATTTTGTCCTTGTTGGTCTTAAATGATAGTATATAGGGATCTGCAAAATTATCCATCCTTAACATGTTTGTCCAATACCCTTTTTCGTGATCTAAAAGTATTCAAGTCTATGGTTTATATTCTCCTTCCCTACATTTGGTTCAGACCTTCATAAGAATGATATCCATCCAGTTCTTCGATAATCTTCTCCATATTCAAGTACCTCTTTCCATATAACAAACTCTATACTTTGGAAAATTTGAATCTCCATAAAATTTCACTAGAATTTTAGCACTAGGAAATTAAATTTCTGAGAGTTCATTTTCCTGACTATGCAGCACGTGCCCTTAGGTGGCCTTGCATAAACAGTATACATAACAGACTTGTTATCCAAAAGATATTATTTATTTAACTATGCAGCCAATGCCCTTAGGTGGCCCTGTATAATTCAACCCCCTAATGGGTTTGTTAAATAATTGTAACTTTATTCTTGGGAACTACTTCTTCTAATGCCTTTTATCTCTTTTTCATATCATTCCTCAGATCCAAATTTTCTTAAGTTATAGTTTACATATTTTCCCTCATACTTGAGTATGGTAATATGTTTTTAGATAAATTTTCATGGAATTGAGTCAATTCTAATTCATTCGGTCAAAGATATTTCGACCTTAAACATTATCCTCTTTATGTCTGATGTGAATGACTTTAAACTGCCCACAAAAGACAAAGGAACATTGAATAAAAGTCAAGTTCCAGCTCACTAAACATACATTTTGTATGATTTAGGTAATATTGAGAAATTAAAAGATTCAAATTTTGTAGGGTTATTTATATTAATCCTAGTAATAATCAAACTATGCTTACTAGGACCATTGGCTTGGGTAAAATTTAAAGCAGGTAGCAAGAAAATACGTTCACAAGTGATTGAAGATGAAATAATTCATTCCATTTGATGCGCAAGAATTAGAGGGGCATCCACAGATTGGAGCCTCTTCTATTTTTCAGGAAATTACAAAAGACTTTCAACATAACCCTTCATTTGATTTACGGCATCCTGAGATTCATCAGCATCCACCTGGAATTCATTCTTTCAACTGGATACCATAAGAGATGTATTGAAACCAGCTCTTCGTGGAACAAATGTAAAATAATGTTCTTGAGTGCGGTTTGAGAAAATTTTCTGCTGAACAACCAGTGAATCTGTTTCTGTCCAAGAGACTTGGAAGATGGATACATGGATTTGAGAATGAAGCATTGGAAGTAAAGAGCCATTTAGAGAGAGTACTCTTTTCAGATATTTCTCTAATACCATATTTGTCTTCTCTCCACCAACTGGCATCGGATGACATTTCAGCCCATGGGTTTTCCATTTTCATATCTACAAAGAAATGACATTGAGGAAAAATTTGAAACTTCACACCATTGTTGTTGCTCTTTATGCACAGCATAACCGAAATAGAGGAGAAGCAGTGCAGCTGCATCTCAGGAATATGGTTCTTTTCATCTGGAACATTGACTCCTTGCAGATGACCATGAACATATAGAGGCAGGTAGATGCTCTGTGGGAAATTAAGATGATATTTCTTCAAGTACTTAGCCAAATCTGGGAGAGTGTTGTCGCAGATATCATAGTAATCATAGCCAACAATGTTCATCATGTCATCAATACGTTTTCTTTCCAGTTCATCAGCTATTCCGATTCTCCTGAGAGCCATTTATTCTGCACAAAAGTTGTATATTTAACTCTTAAGTAAGTTAATTTTTAATAAAATTTTTGAAGGAATTCAGAAAAAATGGCTAAGGCATTAAGGCGCGCAAGTCTAATTTTGACGCGCAAGTATGGATGTGCCACGTAAGTTTTTGGCGCGCAAGTATCACCTCACAAGTCCAAATACCTATACAGCAGCGTGATAGCAAATAAACATCAAAAAATGGATTATATTGCACGGCGAAAGTGACCTACGCGGCAAGAGCTCGAAGGTTTGAAATCTAGATGCTTTGGATGGAAATGGGGCCGCATATTTATAGGACAAGCTACCCACCAGCGCACCTACAGCAGGCGCGCTCCAGCCCTGTGCGACTCACACTTGTGTGCCGCTTTTCCTTTGGTTTTCTTCTTTTCCTCAGAGTCACATCCTCATTTCTTTCGGATCGAACTCTAAGGGGGGACTTTTTTTGACGCTCCTTTTTTGTCACATTGTCTAAAAGAATGGAAAGGGAAATGACTTAGCACAAATTGATGCATCTTTTGATGAAAACATCAAAAATCGACAAAGGCATGAACAAGGCTTCAAAAGCACAGGGGTCGTGAAAGTTCAATCACTGTCACGCAAGTATACTTGCAGGACCACTAATGGTCGTGCAAGTGACTTGTGTGCCCTAAAGGATAACCGCCCGGGGTCTTCTCTAGCCTATAAATAGACCCTGTGGGCCCCCCATTTCGGGAGGAATTTTTCCAGAATTCAGATTTAGAGCTCTGAACGCCCATGTCTTTTCTTCAGGTATTCCGAACACTTCTATGTTAATTCTTTACCTATAATGGAAGGTCTCAACAAGAGGAGTAATGTCTTAATGTTAGAATTCACTAACACTTGCGTGCCTAAAGTTTTTTACCCTTAAGGGAAATGAACAGAATTGCACTCCGCCTTACTTCCTCACAAAAACTTTCGCATCTCTATTCTGGAAGTACCTCAGGATAATTCTAAAGGCATTGGTCAAGGATCGCCCAAGTATTACCATGCTGGTTTACAAACGCGCAAGTACCCATGTGTCGCGCAGGTATACATGTGCGACCAATACTTGCGCGCCCACACAGTACTTGCGTGCCTGTCAGTACTTGCGCGCCCCTGCCTTTTTGGGTGCCCTTCTTGCCCATTTCACCCCTCTTAAGCCATTCCACCTCTCCTATTCAAGATTCAGTCTTCAAGACTCTCTTCAAAGCCATTTATGGCATGATATCTTGATTTGACTTCCTTATCTGAAAGGAATTCCATGGAATATCTCTCATAACCTAGTGATTTACACAAATTTATGTCACTAAAGATTGAGATTTCATTCATTCAACCTCATCCTTTAGGATGAGAGAACTCATTAACATAGGATTCTTTTTCACGAGTAAGTCCCAGTCATAATTCTCAATTCTGGGCATCCTCTTTAGGAGTAAGCCCCATGTCCCCTAATTTGGGCATCCTTTTCAGGAGTAAGCCCTAATCTTAAAATTCCCAAATATGGGCATCCTCTTTAGGAGTAAGCCCCAACTATAATTCCTAACCTGGGCCTCCTTTTCAGGAATAATCCCGAGTCATAATTCTCAAACCTGGGCCTCCTTTCTAGAAATAATCCCCAGTCATAATTCTTAACCTGGGCCTCCTTTTCATGAATAAGCCCTAGTCATAATTCTTAACCTGGGCATCCTTTTCAAGAATAATCCCCAGTCAAAATATGGGCATCCTCTTTAGGAGTAAGCCCCAAGTCCCTTAATTTTTCAATTCTCTTAACCGGGGCCTCCTTTTCAGGAGTAATCCCCAGTCTTAATTTCTCTTAACCAGTCCTAATTTACCTTGGATTTGGGATTCCTTCTCAGGAGTAAAACCCAATCATAAGTCCTCTTCTAATTTGAGCTTCCTTTTTAGGAGTAAGCCCCAAGTTATAGTATTGAAATCTCCATGAAGCATATATACCTTTATGGACCCTGTTCCTAGATTTCTTCCCTAAATTAAATCCTAATCATCATTTATCTGGGAAGTCATACATACATAAGTCCCACATTATTTCTTATGATTGCATCTTTCATGGAACAATTTTCTGATTTTTACCAATACCTCTTGTTTCTCACACCGAGCATGACTCACGTGAGCTTATAGTGTAAAAGTAATTATGACATCCTTCTTTGAGCCATCAATCATAAACATAATACTCCCTTACTCGAACTACATGGGTTATGATTCCTTTTCTAAACAAAGGATACGTAGGTAGCCCATCTGCGGGTTCGATCCCAACTCGGAAATAATACATGTCCTTTTGAATGACAATAAACTTCAAGTGCCCCACTAAGTGGCTTTAAAACCAGCATGGTCATCATAATGACCAAGAGACATCTATATAAATGTGTTGAAGGATACCATTGACCAATAATCTATAATAAATACAGATGATTCTCTATCAATGAAGATCCTCGAATACATATAAAAAATTCTCTAAATTTCCTACATATTTAATCATTGATTGTCAGATCTAAAGGAAATCTCATTTTATACTTGGTAATGTAATAAGGATTCACGGACATAACTTAAATCTATAAAGAGAGTCCCGGAGTAGACAATAATTCCCCTCAAAAAGGTGTGATGAGTCCGACCTCCCATCCTCTCGACCAATGAAAATTTCTAAGCCTCATCAGTCCACAAACTAATGAGCACTTACCTTTGGAAAGTAGGTCCAAATGGATGTGGAATCATTGGATGTTTTCGGTTCTATGAACAAAACCATTAGAAACCGATTGGAATGTTTGAACCTTCAATCAAGTAGGTCATCCCCAAATTCCGAGGGAAATAGTGAAGCCTTAGTTATTTATACCACAACAATGGCATGCACACAAGAATATATATATATATATATATATATATATATATATATATTCACCACACATACCATATCACATCCAATACTAATAATAATTATATCCCGCAACGATCATCATAGAAACTAGCATTATTCCATAACCATTTACACTATCCATTTACATAACATTTCTATTTATCCCAATACCAATTACTTATAACTATCCTCATTAGTTTATTTCAAAAAATCCCATACAGTAACCCATTTAACATATTCAAAATATTTCAATGTGTAAACCCAGTTAACCTATTCATCATTTCACTTGTATTATCCCCACTATACATTCCAAATATAAGACATAAACCATTTGGAACATTCAAAATATATTGCATTTAACCCATTTTCATGTCAATCCAAAAAAACCATTCAAAATTAATAATATCTAGACCCAAATGTAAAATTTTACTTCATAATACTAAATTTGACCATTAAACATGTTCATCATGGGATCTATTAAATTAAAAATCAATTTTGAAATAAATAATTCTTTTAACCAAGTTCGAGAAGATCAATGCAGTCTATCAGTGTCCATTAATCGGTGTAGTAATCTTCCATGCTTCCTATGGGGATCACAAGTGGTTAAATTTCTCACATGGACAAACAATATATCAAATAAAACATTCAAAACCATGAATAATACAAGTTAATAACATGAACATAACCTCATATGCGTGGATATATATAAAAACCCTGGGATATAACTTATAAACCACATTCCTCAACCCGATGAAAAATTCACTCATAATTGAATCCTCAAATCGGGATTCAAATATCCCATAGGTCGTCAAATATGATTCCACTAGAAAATCTTGGTCTGTGATCTTCGGAAGATGATCACTAATGATGTGATCCATAATATGGAAAAAGAATAAAGGGGAATATTAAACTCAACTGAATAATTGATTCACCACCAATAGTGATTCAATCTACCTGTTATCAAGAGAAAGAAATCCTTGGACGTATTTGGTGAAATTAGTTCATCAGTAAGGACATAAGTAGGTGGAGTGGAGTAAAAATATGGAGATACTTAAAAAATACAAAGTGAAAAAACAGTAATTTTTCTCAATATATAATGTGGTTCCAATTTTGGATGCACAATATTCCAAACTGTGAGCCAACCATACATCAAACAATTTCCATAATGAATGAAACCTCGTGGATATCTTGGATTCCCCTCATGGTTTGAAAACCATGTTCCATCCATTTGATAATCCACTATCTATATTTACATAGTTTACCTATGGAGTCTATATAGATTACATAACCATGTGCCAAATGTGAACATTGAATAGATTTGGGCCAATTTTCTTTTTATTCATGTCCTAGATCCCCAGGTCACACCTAAGGTCCCTCATACTCCGGGGAAATAGTTCATTAACTCAAAAAATGGATTGAAACCATAATTTTCAACACATACATACTTTCCCAAATTCTGGTAACATACAACCACACATAACACTATGAATATATACTATGGATCACTTATAACATTTTGAACATGTTATTTGGTTCACACATAACCATATGGATATGAATCCTAGTAAATGAAAAAAAAATTGGGAACACATTATAAAGTTCACACATATCATTATGAACATTTAACCATGTTCAATCATAGGAATCTATATCTCCTTGGAAGGACAAATATCCATCCCCAGTGGAAGCCCTTTCATTATATTGGATTCTGTTTCACCTTCCTACCATACTGAATCAATCCACTCTCCATGTTACCATAAGTATCTAATGTGATATAAATCATTACCCATATCATTAGAAATAGATATAGGTCACATATTTCACAAAATAAAAATATACTTATTTGTGTTGTAAGATCATAAACAATTCCCATACTATAACCCATAAAATTTAATGTGTATCAAAAAAATTTCAACTTATTATTACTTATTTAAAAGAGAAAATTTATTAATAATTTGATGAAATAATAAATAATGAATGGATGTGGGATTTATAAGAATTTTAAAATTGTATATCTAATGGAAGAGAAATTGGTTTAATAAAAACCATGTCAATATAATGTTAACCATTCAAAGGAAAAAGTTTGAATAGTTTCCTTCGATCATATCCAAAAAAACTCATAAAATATATAAAGGGATTTCATATTATATGGAAATGTATTTTGTAAGGTCACCTGGGAAATTTCACAAGAGAAATTAATTTAGCTGATTTTTTTAACGACATTTTTTTATCAAAATCCCATTCTTTTAAACTCAATTCTAAAATTATGAATTAATCTTTAAAAATCATTAAAAACAGTAATTGAGTAAAATATTAATTATTATATAAAAAATACTTCATAAATCATAAAACCTATTGATAAAAAATTATATAGTAATAAAAAATAATTATTATAATGTCAGAATTAAAATAAATGGAATATATATCATTAAAAATCATCTGTAAAAGTCATTTAATTTTTTTAAAATTGTATTATGAAAAAAAAAATTATTTTGTGAAAATTGACTCCCCACAAGAGGCATATAATGTTTTTTTCGATAAAAAATATTCATAATTATTTAATTTTCTACATAGTGGGAATATTGTACCATTAATTTAATATTTTTCTAAAAAAATAGGTTAAGAAAATCATCATAATTATAGGGGGATTAACCATATTATTTTAATCATGGATTAGTAATCATAGGAAACCCAAATAAACAATGATATTATACCATTAAAATCATATTACATTGGAAATGTTTAATAGAAATTCCCATGTAAAATAGTTACATGATGATTAAAATATCATAAAAATGATTTAATGAAATAACATTTCAAATGTTAGTATTTAAATCCCGTAATTGAATATAAGTGTATATCAAAAAAAATTCTCCAAAAAACATGAGATAAAACAACCATAATGATTTTGTAATATTTGAACCATAGAACCCCATGAAATTGAGATTAAAAATGGGTGTATAAATACCCATTAATTTTTGTTTATGTATCATATAATACATTCATGCGTATAACATACACCACATGAAATAAACCTGTGGTGATTAAGGCATAAGTCTCGTAGAAATAAAAGTGAGGTTAAAGTTTCACAATCTACTTGAGTAACATTGGAATCATATTTACCATGAATGAATAAAATCCAAAAAAAATATTGAATTTCATGAAAAAATTTAATTTAATGATATAAAATGTCATAGGGAAGTATATAATAAATATAAAATACATGAGTGGGGAATATGAAATGTACAACATGGATATAAAAAGTGACATGAGAAAATAACTATGTTATGTCTTGGCATTCATCATACATGTTAAAACCTCCAGTATATTAAATATATCTTTATTATAAATCAAATAATGATAATTATACTAATATATCAAACCATATATGATTTAATTCTGGCATTATATTTCCTTTTTTTAATAATTTCATTTTAAAATTTCATTTTTGGGAATAATTACCTTGTTTTTATTTTTATATACTGGGACATATTATTCATGATACTCTAACGTGGATTATGTGTAACATACAAGAAAAATAAGGAATAAGACACCTTTCATTTTTATTAATATTTGTTAATTAAATATTAATTTTACATTAAAGGGGATGTTATGTTCGATAGTGTACCTGACACACAACAACATGTTTTCTTTGAAATCTTACGTTGCACACTAATAATATAATATTATTATTTTAAATGGTAGTTAAATCCTAGTCGTTTTATTGGTAGGAATGAACAAAACTAAATTCAATATGAATATACATGTTTGTTAAATGTAATTACATTTATCCAATAAATGTAAAAGGCTTAAAATGTGAATGAATCTAATTTTAAGCATAATTAACATTCAAAGGTCAATTTACAACCTGTTAAAGGAGAAAACTCTTTATATATAGTTTTGGTAACATTAATACATTCTATATGACAAAATAAAATCCTTTTTTATAATTGGGACATCACGATTTACTTTGTGTAAATTTTAGGAATTTTTCCGAAAAAGTTCATTTTTTATGAAAAGTTTAAATATTGTTTTTTAATTCAAAACAATGTTCTAATATAATTAATTTATATGGTTAGATAATATGTTTAGTTGGTTTTAAAGTTTAATTAGAATATATTATTATCATTTAATCCAATTTTGGTCATTGAAATTAATTTCACTTTGAAATAGAACATAAACAAGTGTCAATCTTTTGATAGTTATTGTTTCTTAAAAACATGCTATATATTTTAACAACGGGAATTAATTTTAAAATTAATTAATGAAACATTTATTTTTTGAATTCGGTAAAATATAAATAATATTTGAATTTGTCATATCAAATATATCTTAGGCTGAATTTTTGGTATTTTTCAGAAAAACATCAATTTTTGATGAATAGTGAAACCACCTAGTGGTAGTTAAAAAACTGAATTTTTCATTTAAAAGAAATTTTACCACTTCTTTGAATTGAATTTCAAAAATCCAACATACATGATTGTAATCAAGAAGTAAAATGTGGTTCATTAAGATGAAAATAATATTTGATGAATAGTAACTTTTCACTTTTATTTACCACGGTTAAAGGTAAATAGGGTAATTCATGGTAAAAAGAATATTATAAAAATTTCAAATTACATTAACACTTGTCCTATCCTTATTGGTTGAGTCATGGACGACCATTGGCATATTTTGGTCAATTTTGGGACCCCATGAAGACACTTAAGTGTGATAATGACACTTTATATTAATTAATTTAATGTAAATGCAAAAATGACATAAACAAAAAAATTTAGTGAATTATTTTTTATATGGTGTTATATAAAAAAAAATGTAACGTCCCCGACCCGGAAGCCACTAAACTGGTGCTCTAAGCTAGGTGGTTACATTACCTTAAGCACGCCTCCTCGTATGCCAAAGGCTTCTGACTAGCAGCGGGGGTCTATGTAGTCAAATGGGGAGACTATACCCCAATTAATCAGAGTAAGACACAACATAATAAACAAATAGCAGAAACAACAACCAAAAAACAAGGAACATGTATAACAAGCACATCCAACAATAAATATGCCATGTCATACTACAAGTGCAAAAGTGAACAAAATCCCAAAATAAGGACAACTGCCAAAATCCCCAAAATGGTCCCGACACCACGTCCAGATCCTCCACCAAGTGCTACCCATATCCACTCACTATCTATCAAGGACCTTTTCCCTTCTCTTGACCTGCAAACATGAAGTCTCCTCAGGTACCAAACGACGGCCCGAGCAGTGTGTCTGTTCAACTCAGTACGCCACCACCAACGGTGTCTACAAAATATACAGTAAGAGCAGATAGTGCACGCAAAAGGAATATGAATGATAAATGCCAATTAATTAATTAAGGTTCCATTAACTAGTTCAAAGAAAAGCCATTTCCACTTCCATTACCATTCATTTCACACCAAATTTCATTACTCACCATTTCAACACATTTCCATGGTTTAAACGCATACTTTATGTTACATGGGTCTAAGTCCAACAATCTCAAGTAAGAGGGTAAACACAACGTTATCCTATCTCACAAGGAATAACTCCCTCATAAACACCATATTCTCACCTCGAAGCCTCAGTCCGGATGGGTACCTTATAGCAACTATATTCTCACCTCGAAGCCTCAGTCTGGGTGGATGCAACCGTTAGGAGAATAGATCATCAGTCCTCATTCCTAACCCGTGCATTTAGGGTGTTGTTTGGAGCCTCAATCTTCACTCGACCTGTGGGCGTAAATCCTCAAGTCATACCCCACACTACCAAGCCATGTTCACATTCTTATATATATATAAGTAGCCATCAACCATCCAAACAATTTCCCTTCGTCAAACACTATTCAAAACAACCCACATGCGAAACCACATCATGCCTTAACTCATTAACACATTACCATTTCACATCATTTAACCCTTCACCCGAATTCCCATGTGTTATGCCTATCTCATTAAGAATTCAACAGTATACCCATAACCCATTCCATTATTGTCTTTAATCATTTTACACATTAACCCCATTTAACCCGTTCATCATTTCCATGAATAAACCATTGAACCCATTCCAACAACTCATTGGGTTGTTACCAAGTCTAGGTGCATCACCTAACTTCTATTCCAAGTTCAACCCATCATGCCAAAATATTCATGAAGCATTGTACCATTTACGACAACAAGATCGCTTTTTAATAACAATCCCTTAACCCGGGAAAAGTCGGCACATCCCATGGATGGCCCTAAATAAGGTCAAGTCAATCCTAAAACATCCCATGGGGATCATGGGGGTTCCCATTTTCCATTTTTAATACCATTATTCTCAAACATTCAAAGGATATCCAAAACATAACCAAGGGAAAGCAAGACTACAATTTAGCATGCACCAAATGCCCAAATAACTATGGGATATAACTTGTAGACCACCTACCTTGAATCCATAGTTGAACACACTCTCAATCGAGTCCTTAGAGCTCTATTCGACCAACCCTTGGAGCTTCAACATAGAACTCACCCAAAAGATTGGGTTTTAGGGTTTAGGAATAAGAGGAAAGGAAGACACAAACCCTAAACCAAGAAAATAACCAAGGAGGAGATTAGCCTTACCTGAAGCTTCAATCAGAAACCAACGGCACCAAAAACACCTTATAATAGAAGTAGTTTGATCTCTTGAAGTCCTTGGGAGGTTTGGTTCGTGCCTAAGGTGAATAGAGGAATATGTTAGGAAAATCCCGAGTGATGTTTAAAAAAGCCCGGAGTGGAAATTTTTTAATTTTTCCCATATTTAAGTGGTTGCACGGTTTAGCCACACGGTTTGGAAAACCATGCACACACCGTGAACATGCCACTTACTGAAGGAGGAGGAGTCACAGGGTTTAGCTGCAAGGTTTGTCAAACTGTGCACAAACTGGGCGCTCGCTACTATCCAGAGGAGGGAGGGCCGCACGGTTTTTCCTGGGTAGGCCGCACGGTTTGGCTGACCGTGCACAGGCCACGCGCATTGGTATTGTTTTCCTAGACTTCCCTCCATCCGTTCCATGAGCCTCTGGAACACCCCCAAGGCCTCTCACACATTCAAGAAACCTTTTAAAGTCCCAAAATCAAAGGTTTCAACCAAAAACACAACAAAAACATACCTTTCCAAAAACCAGGATCTTACAATTAGTGTTGTCTATAAATATTAATTGGAAAGATAAAAATATTTCCTACATGATAGTATTTTTTTTATAATTTTTAGACATTTAATTAATTAAATTATTCATGACACAATATTGATGAAGTGTTTACCTCATTAATAAATCATTTAAATATATAAGATTATAAATATTAATAAAGCATCCAAAACTTGTCCAATTCTTATTGGATGATTTTATTTGGACCACGAGTCATCTTATATTCGACTCTAATGACTTTTGGACCTTTTGAAAATGAATATAAATTTATAATAAAATAATATTTTCACATTTTCCTAAAGAGACCCTCCTCTCCTTTATAAAAGGAGACCACTTATAACAAATTTCTCACACCTCTCAAGCCATTTGGCTCATCCAAACTTTGCCCAATTAAGCTTCCTACATCCCTCTCCTCCACCTTGAAGCCTTACCTTAGGCAGAAGGAACTTCAATAAGTCCTTTGGTTCAAACTAATTGGAGTTACCCCAATTAAAGGTAACAGTTTCTCTTAAATTTTTTTCATTTATTTTACTTCTCTAACCACTAAAATCTTTTTATTTATTTTATTTTGTAACAACATCAGTATCATAAATTTACTAGATGTTTTTATGAGAAGGATTCGAGCTACAATTACACACACCTCCAACTAATGGGTAAATAACATAATGTTTATGTGGATGTCAAACTAACGCCTCACAAAATGATGATTGTTCAAAAATATCCAACTGCCTCTCATAGTGGCCATTATGATGGAACTGTATTTATATACGATATATATTATGTTTATGTTTTTTATGATTCTGTATTTTTCCATTTATATAAATAATTTATAGTTTCCATAGTGGGTAAATACAATATTCTCATTAGAGGAAGTTCGGACTACCACCCCCTTAAAGTGATATGACTCATTAAATGAATTATGTGGTACATATAATGGATGGAATTAATATCATTTTATATGATATTATACTGGAATTATAATATTACTTTGTATCATTATTTTTTTAATTCCATTAAAAAAAGAAATAGAAATGGAAGTAGCGTTCATGCGTACGTACGGCTTACCGTCTCCATGAACAGTGCATTTTATTTCTTACCTCAAAATGTTATGTACTATTATAAATACATGTATATACTGTATATATATGATATATATGATATTTAAATAATTAATATCATTCTGAATATAATTTATATCTTACCACATGAACAACTTGTAATTATAAGGTGTTCATTTTTTTGACTCAAGTACCAAATATTGACAAAATGGACGTTATTAACTTAAATGATAACATAATATTAATAACATGGTAATAAGTGATATAAAAGGAATAATAAACTTGAAAAAGGTTCTTACTCAAGTAGAAATTAACATTAGTTTATTATTCAATATATTAATGAACAATCATGTCTAGTCTGAGACAAGGTAAGGGATTTTCTTATCTCACTTTTAATTCTGTGATATTTCCATTGTTCGCCACATAATCATTTCATGTGGTATATTTTGTACAGAAATTTTATATATATTATCATGATTCTCATTATATTCATCGTATTCTGTGATTAATTTGGTGTTTATAAAATTTTGTTTATACGAATCAATTGATTACAACATGGTAAATGTTTTCGTCTCACTTTTTATTCCCGTGAGATTCATTCTATATTTGTCGTTATTTCATATTGTGTGGTGTATGTACTTATCATGATTTTACTCTTTATGTAATATTATTTAATTTATGAGTATTTAAATCTTCATTTTATGATCCTTCTTTCATGTGGCGTATGTTTTTTATGTTACCAAATCGGTAAGGAAACTATTCACCCTCCTCTTTATAAAAGACTTCTTTTTGGTATGTCTTTTAATTTACATCTTATTATGTTGGGATATTTTCTTCTATATCATTATTGATTAAAAATTTATATCCAAGTGAATAAATTTCCTTTTATATCTCATCAACTCATTTTTCTAAATTTTAAAATAAGGTTGTTAGGTTGTCAAATTTTTACAAGGGAACCTCTTAACCCAATTTCAATTCATTTGGTTAAACTTGTACTTCTTGAATATGTCATCCAATGAATATGTGTGAATGAACTATGATTGTTTTAAACTTAATATCCACTTATATTGGGTGTATTTATATTTTTCACACATAATTATGTGATTGGTTTATCCTTAATTTAAGGATACCATCTTTATAAGGGATTTCATATCAATTTACATTTCCATTGAGACTTTATTGTTGTTATGCACCAATTCACTCTTATATGGTGTATATACTATCCTTTGAAATATTTTATGATGAATTACTTTATTCTCAGGATATTATATTGTTCTGATTAACTGTTATTCCTCACTTATTTGAATTCAAGCATCTCTCTTTTTGTTAAAAAACTCTTTAACAAAAATAACTTTTTAAATATTTTAAAGATTTATTATTTAAAATATATCTCATTAATGTACATGTTTTCAAAATTAGTTTTAGGATTTTTTTTATATGGAAATTAATGTTTTCAAATGATAGTTCATTTAAAATCTTCAAAGTGGTATGGGACACTTTGTTTCAAAAATATCTTTTTAAATGGTTTTGAAAATAATTTGGTAAAACCTTGTCTTGATTTGATATATTGGAATGTGGAAATGTTATCTTTACTTTATACATGTGTTATATTTTATGATTATGTAATGGTCATTGGGAATTGTTTACGTATACAGGTGGTTTCGTGATAAACCTAGGGCGGGTGAGCCTGAGATAGCTCTCCATTACAATGGGTAACATGACAGAGGTGAACGTGATGTTTCTACTAAGAGATTTAGGGATTATACCATTATGGGTATTCCAAGTGTAACTCCATATTTAGTTGTGATAGCTAAAATTTATGTTTTATATGGATTCCATAAGTAAAATTTATGATTTATGATTTTTGGGTGTTATTCATAAATCTTATGATTTCGTAAGGTATGTTATAATTGAAAAGTATGGTTTCCTTGATTTGTATTTATTGATGGGATAATGTTTTCATTTCTTATTTTATAACCCTTAATGTGCTTTTTATGTTCATACCATGTTTTTTAAATGTTTTCCACATGACTTAAAAATGAATAGGGTCAATGATTGGATCATGGAAAAGTCATGCTGTATAAAATATGGAACTATTAAGGTTTTGTTTTTAAGAGTTTTTATGTTATGAAAAAAAGAATACTAAGTAGTAGTGTCTACTTATAATATTCAACTTGTTATGTAATAGTTATGGAATAATTCTCTAAAACTCTAAACTTGAAAAGATCCTCAATGTGAATTATTAATTTAATTCAATATTAAGTAATGTTATAAGGTCACGTCCTTATAGTTGGTATCAGAGGTTGGTTTAGAAAACTTTAGAGATTAGGAATTTTCATTAGACATATGGTTAGTCCCTATCTAATATTTTAGTTAAATATTTATTTTGTAACATTTTCAGATCAAGGAATTTTAGTAACAAATGGAAGGAGGTGGATCTCAAACTATAATCCTATCTCTTCCTGATTACATGCTTGCAATAATTATTGCAATGTCATGTTCGGATGACTATGAAAAATTTTCAGGCATACAACTCACTTGTAAGCAGTTGTTTGAGATATAAAACACCTCCACTATACCTCTTTATCATCGTGGATCATGGGTTGTATTTAGAAAAATCATATTTTCAAAATATTCTCATATTTTCAATAAAGGTATATATTATCAAGAAATTTTCAAATATTTTACCTTATCACAAGATTTTGAAGCATATTATGATTTTAAAAAAGGTTCTGAAGAATGAGACCCTTGCACAACCTATTTATATTTGATTTTAAAATATAGTCTCTTAGAACATAATTATGGTATTTTAAAAGGACTGTTAATTGAATGATTCAACTCAAATTCGGTTCTATTTTTTTATAGAAATCATGTATTATGAGATTTTTTGAAATTATATGTCATACATGATTATTTTCAAAACCGTTTTTTCTGTGAAAACCCATATGACCCATTTTGTACAAGGTGTATTTGGATGGAGGAATAAAATGATTTTGAAGGATCTATAAATCATTGTTTCAATGCATGGACCTTCTATATACATGAACAAGATGACTATGAAACCAAATGGACACTATGATCAAGGTATGATATTATTGATTTTGGGGATTGTTTTATTTTATCATATGGAGGTGAAATAAGACTTCAAGAATTAATATGTTGAGATCATAAGGAATTTAGATGAAAATGAGAGCTATAAGGAATACTTTGAGGATAAAACATGTTAGGGTTATTTTTGAGTTTTATAAAAAGGATAACATGTAGGATGGGTGACAACCCGTCACATCTGACAAGGCTGCAAGAATCAAACCCACAACCGAAGCGCGACAAGGGCGCATCACCTACCACTAGCCTACTTGATGTCCCTGGTTAGTATTAGTTATTATTTTAGTAAAATGTTTTTATGGAATAAGAATAAGTTTATTTTTGGAAATTATGTTTTATCAAATTGATATACTTAGTATTGAAAAATGATTTAGTGATTAAGTGATAAATGTGGTTGTGGAAGACGTTCTCTCTTTTGAGGAAAAACTATATTCCCAAGGAAGATAGAATACTATTGGATTCACTTGTGGAGTAATGGTTGAAATTTTAGTTTGGAAGAATCTATTTTTTTATTATGGACAAATTATGATTTGATTTATTTATGAAAATTATTAACCTATCATGGAGAATATGTGATTAGGTTAATTACATTTCAATATGATATTTTATGAGTAACTGGTGCTACTTGGTGATAAATGTTAAGATGTATCATGGAAGTCTATATAATTAAATCCTTATGAGATTTGGGTTGCAATCAACGTTTGGATTACTTTTGAAGAATTTTAGGGACAATTGATTATTTAATGGTCTTTGTTGAACTTTGTGTTTTTTAAGACAAATTTGGGAGATTAAGAGTAGTTTCTCTTTATGTAAAAGTTTATCCTTTTTGGGGATTATCTAATCTTGTACTAAACGTTTTGGTTTTAGTTAATATCTAAAGAAAAGGGGAATCTATAGTTCATCTTTTTAGGATTATTTGATTCCCTCGATGTTGATTATAGAACTTTTAATGTTTACAAGTCATCATGAATACTCATCGTATAGAGGAAATATGAGTTTGTGTTAGAAATCTAGTGAAGGATAAAAGTCTACATGAAAAGTAATTGTGTTTCCTTATGTTTTTAGTTAAGCTCAAAAATAAGTTCCTTAATGAAAAGTAACTTGAAAAAAAACCTTGTCTGTTAACTTTTCCTACTGGGAAATTCAAGACTATTTAATCCATCACAATTTTGTGATTTTCTGGTGGTTAACTTTCTCCTAAACATGTTTTCTATCACTCTCCATCATAAATTGATGGTTTTTTCTCCTCCATATCCACGTTTTCATGGAATCCTTGTATCTGTTGTCTCGGGTAACCATTTTACTTCTCTTCCTTTATTTTAATGTGATTGTTTTATTGACTCTTTTTTCGATGTGGGGATTTTAATGAAGTTTCCATGCCCGGTTTGAAAATTGCGAGGACGTAATTCCCAAAAGGGGGGAAGGATGTAACATCCCGGGTAAATAAGGAATAAGTCACTTTTCATATTTATTAATTTCTGTGAATTAAATATTAATTTTACATTAAAGGGGATGATATTTTCAATAGCATACCCCATACACAACAACATGTTTTCTTTGAAATATTACGTTGCACACTAATAATATAATATTATTATTTTAAATGGTCGTTATTTCCTATCTGTTGTATTGGTGGGAATAAAAAACTAAATACAATATGATTATACATGTTTGTTAACTGTAATCACATTTATCCAGTAAATGTTAAAGTCTTAAAATGTGAATGAATCTAATTTTAAATATAATTTACATTAAAAGGTCGATTTACCACCTTTTAATAGAGATCCCTCTTTAAATATGGTTTTGGTCACTTTAATACATTCAATTTGACTAAATAAAATCCTTTATTAGAATGGGGACATCAAAATATAATTTGTGTAAATTTTTAAAAAAATTCCGAAAAAAGTTCATTTTTTATGAATAGTGTAAATATAGTATTTTAATTCAGAACTATGTTTTATTCTAATTTATTTATATGGTTAGATTATCTTTTCAATTGTTTTTAAAGTGTAATTAGAATATATTTTTCCATTTTATCCAATTTTGGTCATTGGAAATAATTTCACTTTGAAATTGGACATAAACGAGTGTCAATCTTTTGATAGTTATTGTTTCTTAAAAACACGCTACATGTTTTATCAGCGGGAATTAATTTTAAAATTAATTAATAACTCTTTTCTATTTTTAATTTTTTAAAAATAGAAATCATTTTTTAATTTGTAATATCAAATATAGCTTAGGCTGAACATTTGGTATTTTTCTGAAAAACATCACTTTTTGATGAATAGTGAAACCACTTAGTGGTAGTTAAAAAACTGACTTTTTCATTTAAATGAAAATTTACCACTGTTTTGATTTGAATTTCAAAAATCCTACATACATGGTTGTTATCAAGAAGTAAAATGTTGTTCATTAAGATGAAAATAATTTTTGGTGAATAGTTACTTTGGACTTTTATTCACTGTGGTTAAAGGTAAATTGGGTAATTCAAGGTAAAATGAATATTATAATAATTTGAAATTACCTTAACATTTGTTCTAACCTTATTTGTTGAGTCATGGGAGACAATGGACATAATTTGGTCGATTTTGAGACCCCATGAAGCCACTTAAGAGTGACAATGGCACTTTAGATTAATTAATTTAATGTAAATGGAAAATGACATAAACAAAAATATTTTAGTAAATTAATTTTTATATGTTGTTTTATAAGGAATAGTTTAGCCTATAAATATTAATTTGAAAGCTAAAAATATTTCCTACATGATAGTATTTTTTTTATAATTTTTATACATCGAATTAATTAAATTATTCATGACACAATCATGATACAATGTTTACATCATTAATAAATCATTTAAATAAATAAGATTATAAATATTAAAATAGCATCCAAAACGTGTCCAATTATTATTGGATGATTTTATTTCTACCACGAGTCATCTTATATTTGACTCTAATTATTTTTGGTCATTGTGAAACCGAATTTAATATTATAATAAAATAATATTTTCACACATTCCTAAAGAGCCCCTCCTCTCCCTTATAAAAGGATACCACTTCTAACCAGTTATTCACACCTCTCAATCCATTAAGCTCGTCCAAACTCTTCCCAATTAATCTCCCTACATCCCTCTCCTCCATGTAGAAGCCTTAACTTAGACAAAAAGCACTTCAAGAAGTCCTTTGGTTCAAACCAAAAGGAGTTACCCAAATTAAAGGTAACATTTTCTCTTAAATTGTTTTCTTTTATTTTACTTATCCAACACATAATCTATTTTTATTTCATTTCTTTTGTAACTACATCAGTATCATAAATATACTAAAATGTTTTTATGATAAGTATTCAAGCTACACATACACACACCTCCATCTAATGGGTGAAAAACATAATGTTTCTGTGGTTGGAAAAATAACGCCTCACGAAACGATGATTGTTAAAATTTCTCCAACCGCCTCTCATGGTGGCCATTATTATGGAACTATATTTAAATATGATATATATTATGTTCATGTTTTCTTTATGCTTCTGTATTTTTTCATTTATATAAAATACTTTATGGTTTCCATAGTGGGTAAATACGATAATCTAATTTGAGTAAGTGAGGATTACTGCCCCCTCAAAGTGATATGACTCGTTAAATGACTTATGTGGGGAATATAAAGGATGAAATTAATAATATTGTATATGATATTATACTTTAACTATAATATAACTATGTATAATTGTTTTTTTAATTCCATTAAAATAAGAAATTGAAATGGAAGTAGCGTTCATGCGTACGTACGGCTTACCGTTTCCATGAACGGTGCATTTCATTTCTTACCGCTAAATGTTATGTACTATTATAAATACATTTATATACTGGATATATATGATATATATGATATCTAAATCATTAATATAATTCTGAATATAATGGATATCTTACGACAAGAACAACTTGTAATTATAAGGTGTCCATTTTTTTGACTCAAGTACCAATTATCAACAAAATCGACGTTATTAACTTAAATGATAACATAAAATTTTTAACATGGTAATAAGTCATATAAAAGGAATAATAAACTTGAAAAAGTTTCTTAAAAAATTATAAATTAACTTTAGATTATTATTCAGGAGATTAAATTACGATCGAGTCAAGTCTGACACAAGGTAAGGGATTTTCTTATCTCACTTTTAATTCTGTGAGATTTCAATTGTTCACAACATATTCATTGCATGTGGTGTATTATGTACAGCCATTTGATATATATTATCATTATTCTCATTGTTTTCATTGTATTATGTGATTAATTTTGGGGTTATTAACTTTTTTTCATACGACAGAGTTGATTACAATGTGGTAAAGGGTTTCGTCTCATTTTTTATTCTTTTGAGATTCATGCTATATTTTCCACTATTTCCTTTTGTGTGGTGTATTTACTACCCATGATTGTACTATTTATGTAATATTCTTTCATTTATGAGTATTTACATATTCATTGTATGATACTTCTTTCATGTGGCGTATGTTTTTTAAGTTACCAAATCGGTAAGGAACTATTCACCCTCCTCTTTATAAAAGACTTCTTTTTGTTATGTATTTTAATTTATATATTATTATGTTGGGATATGTTCTTCTATATCCTTATTGATGTAAAAATTACATCCAAGTGATTATATTCCCTTTTTTACCTCATCAACTCATTTTTTCTTAATTTTAATGTGACGTCTTCTGGCTGTCTAATTTTTAGAAGGGAACCTCTTAACCCAATTTCAATTTGTTGGGTTAAACTTGTACTTCTTGAATATGTAATCCTATGAATATGTGTGAATGAACTCTGATTGTTTTACACTTAATATACACTTATATTGGGTGTATTTATATTTTTCACACATAATTATGTGATTGATTTATCCTTAATTTAAGGATACCATCTTTATAATGGATTTCATCTCAATTTACATTTCCATTGAGACTTCATTGTTGTTATGAATCAATTCACTCATATATGGTGTATATAGTGTCCTTTGACATATTATATCATGAATCCATTAATTCTCAAGATATTATAAAGTTCTGATTAAATGTTATTCCACATTTATTTTTATTCAAGCATATATATTTTTGTTAAAAAACTCTTTAACCAAAATATCATTTTAAATGTTTTAATGATTTATTGTTCTAAATATTTCTCATTAATGTCCATATTTTCAAAATGGGTTTTAGGATTTGTTTATATGGATATTAATTTTTTCAAATGATAATTCATTTAAAAGATTCAAATTTGTAAAGGACACTTTTATTCAAAAATCACTTTTTAAATGGTTTTGAAAATGATTTGATAAAACATTGTCTTGATTTGATATATTGTAATGTGGAAATGTTATAAATCATTTATACATGTGTTATAATTGATGATTATGTTATGTTTGATGGTAATTGTTTATGTATATGGGTGGTTCCTTGATAAACCAAGGGCGGGTGCGCCCGAGATAGCTCTCCAATGCATTGGGTAATGTGACGGAGGTGACCGTGTTGTTTCTCCTAAGAGACTTAGGGAATATACAGTGATGGGTATTCCAAGTGTAACACCCTATGTAGCTATGATAGATACAATGTATGTTTGATATGGATTTCATAAGTAACTTTTATGATTTCTGATTTTAGTGTGTTATTCATAAATCAAATGATTTCGTAAGGTATGTTATGATTGAAAAGTATGGTTTCATTGATTTGTATTTATTGATGGGATAATGTTTTATTTTCTTATTTTATAACCCTAACTGAGCTTTTTATGCTCATCCCAAGTTTTTTTAATGTTTTCCACAGGACTTAAAGATGAATAGGGTCAAGGATTGGATCATGGAAAAGTCATACTGTCTAAAATATGGAACTAGACATGTTTTTTAGAGTTTTTATTTTATGAAAAAAATTGATACTGAGTAGTAGTGTATACTTGTAATATTCAAATTTTTATGTAATAGTTATGGCGTAATTCTCTAAAACCCTAAACCTAGAAATATCCTCAATGTGAAATATTCATTTAATTCAATATTATGTAATGTTATATGGTTAGGTCCTTATATTATTATTTTATTATTTCCAGAATTTAAAAAAAGACCTTTCTATAATATGTATTATTTTTGTAATTATTTATAATAATATATTAAATATTTATATCTTAAATGTAATTAACTATTATTTCTGACGGTAGGCAGTATGTACGCATGAACTTTGTTTTCGATTTCATACAATATTAAATTAATGGATGTAAATGGAAAATATATATATAATAAATAAATTAGAATTATTATGTAATATATATTAGTTATTTTTAAAAAATATTCCTTAAAATATTCCTTTTAATGGGTGAACGAATTACATCACTTTATGGAGGTGGTAGTCCACATGTCCAAAATTGATGTTATATTATTCCCACAAAAAATGAAAGCATGAAGTTATGTGATATATAATGATTCATGAAGCTTGAGAAAATTATTAATATCATATATATAACATGCAAATAGTGAGAACAGGAATATTTAAAACCATTATAGGTGGTAATGGAAAAATTCACAACATATGTTCATGAGGTGGTTGTCCGTCATACTCACGAATGATGATTGTGTGTCTTGTTTGATGGAAGTTTGTAAATGTGTAGATCATACCCTTATAAACAAAAAACCATAGTATATGGATGATATATATTTTATTATATAATATTTATATACAAATAATATTTTGGGTGGAGAAATAAATAAAACAAATGTTCTTGTTGAATGATGTTTCATATTCTTTCATAAACTCCTTCGAGTTTACAACATAGAGATTACTTAGATGGATTAGTGAAAATTGTGATGCTTCAAGTATTATATGAGGGATTTTAGGGGACTCTTTTGAGGGGTTTTACAAGACAATTGAATTTATTGGTGTGATGAAGTGAGGGGGAGTTGATTTCACATTAGAGTTGAAGAGTAGTAGATTTCTTATAAATATAAAAAATGAAAAACCTATTGAGTGGAATCTCTTAGATCAACTTCTCACAAAAATAGATAAAATTTTATACAAGGGTGGATATTATTGAAAAATTACCATACAATTTATTTTGTATATATTTCTTGGTTATTTTTCCATGTACGTTATAGTTTAAAAACTATGTTATGACTTATTTACATTAATCACTATAATTAATTTTATTTACATTCACTAATATATTGTTCAGAAACTAATTTTAGCTTATTAAAAATTATAAATTATTATTATTACAAATATTAATCCATTTTTTGGAATTAAATTCATAGAATTTTAAGAAATTAATTTATAATTAATCTTATAGACATGTCAAGAAAGCGGGGATTTATTGACAAAATGTTTAAAAGATAGAAATGATTTTATGTCATATTTAAATGAAAATATATCTTAAATGACATAAATTTTATTTATTGAGGTATTGTTCAAATAATTATAAATTTAAACTATAATAAAATATAACATATTTATTTAAATTAACTTGATGAAACTTACATTTTGAATTAAATTTCAGTGTTTTTTTCTACTCATCAAAAAATGATACTTCTCTTTAAAATTCAAAAAATTAACCTAATTTTTTTATATTCTTTTATGAAAAAGGAATTTAATTTTATCAAATAAAATTTGTAAAATTTTAAAACATTATTTTCAAAATATTATATCCATTAAAATATGTAAAATTTCATTTTATAAAAAAACATATTTTTATACCTAAAATTCGATTTTTTATTATCTTATCACTTTCGAATCGTTAAAATTATTGTCAAATACAAATTAATTTATAATATATAATATTTCTCAAAAAATAAATGAAAAATGATGTTCTTAATTTACAAAAATAGAATGTGTTTGAATATAGAAAAATAGCTTTCTTTGAATATGATTATCATTATTTTCAAATAGTTAATACTTTTCATTCAATCTAATTTCTAATCAAGTATTAATTATATATACATGTGTAAACCCAATTTTTAAAAATTATATAATACTCATTTTAACTTCCATTCAAATGAATATGTTATAAAATTAATAATATTTTAATAATTACATTAATGGTATATTTTAGTTTTTAAGAAATCCGTCTTCCATATAACACATGTTATTTAATCAACTCTGTATTGTGTATACACAATACAAAAAATGTGTAGTATGTGTTGTAAGATAATATATGTGTTGCAAATAGTTATTTCATAACACAATTTTTTTTATTAATAAATTACATTCATAGTGATTTTATATAACATAATCTATATTTAGTGTTACATGTGATGCCAAATATTGAAAATATTTCATCAATTTGAAAGAACATATTTCACTAAATAACATGTTTTTATATTATACCCCATATAAAGTGAATTTATACCTTAAAATTTGTGTCGGTTATAATATTTCTAATAAATGAATTTCTTTTCATAAAAACCCACATAATAGAAATATATACCTAAACATCCTTCAAATTTTAAAATTGGAAACTTAACGATTTCCCAAAATAATACATTTCTTGGTTTTCACATTAGAGAACATAGTTTGGTAGTAAAGATTACCCATTAATGAAAATCATAAATAATAATTTGCAGTGATAATGATAATTGATTTCTATAAAGTGTATTATCTAGGTTATATTATGGTCCTCAAAACTATAAATCTATAACAATTTTTAAGGGAATTCGTTCAACAAAAATAGTCATATTAGGATAATTCATTTTAAATATCTGTTTCATAATGTTGAGAAATTTTTCTCTCTCTATGAACATCAGGAAATATTCATACTTGTTAAAATTACATTTCATAAGTTTAATCTCACCCTTTTATTATGCCTTTCTCAATTTCCACATTATTTCCTACTCCATGATATAAAGGTGAATTTTTTCAGTCCTCTGTACGAACAAATTGTGAGGTAGAATAATAAGTCATATTATTTGTCATTTTTTTACATCACAAATAGTTGTTAGGAAATGTTATCAAGCATGTATAAATCATTTTATTTCAAGATAATATGTTAATATGATTAACCTCATATGAAGTTCAACATTAACCATTCCCCCAATTATAGACAAATCAACCATTTTAATTTATTTAAATACAAAAACATTAGAACCAAAGTCACTAAATTCCCCAAAATTATTTCAAATTTGATCCATTATATATCATAATGTAATTCATGGATGTGAAATTCCTAACATATGAATAAAATCATCTTATATTCTCGAGAAACATGTTAATAACCTAAATTACATTAAATAATTTTCAAAAAACTCAATGCTTTCTTATTCCACAGATAAATTGTTATATTCCATAAATCCAAGATGTTGTAATCCATAGAAAGGATATCATAGACACCATTTTCATCAAATAAATAATTATTTAAATGGTAATAAGTAGTATAAAATTTACATTATCGATATAAATCATTTGTTTATCTATGATCAATAAAATATTCTCAGCATCATTAACATATTAAGGGTTACATTACATTAATAAATATTTCACATTTATATTAAATCACATTTCTATGAAATAAAAACAACTCAAAATTTTTTTGTAAATACATAATTAAAAAACTATACTTCCTGAGTTATATAAAAAAATTCTTCAATTCTAATACATATACTCTTAATTCATCCAAATTTATTCATAAAAAATTATGTAGGATTCATTGTATTCTTTTTTAACAGTCATCACTTAAAATAAAAAAATGAATCTTGTATTTAGGTTTCTCAAAAATAATTTAATCGTTCTTTTTATGTTTAATTTCAAAAATACTTCTAGAACATCATATCATTGTCAAATTTCATTCACTATAACTTTATCATCAGAAACATAACAAATACTCATCCCATGTTCTTGATTATCTTCCATACTTATCCACATCTGGAATCAATTTTCATAATCCACATTCATTCAATTTTATAATAATTAAATGTGAACTATGTTCCTTCAGGATCCTACAATTGACTAAAATTTAAATCATTGTGTGAGAAACACTTATCCAAGTATAAAACCACATAGTCGTGATTTTTTTATAGGATAACTAAATCGTGAAACCATCTTTTAAATATATTAAACATTGCATTTATCCATTGATATATCCCAATACCTATAATTTGTAATATCCCAAGGAATTTCACTAATTATTTTTCATCCTATATTCTGAAGGTTGAAAAATGATTTCCATTAATAGAAACTATAGATACCTTGGAATTTCATTCTTGGATATTATATAATTATTGGATAATATTAATCACATTAAAAAATTACATGCCTAAAACCCATAATATTTTAGTGAATTAGGAATCTAGAGACACATTCTTTTATATTGTTAAGTGATCTAAAACATATCCCATGATTTCCTTCCAAATTATTAATCCAACATAAAAACTTTATAAATAACCGTGGAAAAGGAAACACATTTATGTGTGATCACATATGAACAGTAAGTGTCAAAATAATGGAGACACATAAGAATTACATGAACATAGGTCTATGATAACATGGTTATAACATTTTAAGATCATACTATGAATATGAAAGATCATAGTCATGAGTCATTGCATTATTATTGGAAGTTCGCAATACCTGAGTCATAAGAAAAAAAATCTCCTGATAATTGAAAGAATATAATTGGAATATTATATATAAATGAGGAATTAAAATTAGATGAAAACATTTTCATTATGTATGAAATGTGAAATATTCAATCATAGTGTTAAGGAAATGAAATTAGGCCCTTCAATAAACTTATTTACATGAAACCACGTCCAAAAGAAACATTATAAAAACATAAAATTTTTCATTAATTACTTTATGAACATGTAATCTATTGCACACAAAAATATATGGACATGATAACAGGTCCTTGGTTAAAATTTTGAACATGTAATAAGGATCACTCATAACATTATGAATATATCATATGATCCATGCCTAAAAATATGGACATAAAACCACTTCCTTTAATAATATTGTGATCACATAATAATATTCACTCAAATCACTATGAAAATGTACTCATGTTTAAACATAGGCTTCTATAGCTCCCGGGAGGGACACAACATCATCACCAAGTAGAATATATTTATTAATAGTGTACTATGTTACACCATGTTATTGTTTTGGGTCAAGACCATAAAATTTTTCTTTTCATTTAATCATGCGATATAATTATATTCCCAATTAATTGGAGGTAGATATTGGTCCCATATTTCATATAATAAAAACATACATATGTGTCAGGTGAGATCAAAAAAATTAATAACATCATAAAACATAAAATATAATGGGTAACATAAACAATTAATCTTATTATGACCCACGGAAAAGAGATATCTTTTTTATTAATTTGATCATAAAATATATCTTGAATGTAATTGGGTTTCATAATAAAATTTTCAATTTAAAAATAATCCATTCAACGAAACTATAATAATGGTGTCCATTGTGCATAACCATAGTAAATCATAAACTACATCAAAGGATTTAATCTAATATGTATAATAATTTAGAGTGTTTAATTGGAGTGTTTCTATAATAATGTAACCATTATTTGAAAATATCTTAATAAATAAATAAATCTATTCAAGGATAATGTTCTTTGAAAACCACTTTGAAACATATGACTTGAGATTTATAAATCATTTTAATTATTTTTTTAGTAAAATATTCTGTCTACCTTGAAAAATATTTTCTAAATCATAAAATATATTGACACAAATTTCCATTAAGTATATATTTGATTATATAAAATGGAATATTTTAAATTATTTGAATCCAATTTTTTAAAATATTTTTATATAATAATTTAAAATAATTTTTGAAAACATTTAAAAAAACTATCATAAAAAATTGATTTCCAACAGGAGAGACATATAGTTATATATTCATAAAATTTTTGATAAATATATCAAGTATCAAATAGTTGGAAATAGTTACAACATATTATGATATAATGAAAAAAATAAATGAGAATAAAATAATGTTAATTTTTGAGATATGAACTATACTATTTAAACCAAGTATTTTTAATCATAACTAATACTGATTATCTTTTAGATTATATAACTAGTCTCTTAAAGAAATTGTTACCTTGACTAAAACCCCAAAACGAATAAATAATATTAAAGGAGTCATTAAATATAATTAAATTAATGATATTAATTATATATGTTTTTACAATGGTAGTATATACATCCCATAATATAATATAACTGCATAAAAAACATGTTCCTAAAAAATGGATAAATTAGGCAAAACTACTTTAATGATTTGTAAACTTTTGAACTATAAAATCACATTAAATAGATATCATAAAATTTGTACATAAATATATATTTATTAAATGATAAGAATCATATAGTACATTAATATTAATAATATAAACCACTCAAAATAAATTATTGGTTAATGAGGATTATGTCTCATAGAAATAAAAGTGAGAGAAGATATCCCCTTACTACTTCAGTAACTTTTTAGTTGTGATCCCCATTATAGAATAATGTCAATAAAAACTATGAATATAAATAATTAAATTAAATTAATGATTGAAAATTTCATTGATAGGTATATGAACCATATAAAATAAATGCAGGGGGCATAATCCATCTATCTCAAGGATATAAAAAGTGACATGAGAAAACCATTAATTTTAGTACTGATTCTATTTATACACATTCAACCCACTCATATAGTAAATATATGATTATAATAAATCTAAAACAGAATCATATTCGTATTTATAATTCCATATAATAATTTATTAAGACTTTATATTATCATTTTTTTTAAAATTTCATATTTGTATTATGTTTTGGGTAATATGTGATTTGTTTCTCTTTTCTATATGTTTAGACTTATTATTCCTGATAATAATAACTACATAATGATTTACTTAATTTAATAATTTAGAATGTGATTAGTATCTAATATATATTCAGGGAATAAATATTTATTATAATATATACAATATTGATATATAAAATTCATTAAACAATTGATTCATATAGTAGGCTATACGTAAACATGAATAGAGTTTTCACTTTCCTGTTGTATAGAAAGAAAGATTTTAAATGAGTTAATATATATATATATAATTCTAAAATAATTATTATTATATAATTTATATCCTTTATGATTACTAAGCCCATAAATTTTAAAATCTATGTAAATTGATATTGAATCACAACATTTTTAGGGGGAGGTAGTCCAAACATTCACAATCGTTGTTGTCGGATTCCAAAAAAATGGAAATCATGAAGGTATGTGTTATATAATAATTAAATAATCATAAATGAAAAATATATATCTTATTTATCATATTAAAAGATTAATTCCATCCTTATTCCTAACCTTAAGATGTGGAAATTGGGGAACATAGGTCATCAGATCACTATGTTGTTGTCTGTAGTAGGCAGAAACCATGGTTTTTTATCCCATTATTTTAAAATGTATGAATGTGATGATCATAACTGTAAAATAAAACATCTCAGTATAATTCGAATACTGATCTTATTATATTATCTTAAAATAATTTTAATTAAATGGATTGAAATTGAAATAGAACAATGGTCCTTGTTGATGGATGTTACCTCTTCTTTTGGTAACTCTTTCAAATTTTCACTTAAGCCCTTACATTAATGGAATTTATGAAAAATATAAACCTCTAGGTTTAGATGAAGGAATTTGGTAACATAGTTGGGAATGTTTTAGATGATCCAAATGACATTAGAAGTGTGAATAATTGAGTGTGGTATGTTCAATTTTATAGTTGTGGAGGAGTCACAAAAGTCAAAATAATAAAAGATAAATGCTACTGATATGTCTCTATTACATCACGTGATTAATATAATGGAAAAAATAAGTCATAAGGGGATTTTTGGATGATATATTTCCATACAATTTATTTTGGACATGTCTCTAGTATATTTGGACACTTATATTAATGTTTAACCACCAAGTAAACTCTTTTTTACTTAATCATTGTAATTAATTTTAATTATATTGACTAATATTTTTGGTAAAAAAATATATTGACCTTATCAGAAATAATATATTATAATGGTTCCAAATATATAATCCCTTTTTAAAAATTATAATAATTTTTTTTGAAGAAATTCTATTATAATTAATCATGTATACATGTCGTGAAAGCGGGGGTTTAAAGAGACAATGTTTAAACATGTTAAATGTTTTAATATAAAATCTTAAAATGTAATGGGTTTTAGTGACCTTAAATGGGTTTATTTATGAATAAATAAACAAATTATATTTTTAAAAAAATGTAAAATTTAATTTAACAATATAAATAATCTAGATGAAAATTCAGTTTTTTTTAATTCAATGTTTTTCTCTGTTCATTAAAAATTAAAACTTCTCAAAAAAATACCAAAAAATCATTCAAATTAAATCTTAATATTATATTTTTAATAATTATGTTAATGTTTTCCAATAAAAATTAAAAAAATTCAAAATTATTATTTCAAATTGGTGTTCCATTAAAATGTGACAAATTTAAATTTTTCAAAAATATATATTATTATTCGTAAAGTTGTATTTGTTCTTATTTTATTGCTATAATGTATATTTGATGAGTTAAAAAAGTTATTTAATATTTAATATATAAATTTTATTAAAAACATTAATCAAAATTATTTAGTTTATTTTATTGTGATAAAACATATTTCTACATAGAAAAATAGATTTCCAAGAAAAAGGAACATCTTTATTTTCATGTAGTTCTTACTTTGATTCATAACTATCTGACAATAAAAGAATTCTTTTTTTATACATTTGTAAACCATATTTTCACATTTTATTTAATCTTAGTCATAACATCAATTCCATAAAATATGTGATGACTATAATTATATATTAATAATAACATTAATAGAATATTTCATTTCTATAAAACTCAGTCTTGTGTCTAACATAAGCAATCAAAGAAAATTTGTATTGTGTGTAAAACATCTCAACACGGTTTTTAACATATTGAAATCTAATATAGATGTTTCATGTAGTTTATGTGTAACATGTTTTTTTGTAATTTAATCCAAAAATAGTGATTTCATATAACTGAAGTGATATTATGCGTTACAAAAAAATAAAAAATATTGAAAATATTAAATTAATTCCGGAAAAAAAATATTTCAAAAAATCCTAGAGTATTATAATAGAGATAGTAATCATAATAATTTGGGTTATCAAGATAATTTTATCAATGACGAAACAAAAACTAAAGTCATCATAAAATGGGTCATCGATATCATGAAAGATGATAACTGGAAAACTAAATTTTATTTTTTCGTAGTTTTACTAAGGTAAAAAAAATATTAGTTGAATCTATAATTACATGATTTCATTGTATTTCATAATAACATTCTTTACTGATGATTTATCTATAATCAATTTCCAATTCTTTTTATAGAAGAATAAATTAAGGTGAATTTCTTAATCTAGAAGCACTAATTTACCAAAAGTTCTATAGATATAATGATAATCCATTTTATTTATCATTATATATCCTTAGAATAAAATGGTTAGTACATCATATTCATAAATCTCATTTGGTGAAATAATTAATCAATTTCTAAAGACTGATTGGAATTTCATCTTCAAACATTTCATAAATGGTTAGCATTTTGACCCTTCAAAAAATCCATGACATTATCCATAAATTACATAAATTTTGGTAGTTAACTGTTTATGGATCCTACACATAGAATGAAAATGTTCTTAGTTTTCATACACCAATCACGTGAATTCCTTCATTGTGTACATTCATGATACAATAATTACTATAGAATGTCAATGAATACATGAATGCTTTCTCATTCCTTGAAAAAATGAACCAATCACTATAATAATCTTCTATATCCATCAATAAAGAAAAATTAATAAAGGATAACATAAACCCCTTTGTAAAAAAATTATAATTTCATTTATGAGGTCATGAGTGATATCTGATTTATAATATATATATATCCATCATCACATTTCCCAATCTAAAACCCATATTATCAACATTATAAACATATTAAGGGTTACCTCCCTGTTACAAAAATATCACATTTCTAATGAATCTTTCATCCATTCCACCAATATCATTCAATATATTACTTTAAATCCTTAATGAAAGACATATAATAAACAATAATTATATAATTCATTATTTATAATAATTTTATTTCGTTTGATAAATAATTCATTCACTCTAATTCATTATTATATAATTTAATATTCTTCACCATATTATTCCTTAATACATATTTCTATTTATATGTTATTTAAAGTCTCTTAATCAAAAATAATATAACCAATTTTCATAAAAACATTCAGATTTTCTTCCATGATTTACACTAAAGAATATCGATTTTCATAATTCCCATGCCTTCCACATTTAAAGTATTAAATAGTTGTTGATATCCTATAGAGACCAATATTCACATCCATTGTTTTAGCATATCCTTTCATTTCCATTATCTAGTTGATATGTATCTTATTTTAGTCAAAAAATCATCTCTTGTGTCTGTGAATATCACTTGGATGCATCATTCCACATTCCTAGATTTTAAGAAAAAAAACCATCATTATCCCATGATTACCATCCCCAAAAATAATATTGTTCCCTTTCCATCACTTATTTGGTGAGTCTGAGAGTTGCTTATGGTGCATTTTATTAATCAGGTTTTCTGGGAACTTATTAGGCATAATCACATTATCCATTACTCCAATAATAATCCAATTTTACTATTCATCATAAATATGATCATCACATTTAAGGTCATAATGTTTCATCCTTGTTCCCAACATTGAATAAGACCAAATATAATTGTTTAATAAAGTCTAAAAATAATTAAAAATCACAAGCTCTAGAAAATCATTAATTGTGCTTAAACCATGACAATTATTTTTATTTTATGACTCCTCATGCTTATCCTAGGTCATTTATTTCCTTCATAACATTAAATACATCATGATTTTTCATAATTAGTTTGTGAGATCTTGAACATATCACCTGGGAGTGTCAAATCATATGTGAAGCAATGACTATTTTCATTCATCATTTCTCGATCATCACTAGCTCAATATTTCTTATTGTGTTTGTTATGACTATGTAAATATATTCTGGATCCACATATAGTTATAGAATAAACATATATATTCCTTCTTAGGAACACTACTCACTATTTCCTTTACCAAAATTCATGGAAATTTTCTTATAATTTAAGAAATCCTTAGAATAATCCTTAGATACATCCCTTGAAATTTCATTTAAAATATCCTTTGGGATAACACTTATGTCGTCTCGTACTTTTTTCCAATTATAAACTATATCTTTTCACTAATATAAACTATATGTCCCAAGATTCTCAAACATATATAATACATCATTTTTTATGAATATTCAGTACATTATAATAATGCACACCATAGGCCTATAAAAGTTTAGTGGCCATGGAATCTTGGAAGACAATATTTTAATCTATTGAAATGTCTTCAATGTTTGGAAAAATGGTCATCCCATTTAGAAATCGTCATTGAAAACCCCTATATAAAACTATTGTTCGTAACCTAGGGGAATGTAATAATAATAATGTGGGAGTTCAGATACATAGTAAGGGGTAATGAAATATATATCAAAATAACAAAATATTAAAACCTGATATAATCATAAGGATTCATGATAATGATCATAAATTAGGACGATCATTCCTAATCGGCATTAGTTCCTAAACATGAGTCACAAAATATATATTGGCAGTTCATAAGTCTGGAATCATATGGAAATCAATGAACATGATGCATGTTTGAAAAACTGTAGAATAAGAATTAGGTTTTTGGAATAGATATAAGAGTTCAAAATATTATATCTTGGATTCAAATGAAGAAATTTATACGATTTATGGCCTAGGAAAACCACATGTATAGATATAGGTCCTAACAATGAAATAATGAAATCATAAGTATACATTCCATAAGATCATTAAAATGTGACATATCATAATTCAAAATATTAAATGGGTATCATAAAAATTTTATCATAAATAAAATTATTGAAAAGAAATAGGTTTCAAAATAATTTCATCATAGAGTAACCTATCCAAATAAGTGGGTTTCAAAATCATTTCATCATGGTGCAACCCCTTGATGGGAAACAGGGTTCAAAAACAACATTTCATTATAATAAGAACCCATTTATAAAAATAATATGAATGATTTTCTTGTATAATATATCCAAAATTGAATATATAGTGTCAACAGATCAAATATTTAATGCAAAATGATTTGGATTAATCATTTAAAACATTTCATTATGAAATTATCATTTCAGCATTGAATAGAATTTATAAAAATATTAAACATCTCCAATGACATTTCAATATGTAATTATTCATCTAAAATCTATGAAATATGGATTATATGATGGAAATTTTATTATTTAAAGTGAAAATTTAAAAAAATTTCATGGAATCCTAAAATAATTTGTTTTTTAAGATAATATGAAATACTATCCATATCGTGAATAAAAAAATATTCTAATCAAATTTTCAATAAAAAACAAATGGTAATAGGTGGGAAAAAACATGAATATTTTATTCAAATTTTTTTGATAAATTAAAACATGCATAAATAAGATATTTAAAATAACAATTAGAAAAAAAATTAAATGTTTTTTAAAAACAAGTTTTTTGAATAAAACAATTTTCTGATCGAAGAGTGAAATAATGTTTTTTTTTATTATAAAAACATTCTTAAAAATTTTAAGTGGAAAATAGTGGGAAAATGGTGCCATTGCATGAATGTATCAGGAATATATAGAAGACAATTAAATTCATGAGGGTTATTAAGATATATGTCATTACATTTCAATATTTGATACTTAATCACAAGTTAACTTGAAAAATGATGAGATTTAAAATAAAATATTTACCACTTTTTTAACATTTAATCATAATAATCAGGAAGGAATAAAAAATAAAATAAAAATAAAAAAATAATTTGTATGGCTAAAGTAATTATATTACATTTCAATGGTTTTGTATATAAATTTTATGAATGAATATTGGTTCATAACGTAATTTATGTCTAAAGGATGGAAATTTGAGAAAAAATTCATTTTCTACTTCACCGACTTTTCAATTGCAATCCCCAAGGATGTATAAAATCAACGTAAAATTTAATTATTTTTAATGTGGTATATTCATGATAAATATTCTAAAAGGTAAATAAATTTCCCATGAAAAATTAACAATTTTTGAGTATGGAACAAGTCTCCTAGAAATATATATGCGACTAAAAATATGCATACCTTAAATCATGCCTTGTGTTGTAATAATAAAAACATCATTTATATTTAATAATAATTTATTATTGATATATTATATAACAATATATATATATATATATATTGTAAAATATATTTTTTATTATGACCTTTTATTACCCATTTATTAACAATTCCATGTAACAGGTACGTTTCGGGCAACAACAACTATGTTTTTCCTCTATGTTTTAACATGTTATTTTTTTATCCTCTTCCATAGAACATGGTTTAAACATATCCATAGTTGTAATCTTGATATAATAATCATATATATTAATTATATATGTTCTTATAGTATTCCTTAATTTTTAGTGCGAGGAAATGAAATACACTATTCATATAGACGGTTGGTCGTACATACGCATTAACGATGCTTCTATGTTCTTATAATATTGAAATAAATAAAGGTTATTGATATATATAAATATATATTATAATTATATATCATTTTTATGTCAAATATATCACATATTTGTTTTAAACAAACACTTAATACATTTAACATAAATCACGAATGAATCACATCACATCGTGAGGAGATAGTCCACCACACACACGAATGATGTTATTGTATTCACAAAAAAATAAAAAAAATGATGGTATGTGTTATATAATAATTAAAACATATAATAAGATCACAAATATCATATATATGATATTTATACTTTTAATTAAACATTATCCCCTAGCATGAATGTTGACAATGGAATAAAAAATGACATTGGTTCGTGAGGTTGCAGTCCTTCATACGCACAAACATTGATTTCATAAAAGGTTTGATGGGTCTGTGTGTGTGAATTTATATAATAACATTAATATAAAAAATTCTTTTAATAATTAATATTGGTATTTTTTTATATAATCAATTTATATTTGTTATTTTAGGTGGTGGAGGAAGAAATAAAAAATTCTTGAGGATGAATGTTACCACTTCTTCTGTTATCCTCCATTTGGATTAGAATATTGAAATGCATGGTATGAGTTTTTCCCAAATTAATAATTATTGGATGAGGGTGTAGAATTGTAGAAGTGATTTTGAAGGGTTTTATCTGATCAAAATATGGGTTAAGGTTTTAATAGAAGAGGAGGGGGTGGCCTATTATAAGGGGGATAGGACACAGATGATATTTTTTAAAATAATTGTGTGTTTTGAAATTTTTCACCTTGGAAGATCAAAAAAATGACCCAAAGTATGACCATATTAATGTCAAGTTATAAATATGGCCCTACATTTTTTTTACTTTTTTATAGTTTAATTTGACAATTTTTTCAATTAAAACCCCTGTTAAACAAATTTTTTATTTAACCGTAGTAATTTTATATTTTTTTATTATTTCTTTTGGTCAGATTTTTTTTCATTATTAATCATTATTAAATATTTTTATTCCAATTAGTAATTTTATTTTTTTAAATTCCAACCACATATATGAAAAATAATTATTTAAAAATAAACCTATAGTGTAAAGTCCCGAAAATTCTGTGGAAATTTTTTTCTTAAATTCATGGGATTTTTACGAGACCGTGGAAATTTACGACACTTAATTACGAGACCCGGTGTGCCATGAATCAATTTCTGAATTTTTGTTCGGGTACGATCAGTAAATGTAAGAGGGTGATTTTATAACTTTTTAACTGGTGCTCGGAATTGAAATCTGGGGGCACCGTTGAGCTCGCATCATCGGTGATTTCTTAGTGAAACCTTCAACGTAGTTGCGTTCTGATGGGAATGGATGTTAGATGTTGGGGTTTTTAATTAAATTGAATAAAAAATAAAGTGTTAACATATTTTTATTTGTTTTGGTTAAAATCCCCAAGAGTAGTTTAGTGGTGGAGTCCACCACACCATAACCTCCCATGAGAGGTTATGGAGTTGGGGCCCACCAGCACATAACCTCCCATAGGAGGATATTCCATGGTGGGGACCACCCGGGGGTTGTAACCCCTTGGAACTCCAAATTAAGTGGAGAGCCTCTTCACCTTCCTCCACCATTTGTTTGAGCCAAACCACTTCATTTATTTGGTTATGTTTCACCAAATAATTAAACTCCAACTTTTTAAATCTTTTGAATTCATGCCCACAATTAAATAATAGACACACCTATTATTTTATTTTGGTTGGCAACTTTAATTTGGGTGGGACTTTGAGAGAGGAATTGTAAGGATTTGGAGAACCTCGTCCTCTCCAACGATGAATGTGAAGAACATCGTCTTCGACTTCATCAAATCCAAACACTTTCAGATGCTCATTCTTGAGAATTGGTGTGCGTGAAAAATGTGGAAAACGAAAAATTGATGCCCGCCTTTTCCTATGATCTGTCAACGATCATCGACAAATGTTGTAGGGGTTTGAGTTGAATTTATTCGCGTTCTTCATTGTACAAATTATGGTTAATATTTTTCGATTGATATCAATGTAACAAGGAGGGAACATACAGCAAGAACATGGACCGACCCTCCCCCTTTAATTGTTCTCATTTTCTGATGACAGAGGTGGAGTAACACGACCGGAATCGGACCGGCCGTGAAGAAACTGATGTCGCAAGGCCGCCGGGTCGCCAAGAGGGCGCGTCACCATCGTGCCGCGAGGAAGGATGGTCGCAACCATGCCGGGATGCGATGGAGGAGGCATGGCACCGTTGCACCACATGGAGTAGGGGAGCCGCAGCCATGGAAGGCTGCATTGGAAAAGGTGGAGCGGCTAGACGTCGGGCCAGCTGGGAGGAGCGGCACCCCATTGGGTCCCGCGTGAGCTGGACTGGTGCCACCTGGCACCGGTTTCGGCTCACACCCGAATGCCAGAGCCGTGCAGGAGCCAGGGGGTGCACGACTTCCCTCCCTGGATGCAGCTAGGTGGACCCACGAGCCGCCAGGCCACCGGCCAGTTGGGCTGCCATCAGGCCTGGCCGTCCACCCTAGTCGGGCCGCCATTAGGTCAGGCTGCCCCATCGGATCGGGACGCCCTTGGGCCGGGACTCCCTTGGGCCAGGCCGCGCCCTCAGGACGGGCTGAACCCTCATACCGGGAAACTACCACGGACCAAGATGGACCCACTGACCGGGTCTGACCCCGGTCTGATGAGGTCGGACAAGACCCGGACCCAATTGGTCATTTTACACCCTTTTCGCCCATATCTTGTGCTACTGGTGTCCAATCGATGAACCGTCTACAACGTCAGAATACATAGAGAGTGACGTTTATTTTGGCATATCCCACTTTATATTTGGACACTGTTGGAGTATGGTCTGGTTGGTTTGAACCTAAAAACCAAACAAGCCCTTGGGACGGAAATGCCAATAACTCACAGACCGGGCATCCGATTGACACACCATCTATTACGTTGAGACCACTATGACAAGGATGATATTTGAGATACTTATAATTGGGACTTCGTGACAGTTGGAGTATCGACCAGTAGCTTTTGGAGCAGATTCTCCCAGAGATGAACGAGCGGAGTATAGAAACCTAGTAGGTGGATGATACCTGAAGACTGCTGACCTTTCGACTCAGAGTGTTTCGACTAGCCTAGTGGGAAGAACCTTTGTGTGATGCGGCATGCCCACAGTGGGGAGCACCTCTGTTTTACGGGGAAAACCCATGGTACTTGGCAGGAGGAGTACCTCAATAGGCTACGAGGGGGAGAGCCTCTGTGTGAGCGCAACAGACCCCTGATGGGGAGCGCCTATGTGTGACGTAGCAGACCCACAGTACTTAATCGAAGTATTACCTCAGCAGTCCAAGGATAGTGGGAAACGCCACTATGTGATGCGGCAGGCCCACTGTACTCTATAGAGGAGGAGTACACCATCAGCCGAGGTTCCGACAGTGTGACAGGGGTTGTTACCTGATACTATCCCCTAGAATGAAATCCTGGTTGGATGTAAACGATGGATAGCGCTGACGAAGGCCGAGAGCTTCAGGACTGGATGATACCTGATGGTGTACCTTACGATGAGTCGGGACACAGAGGAGTCTGACAGATGTGTAGTGTTAAGGTGGCCATCTATACCTTCCCTTCAAGTAGGAACCTCATACGATGATCCGGGATATGCTCTTTACTTTATTTAGCTGTTTGTACATTTTTCTATTGTTTTCATACTTTAATGTTGGGATTTTATTTCCGGGCCCTTTTACATTCTAACAAACATTTGAATACAATTTTTACTTAGTGTTTTACTTCCATTTTCATACACTATTTTGTGTGTTCGGTTTATAAAGGCAATTCCTTCCCAGTTTGGGTATTTACACCTTTGGTGTTAGTCTCCAGCCCCTAGCCTATGGATGGCGTTCTTGGGGTAGTCACAGCATGGGCCTGGAGGATGGGTCTTGAAAAATTTGTATCATTGGGTCAGATCTATTGTAAAATTTATTACTTTGATATTTATTTTCTGTGAAGCAATAGTGTTAAGGGTAAAAATTGTTGTTTTCAGTTCAGGGAGTCCAGTTTTTGTGCGGGCAGATTACGTATACATACACGAGGACCCTGAAAACTGATTTCCGACGTAGTGCATGAAAACACTAATTGTGTGCGTGTCTTTAAAAATTTTCATTATGTCAACTCAACCACGTCAGCACACCAGGTAAAAATATTTTGACTATGTCACCTATTTTTTCTTTCAGGATGCCTCCCTGCAGATCGACAAGAGTCGTACACTCTATCATTCCACTGAGAGATGAGGCCTTGGGGCATGGCCCTTTTCCAGAGGAGGCACCAGCGGTACTATTTCCCATTGGGAAATTGATGCCACCAGCCCCAGTAACAGACGATGCACACCACTTGACCTCGTTTCATGAGTTCCAATGCTAGAGGCCACCCAGGTTCTAGGGAGAGATGGACCCACAGGTGGTTGAGGATTGGACGGAGGCTGTGCTGAGAGTTTTCAAGCTGTTAGGGACACCAGCAGCCCTCATGGTGATCCTTACTTCCATTCTCCTACAGGTAGTAGAAGACAGATGGTGGAGCATGATTCTCCAGGTACACGACGAGGCATCACTTCTAGGGGAAGACATAGAGAGACTATTCCGGACAGAGTTTTTTCCAATGACTCTACGAGTGGTACAGTTACATGAGCTACTTTATCTGCAGAAGGGCATGATGACAGTAGCATAGTACTCAGCGACGTTCACCGACCACTCTCGCTACTCCACAGATATGGTACTGGACCCATTCTTCAGTGCCCGAACCTTCAAGCATGGGATCAAGTGAGAGATAATAGCGTCGATCATCTCCCATATCATCCCGATGCATGCAGGGGTTTTAGATAGATCCCTCCGTGTGGAGAGATTCCTTGCTGAGTAGTCAGCAGCAGCGAGACCCACAAGTAGTCAAATTGTAGCGGAGTCTTTTTTAGCCGGAAGTAGACAGATGACATAGCGGTCCAAGAGGACCAAACCCACAGGTGGACGACCGCAGGACTCAGGATCTGTAGTGAGGGGCAACCGAGGCAGTGACTTACCTGCCAGGAGCAGGCAGTGTTACTCATGTTGTGGGTAGGGTCACATGGCTTGTGACTATCCGACCCACCACTAAAATAATCAGTAGATAGTTTAGGGACCTCCCAGGAAGAGGCAAAGGTTTTATCGACATATTCCGCAGGGAGTAGGCGGATGTAGTCGAGGAGCTGGTCGAGGAGCTGGCGGTGGAAGACGTTTTGAGGTGCTACCTCCACCACCATCAGGAGGTCCACCCAAATAGCAAGGAGTGGGTGGAGAGTGGAGAGCATAGCTTCAGGCAGGTGAGGCCTATGACCATGACACTCTGAAGATGATTCGAGGTACGATATGTGTCTACTCCACCCTAGCTACTGTTCTTATAGACACAGGTTTCATTCATTCTTTTATAGTCACTTCCCTCATTCGGAGCTCAGAGATTCTGATGGAGCCATTGGCTCGATCCATACGACTGGAGACTCCAACGGGAGGAGACTCGACGATTATTCACTAGTTCTAGAAGTGTGAGCCTTCTATAGGAGGAGAGATCGTTGGCTAGGATCTTCTCATAGTGGTGTCGAGGCCTTACGATTTCATCTTGTGTATGGACTGGTAATCTACAGTCCACTCTCAGATCGACTATATTAGGTGCAAAGTGTTGTGTGTCTGCACATATGGGACTAGGTTTACCTTCACCGGTGAGAATGGAACCATTGTAGCACATAACAGACTTACTTGGAGGAGGGTGCAGCCGATCACTCATCAGTTGGCATGCCTAACCCTCATAGTAGTAGATGTGGAGAGTCCGACTTATCCTGTTGTGGTGGACAAGTATGTGGATGTTTTCCCTGACAATGTTCTAGAACTACCTCCTCACAAAGAGGTGGAATTATACATTGATTTGTACCCTGGGATAGCATAGATATCTACTCCACCATATTTTATGGCTCCTACTAAGCTTCGTGAACTTCGGGTATAGCTGGAGGACTTGCAGGGGAAAGGATTCATCTGGCCCAGTGTTTCTCCCTAGGTAGCCCTTATTATATTCTCTAAGAAGGCGGATGGGATCTTGCGGCTCTGTGTCGACTATCGTCACCTGAACCAGGTGACTACGAAGAACATGTACCCACATCTAAGGATTAATTACCTATTTGATCAGATCAAGGGAGCATGATGGTTCTCAAAGATAGACCTCAGATCAGGCTATCACTAGCTCAGAGATCGAGACGAGGATGTGCAGAAGATGACCTTCAGATGTTGGTATGGCCACTATGAGTTCTTGGTTATGCCCTTCGGCATAACCAAAGCTCCAGCAGTGTTCATGTGTCTCATGAAAAGGATATTCCAGCCATACCTCAACCGCTTTGTCATAGTCTTCATCCACGATATTCTGATCAACTTGACTAATGAGGAGGAGCATGCTTACCATTTGTAGGTAGTAATAGACACAGTCCAAGATCACCAGCTTAATGGTAAGCTCTCGATGTGCCAGTTTTGGATTCGATAGGTTCACTTCATGAGACATGTCATCTCGGAGGCTGGAGTTGCAGTAGATTGAGCAAAAATTGAAGAATTACTTGCTTGGGAGCCACCTAGGAGTGTGATGGAGGTACGGAGTTTCCTGGGTTTGGCTGGATATTACTGGAGGTTCGTACCATACTTCTCCAGAGTTGAAGCGCCACTTTCAGCCTTGACAAAGAAGAGAAATCCCTTTGTGTGGTCGGAGTGATGGAATCACTCTTTTCAGTAGTTGAGGCAGAGGAATACTAGTGCCCCCATCATGAGGCTTCTAGAGGAGGGTGTAGGGTGCTTAGTTTAATGTGATGCATCAGGGACCGGACTTGGTTGTGTACTGACACAGGAGAGATAAGTGATCACACATGGTTCTTGGAAGCTAGGAAAGCACGAGCAGAACTAAAATACCCATGAACTAGACTTAGAAGCTGTGGTCTTCGCCTTGAATATGTGGAGACACTATCTTATGGGAGAGTGTTTCATAGTATACTCTGATCATAAGAGTCTCAGGTATATCTTATCTCAGAAGGAACTGAACTTGAGACAATGGTGTTGGGTTGAGTTCCTCCATGAATATGACTTTGAGATAGTCTTTACTCTTGGGAAGGGGAATGTTGTTGCGGATGCACTCCGCAAGAGATCTGGCATTCAACTGCAAAGGAGAGGCGACGGAGCAGCTGTCCGTGTTGTAGATATCCTTCGTGGATAGAGATTGACCATCCGTTCAACAGTCTATCACAGTCACTCGTCCACTTCTTCAGCGAGTCAAGGAGGCACAGCATGGAGACACTGACTGTGAGATGCGACGTGCTCAGATATCCACAGGGACGGCACCTGATGGATTTCCTAAAGGTGGGGAGCATGTCATCCTCTTTAGAGGTTGTACCATGGTACCAGTAGCACTTTAGGAGGATGTGTTGAGGGATTTCCACACTTTCCCTCTAGCGGTAAATCCAAGAGTGGAAAAGATGTACCAGGACCTTCGACAATAGCATTGGTGTCCAGGTTTGAAGAAGGTAGTAGCGGAGTTTGTCTCAGGATGCCCCACTTTTCAACAAGTGAATGCAGAGCACCAGGTACCAGCAGGCTTGGTACATCCCTTAGAGGTCCCAATGTGGAGGTGGTATGGGATATCCATGGACTTTGTGATGGGTCATCCACGTACATCTAGGAGTCACGATTCGATATAGGTGATCATTGACTGACTCACCATGTCGTCCCACTTCCTACTGATCAGAGAGAAGGGCATAGTAGAGGGCTTGGGATGCCTCTATGTGTAGGAGATTGTGAATTTTCATGGAGTAACTTCTTTTGTTGTCACTGACCATGAGGCACGGTTTAATTCTCGTCTATTTAAGGGGTTGCAAAAGGCTTTCTGGACGCAGCTATATCTGAGCATCGCCTTCTATCCTCAGACAGATGGTCAGACCGAGTTGACCATCCCGACCCTCGAGGACATGCTCAGTGCATTTTTCCTCATCTTTGTTCACATCTTGGAGGATCACTTACCTTTGGTGGAGTACGCCTACAACAACAGATACCACTCCACCATCAGTATGGAAGATTTTGAGGCCTTGTATAGTCAAACTTATAGATCACCACTGTTCTAGATAGACCTAGGGGAGTCCAAACTAGTGGGACCAGAGATGGTATGCGCTACCACGGAGAAGGTGGATATCATCAAGGAGTGGATGAATACTACACATAGCAGAAAGAAGTCATATGCTGGCTGAAGACAGAGACCTCTGATGTTCGAGGATGGCGACCACATCTTTCTTTGGGTCTCACCTCAATGAGTACAACAGAGGTTTGGCTAGGGCAACAAGTAATCTTGGAGATTCATCGGACCTTTCCAGGTCCTCAGCAGAGTAGGTGAAGTGGATCACTGCTTAGATCTTCCACCTCAGTTGCACCAGGTCCATGACATCTTAAATGTATCTCAGCAGAGGAGATATGTGCATGACCCATCTGACAACATCGACCATGGGGAGCAGGACATAAATGATTGGGATACATTCATAGAGTTTCCAGTGGATATTGAGGATTTACATGATTGGGTTCTATGTGGATGGTCGATACCTCTGGTGCGCATACAATGGAATCATGGGAACCTCCAGGAGGACACATGGTTGCGGGAGGCTCAGATGCATGCTTAGTAACTTCATTTGTTCCCTTATTTTGAGTTATAGATTATGGGTACTTATAGCCTTTAGCTTGGGAGAATGAAAAGACAAGGAAATTATGTGGAAATTGTTTTCATAAATTCATGGGATTTTTATGAGACCGCGGAAATTTACTGCGCTTGATTCCGAGGCCCGGTGTGCCGATCAGTAAAAATACGAGCGAGATATTATATCATTTGAACCGGTGCTCAGAATTGAAATCTGAGGGCACCATTGAGTTCACAGCATCGGTGATTGCTTAGTGAGACCTTCACCGTAGTTGCGTTTTGATGAGAATGCATGTTAGATATTGGGGTTTTTAATAAAATTGAATAAAAAATGAAGTGTTAACTTTTTTTTATTTATGGTGGTTAAAATATCCAAGTGAAGGATAGTGGTGGGGGCCACCAAACCATAACCTCCCATGAGTGGTTATGGAGGTGCGGCCCACCCGCACATAACCTCCCTTAGGAGGATATTCCATGATGGGGACCACCTGAGGGTTGTAACCCCTTGGAATCCCCAATTATGTGGAGAGCCTCTTCACATTCCTCCAACATTTATTTGAGCTAACCCACTTCGTTTATTTGGTTACGTTTCACCAATTAATTAAATTACAGCTTTTAAAATATTTTGAATTCTTGAAAACAATTAAATAATAGACAAAACTATTATTTTATTTTGGTTGGAAACATTTATTAGTGTGGTACATTGATAGAGGACTTGGAATAATTTGGAGAACTTCATCCTCTCCAATGAAGAATGCAATGAACGCCATCTTCAACTTTGTCACCTCCGAACACTTTCTGATGCTCAAGCTTGAGAATTGGGAGTGCGTGACGAATGCGGAGAATGAAGAATCGACGCCCACCTTTTTCCATGACTCCATCAACGATCATCGAAAAATGAGGTAGGTGTTTCAGTTGAATTTATTCATGTTCTTCATCATTCAAATTATGGTTGAGATATGCCGATTGATATCAACATAACGTGGAGGGATCAGACCGCATGAACACAGCCCAACCCTCCCCCATTGATTGTTCTTGTTTGATGATGATGGAGGAACAGTAATGCAACCAGCGTCATAACGTCTACGAAGAAACTAGTGGTGCAAGGTCGTCAGGTTTCCAAGAGGGCTCGGCAACATCGTGCCTCGTGGAAGGAGGGACACGGCCATGCCGGGCCGTGACGAAGGTGGTGCGGCACTGTCACGCTATGCGAAGGAGATGGAGGTCGTGGCTAGGCCAGGCCACAGTGGAGAAGGCCCGACACCGTCGTGGCGCACGAAGAAGGGGAGTTGTGGCCAGGGCGGTCCGCAGAGGAGTAGGTGGAGCGGCTGGCCGCTCGGCCAGCTGGGAGGGACGGGACCCCGTCAGGTCCCGTGTTTGCTGGACCGGCGCCTCCTCGCATCAGTTTGGTAGCCAGGGGGTGTGTGGCTTCCCCCCTGGACGCGGAGAGGTGGACCAGCGAGCCGTCAGGCCACCAGCCGGTAGGAACTCCATCAGACCGAGCCACCCACCCAGGTTGGGTCACCATCAGGCGAGGCTGCCCCATCGGGTCGGGCCGTCTCATCGGACCAGGCCGCCCTCGGGCCAGTCCACCCTCAAGACGGGATGCGCCATTGGGTCGGGCCGCCTCCTCAGACATGGTCGCTTCCTCAAACTGGGTCTGACCTGCGGACCGGGTCAGACCCCGGTCCGGACCGAGTCGGGCCGGGTCAGTCTGACTGGGTCTGACCAGACCCAAACCCGTTGGGACTGTTTACACCATTTCCGCCCATATCATGGGCTACGTGTGTCGGATCGACGAACCGTCTACGGAAAAAAAAAATGTAGAGAGAGAGGGTTCTTTTGGCGTATCCCACTTGATATTTGGACACAGTTAGAGTACCGTCGGGTTTGTTTGAACTTAAAAACCAACCGGGCCCCTAGGAAAGAAATTCCAATAACTAACAGAATGGACGTCTGATTAACGCGCCGTCTTTTGTTTTGAGACCCCTATGACAAGACGGATCTTTGAAATACTTCTACTTGTGACTTCATGAAAGTTGGAGTATCGACCAATAGCTCATGGAGCGGATCATCCCAGAGACGAGCGAGAGGAGTACAGAGACCTAGTAGCTGGCTGATACCTGACGACTGCTAACCTTTTGACTTAGAGTGTTTTGACTAGCCCATTGGGAAGCGGCTCTGTGTGACGTGGCATGCCAACAGTAGGGAGCCCCTATGTGTGATGTGGCAAACCCACGGTACTCGACAGGAGGAGTACCTCAGTAGGCTACGAGGGGGAGCGCCTCTGTGTGGGTGCGACAGACCCCTGGTGGGGAGTGCCTCTGTGTGACACAGCAAAACCACGGTACTTGACAGAAGGAGTACCTCAGCAGTCCTAGGATAGTGGAAAGCACATCTGTGTGATGCAGCAGGCCCATAGTACTCGATAGAGGAGGAGTACACCATCAGCCGAGGTTCCGATAGTGTGACTGGGGTTGTTACTTGATATTATCCCCTAGAATGAAATCCTGGTTTGAGCTAAGTAAATGACTCTTGTGTTTTCCTCAGTATTGAGATGGGTAACTAGATAACTTAGGTATATGTATGGGAGTATACCTATGTAAGGGTTAGCTGTTGTTTCATTAATTTTTGGTTATCCTTGATGGATATTGTGTGACCTTGAAGGTCTCGGGGTCCCTACTGAGTATTGTTATACTCACCCTACATGAGATATGCCCACACCTAATTGTGTTGGATGTAGACGACGGACCGCGTTGACGAAGGCTGAGAGCTCCCGGACGGGACGGTACACAGAGGTGGACCTTACGACAAGTCGGTACACAAAGGAGTCTGAAAGGCATGGAGTGCTGAGGTGGTCATCTGTACCTACCCTTCTGGTAGGAACGTGAGATGATGATACAGGAGTTGTTCTTTACTTTCTTAGTTGTTTTCCCCTTTTACAGTTGTATTTGTACTTTACCATTGGGCTTATAATTTCGGCCCCTTCTACTTTCCCGCAAACTTTTTTATATAGTTTTTAATTAGTGTTTTACTTCTAGTTGCATACTCTATTATGTGTGTTTAGTTTATAAAGTTAATTCCTTCCATGTTTTTGGATTTACTCCTTCTTTTCTAGTCCCCATCCCCTGACCTATGGAAGGCGGGCTTGGGGTAGTCACGGCATGGGCCCTGAGGACAGGTCATGCATATAGACTGGATGAGAAGGTGAGTATTCATTGTAAATGATCAAAGGTTTACAATGTTTTAAAATCCACTTTCAATATGAAATTAAATCCATTGATCAAAATTACATTATAATATTTATATTTTACGTAGTGAAAAATTAAAACCAATTTAAAATATAATTTATCTTTATAAATAAATTAAACTAAATGAATGTTTTCATTTATAATTTAGTTTTTCCCATATTAATCCAAAATTGAATCTTTTAAAAAATAGTCAAAACCTAAGCACAATATAACCATAATATTCCATTTTTAAAAAAAAAATTTAATTTTATAGAAAATTTAATTAAATTTTCAATTTTTTAAAAGTTGTTCCATAAAAAGCGACAAAAAAATTTCAGGAAAAATACATAGTTTTATGGGTAAAATTGGATTTATTTTTATTAATTTTCTAGATAATAAATAATATGAATGTTAAACATTTTAATTAGTAATTAATATATTCATATAATTAAATTAATTCAAAAAAATTAGTTTCCCTAATTTATTATAATCAACATTTTGTAATTTCGAATATGGATTTTAAAAAAATAATTTTATTCATTCCATATGGTTTATATTGTTATTTAAAATTAATTCATCAGTAATAATTAATAATATATATATATATATAAACCATATTATAACAATTTAGTTTATATTATTCATAACCTCCATTCCAAGGAATATGTGTTAACTATCACAATAATAACATAATTGTATGGCTTGTGTTATTTAATCTCGGTGATTCTTGTATCCCAATATAACCATGGAATTTTGTGTAATACAAGAAAAACATTATTTTTCGAAAATGAATAGTTAAATTTTCTTATAACTGATAGGGAATAAGAAAATATACTTTTAATGCCACAAAAAATATGTAAATTATTGAATTAATTTTAAAAATAATAATTTCAAAAAATCATGGAGTCTCCCAGGTGAGTCCATAGATAAATACTAATACTATATATCTCATGATACCTAATAAATTGTTCAGGGTATATGTAACATCATGACACATTGTGCCCTTAATAACTCTAGTTTATTATGCATTTGAATAAATAACACAACATAATTAATATTCCCAAAAATTTAATAACTATCAATAATAAGAGAATTATAACAAACATTATCAATACATTCCACAGTAAAAGTGATAAAAAATCATCCATAGAAATAAGTTTCATGCAATTATGAGATTATTACATAAGTAGTGGTTATGATTCAATAACATAAGTTAGAATAGATGGACATACATAAAAATATTTCTTTAAATTTTCATGAGGAAAATACCATTTTATCCTTCGAATAAAATATCTAAAAAATTCCCAAATATATTCGAAAAAATATTCATTTAATGTAACCTAATAAAAATGTTATTGAAGATTCAAATATTTGAGAAGTCATTATGGTGTGAGATTTTGTTCACACCGAATATGAGAAAATCTATTGCTTTCAAAAAGTCAAAGCATGCATCTTTTAGAAAACCCCAGTAATTGTCCATTTAATTTATTTTTAGAAAATTAAAACATTTGAATTAATTAATATAAATAATAATTTAATAATATTAAAAAATTTGAAGAAAATATATGTATAAAACATAAACATATAAGAGAAATATCTATAATGGATTGGAAAATTAAGGTGGTTTCCATTATAAAATATTATTTTAGAACATTGTGTATATAAATATAAAAATATATATTATAAATTTTAATTTAATTTTAAAAAATATACTACAAGAAATTAAATTAGGTATCATACTTCATGATAAAATCATCCCCCAAATGGAGACTCCGTCATAAAAAATCTATAATATTGACAGGATCTTGAAATAAGTCATTTCTTTGTGTATAAAATCATTTGTACATGATCAAGACACATTTCTAATAAATATAAAGTTTATATATATATATTATATAAAATTAATCATATATATAAATATATACATATTACTTATAAACATTTATACCAATTTTAATCAATAATTTGTAAAAATCGTTGTTTTATGTAAGAACTGCTTTATTTTCATGTTTGTTTTGGATCAATTATTTCAGTATTTGTACTATTATCATGGTCCCATAATCTCCATAGTTTTGATCAATATATATATATATAACATTATTTAGATATTCAATTATTATAATCTCAAATAAAAAAAATTACACTATTCTAGGAGATGGTAGGTCGTAGGTACGAATGAAAACAATTTTCATTTTATAACACAAATAATTAAATAATGTTAAATAATATTTTATAATAAAATAATTAAAATATTATAATAGATATATTTTATAAAAAATTCCATATATATATTAATATATTCTTAAAATATTAAAGAAAACTGAATAACACCACTATGTGAAAATGGTTTGCCTTACCTACACATGAGTGATGCATCTATTTTCATTATGATGAATTAATGGAGGTTAACTGTTTTGAAATTCTCATAATAAAAATAAATAATAAATAATATACTGAATTAATTATTTTATAATGGATTCCATGAATTTATATGAGTTATAACAAGAGTTTAAAAAAACATGGTTATGAGTTATACCACTTAGTTGAGAATAATTATTCCCATAAACCAAAATCCTTGATGGGATGGAATTTTTTAGTGAAAAAATGTAATACATTGTGGGAAGTAAAAAAATTAATGTATTATGGTGTATCATGGTAGATATACATGGTTTATTAATTGTGAACAATAGTATAAATGTGGGATCCTTTTATAGGAGAGAGAATATACAAATGTGGAAGTACATAAAATATTAAATAATATATATATTTATATATCACAATCATGTAATGTGGAAAAAAAGAATAAAAATTAAAATATAAGATGTTATATGGTAAAAATAAACTCCACAAATTCTATTTGATAATCTTTTGAATTAATTTTAAGCCTTATATTATAGTTTGACGACATTAATCCCATTTTAATAATTATCAGAAAAGTATTACTTTTTACAATGATAAAAAAAATATATGTCTAAAATAAATGTGTCCATATATCAAAAAATTATATTAAAATTAAGTAAAATTTATTTTCAATATGTAGTATAATTCACTTTTATTTTAATAATGAAAATCAAAATGATAAGTGTTATTAGGGTCTAATATATTTAAAAGTAAAAATTATTATACCATAAAATAAAGTAATAAATTTATTTGAAAATAATATTTTTTTTAAATAACAAATTATCAGGGTGTTAATTATTTTTTATCCAAAACAAAATGTCATTTTTCAACCATTCCATTAGTTACAGTGAATCAAAAGTAGATTTTAATTTGAAATAAATATAACATGTATTCAATAAAATCAATATAGGGTTCCCAATAACAAAATATTTATTTTAAATACCTTATTAATATGCATATGGATTATATGGATTGAAAATTTCTCAAAAATTAAAAATAATGAATGTGTAATGGTCATTCTAATGTTTCCTCCCAAGGATTTAACACTATCTTTCATATTTTATCGAGGACATAAATACATATTATGGTCAATATTTATAATGGACAAAAATTAAGATATTAAAATTATATAATATATATAATTATAATTCCAATTATGTAATAAATTTCCCAAAATTCAACACCTAAAGGATTCAGGGTTAAATTTAAATTTAAAGCTACATATCACACCCAAAACAGTTTCGATGAAAAAATTTATATTACTTAGTTTAAAAAAAATTCCTTCTAAAACAAAGCATAAAGAATATCACATTGAAAAAAATGGATTAATCATATTTTAGTGAACTAATTCCTGTTATAAATACATTTTTAACCAAAATTGATCATTTTAAATGAAATAAACGAAAGTAAATTTTTAATCAAAATTGGAATATGTAACTATTTATAAAAATTTAATTATTAAAAAAAATAACAGGAACTCACTCTTTGATAAATCATAAATGATAATGTAAAAAATAATTTTTATATTATAAATTATATTTTCTTAATGTAACATAAATTAATTATTTTACTTCTTATTAAAAAAATATTAAAAAATAACATTTGAGAAAAATAAATTTTGGAAGCATATAAATACTTTATTAAAAATTTATTACATTATTATCAGTATTATTTTTATTTATAAATCCTTTATAAAAAAATTTAATTTTGTTCACAAAAAAAAATTTAATAGATATGTGATAAATGCCATGTTAAATAAAAATATTTCAACATTATATCATGGTTTTTTAAACTCAATTTTTCATGTAATGAACTATATAAATTAAATAGTATTTAATAAAAATAAACATGTTATATAATCTCTAGGAGCTAAGTAATGTATGTGAAATAAATTATTTGTATTTAAATAATTTAGGAAATCCAGTTGTGTCATCTACCTCACTTATAAAAAGGAACCTCAACTACACATTTATTGAAAAAAATTGATATTTTTTTACTTATAAAATAAAAAAATTCCTTACTAGATTCCAAAAAATCATCATATGGATCCAGGTATTTGACAGTGATCAATTCTCAAGGTCTTGAGTTTTAATTGAAAGGAGGATACTCATCAATGAATTATAACTCATATAGATTAAATTGTTTTTAATTTCCTCATCCACATTTTCTATGAAAATTATATGCATCATAACAATTCTTAATTAAATATGATAAATATAATTTGATATTATTATGGTTATGTAATAATCATTTTACAAATCTCTCCCATCAACTAAAATATTAAAGTAATGAACTTGTGTACATGTGTACTACCACCATTATGTAGTTCTATAATCACTTTCCATCACCATATTTTATTGATGTTAATTTTTATGGATCTATAAAGCATATATATAGAATTTATGTTATTATTATTATAATTAAAAGATAAAATTTTATCTATGTTCCATTAATATGTTTTGATAGAGAACAATAACATTATTTATCCACACATACGAACTAACATTTTAATGAATAATGTAATTAATTTTAATATATTTACATTTTAGGGGTGGTTATAAATTTTTTTATAATAAGTATAATTAGTATTTAAATAATTAATAATATTCGGGATATTATGTTACTCTTATCAATGTATAAGGATCAAATATTCTAAACCAAATCATTTATGAAAAATAAAGCAACAAACACCAAAAAACACTGATATTAATAAATAATTATTAATAAACAACTGCAAATATGTTTTAAATAATATATATATGGTATTATAGATATGTATATAGTGTTGAAATAGAACATTAATAAATTTATATTTACAATAATAATGGATTGAGAGCATACGAAGTATGAAATTCATGAGGTAAAGGTTTTTCTTTATAATTACATTTTCAAAGATATTATTTATGTTTCTATTCATAATGATGCACTTATATTATATATTACTCATAAATATCATGTATTATCATCAAATCATTTTATATTTCGAGAACAATTTTTTTTCATTTATGTATAAGTAAAATTTTACTGAAGGTTTGTACCGAATAATTTTATTAATGATTAAGACATGAATATAATTTCCCACCATAAATAATATTTACTAAATGGAATAATAACATTATATTATCAATGGATATTTGAAAATAAATCATTTTAAATAATATTTTGGTACTTTTTATAAGTTAATTATGCTATTTTAAAGTGAAAATAGTGTTTTCCCTATGAAATTGTTCTATTCAAATTTTGAATTCATTTAAATATTTAATATTATGTTTCTTAGAAACATTTAAATCAATTGGGAAATGAAAAAATGTTATCCAATTTAGTATTTTTTTAGTATGGTCTATAATTATTATGATAAAATACCGCTAAAACCCATTTCCTTTTCTACAAAATAAGTTCTGACAAAATGACATGTGTTTTAATGTTATTGCTGCATTTATATGAATGGTTTCGAATTATTTAATAGGTCAGTATGTTATACACCCAAAATGAAGATGGTAATGACTAATTTTTCATTAGCACAAAGAATACCTAGGATGTTATCATAATCCTAAGTAAGGAATCAAGGGAGGATATCCATACTCCAAAAAAGGGTATATTGGAGGTTATCCCATGTTTGAAAAATTTACAAGAGTGACTATCCAAATAAAAACATATAATGAATGTTTTGGTGGTTTCTGGTGTATTTCTTGGGAAACTCTTGTCCTTTGATTCCTTTATGAATAAATTTAATGAATAACCATGATTTTATGTCATGAACTGTGATGAATGTCAGTGAAATATGGTTATTTTTTTTTGAATGATAATGACATGTTATCATATCCTTACTCTCATGTTATTCTTAATTTGTAATTTATATATATCGTGTATACCATTAATGAGGATCTGATCTAACCCTTTATAATTTTCCATTTTTCCCCAGTATATGAAAAATGTTATTAGTAATGATATTAAAAATAGGGTGCTAATTGTGACGGAAAATGTTTTATATATTGCATATATTTTATGAACTAGTTTTTTATATGTTTGTTTTTAAAAATATATTATACCATTATAATTATAGAATAAGAAATAGTTATATGTAATGTGTATACATCTTATAATTTGTGATATTTTATTCTAAAATTAATGGGAAAAATCAATACAACATTTTTAACATACTCTTTATACCATTATTATGATTTCCAAGCCTATGGTAGATCATAAGAAAACCTCATCATGCCCATAAACTCAAACATGAATATAAGGTCAATATTGGATTATTTATAATTATTTTTGAGTTTTCCTTAATCACTTCAATGTCAAATTATCATTATATATTGTCTCATTTACATTATCTACCCATAAAAAATAAACTTCTCAAGGTTGTAGATAATAAAATGTAGACCTACATGATCATTATTAAAGTGATAATAAGGGATCTATATTTTACTATTGATAGTTTTTATTTTAGGAAAATTATCCAAGGATAAAAGCTTCTCTTAGGATAAAAAAAATGTAGGACAAGGATTAAATAAATTCCTTATAAATAAAAACAACCCCCTATGTTTGAAAATAATTCTAAGGGTGATAGATCTTTCCAAATAATTATATGATAACCCATTTCATTCTAGAGACCCTTAAAAAGGGGAGGTAAAATACATGTAAAAATAAATAACAATTGGTGATGGGACATCAAGAGTCCCCATAGTCTCTTAAAAATAAAGGATATTATTTCATTCCACTCTCATAACCTCTTATTTGGGAAGGAGGTGCATCTCACCCAGTTAGAGGTATGAAACCATTATTTCTAATTATTAATTTCATAAAATGGTTGGGTAATGTTTGGGAGAGTATTGACGTGATTTTTGGATATTTTGGGGATTTTATAGGGGTGCATAGTTTAATCACAGATAGTGAAAACCATGTTGTATCTCCAGTAAACTGTGCATAATGATGTGGTGGGAAATGGGTCGGTGTGCTGTTATGTTGTACTGTTTTCAAAATTGTGAAACCTCAGATACTGGGATTTGACATGGTTGGAAAATTATTTGTCTATGGTTGTTGGATAATCACATTAGGTCCCCCGCTATTCAATATCATGCACACAATTTGAAAGTGGTTTATCAAACAGTTCAGCTTATATGGGAAAAAAATTAAAAAGTGAGTTTTTAAAAAATTTGGTTTCTTAAGATTTACCATAAACACCCCATTATTCTTCCTATGCGACTCTAGATCGGGATTCCTTCTTATACATGTTTATGAAGATTCACCCACTATTTTTAGAATTATTTTGAAGGGTTTTCAAGTTTCATTGTAAGAGATTACTCCATAGTAAGTCATTATCATGGTAGTTTATTTTTTATTTCTAGATCTACTTGCTTCACTCAATCAGTTTCATAGATCTAACATTATCATATATAGATCTAGAGTTTTTTATTCCAAAAATTATTTTGTATGTGATTTTTTATGTTAGAGGAAGGGATCATGTGTGATTTTGTGTAAGTTTCACCTATTTTTTCTATATATTTGTGTGGGGGATTGATTTATCCAAATCATAATGTAGGTGGATTCACTCTCATATCCATTTTTCATAAACTAGAAGACTTAATTATGAAATAATTGGGTTTTCATGAAATTTATTGTGAATGTGATTTGAAAATTTTATTCAGACCACATTTTCTAATGTTTTCAGAATTTCCTGGTAAATGTGTTATTGTTGTGAAATGATCTTGGTTCTTGGATTTTAAAATTATGAATTTAAAATCAATGGAATGGATAATTTATGGAAAATGGTGTGTTAAAGAATCAATAAAAAAATTTATTTATTGGAGTATGGTTTGACAAGGAAGTCTCTTTTTGGTGGTTTTAATAAATGGTTGATTGTATTGATGTGGTTTTGACATGACTTATTGAAATTTTGTGGCCACGATTGGTTGATATGATTTTGTTAAATATTTATTTGTATGATTTTTTCATTAAAGGGTTTAGTATGAGTTGATATATTATTAGTGGTTGTGAATGACCACCGTCATAAGATTGGAATGTCGGAATGAATTAACACTATGAAAAGGGGATGAGGATGGATGTGAAGTTCCACTGTCAATGATAGCATCGTGCTCATGTGTGTGTGTGTGTCTATTTGTGTATGTGATTAGATATGATGGATATTGTTGGGATGTGTGTGTGTGTGTGTGTGTGTGTATGAGTTAGGTAATGGGTTATTACAATATCAAAAGTGAATCTCCGTTGATGAAATTTTTTATATCATTTTTTTTTCATTCCAGATAATTGTGGTGGGTTTTATAAAATGTATTTGATAATGCTATGTTTGGAATGAGGGATACTGTTGCATTGCTTAATTGTTTTATATAAATTGATTCATATAAAATGAAATAACATGTTCTATCTTAATGGAATGGGTAGGGATGTCATTTGGGGAAATCATACGGAATAATGTTACTCACCCTGTGCTTTGTTACTTGGGTGCTTTTTCATATGTTATCTACTAAGACATAGGTAATATAAAATCATATCTTTTATATTGTGTATAATCTTGATTCATGGTCTATTTTGGGGTGATATAGCTTAGAGCATAGTGTGGGGCTATGATTTGTTTCTTGAGTTTGGTTTTTTATTATTCCCCATTGTACTTTGAATGGTATTGGTATCATTTAGTATTTGGGTTACTATGATTTTTTATAAGTGATACCTTGTTTAAATTCCTCATGTAGAAGTATTGGAAAGTGTAGGATTGTCTGGTCATTTTGATATCATGGAGAAATAATCCTCCAATTGTTCATCAATCCCCCATTATTTATTTCCATACTTTGGAAACATAGATATGAATCTTACTTCCAAGTAGCATGTCACCCTCGACATAATCCAATGAGGAGGGGAGAGATGTTACAAAGGATTCATCTTGTTTAGTCCTTGAATTACATGTGAAATAAATCTTGTTCGGACATCAGAATTTCTTTTCAATTTTGGATTTGTCCTTCATTCATCATTCATTCCATGAGTTGGGATCGTATCAGGGAGTATGATTGTCAAAACATGAAATTTATTTAAAAAAAGGACGTAATAATCCATTTTATGTTGAACATAATGTTACTAATGAGATGGGTACATTATTGTTTTGGAGATATTAGTAGGAGCATGATATCAATATTATGGGTGAATACAAAGAGAAGATCATGGAATTCCTTTTTTAAAATTATTTTCCATAATGATTTTTATCTCATTTAGACATCTAATTTATGTGGTTGTGTGAATGTATTGATATTTGATTTTATTGTCATGATTTTTAAAAAATATTGAAATTATTTTCAAATGTCATGTTTTAAAAATAGAATGGTTGTGGTATATTTATAATGGGTTGTTTTTTAAAACAATATTGAATTTTTGTAAATGACTGAGGATGGTAAATGTTGAATTTTTCAAAGCATAGTTATGATTTTTTTCAATGTGATATAATTCGAATTTGTATGCCATCAGTTAATAGAGTGTGAGACTTATGGATGATCTTATGATGAATGAAATGGAAATGGGTAGACATCATATAATCCATCTAGAGTAATCTACTTAAAATTTGGTTTTTATCGAGCTACAATGGAACCAAAAACTAGTTTAGATCATAGTTAGAGACTTTCATTCTTCAGATTGTGGTAATAGAATGAATTAGACAAGCATGGTGATCACTTGGTTCAGTTTTAAAAAAATATTGCACCCATATTTAAAGTTAATTCAGAACCAAAAAATGAAGAAGAATGGATTAAAAATATGGATTGAATATTATATTTACTGGTCACATGGGTGTATTTTAATGTAATGTTATCTATGTACTTGTCGGATGATCATTGATGGATGTTCAGGGAGTAATCCATCCTAGAAAAAGAAGACCAAGGTATTACATGAGAGGGTTTTGAGGAATTCTTAACAATCAATTATACCCTCACACATTCAAGATTCATAGAAGAATATATTACTTCAGTTTGAATCAATATAACCATTATTTAATTTAAAATTCTAATACATTCATGAACATAGTTTCATTTGTTTCTGAGGATGCCTCTTGTGGATACTTGAATGTGAGGATCATTGAATATATCTTGAGGACAAAAATTCATTCCTGAATTGTGGTCCTCTATATAATTGATTATATATAGATGGTTAATAGATCATCGATGGTGGAAAGGGTTATTTTAGGGGCTATATGTTGGGTAGGCATGTTTGTACCCATGGGAAATTGTGAGAAATCTTATTTGGAGAGAAATTTTAATAGTGACACATATTTTGGTGGTGGGATTATTGCTCAAATTCTGTAACGACCCAAAGTTTCATTAATGGAAAATATTTCTTGATCTTATTAAATGTCTCTTTATATAAAATCTTTTTATAAAATGTCAACTCCAATGGTTTTATGATATGAATTGTGACCGTCACTTTTATAGTCTTTGAACAGTGATCACATGATTAGTATAAATATAGGGCTTTAAAACATCCAATTTTACTTAGACAAAGGAAGTAATGGCCTCATCCAGTAGAATTTCCCCATACGAAGCCAATTTATCAGAGCTCAGAAAAGAGGTGGTGTCCTTGGGTTTCGCTCTTGACCAAGCCGAAGATGAGCTTCACCATGTCAAGCTCGAACGGGACCGTCTACGGGAGAAGTGGAAGTTGATAGAAATTACCACTCGAGCGATGTTATCCGAGCCACCCCAAGAGCCTGTCACCATCTCACACCTTACCCTTAGGTCTTATGCGGCTGTTTTAAGGGGTTATGTAACTAATCGATAGTACTATGTTCATGTACATTATTTTTTTATATAATAATGAATATAATTTCTTGTCATTATTGATACATTGTAAATAGTTTTTAATGTACAAATGGTGTTTTTAGTTATTCTTTAATTAAGAAATCTATTTTATTAAATAAAGTGATTTTTTAATTAAATAATATTTTATTGAAATATTATTATTGGTATTATTATATTAATTTTATTATATATAAATGATCATGTAATTGTATAAATGCAATTATAATTTTTATTATGGTTTGAAATCCATTTTTGTCCAAACCTGTGAATTTTTTATAAATGTCGGTTTTTATTTTCAAAGTGAAAATTAACATATTTAGAAAATTATTTAGATAAAATAAATGTTATTTTTGGAATCCGAACGTCGAAATTATCCAACGGTGAATTTTTTATAATTTTCTCAGACAGTCAATTTTTTGAGTAAAAAATAAAAACCGTTTAAATATATAATGTGTTTTATGACATCATAATGACCCAATAGTCATGTAATAAAATACTATAATCTTTATTTTCGGCCAATATATGTTTTTCCATTAAAATAATGTGATTTTGGGTTTGTCTGGATTACTTTTCAAAGCATTAATGGACCCCTCGAGACTTATTAAACACTTTGTCTTTTTAAATTAATTTCCATGGCAGTGTAACTCACCTCCACACAAGCAACCTCATTATTTTAAGAAGTTCGGACTTTGGCCTTATAAAATATTTTTTTCCTCTTCCCTTTTCCAAAAACCATGGGAAAAAACCATGGGATGGTTTGTGGTTTGGATTAATTTAATATAAGGGGTCCCAAACCTAAATAATAATGAATTCCCTCACCTTTAATATATAAACCCACCAAAGATCCCACTTCCTCCTCACTCAAATCCTTTTTAGTTCGTCCAAACCTCTGCCCTACTCTCTCTAGAATCCTCCCAAGGTTCCCCAAGCTTCCAAGAATCCTCTCACAAGACTCTCTCTAGCCTTTGGAAGCACACTTCCAAGTAAGGTTTTTTTTCTTCCTTTCTCATTGTTGTCCAATTTTCTTTAAGTTGTTTTTCCCTTTTAATTTCAATTATAAATGTTTGGGTATGGTTTAAAACCTGCCTCATAATACCCTATTTTTGTTTGAATTATGGGAGACCCCTTTCTCTTTTATTAAATTCCTCCCATGTACACCTGTTACTATGCCGAAATTCCGAAAGGAACTTCTCTCTCCTCTTTTACATTCAAGAAATACTTGTGTATCATGAATATAAATTCTATTACAATTGTTGGGACATGTATCTATATGACCTCCTTACTCTCCATTACATGTAGATATGATGAGGAACCCCTTTCTCTCTCATAAACCATTTTTATGAATTCTTATGTCACATCTTTACGCTGCCGAAATCGCCTCGATTTTCTAAGCCAATGCCATTGTGTAGTGAATACCATGCCCATTTCTCCATCAAGGGTATTCACCTTTACGCACATTTACTTATTGATTATAATGTTTAATTTATGAATTCTACATTCCTTCATCGTGGAATAAATGATTATCTTTTATGAATCCATGGTTTATGATCCATGTGGCACACTTATGCATGAAATGAAATGTTTAAGAAGGGTGCACCCTTATAGTGCTCTAATGCATTGGGTAAAGTATAGTATCATTATACGTCATGTGCAATGAGTGTTGACTCATGCAAATTCATGTGCAATGAGGGTTTACTTGTGCTTTATGTGCAATGAGGATTTACTAATGCTCTGTGTGCAATGGGTCTTGGCTCATGATAATTCCATGTTAAGTGTTGTTGCCACATTTCCATGTTATGATTATCATGATTTATCATGCCTTTATGTTCATGTTTCTATTGTGCTCTATTGATATGCCTAATTTATAACATGTATTGTACTCCTCATGTTATTCCATGTGTATTCCTTTACTGGGCTTTATAGCTCACCCTTTTCTTATGCATGTCATCAGGTTAACCCATGCAATGTTAAGTACGAGGGAATGTAGTGGTCATGTAAAGGAAGTTTTCAATAAAGATTTTGTATTTCATGTTTTAAGTTTTTATGTAATGATACTAAGCCCCAAAGACACTAAACCTCCCGATCGTCTTTGTTGTATCAAGTGATGTTTTATGTAATAAATCATGTTTAGGTTGTAATAAAAAGTAGGGTTTTCATAGTTGGTATCAGAGGATAGGTTTAATTATTTTGGGGATTAGGATTAGAAAACCCTAATAAAGCCTTAGATACAAGACTAAGTACAATAAAAACTTCCCTAAGTTTTGGTGCATGTTGAGTAAGTGGGTTATGAACAAAATACATCCCTTATGGATACGAGCTGGTAGAGGCGGCTCTGGCACAGATGTATCTTAGGGGTAAAACCCGAAAACACCGCTTTGAGCTAGACTCAAACGGGAACTGGTGCACGACAACAGGCCTTGCTGCACTCTTGGTTACGACACTCCCAAGAGATATGCTTTGGTAAATTCACAAGCTTAGTATGAACCCTTATTAAGGGAATTAAAAAAATATGCCCCTAAGAATATATGTTAGAAAGTAAATCATGAAAAGCCTAGATTGAATCCTATAGACTCATGAGTTAAGGAAATTAATGTTTATTTATAAGTCATCATCTTTTGACTTAGGATTACCCTCTATGTGTTACCCCTAACATTCCTTTTATTCCATCCAATGGCTGGTAATAGGAGGACTCGGGCTAACAATCGTTGTGAAGATCAGTTTGATGACTGTACTAATGAGATGCTCAATCCAATGGGAGCGGGAATCACGAACTTTGTCACGCTTCTCTCTCAGCTAACTCAAGTTTCGAATAGAATCACGGGTCAAGAGGAATTTCCAAACCCCCCTAATAAAGAACAAGTCACTATCGAGAGCTTCATGAGACAAAGGCCTCCTAATTTTAGTGGATCATCCGATCCCATGATCGCTGAACAATGGATCAACTCCATTGAAAAGATCTTCTCCATCCTTCAATGTTATGAACAAGAGAAGGTCCTCCTGGCAGCTTATCATATGGAGGGTGAAGATGATCAATGGTGGACGTTGATCAAAAATACGAAGCCTGATAAGGAGATCGAGGCTTTGGAATGGAAGGATTTCCAGAAGATGTTTTTCGATAAATATTTTCCGTGCACCCTCCAGCTTAAGATGGAAAGGGACTTCCTTTCCCTCAAGAAAAAAGACGAAGAATCTGTTGGAGCGTATGAGGCAAACTTCAGAAGGCTTTCATGATACGCTTCCGGATTTGTCGTTACCCCAGAATGAAAAGTTGACCGCTTCTTTGTTGGGTTGAAGCCTAACCTACGGAAAGCATTAGCAATCTGTGACTTCGACAGCTATGAGGAAATTGTCCGATGTGCCCTCAAGGTCGAAATGGAGATCGGAGAATAACAGGGGTATCATGGGGAAAAGAAGTGAGAGGTAGAATTCAATACTGGCGGTCTGATGGATAAATTCAACGGTGCTAAGAAGATCCAACACCCCACTTTCCAATAGTGCGGAAATAAGAACCCTAGAAATTTCCTTAAGGGGACGAGGAAATGGTTCAGGTGTGGAAGATAAGGGAACCTAGCTATTAACTGTCGGCAAGAAAGACCTTCGGCTGCGACAGAGGAGAGGAATGCTCCGTTCTAACCTCAACATGTTGTTCAATGCTACAAATGAAAAGAACTGGGTCATTTTTCAAATCATTTCCCTAATCCAAGTGCTTTTCGAGACAAACAACAACCTCCAAGGAAGCATGGAAGAGCTTTTTCCATCACATCTACCGAAGTGAACCCCGACAAAAAAGTGGTGATAGGTACACTAGTTATTCATTCAAGAATAGCAAACTTACTTTTTGATTCAGGTTCTACGCATTCTTTTATATCTTGAACGTTTAGTAGAACAATCCCAGCACCACCACAAATTATAGAAGTGAAGATGTCGGTGAGTACGGAAAATGGGGCAATCATTGCATCCCATGAATATAAGTCCTCCCCTGTTATAATCTATGGATTGAATTTCTCATCGAACCACTTCATACTCCCTCTGGTGGAATTTGATGGAATTCTTGGCATGGATTGGCTTTCCTTATATAGAGCCAACATAAATTGTCAGGAGAGGGAAATCACACTCCATATGGAGAATCGACCTCCGATTCTTTACAAGTCTAAGGAGGAAGATGAATCTACTTTAGCTCTATCATCTCAAGCGTGGATATTACTGCCTTATGAGCACGCGTATCTGGCCCAGATGATTGAGTCTAAGGAAGAAACCATCCTTGAATAAATGCCTATTATGAGGGAATTCGCTGAAGTGTTTCTCGAGTAACAGCCTAGTCTTCCTCCTAGAAGAGATATTGAATTCTCAATTGAACTTATACCCGGGGCTATACCAATATCCAAGACTCCATATAGAATGGCTATTGTAGAGCTTGAAGAGCTGAAGAAACAACTACAAGAGAATCTGGATAAAGGGTTTATACGCCCATGTGCTTCAGCATGGGGTGCACCAGTCCTCTTCATCAAGAAGAAGGATGGGTCAATTCGGCTTTTCATCGATTATCGTTAACTTAAAAAAATCATGAGAACGAACAAGTATCCACTCCCAATAATTAATGACCTGTTCGATCAGCTGCGTGGAGCACAATAGTCTCCAAGGTGGACTTGCGGTCGGGATATTATCAAGTAAGGGTGAAGAAGGAAGATATACCCAAGGCTGTTTTTTGCACAAGATACGGGAACTATGAATTCATAGTAATGCCTTTCAGACTCACTAATTCTCTAGCAATCTTCATGGACTTAATTAATAGAGTCTTTAGAGATTACCTAGAAAAATTTGTGGTAGTATTTATAGATGATATTCTAATATACTCCAAAACCATGGAGGATCATGAAGAGAATTTAAGAATTGTATTGGAGACTTTGCGCGAGGAGAAGATCTATGAAAAGTATAATAAGTGTGAGTTCTGGTTGAAGGAGGTCTCATTCTTGAGCCATATCATCACAATCAATGGGATATCTATGGATCCCTCCAAAACAAATGCAATTGAGGGATGGCCGATGCCAACATCGATAACAGATCTCCGTAGCTTCTTGGGGATATTATCGACGATTTGTGAGAAATTTCTCATGATTGTCCAACCCTCTTACCAAGATAACTCAAAAGGGAGTAAAGTTTTCTTAGAGTGATGAATGTGAATAAATATTTAAGGAGTTTAAAATGAGGCTTATCACTGTGCTCGTGCTCACTTTACCCACAAGTGAGGTGCTTTTTGTGGTATTCAGTGATGCTTCGAAGAAGGGATTAGGATGTGTGCTGATGCAGAATGATAATGTGATATCCTATGCCTCAAGGTAGTTGAAAATCCATGAGCGAAACTATCCAACGCATGATCTGAAGTTGGCAGCGGTGATCTTTTCCTGGAAAATCGGGCGGCATTATCTCTATGGGGAGAAATGTGAGATATATATTGACCACAAGAGTCTTAAATATATATTCACACAGAAAGAGATTAATATACGCCAGAGAAAATGGATAGAGCTCATCAAGGATTATGACTGTTCAATCCATTACCACCCTGGGAAAGCGAACAAGGTGGCAGATGCCCTAAGTAGAAAGGATCCAGGGATTATATCAATTATGAGAATTGAGAAGGATCCAATCTTCTTAGACTTGAAGAATATGGACATGGGAATCATAGAGAAGGGAACATCATCAATCCTTTCACAAATGATTGCTAAACCGTCTCTTTTGGAAAGGTTAAATGATTCTCAAATGGATGATGTGGGAATTCAAGAAAAAGTGGAAGATATCAAAAAAGGGAAATCCTTGGAGTTTAATAATAATGAGTAAGGAATTGTGCGGTTTGGGAAAAGACTATGGGTTCCATCAAGTCTGGAGCTGAAGAAGGAACTTTTGGATGATGCGCATAGTTCAAATTTCACTATTCATCTAGGGAGCACAAATATGTATCGAGATGTCTGATAAAACTTTTGGTGGGATAATATGAAGAAGGAGATTGTTGAATATACATCAAAGTGCCTTGTGTGTCAGCAAGTGAAGGCAGAGAGGTAGAAGTCTAAGTGGATGATGCAACCATTTCCCATACTAGAATTGAAATGGGAAAACATCACCATGTACTTTGTCACTGGACTTCCTAGGACATCCAAAGGCAACAATGCAATCTGGGTTGTTGTGGATCATCTTACAAAGATTGCACACTTCATTTATATTTGGGAGGATTTCTCATTGGATCAACTGGTATGGATATATATTAGGGAAGTGGCAAGGTTGCATGGAGTATCACTATCTATTATGTCTGAACGAGATCCAAGATTCACCTCTAAGTTTTGGAAGAGTCTTCAACATGATCTGAATATTGAACTGAACTTCGGTGTGGCCTATCATCCTCAAACTGATGGCCAATCTGAGCGGACTATCCAAACACTTGAGGATATGTTGAGAGCATGCTCAATGTACTTTAAAGGAGGATGATATCAACATATTCCTCTGGTTGAGTTCTCTTATAATAACAGTTTCCACTGAAGCATCCAAATGGCACCATATGAAGCCCTATATAGGAAAAGGTGCAGAACACAGGCATGTTGGGATGAGGTTGGTGAACATAAGCTACATGGACCAGAAAAGGTTGCAGAAATGGTGGAGAAGGTGAAAACCATTCAGTAACATATCAAGGCATCCCAGAGTCGACAAAAGAGTTATGCAGATAATTGTCAACGAGACCTAGAGTTTAAAGTTGGATACATGGTTTTTCTATGAATATCTCCATGGAAGTAGGTCATGAGGTTTGGAAAGAAAGGGAAGTTAAGTCCATGGTACATCGGCCCCTTCAAGAATCTTGATCGTGTTGGGGATATGGACTATCGACTAGCACTTCCGCCTACTATGGCAAATGTACATGATGTCTTTCTTGTATCCCTCTTATGGAAGTACATACCGGATCCTTCACATGTACTCTCTTATGAGGTGGTACAATTGGAAGGCGATCTTTCTTATGAGGGGAAACAAGTGAAGATCTTAGATCATAGAGAAAAAGTTCTACGAAATAAGACAATACCCCTCGTCAAGGTGTTGTGGAGAAACCACAAGTTTTAAGAAGAAACTTGGGGATCGGAGGAAGTGATAAAGCTGAGTTACCCACATCTGTTTTAGTGTGGGAAAAGGAAAATTTCGAGGGCGAAATTTCTTAAAGGGGGAATATTGTAACGACCCAAAGTTTCATTATTGGAAAGTCCCTCTTGATCTTATTAAATTTCTCTTTATATAAAATGTTTTTATAAAATATAAACTCCATTGGTTTTATGATAAGAATTGTGACCATTACTTTTATAGCCGCTGAACAGTGATCACATGATTAGTATAAATATAGGTCTTTAACACATCCAATTTTACTTAGACAAAGGAAGCGATGGCCTCATCAAGAAGAATTGCCCCATACGAAGCCCATTTATCGGAGCTCGGAAAATAGGTGGCGTCCTTGGGCTTCGCTCTTGACCAATCCCAAGCTGAGCTTCACCATGTCAAGCTCGAACGAGACCGTCTACGGGAGAAGGGGAAGTTGATAGAAATTACCACTCAAGCGATGTTATTCGAGTCACCCCAAGAGTCTTTCACCATCACACACCTTACCCTTAGGTCTTATGTGGCTGTTTTAAGGGGTTATGTAACTAATCGATAGTACTATGTTCATGTACATTATTTTTTTATATAATAATGAATATAATTTGTGTCATTATCGATACATTGTAAATAGTTTTTAATGTACAAATGGTTCTTTTAGTTATTATTTAATTAAGAAATATATTTTATTAAATAAAGGAATTTTTAAATTAAATAATATTTTAATAAAATAATATTATTATTATTAGATTAATTTTATTATATATAAAAGATCATGTAATTGTATGAATGCAATTATAATTTTTATTAAGGTTTGAATGCCATTTTTGTCAAAACCCATGAATTTTTGATAAATATCGGTTTTTATTTTAAAAGTGAAAATGAACATATTTAGAAAATTATTTAGATAAAATAAATATTATTTTTGGAATCAGGTATCCAACGGTGATTTTTTCATAATTTTCTGAGACAGTCATATTTTTGAGTAAAAATTAAATACCATAAAAATATATAATGTGTTTTATGACATCATAATGACCAAATAGTGATGTAATAAAATACTATAATCATTATGTTAGGAAAATATATGTTTTAACATTAAAATAATGTGATTTTTGGTTTGTTTGCCTTACTTTTCAATGCATTAATGGACCCCACAAAACTTAATAAACACCTTGTCTTTTTAAATTAATTTCCATGGGAGTGTGACTCACCTCCACATAAGCAACCTCATTATTTTAATAAATTCTGACTTTGGCCTTATAAAATATTTTTTTCCTCTTCCCTTTTCCAAAAACCATGGTCCAAATCCATGTGATGGTTTGTGGTTTGTATTAATTTAATATAAGGGGTCCCAAACCTAAATAATAAAGAATTCTATCACCTTTCCTATATAAACCCACCCAATCTCCCACTTCCTCCTCACTCAATGCCATTGGAGTTCATCCAACCTATGACCTACTCTCTCTAGAATCCTCCCAAGGTGCGCCAAGCTCCCAAGAAGCCTCTCACAAGCCTCTCTCTAGCCTTTGGAAACACACTTCCAAGTATGGTTTTTTTCTTCCTTTCTCATTTTTGACCAATTTTCTTTTAGTTGGTTTTCCCTTTTAATTTCAATTATAAATGTTGGGGTATGGTTTCAAACCTCCCTAATACTGCTCTCTTTATTTTTGAATGATGGGAGACCCTTTCTCTCTCATTAAATTCCTCCCACATACACCTGTTACTATGCTGAAATTCCGAATGGGACTTATCTCTTCTCTTTTACATTCAAGCAATACTTTTGTATCATGAATCTAAATTCCATTAAAATTGTTGGGACATGTATCTATATGATCTCCTTACTTTCCATTACATGTATATATGATGACTAACCCCTTTCTCTCTCATCAACCATTTTTATGAATTCTTATGTCGCGTCGTTCTGCTACCGAAATCGCCCCGATTTTCTAAGCCAACGCCATTGTGTGGTGAATACCATGCCCATTTCTCCATCAAGGGTATTAAACTTTATGCATGTTTACTTATTTATTATAATGTTTCACGTATTAATTCCACATTCCTTCATCGTGGAATAAATGATTATGTTTTATGAATCCGTGTTTTATGATCCATGTGGAACACTTTTTCATGAAATGAAATGTTTAAGAAGGGTGAACCCTTATAGCGCTCCAATGCATTTGGTAAAGTATAGTATCATGATACGTCATGTGCAATGAGTGTTGAATCATGCTAATTCAAGTGCAATGAGGGTTTACTAGTGCTTTATGTGCAATGGGTATTTACTCATGCTCCATGTGCAATGGGCCTTGTCTCATGCTAATTCCATGTTAAGTGTTGTTTCCACATTTCCATGTTATGATTATCATACTTTTTAATGCCTTTATGTTCATGTTTCTATTGTTCTATATTGATATCCCTAATGTCTAACATGTATTGTACTCCTCATGTTATTCCATGTCTATTCCCTTACTGGGCTTTATAGCTCACCCTTTTCTTATGCATGTCATCAGGTTATCCCATGCAATGCAAAGTACGAGGGAATGTAGTGGTCATGTAAAGGAAGTTTTCAATAAAGATATTTTATTTCATATTTTATGTTTTTATGTAATGATCCTAAGACCCAAAGACACTAAACCTCTCTATCTTCTTTGTTGTATCAAGTGAATTTTTATGTAATAAATCATGTTTAAGTTGTAATAAAAAGATGGGTTGTCAAAAATTATGATAGTAGGATATATGTATCTTATAGAAAATGAATAGTGTAATCCAGGATGTTTCTAGTGTTGTTATATAGGACACATGAAGATAGAATGTACCGCAAACCCCAATGCTTGTCATAACATAAACGTGATAGGGCATCTTCAATGTTATTTTCACAATTCTTTGAGGTCAGGTGTTCATCGCACTCTTTATGTGTCGCAGGAATTATATGCCTCATTAGGACAATGGGATTTATCATAACCCTTGTCAGAATATTATAATTAGACATGGTGATATGAGGAAAACCCTAACTCCTCACCAAGGGAATAATGAGTAGATTTTGTATTGCATGATGTTGTATGGGGCATTGTCAGTTTTGGTGGATGATTAGTTAGGACCTTCCTTGATAAGAGGTAATATTCTTCTGAATTATACCAATATTAATGTGTTGATTGATACAGTTGCACCTCATTATTTCAATTCTTTTTATGTTTCTGATTTGTTGGGTGGGAGTGGAAATGATGACTTCCATTTTAAAACATTACACTCTTCTAGGTGAAAGAGAGTGTTGATACATCCTATGTAGAGAGTGTTATTTATAATTTGACGAGGTTGAGTTGATGTCAGACTTCTCATGGATTGAGATGGATGTACATGATATAATCCTAGGTATGGATTTTATGAGGATGATATATTACCACATCATCTATTATGTGAAAATGGTTTGGCTCCTGACAGAGGATTGTGTCAAACATTTATTTAGGAGAGATAATAGTGATATATTTAGTGAATGATATTTTTTGGCCCCATAAGTAGGATGATATCATATTAGTTGGAGGAATTTTATTTGGAATTAGTTGAATAGGTTGGGAGAAGCAGTTTTCTAGAAATAGTTGATGACTTTTCGAATTTCATTCCTGATCAATTATCAGGGATTACACCCATGAGATATGTCTATATTATAATTGATATCCTCCTAGGAAAATGTATTATCTCATTTCCATATTATTGGATTAAAAACATATAATTGAGTAAATTGAATATTCTTTTGGAAGATTTATAAAACAATGGTTTCACCCATCATAGTACATATCCATAGGCACACCTATTTTTTTGTCTAATAAAGGGGATTAAACTCTTCTACTTGGAATGATTATCTTAATCTTAACCACATTATGTTAAAGAATTAATATCCACTCCCACATATTTATGATCATTTCAAACAATTGTGGTCAGCTCGGTGGTTGTATAAAATTGATGTGTGATCTAGATATCATCAACTGCGAGTACGGTAGGAGGATATATTGAAAACAGATATCGTTAGAAAATATGGACAGTAAGAGTATGTAATTATTCCCTCTGGTATTACAAATCCAAAAGAGTATTTCAAGGAATTTTGGAATCATATAATTAGATATAATTTGATTATTATATGGTGGTTCATTTTAATGATATATTAGTGTATTCGAGGATAATGGTGGATTTTGAGAAACCCTTTTCAATAGTGTTGGGAATCATAAGAGATAATATCTTATATTCTAAATTATCAACATTTAATTTTTCCATACAATATGTATGAATTATTTTCCATGTTAGTTATGTGATGATTGTTTTAGTGTAATTAGAGAAAATATCATTTTTTATCTCATGGGAACCACAAATTAATTCATTTGATGTTCAATGATTCCTTGGTCTAGCTGTGTATTAACATCTATTTTCTCCTACCCTCTAATGAAAATCTTCACATATGATATCATTTATAAATTATAATATTCTATTTCAATGCAATGAGTAATTTTATAAATCATTTCAAGATCCTAAGGTATTCCATACATCAGCACCAATAATAGTTTTCCAAAACACGTTGAAGGGTACATATTTCATTCTGATGCATCTGGATTATTTTTTGGCTTTTTTCTCACAAACAAGGATCATGTGGATGTGTTTGGCTCATGTAATATGAGGTTACATGAAAATAAATACCCAATGTATGATTTTGAGTTGGAAATAGTGGATCATGAGGTGAAGCTGTAGTGTATCTACATCCTTGGTTGTGAATTTGTAGTGTTAATAGATCATAAAATATTGAAGCATATTTTCTCAAAAAGAAACAATAATTTTACATAAAGGATATGGAGGTAGTATCTCCAGATGTTTTACTATTACATAACGAAAAAAAAAGAAATATAAAATTGGTTCCAGTTAAATTATTTAGATTGTCAAATGCTCTGGTGGTGTTGCATTCATAATTTTAGTGGAATTTGATGCAATTAATAGTCAATGTGTTGTTAGAATATAATGAACATGGTTATATAGAATTTTTCATTATAGTTTCATTGGATCCTTACTTTATTGGATTGGTTAATTTGGTGTAGACGTCTTATACATTTTGTGTGGCTATACGGTCGAAGATAAATGGAGAGGGGGAACATTGAGGGTAGGAATGTGGATTAAAATTAAATGTTGTTATTTTTGTATCAGAAGTATGTACCAGAGGATTCTTTGGAGAAAATTCTTTATGATTATCATCATTCATGATGTCTTTTCAATCCAAAAATTCAAAAAATGTATAAGGAATTGAATGCATCTTTTTGGTGGGATGGTTTGAAAATAAATGTGGCTAAGATGGTGTTGAGATGTTTGACTTCTCAGTAAGTTAAGGAAGAGCATCCACTACCTATAGGTATGTTATAGTATTTACCTAAACCAGTTTGGAAATTGGAGATGAAATTAATTGATTTTGATATATTTCTCCCATGAATGGTCAAGAAGCACAATGAAATATGGGAGATAGTGTATTAAATCACAATGTCGGCCCATTTCATCCCTATTATTGAATCGCATACAATATTGGATTTATCTAAAATTAATATATTAGTGGTGTTAAATATGTTTGGTGTACCAGTATCTATTTTACAAAATAGAGACTCAATGATCATGTCTCATTTATGGAAATACTTGAAAAAATCCCTTTCGATTTAGTTGACAATGGTAATAAAATATCATCATCATATAGATCAGAAATCTGAGAGGATTATTCAAATATTGGAAATCATGTTTCATGCTTGTGTGGTGAATTTTTTCGGCTCATGGGAGGAGAATTTATTATTAGTGTAGTTATCAAAAATTAACAGTAATCACGAATCAAGAAATATAGATCAATTATAATCATTATATCAGAATCCATGTCCTTCTACATGGTGTTGGGAGGAAATGGTTGTGTCTTTGATTGTTGGAACGATACCTATCCATGAACCTATGAATAATATTTAGTTGATTAGTAATATAATATAGAAGAATTATAGTTCTCAAAAATTCTATGCAGATCAACTTTGACAGCCATTTCCATTTTAGGTGGGTGATCATGGATTCTCATGATTTTATCTGATGGTAGTCCATCGTTGTTTTGGAAGGATGGGATAGTTATCTCCATGGTGTATTTGTCCATCTAAGATACATTAGTTTGTTGGAGAGGTGGAATATATATTAGCTTTTCGAACATTATTCATTTTAGAGAATAATGTGTCTGTGGTGTCTCAGATAATGAAGTATCAGACGGATCCAGGCTATGTGATTTGATGGGATCATACTGATCTAAAGATAGATGCTTCATCGGTGAACGTCCCAAAAAAAATTTGGACAGGAAATATAAAGTATTTCCTTGGTAAAATCATTAGTCTAGTCAATTTTTTGGGGAATCATGGTCATATTTAGGAGGATACTAGGGAACATGAGAAAATATTGACCAAACATTCCCCAACCTATTTTCTGAATGTGGTGGTTTTCAAATTTCCAGGGATGGAATGTCCAATGGGGGGGAGAATGACCACCCCCTAGTTTAAGGTATGTAAGACATTATTTATTATTGATATAAATATAAACTGTTTTTGTAATGTGGTGGAGTGTCTGGATGTGTTTGGGGGATTTATTAAGGGTGTATAGTTTTAATGTAATTGGTGATAATCTTGTAGCATCTCTAGGATACTGCAAAAAAATGATGTATTATTCTTTGGGTTGGCGCATGGTTATGGTACATGATTTTCCAAACTGTGTATCCACCAAGGAAAAATGTGAAACCTAGGACAAAGTAATTTCATATGTTTGGAGAAAATTTTGTTTTACCACGTGGGAAAACTTTGTGAGGTTTCCCTAGAGGTAGTAGTAGGTGCATGATTAGCCCATAGTTTTTTAGTTGTGTGGATAAACTATGTATTGTATAAAAACCTGATTTTTTTAATAAACGGTCTTGCTCAGGATTTACACTAAACACCCCAATCATCAAAAAAATATCTCCCTAACATACAATTGCTTCTTCTACAAGGTTTGGATGGAACCCCCACTCATTTTGAATATATTAGAATGATTTTCAAGGTGCTTTGATAAAGAATCTCTTTTAGAAAGTCTATCTTCTTGGTATTTAATTGGTTTTCTCAAGATCTAATTTCCTCTTTATCCTTATTTCTTACCTCAACATCTATTGAAAGTGAATATAATGTTTCTCTAATAAAATGAGGTTTTTTGCAAATTTTTATGTAAGGGAACGAGATCTAAGGGGATTTCATGGATGTTTCACATTTTTTTGGTCTACAATTATGTTGTGGGCTGATTTTTCCAAACCGTATTGTAGGTGGATTCACTATAGACTCCATTTTCCTAGAACATGAATTATTTATTTCAAATTAATTCATTTTTCAAGAAATTTATTGTGAATGTGATGTGTGTGTCCTAATGGAAACACAATTTTTGAGGTTGTTTGGATTTTTTTGGAAATAGTTGTTGTTGTGGATTGTAACTTGTTGTTGGATTTTAAAATTATGATTTTAAGATTTTTGTATTAATTGAATTATTGAAAAAGGATTGAGAAAAATTATTTTCAATAAAAATGTTGTCTAACTATGAATCCCTATATGGGAAAAGGTGCATAACACCAGCATGTTGGGATGAGGTCGGTGAACATAAGCTACATGGACCAGAAAAGGTTGCGGAAATGGTGGAGAAGGTGAAAACCATTCAGCAACATATCAAGGCATCCCAGAGTCGAAAAAAGAGTTATGCAGATAATCATCAATGAGACCTTGAGTTTAAAGTTGGAGACATGGTTTTTCTATGAATATCTCTATGGAAGTAGGTCATGAGGTTTGGAAAGAAAGGGAAGTTAAGTCCAAGGTACATCAGCCCCTACGAGAATCTTGATCGTGTTGGGGCTGTGGACTATCTACTAGCACTTCCGCCTACTATGGACAAAGTACATGATGTATTTCTTGTATCCCTCTTAAGTAAATACATACCAGATCCTTCACATGTACTCTCTTCTGAGGTGGTACAATTGGAAGAAGATCTTTCTAATGAGGAGGAACTATTGAAGATCTTAGATCATAGAGAAAAAGTTCTAGGAAATATGATAATTCCCCTCGTTAAGGTGTTGGGGAGAAACCACAAGTTTTAAGAAGCAACTTGGGGATCGGAGGAAGTGATGAAGCTGAGTTACACACATCTATTTTTGTGTGGGAAAAGGAAAATTTCGAGGGTGAAATTTCTTAAGGGGGAATATTGTAACGACACAAAGTTTCATTATTGGAAAGTCCCTCTTGAGCTTATTAAATGTCTCTTTATATAAAATTTTTTTATAAAATATAAACTCCATTAGTTTTATGATAAGAATTGTGACCGTTAATTTTATAGTCGTTGAACAGTGATCACATGATTACTATAAATATAGGTCTTTAACACATCCAATTTTACTTAGACAAAGGAAGCGATGGCCTCATCAAGAAGAATTGCCCCATGCAAAGCCCATTTATCGGATCTCGGAAAATAGGTGGCGTTCTTGGGCTTCGCTCTTGACCAATACCAAGTTGAGCTTCACCGTGTCAAGCTCGAACGAGACCGTCTACGGGAGAAGTGGAAGTTGATAGAAATTACCACTCAAGCGATGTTATCCGAGTCACCCCAAGAGTCTGTCACCATCGCACACCTTACCCTTAGGTCTTATGCGGCTGTTTTAAGGGGTTTTGTAACTAATCGATAGTACTATGTTCATGTACATTATTTTTGTATATAATAATGAATATAATTTCTTATCATTATCGATACATTGTAAATAGTTTTTAATGTACAAATGGTGCTTTTAGTTATTATTTAATTAAGAAATATATTTTCTTAAATAAAGGAATTTTTGAATTAAATAATATTTTAATAAAATATTATTATTATTATTATTAGATTAATTTTATTATATATAAAAGATCATGTAATTGTACGAATGCAATTATAATTTTTATTAAGGTTTGAATGCCATTTTTGTCAAAACCCATGAATTTTTTATAAATATCGATTTTTATTTTAAAAGTGAAAATGAACATATTTAGAAAATTATTTAGATAAAATAAATTTTATTTTTTGAATCAGGTATCCAACGGTGAGTTTTTCATAATTTTCTGAGACAGTCAGATTTTTGAGTAAAAATTAAATACAGTTAAAATATATAATTTTTTTATGACATCATAATGAACAAATAGTGATGTAATAAAATACTATAATCATTATACTCGGCCAATATATGTTTTAACATTAAAATAATGTGATTTTGGGTTTGTTTTCCTTACTTTTCAAAGCATTAATGGACCCCTCAAGACTTAATAAACACCTTGTCTTTTTAAATTAATTTCCATGGGAGTGTGACTCACCTCCACATAAGCAACCTCATTATTTTAAGAAATTAGGACTTTGGCCTTATAAAATATTGTTTTCCTCTTCCCTTTTCCAAAAACCATGGTCAAAATCCATGTGATGGTTTGTGGTTTGGATTAAGTTAATATAAGGGGTCCCAAACATAAATAATAAAGAATTCTCTAACCTTTCCTATATAAACCCACCCAAGATCCCACTTCCTCCTCAGTCAAAGCCTTTGGAGTTCGTCCAACCTATGACCTACTCTCTCTAGAATCCTCCCAAGGTGCCCCAAGCTCCCAAGAAATCTCTCACAAGCCTCTCTATAGCCTTTGGAAGCACACTTCCAAGTAAGGTTTTTTTCTTCCTTTCTCATTTTTGACCAATTTTCTTTAAGTTGTTTTTCCCTTTTAATTTCTATTATAAATGTTGGGGTATGGTTTCAAACCTCCCTAATACTGCTCCATTTATGTTTGAATGATGGGATACCCTTTCTCTCTCATTAAATTCCTCCCACGTACACCCGTTACTATGCCGAAATTCCGAATGGAACTTCTCTCTCCTCTTTTACATTCAAGCAATACTTTTGTATCATGAATCTAAATTCCATTACAATTGTTGGGACATGTATATATATGATCTCCTTACTGTCCATTACATGTAGATATGATGAATAACCCCTTTCTCTCTCATCAACCATTTTTATGAATTCTTATGTCACGTCGTTCTGCTGCCGAAATCGCCCCGATTTTCTAAGCCAATGCCATTGTGTAGTGAATACCATGACCATTTCTCCATCAAGGGTATTCAACTTTATGAATGTTTACTTATTGATTATAATGTTTCATGTATTAATTCCGCATTCCTTCATCGTGGAATAAATTATTATGTTTTATGAATCCATGTTTTATGATCCATGTGGAACACTTTTGCATGAAATGAAATGTTTAAGAAGGGTGCACCCTTATAGCGCTCCAATGCATTTGGTAAAGTATAGTACCATGATACGTCATGTGAAATGAGATTTGAATCATGATAATTCAAGTGCAATGAGGGTTTACTAGTTATTTATGTGAAATGAGTATTTACTCATTCTCCATGTGCAATTGGCCTTGTCTCATGCTAATTCCATGTTAAGTGTTGTTTCCACATTTCCATGTTATGATTATCATACTTTATCATGCCTTTATGTTCATGTTTCTCTTGTTCTATATTGATATGCCTAATTTCTTACATGTATTGTACCCCTCATGTTATTTTATGTGTATTCCCTTACTGGGCTTTATAGCTCACCCTTTTCTTATGCATGCCATCAGGTTATCCCATGCAATGCTAAGTACGAGGGAATGTAGTGGTCATGTAAAGGAAGTTTTCAATAAAGATATTTTATTTCATGTTTTATGATTTTATGTAATGATCCTAATACCCAAAGACACTAAACCTCTCTATCTTCTTTGTTTTATCAAGTGAAGTTTAATGTAATAAATCATGTTTAAGTTGTAATAAAAAGCATGGTTTTCAGAAATTCTGATAGCAGGATCTATGTATCTTATAGAAAATGAATAGTGTAATCCAGGATGTTTCTAGTGTTGTTATATAGGACACATGAAGACAGAATGTACAGAAAACCCCCATGCACGTCATAACATAAACGTGATAGGGAATCTTCAATGTTATTTTCACAATTCTTTGAGGTCAGGTGTTCATCGCACTCTTTATGTGTCGCAGGAATTATATGACTCATTAGGACAATGGGATTTAGCATAACCCTTTTCAGAATATTGGAATTAGACATGGCGATGTGAGGAAAACCCTGACTCCTCCGCAAGGGAATAATGAGAAGATTTTTTCTTGCATGATATTGTATGGGGCATTGTCAGTTTTGGTGGATGATTAGTTAGGACCTTCCTTGATAAGAGGTAATATTCTTCTGAATTATACCACTATGAATGTGTTGTTTGATACAGTTGCACCTCATTATTTCAATTCTTTTCATGATGTTGATTTGTTGGGTGTGAGTGGAAATGATGACTTTCATTTTAAAACATTACACTCTTCTAGGTGAAAGAGAGTGTTGATAAATCCTATGTAGAGAGTGTTATTTATAATTTGATAAGGTTGAGTTGATGTCAGACTTCTCATGGATTGAGATGGGTGTTCATGATATAATCCTAGGTATGGATTTTATGAGGATGATATATTAACACATCATCTATTATGTGAAAATGGTTTGGCTCCTGACGGAGGATTGTGTCAAACATCTATTTAGGAGAGATAATAGTGATATAGATAGTGAAAGATATTTTTTAGACCCATAAGTAGAATGATATCATATCAGTTGGTGGAATTTTATTTGGAATCAGTTGAATAGGTTGGGAGAAGTAGTTTTCTAGAAATAGTTGATGAGTTTACGAATTTCATTCCTGATCAATTATCAGGGATTACACCCATGAGATATTTCTACATTATAATTGATATCCTCCTAGGAAAATGTATTATCTCATTTCCATATTATTGGATTAAAAACATATAATTGAGTAAATTGAATATTCTTTTGGAAGAGTTATAAAACAATGGTTTCACCCATCATAGTACATATCCCTAGGCACAACTATTTTTTTGGATAATAAATAGGATGCAACTCTTCTACTTGGAATGATTATCTTAATCTTAACCACATTATGTTAAAGAATTAATATCCACTCCCACATATTTATGATCATTTCAAACAATTTCGGTCAGCTCGGTGGTTGTCTAAAATTGACGTGTGATCTAGATATCATCAACTGCGAGTGCGGTAGGAGGATATCTCGAAAACATATATCATTAGAAAATATGGATAGTAAGAGTATGTGATTATTCCCTCTGGTATTAAAAATACAAAAGTGGATTTCAAGGAATTTTGGAATCATATAATTAGATATAATTTGATTATTATATGGTGGTTCTTTTTAATGATATATTAGTGTATTTGAGGATAACGGTGGATCTTGAGAAACCCTTTTCAATAGTGTTGGGAATCATAAGAGATAATATCTTATATTCTAAATTATCAAAATTTAATTTTTTCCATACAATATGTATGCATTATTTTCCATGTTATTTATGTAATGATTGTTTTAGTGTAATTAGAGAAAATGTCGTTTTTTTATCTCATGGGAACCACAAATTAATTCATTTGATGTTCAATGATTCCTTGGTCTAGCTGGGTATTAACATCTATTTTCTCCTATCCTCTAATGAAAAGCTTCACATATGATATCATTTATAAATTATAATATTCTATTTCAATGCAATCAGTAATTTTATAAATCATTTCAAGATCCTAAGGTATTCCATACATCAGCACCAATCATAGTTTTCCAAAACACGTTGAAGGGTACATATTTCATTCTCATAAATCTAGATTATTTTTTGGTTTTTTCTCACACATAAGGATCTTGTGGATGTGTTTGGCTCATTTAATATGAGTTTCCATGAAAATAAATACCCAATTTATGATTTTGAGTTGGCAATAGTGGATCATGAGGTGAAGGTGTAGTGTATCTACATCCTTGGTTGTGAATTTGTAGTGTTAATAGATCATAAAATATTGAAGCATATTTTCTCAAAAAGAAAAAATAATTTGACATAAAGGATATGGAGGTAGTATCTCCAGATGTTTTACTATTACATAATGAAAAAATAGGCAATATAAAATTGGTTCCAGTAAAATTATTTATATTGTCAAATGTTCTGGTGGTGTTGCATTCATAATTTTAGTGGAATTTGATGCAATTAATAGTCAATGTGTTGTTATAATATAATTAGCATGCTTATGTAGAAGATTTCATTATAGTTTCATTGGATCCTTACTTTATTGGATTGGTTAATGTGGTGGAGACGTCTTATACATTTTGTGTGGCTATGCGGTCGAAGATAAATGGAGAGGGGGAACATTAAGGGTAGTGATGTGGATTAAAATTAAATGTTGTTATTTTTGTATCAGAAGTATGTACCAGAGGATTTTTTGGAGAAAATTCTTTATGCTTATCATCATTCATGATGTCTTTTCAATCCAAAAATTCAAAAAATTGTATAAGGAATTGAATGAATCTTTTTGGTGGGATGGTTTGAAAATAAATGTGGCTAAGATGGTGTTGAGATGTTTGACTTCTCAATAAGTTAAGGAAGAGCATCTGCTACCTATAGGTATCTTGTAGTATTTACATAAACCAGTTTGAAATTGGAGATGAAATTAATGGATTTTGTAATATTTCTCCCATGAATGGTTAAGAAGCACAATGAAATATGGGTGATAGTGTATGAAATCACAATGTCTTCCCATTTCATCCCTATTCTTGAATCGCATAAAATAGTGGATTTATCTAAAATTAATATATTAGTGGTGTTAAAGATGTTTGGTGTACCAGTATCTATTTTACAAAATAGAGACTCAATAATCATGTCTCATTTATGGAAATACTTGAAAAAATCCCTTTCGATTTAGTTGACAATGGTAACAAAATATCATTCTCATATAGATCCGAAATCTGAGAGGATTATTCAAATATTGGAAATCATGTTTCATGCTTGTGTGGTGAATTTTTTCGGCTCATGTGAGGAGAATTTATTATTAGTGTAGTTATCAAAAATTAACAGTAATCACGAATCAGGAAATATGGATCAATTATAATCATTATATCAGAACCCATGTCCTTCTACATGGTGTTGGGAGGAAATGGTGGTGTCTTTGATTGTTGGAACGATACCTATCCATGAACCTATGAAGAATATTTAGTTGATTACTAAGAGAATATAAAAGAATTATAGTTCTCAAAAATTCTATGCAGATCAACTTTGACATCCATTTCCATTTGAGGTGGGTGATCATGGATTCTCATGATTTTATCTGATGGTAGTCCATCGTTGTTTTGGAAGGATGGGCTAGTTATCTCCATGGTGTATTTGGCCATCTAAGATACATTAGTTTTTTGGAGAGTTGGAATATCTATTAGCTTTTCGAACATTATTCATTTTAGAGAATAATGTGTCTGTGGTGTCTCAGATAATGAAGTATCAGATGGATCTAGGCCATGTGATTTGATGGGATCATATTGATCTAGAGATATATGCTTCATCGGTGAACGTACCAAAAAAAATTTGGACCGGAAATATAATGTATTTCCCTGGTAAAATCATTAGTCTAGTTAATTTTTTGGGGAATCATGGTCATATTTAGGAGGAGACTAGGGAACATGAGAAAATATTGACCAAACATTGCCCCAACCTATTTTCTGAATGTGGTGGTTTTCAAATTTCCAGGGATTGAAAGTCCAATGGGGGGGGAGAATGACCACCCCCTAGTTTAAGGTATGTAAGACATTATTTATTATTGATATAAATATAAACTGTTTTTGTAATGTGTTGGAGTGTCTAGATGTGTTTGGGGGATTTATTAAGGGTGTATAGTTTTAATGTAATTGGTGATAATCTTGTAGCATCTCTAGGATACTGCAAAAAAATGATGTATTATTCTTTGGGTTGGCGCATGGTTATGGTACACGATTTTCAAAACTGTGTGTCCACCAAGGTAAAATGTGAAACCTAGGACAAAGTAATTTCATATGTTTGGAGAAAATTTTGTTTGACCACGTGGGAAAGCTGTGTGAGGTTCCCCTAGAGCTAGTAGTATGTGCATGATTAGCCCATAGTTTTTTAGTTGTGTGGATAAACTATGTATTGTATAAAAACCTGATTTTTTTTAATAAAAGGTCTTGCTCAGGATTTACACTAAACACCCCAATCATCAAAAAAATGTCTCCCTAACATACAATTTCTTCTTCTACAAGGTTAGGATGGAACCCCCACTCATTTTGAATATATTAGACTGATTTTCAAGGTGATTTGATAAAGAATCTATTTTAGAAAGTCTATCTTCTTGGTATTTAATTGGTTTTCTCAAGATCTAATTTCCTCTTTATCCTTGTTTCTTACCTCAACATCTATTGAAAGTGAATATAATGTTTCTCTAATAAAATGAGGTTTTTTGGGAATTTTTATGTAAGGGAACGAGATCTAAGGGGATTTCATGGATATTTCACATTTTTTTGGTCTACAATTATGTTATGGGCTGATTTTTCCAAACCGTATTATAGGTGGATTCACTGTAGACTCCATTTTCCTAGAACATGAATTATTTATTTCAAATTAATTCATTTTTCAAGAAATTGATTGTGAATGTGATGTGTGTGTCCTAATGGAAACAGAATTTTTGAGGTTGTTTGGATTTTTTTGTAAATAGTTGTTGTTGTGGATTGTAACTTGTTGTTGGATTTTAAAATTATGATTTTAAAATTTTTGTATTAATTGAATTATTGAAAAAGGATTGAGAAAAATTATTTTCAATAAAAATGTTTTCTAACTATGAAGACCTATATGGTAAAAGGTGCAGAACACCGTCATGTTGGGATGAGGTCGGTGAACGTAAGATACATGGACCAGAAAAGGTTGCGGAAAGGGTGGAGAAGGTGAAAACCATTCAGCAACATATCAAGGAATCCCAGAGTCGACAAAAGAGTTATGCAGATAATCGCCAATGAGACCTTGAGTTTAAAGTTAGAGATATAGTTTTTCTATCCATATCTCCATGGAAGTAGGTCATGAGGTTTGGAAAGAAAGGGAAGTTAATTCCAAGGTACATCGGCCCCTTCGAGAATCATGATCATGTTGGGGCTGTGGACTATCTACTAGCACTTCTGCCTACTATGGCCAAAGTACATGATGTCTTTCTTGTATCCCTCTTATGGAAGTACATATCGGATCCTTCACATGTACTCTCTTCTGAGGTGGTACAATTGGAAGATGATCTTTCTTATGAGGATAAACTAGTGAAGGTACAATGCCCCTCGTCAAGGTGTTGTGTAGAAACCACAAGTTTTAAGAAGCAACTTGGGGATCGGAGGAAGTGATGAAGCTGAGTTAACCACATCTGTTTTAGTGTGGGAAAAGGAAAATTTCGAGGGTGAAATTTCTTAAGGGGGGAATATTGTAACGACCCAAAGTTCCATTATTGGAAAGTCCCTCTTGATCTTATTAAATGTCTCTTTATATAAAATGTTTTTATAAAATATAAACACCATTGGTATTATGATAAGAATTGTGACCGTTACTTTTATAGTCGTTGAACAGTGATCACATTATTAGTATAAATATAGGTCTTTAACACATCCAATTTTATATAGACAAAGGAAGCGATGTCCTCATCCAGAAGAATTGCCCCATATGAATCCCATTTATCAGAGCTCGGAAAATAGGTGGCGTCCTTGGGCTTCGCTCTTGACCAATCCCAAGCTGAGCTTCACCATGTCAAGCTCGAACGAGACCGTCTACGGGAGAAGTGGAAGTTGATAGAAATTACCACTCAAGCGATGTTATCCGAGTCACCCCAAGAGTCTGTCACCATCGTACACCTTACCCTTAGGTCTTATGCGGCTGTTTTAAGGGGTTATGTAACTAATCGATAGTACTATGTTCATGTACATTATTTTTTTTATATAATAATGAATATAATTTCTTGTCATTATCGATACATTGTAAATAGTTTTTAATGTACAAATGGTTCTTTTAGTTATTATTTAATTAAGAAATATATTTTATTAAATAAAGGAATTTTTGAATTAAATAATGTTTTAATAAAATATTATTATTATTAGATTAATTTTATTATATATAAAAGATCATGTAATTGTATGAATGCAATTATAATTTTTATTAGGGTTTGAATACCATTTTTGTCAAAACCCATGAATTTTTGATAAATAGCGGTTTTTATTTTAAAAGTGAAAATGAACATATTTAGAAATTTTTTTAGATAAAATAAATTTTATTTTTGGAATCAGGTATCCAACGGTGATTTTTTCATAATTTTCTGAGGCAGTCAGATTTTTGAGTAAAAATTAAATACCGTTAAAATATATAATGTGTTTTATGACATCATAATGACCAAATAGTGATGTAATAAAATACTATAATCATTATTTTCGGCCAATAAATGTTTTAACATTAAAATAATGTGATTTTGGGTTTGTTTTCCTTACTTTTCAAAGCATTAATGGACCCCTCAAGACTTAATAAACACCTTGTCTTTTTAAATTAATTTCCATGGGAGTGTGACTCACCTCCACATAAGAAACCTCATTATTTTCAGAAATTCGGACTTTGGACTTATAAAATATTGTTTTCATTTTCCCTTTTCTAAAAACCATGGTCAAAATCCATGTGATGGTTTGTGGTTTGGATTAATTTAATATAAGGGGTCCCAAACCTAAATAATAATGAATTCTCTCACCTTTCCTATATAAACCCACCCAAGCTCCTACTTCCTCCTCACTCAAAGCCTTTGGAGTTCGTCCAACCTATGACCTACTCTCTCTAGAATCTTCCCAAGGTGCCCCAAGCTCCCAAGAAGCCTCTCACAAGCCTCTCTCTAGCCTTTGGAAGCACACTTCCAAGTAAGGTTTTTTTCTTCCTTTCTCATTTTTGACCAATTTTCTTTAAGTTGTTTTGCCCTTTTAATTTCCATTATAAATGTTGCGGTGTGGTTTTAAAACTCCCTAATACTTCTCTCTTTATTTTTGAATGATGGGAGACCCTTTCTCTCTCATTAAATTCCTCCCATGTACACCCGTTACTATGCCGAAATTCCGAATGGAACTTCTCTCTCCTCTTTTACATTCAAGCAATACTTTTGTATCATGAATCTAAATTCCATTAAAATTGTTGGGACATGTATCTATATGATCTCCTTACTTTCCATTCCATGTAGATATGATGAATAACCCCTTTCTCTCTCATCAACCATTTTTATGAATTCTTATGTCACGTCGTTCTGCTGCCGAAATCGCCCTGATTTTCTATTCCAATGCCATTGTGTAGTGAATACCATGACCATTTCTCCATAAAGGGTATTCAACTTTATGAATGTTTACTTATTGATTATAATTTTTCATGTATTAATTCCACATTCCTTCATCGTGGAATAAATTATTATGTTTTATGAATCCGTGTTTTATGATCCATGTGGAACACTTTTGCATGAAATGAAATGTTTAAGAAGGGTGCACCCTTATAGCGCTCCAATGCATTTGGTAAAGTATAGTATCATGATACGTCATGTGCAATGAGTGTTGAATCATGCTAATTCAAGTGCAATGAGGTTTTACTAGTTCTTTATGTGCAATGAGTATTTACTCTTGCTCCATATGCAATTGGCCTTGTCTCATGCTAATTCCATGTTAAGTGTTGTTGCCACATTTCCATGTTATGATTATCATACTTTATCATGACTTTATGTTCATTTTTCTATTGTTCTCTATTGATATTACTAATGTCTAACATGTATTGTACTCCTCATGTTATTCCATGTGTATTCCCTTACTGGGCTTTATATCTCACCCTTTTCTTATGCATTTCATTAGGTTATCCCATGCAATGCTAAGTACGAGGGAATGTAGTGGTCATGTAAAGGAAGTTTTCAATAAAGATATTTTATTTCATGTTTTAAGTTTTTATGTAATGATCCTAAGACCCAAATACATTGAACCTCTCTATCTTCTTTGTTGTATCAAGTGAAGTTTTATGTAATAAATCATGTTTAAGTTGTAATAAAAAGCAGGGTTGTCAGAAATTCTGATAGCAGGATCTATGTATCTTATAGAAAATAAATAGTGTAATCTAGGATGTTTCTAGTGTTGTTATATAGGACACATGAAGACAGAATGTACAGCAAACCCCCATGCACGTCATAACATAAACGTGATAGGGCATCTTCAATGTTATTTTCACAATTCTTTGAGGTCAGGTGTTCATCGCACTCTTTATGTGTCGAAGGAATTATATACCTCATTAAGATAATGGGATTTAGCATAACCCTTGTCAGAATATTAGAATTAAACATGGTGATGTGAGGAAAACCCTGACTCCTCAGCAAGGTAATAATGAGTAGATTTTCTCTTGCATGATGTTGTATGGGGCATTGTCAGTTTTGGTGGATGATTAGTTAGAACCTTCCTTGATAAGAGGTAATATTCTTCTGAATTACAGCACTATGAATGTGTTGTTTGATATAGTTTCACCTCATTATTTCAATTCTTTTCATGTTGTTGATTTGTTGGGTGTGAGTGGAAATGATGACTTCCATTTTAAAAAATTAAACTCTTCTAGGTGAAAGAGAGTGTTGATACATCCTATTTAGAGAGTTTTATTTATAATTTGACAAGGTTGAGTTGATGTCAGACTTCTCATGGATTGAGATGGATGTTCATGATATAATCCTAGGTATGGATTTTATGAGGATGATATATAACCACATAATCTATTATGTGAAAATGGTTTGGCTCCTGATGGAGGATTGTGTCAAACATCTATTTAGGAGAGATAATAGTGATATAGTTAGTGAAAGATATTTTTTGGCCCCATAAGTAGGATTATATCATATCAGTTGGTGGAATTTTATTTGGAATCAGTTGAATAGGTTGGGAGTAGCATTTTTCTAGAAATAGTTGATGAGTTTTCGAATTTCATTCCTGATCAATTATCAGGGATTACACCCATGAGATATGTCTACATTATAATTGATATCCTCCTAGGAAAATGTATTATCTCATTTCCATATTATTGGATTAAAAACATATAATTGAGTAAATTGAATATTCTTTTGGAAGAGTTATAAAACAATGGTTTCACCCATCATAGTACATATCCCTAGGCACAACTGTTTTTTTGGCTAATAAAGAGGATGAAACTCTTCTACTTGGAATGATTATCTTAATCTTAAACACATTATGTTAAAGAATTAATATCCACTCCCACATATTTATGATCATTTCAAACAATTTTGGTCAGCTCGGTGGTTGTCTAAAATTGATATGTGATCTAGATATCATCAACTACGAGTGCGGTAGGAGGATATCTCTAAAACATATATCGTTAGAAAATATAGACAGTAAGAGTATGTGATTATTCCCTCTGGTATTACAAATCCAAAAGAGAATTTCATGGAATTTTGGAATCATATAATTTGATATAATTTGATTATTATATGGTGGTTTTTTTAATGATATATTAGTGTATTCGAGGATAATGGTGGATCTTGAGAAACCCTTTTCAATAGTGTTGGGAATCATAAGAGATAATATCTTATATTCTAAATTATCAAAATTTAATTTTTCAATACAATATGTCTGCATTATTTTCCATGTTATTTATGTGATGACTGTTTTAGTGGAATTAGAGAAAATATCATTTTTTTATCTCTTGGGAACCACAAATTAATTCATTTTATGTTCAATAATTCCTTGGTCTAGCTGGGTATTAATATCTATTTTCTCCTATCCACTAATGAAAAGCTTCACATATGATATCATTTATAAATTATAATATTCTATTTCAATGCAATGAGTAATTTTATAAATCATTTCAAGATCCTAAGGTATTCCATACATCAGCACCAATCATAGTTTTCCAAAACACGTTGAAGGGTACATATTTCATTCTAATGCATCTGGATTATTTTTTGGTTTTTTTCTCACACACAAGGATCTTGTGGATGTGTTTGGCTCATTTAATATGAGGTTACATGAAAATAAATACCCAATGTATGATTTTGAGTTGGCAATAGTGGATCATGAGGTGAAGGTGTAGTGTATCTACATCCTTGGTTGTGAATTTTCAGTGTTAATAGATCATAAAATATTGAAGCATATTTTCTCAAAAAGAAAAAATAATTTGACATAAAAGATATGGAGGTAGTATCTCTAGATGTTTTACTATTACATAATGAAAAAACAGGAAATATAAAATTGGTTCCAGTTAAATTATTTAGATTGTCAAATGCTCTTGTGGTGTTGCATTCATAATTGTAGTGGAATTTGATGAAATTAATAGTCAATGTGTTGTTATAATATAATGAACATGGTTATGTAGAATTTTTCATTATAGTTTCATTGGATCCTTAATTTATTGGATTGGTGAATGTGGTGGAGATGTCTTATACATTTTGTGTGGCTATGCGGTCGAATATAAATGGGGAGGGGGAACATTAAGGGTAGGAATGTGGATTAAAATTCAATGTTTTTATTTTTGTATCAGAAGTATGTACCAGAGGATTTTTTGAAGAAAATTATTTATGCTTATCATCATTCATGATGTCTTTTCAATCCAAAAATTCAAAAAATGTATAAGGAATTGAATGCATTTTTTTGTGGGATGGTTTGAAAATAAATGTGGCTAAGATGGTGTTGAGATGTTTGACTTCTCAATAAGTTAAGAAAGAGCATCTGCTACCTATAGGTATGTTGTAGTATTTACCTAAACCAGTTTGGAAATTGAAGATGAAATTAATGGATTTTGTTATATTTCTCCCATGAATGGTCAAGAAGCACAATGAAATATGGGTGATAGTGTATGAAATCACAATGTCGTCCCATTTCATCCCTATTCTTGAATCGCATAAAATAGTGGATTTATCTAAAATTAATATATTAGTGGTGTTAAAGATGTTTGGTGTACCAGTATCTATTTTAAAAAATAGAGACTCAATGATCATGTCTCATTTATGGAAATAATTGAAAAAATCCCTTTCAATTTAGTTGACAATGGTAACAAAATATCATTCTCATATAGATTAGAAATATGATAGGATTATTCAAATATTGGAAATCATGTTTCTTGCTTGTGTGGTGAATTTGTTCGGCTCATGGGAGGAGAATTTATTATTAGTGTAGTTATCAAAAATTAACAGTAATCACGAATCAAGAAATATAGATCAATTATAATCATTATATCAGAATCCATGTCCTTCTACATGGTGTTGGGAGGAAATGGCTGTGTCTTTGATTTTTGGAACGATACCTATCCATGAACCTATGAAGAATATTTAGTTGATTAGTAAGAGAATATAGAAGAATTATAGTTCTCAAAAATTCTATGCATATCAACTTTGAAATCCATTTCCATTTGAGGTGGGTGATCATGGATTCTCATGATTTTATCTGATGGTAGTCCATCATTGTTTTGGAATGATGGGCTAGTTATCTACATGGTGTATTTGGCCATATAAGATACAATAGTTTGTTGGAGAGGTGGAATATCTATTAGCTTTTTGAACATTATTCATTTTAGAGAATAATGTGTCTGTGGTGTCTCAGATAATGAAGTATTATATGGATCCAGGCCATGTGATTTGATGGGATCATATTGATCTAGAGATAGATGCTTCATCGGTGAACGTCCCAAAAAAATTTGGATCGGAAATAGAAATTATTTCCTTGGTAAAATCATTAGTCTAGTTAATTTTTTGGGGAATCATGGTCATATTTAGGAGGATACTAGGGAACATGAGAAAATATTGACCAAACATTGCCCCAACCTATTTTCTGAATGTGGTGGTTTTCAAATTTCCAGGGATGGAAAGTCCAATGGGGGGGGGAGAATGACCACCCCCCAGTTTAAGGTATGTAAGACATTATTTATTATTGATATAAATATAAACTGTTTTTGTAATGTGGTGGAGTGTCTGGATGTGTTTGGGGGATTTATTAAGGGTGTATAGTTTTAATGTAATTGGTGATAATCCTGTAGCATCTCTAGGATACTACAAAAAATGATGTATTATTCTTTGGGTTGGCGCATGGTTATGGTACACGATTTTCCAAACTGTGTGTCCACCAAGGTAAAATGTGAAACCTAGGACAAAGTAATTTCATATGTTTGGAGAAAATATTGTTTCACCACGTGGTAAAACTGTGTGAGGTTCCCCTAGAGGTAGTATTAGGTGCACGATTAGCCCATAGTTTTTTAGTTGTGTGGATAAAGTATGTATTGTATAAAAACCTGATTTTTTTAATAAAAGGTCTTTCTTAGGATTTACACTAATCACCCCAATCATCAAAAAAATATCTCCCTAACATACAATTGATTCTTATACAAGTTTATGATGGAACCCCCACTCATTTTGAATATATTCGAATGATTTTCAAGGTGCTTTGAAAAAGAATCTCTTTTAGAAAGTATATCTTCTTGGTATTTAATTGGTTTTCTCAAGATCTAATTTCCTCTTTATCCTTGTTTCTTACCTCAACATCTATTGCAAGTGAATATAATGTTTCTCTAATAAAATGAGGTTTTTTGGGAATTTTTATGTAAGGGAATGAGATCTACGGGGATTTCATGGATGTTTCACATTTTTTTGGTCTACAATTATGTTTTGGGCTGATTTTTCCAAACCGTATTGTAGGTGGATTCACTGTAGACTCCATTTTCCTAGAACATGAATTATTTATTTCAAATTAATTCATTTTTCAAGAAATATATTGTGAATGTGATGTGTGTGTCCTAATGGAAACACAATTTTTGACGCTGTTTGGATTTTTTTTGGAAATAGTTGTTGTTGTGGATTGTAACTTGTTGTTGGATTTTAAAATTATGATTTTAAAATTTTTAGATTAATTAAATTATTGAAAAATGATTGAGAAAAATTATTTTCAATGAAAATGTTGTCTAGCTAGAGTATGGATGGATATCGTTGTTTCTTATGGTTGATTTGAATAAATGGTTGATTTTATTGAAATGGTTTTGAATGCTTTGTTGAAATATTATGAGGCACAGTTGGTTGATATGATTTGGGTAAATATTGATTAGACCGATTTTTTTATTACATGGTTATTTATTAGTAGCGTGGATGGATAGTGGAAGTAAAGGACCTCCATAAATTGATTGGAATGTTGTATTGATGTACCACAATTTAAAGAGGATGAAGACGGACATGATGTTCCATAATCAATGGTAAAAACATGTTCATGTGTGTGTGTGTTTGAATATGATGGATATGGTTGGGATGCGAATGAGGCTTCAAAATAGGGAATGGATTATGAAAACATGAAAATGGAATCCTGGTTAATGACATGGTGGATTTATTTTGGTTCCTTTCCTTGTAATTGAGATGGTTTGGCTAAAATGGTAATAATAAGGATGTTTTTGGTTTGCTGTAAATTTTAGAATTGTTAAAATATTTTTATATAAATATTTATATATAATATATTATAACTTGTTTCGTCATAGTGGCATGATTATGGAAGTGAGTTGGGGATAGCCTACTGAGTATCATTACTTGAAACCTTCTTTTTCAGTTGGGTTCTTTTGTAGATGTTGTTCATCGATACATGGGTAATGGTAATGCATCACATTTCTTTTGTGGATCATTGTGATTCAGGGGTTGATTTGTAGTTCCTGAACATGGAGATTGACGTGGAGCTATGGAGGTATGTTTTGTGTCTTGAGTTTTGATGTTTAGTATTATTTATAGTACTTAGATTGGTTTTGGTATGGTTTCTTTTATGGTTCATTGTATTTTATTGTGTTGTAATACTTTTTTTATAGGAATCGTGTAGTAGGTATGGTAAAGGAATGTTTTGTTGGTCATTTGGATCTCAATGTAAAATCAGCCCCCAATTATTTATGAATCCCAAGAAATTTATATAAATAATTTGGTGCCTTGGGGATGTCTCTTAAGGCCATGTATCACTTCCTCCATGAATCAACCCAAAGGGGAGGGGAACTCAATTATATGATGTGGGATGATTTGAAAAAACAATGAAAAATCACCCATAAATAATTCCTCCATTATGAATACCATGATAAAATAAAAAAAACCTCTAAAATAGTCATCATGGATCCATATTAGTTCGAGATAATATTTTATAAAATATTTTGGATTCTAGTACATGACCTCAATATTAATTTCTATAAGGTATATTTATTCAATATCAAAGATTTAAAAACTCATTCTAGAGCACCCCTTTTACATTTCAAATCATTGATTATTTTAGTAACCTTAAGGTGTACCTACCAGCTCGGTCTGTGTCCACTACTCATCAACTTCTTCCTCAATATAATATAGGATCAAGAAATAATAATTCACAATATAGAGATACATAGAGAGTGTGAGTTAAACCACCCAAGGTCTCACAAATATTTTAAATTTAAATTTTCTATTAACAGTTGGGATCCATATACTCTTTATATTTGATATATTAATATATATGATGAGACCTACATATTATCCATGAAAACATTTTTATCACCCTCTTTGTTTGAAAATACCCTACCTTTATTTTTTTGTTATGTTTATTGAAAATATATTTTGGAATTATTCTCATATTTATTATGAAATTATGTCACATGATTTATAGATTTTTGGTATGAACCTAACATTAATTGAGTAGTTCAATTTATATGATTGAAATCTCAACGTGGATGAAATTTTTGCAATGTGGATATAGGTTTTTTGATATGAATTAAATTTTATAATAATAAGATAAACATTATAGATTTTAGTTGCTCTAGGTTCTTTCATACCTCCATGACATGAAGTGGGGTGTGACATAACATGGTTTGATATTATAAATTGGAAAATTTATAAATGAAAATGCAGAGTTCCGCAACACATAATTTATTGAAATCAAAATGATGTTTCCAAAAAAAATTCTACACCCCAATAAGAATATTTATTAAAGAATAATGATAATATAAAAAGAACCACACCTAAAAGCGTCTATCTAATAAAATGGTTGAAAAGTGAACTTGAGTGGATTTAAAAAATATGATATGTGTATCACATAGAATAAGGACCACTTCAAAATGAGAGAAAGTTAATTTTAGTTGTTCTAAATGATATTTTGTACCACACCATTGATATTATTCTCCACCACAATCTATTTGTTAGTGGATTGAAACTATAAAAACACATCACACCATAATAGGGAATCGAAAAATTATATATATTCTATAGGATTAATTAAAAAAATTATATGTCTTATTATATTAGTGCTTTGGTTTTTTATTTCGGTTTTTGTATCTAAAAATTCAAATAATATGATGTTAATATACATCAAGATGATCTGAAGGATGATGTTGAAGTGGAAAAGGAATGAAGTTGACAGGATATATTAATTTCAAATGTGATATTAAATCATTCTATATGATATAAGATTATAAGTTGTAGGTAAGTAAAAATATAGTGTTGAAAAATAAAAATTAATTTTGAAGGCTAATTTGGAGAAGAAATAAATGGAATTCCATTCATGTTCACAAGAATGATTAGGATAATGCAGGGTGTCTTCCATGATTTCATGTTTTTTGAAATTTTTTTATACATATGAATGAAGGGACACAACATTAAAGGTACATTTATTATATATATATTTTTGAGAATCATATCATCATATAAGGAGAGGATAGAAAATAATTGGGACTCGGATGAGTGTGTTTATCATTATGAAGACGATTTCTTGTGAAACATTTTTAATTCATGTGGATAGTGTGTTTAGAGTATCAGTGAGACCACTATATTGTGTAATAACATTAAATTAGTGATATTTAGTGTTTTAGGTATATCATTAAACCTCTAGTTACTTTCCCCATTATTTATCATACTTTTTTTGTGAAAAGTAAAAAATGATGTTGTTTTTAACAATTTTTTCAACGTATGAAATGATTTGGGGGAGAAAAATGAATTTTCCACATGTTCAAATGATACGATAATTATTATAGAAAAAATATTAGTAATTATATTATCATAATTCAACCCCTCACATATGATGACTGAATACTATATTAGAGGGAAAAAGTGGAATCGTAGAAAGGGTCTATAGTTGGAAGATTTCTCTCTTAGAAGAAAAATGATGATTGTCATCAACATAGAAATACCTTTCTTCCACTGAATTAATTTATAAATATTGAAGATTATAAATAAAAACTACATTAAATAATATATTATGGATATATATGTGCAATAAATTCATTTTATTTTGTCTATAATATAGACTATTCTACTATAAAAGATCTATTTTTGAAGAATTAGATGAAAAAATTTAAGATTTCAATACATAGAGAGAATCCATTTCCAAAAAAATTACATGATGGTTATGTTAATAATCAGTTATCATGTTATTTAGATGAAGATCGTGATTATTTTTTAGTAAGAATAAATTTTTCAATATTCATAGCTATAGGTTTTTTGAAATTAATATGAATACAAGGGGATAAGTATAAATGAAATTTTTTCTATTATTTTTGATACACTCAATAACTTGGTAGATGAAATACATGGGATGAAATAATGGATCCTTTTTTTAAAATGTTTTTGGGAATACTAGAACTATGTTTCAATTAAAAATGCTTCATCCAAATGAAAAATATCAAATGGTGTTTCATTAGACATGTTATATTGTACCCTCATATAATATTACATTTGGAATGAAGGTCATGAATATAAGAGATTTATAATGACATTACTTTTATAGAACATAAATAACATATAGTGGATGAAGTATAGGTGGGTGAAATAGTTGATGAGGTGAGGACCTTTATATCAAATAATTGAAAATGAATAAAATGAAATTTTAAAGCTGATATATGGCATGATTTCTTCTTGTGTTGAATTTTAGAAAGTATTTAGGCCAAATATTATAGGAAATATCAAGGGTATAATGAAGAAGATATCGTTTTTTTAAATAAAAATGGAAATAAATGAAAAGAATGAGTTATGGGATTTTATAAAAATAATAACATTTATCTCATGAAATGATAAAAGTTTATATAAATGTAAAGTTTAAGGTGGTAATGATTATTAGAATATCTATAAATATCACTTTGTGGCTATTGTGAGAAGGAATAAAAATGGTTATAATGATTTTGAAATTGATTAAATTTACAGAAGTGTTGATCATCAATTATAAATTAATTAATCTGTTGACTAAATCAAATTTTAATGGGAATTTCATTGATCTAAGACTGTGTGGTAACATACTGAATGATTTTAATTAAATTATTTTGAGAATGAATCCTCATAATTTAGTGATCAGAAAATTAATATCAAATATATTATTATTTTCTTGAAATGTAATATAAATAAAACTCAACATTCTTGAAAATGATCATATTATTGATAACCTATCGAATTATATAATAGAAATTGGTTAAAATGATGGAGGATATTAATGAAGATATGCAGTCATTGAAGTAAATTTCTGAATATAAGGATAAAATTTTTAAATAAAGAATGATAATATGATGTCATATAACAAAATATCTATGGAAGTCAAGAATATTTCAAAAATATCTATTGATGGTATTCAATATTTCAAAAAAAATTAATCTATTAAATAATTTTTTTAAATATATTGTAGAATAATAACACATGATGTCAACAACCTTGTTTTATGAAAAACCTAAATAATACATATGTAAAAGAAAGGTATAACAATAAAATAATTACAAGTTCCATAATGTTGGAATAAAATTTGAGATGAAAATGAGAAAAAAAGTAATTGTTATTATAGTAGTATCTGGAACATGTATTTTATGTGTGATTCTTTTAAATGATATTTTTTGGGAAAAAATAGAATAATAGGAAATCATAATTTCAATAATTTTATTTATTTTAATGTTAATTTATATACATTTTATGTTTTTTGAACATAATGTGGTTCATTATAAATTAAGGTTGAAACATAAGGTTCCAAAAGAGACTCAAAATTATGTAATATATAAACTAGAAGAATCATCAGATAAAATAATAATAATAACATATTTTCTATAATTAATGAAATAATGTAATCCAGAAAACTATAGGATAATCATACTCAACAACTATCAAATTTTTTTACTAGATATAATTTTTTTAATAAAATAGAAACTGAGAAATAGAATCTACTAATACATGATTTAGAGAAACAATGAAATATGGATTATTTATTATAAATATCTTATATGCTTTAAAAAATTACCATAAAATATGATCACAGCACAGTGATCAAGTTTAATCAAGGGGAAGTGTTTAGGTTTGGAAATAACGAGGGATATAAATATTTTGGATCCAAAAAGGAAAAGGTTAATGGAAATGATAATTGAGTAAATGCTTCCCTCTTTATCAAAGGACATAGCCATATTCAACAATGTTTAAGCCAGTTGTGTGATTCCAATATTTTAGTTTAATTTATTAAGAAGGGGTGAACTATTAAAGCTAGATATGTCTTAATAATTCTATTATATAGTTAGACTATGGGGAACCATTACATTTTTTTAATAAAATGAGCTCATGTTTTCCTGAGAGTAGTAAATAAAAGTATGGATAAATCTATTGAAATAGTAGTTTCAATAATCAAACCCTTTAATTATTTATTTTTATCTATTTAATGTGTTCAGTTTATGGTTCGGAGGGTTTGGATTTGTTTTGAAATGTTTTTACACCCTTCTAGAGGTGTAATACCTAAGCTTAGTAAGTAAAAACTTTGATAATCATACCAGAATCTATGAAATTTTAGGATGAGGGATCTGGGTTGGTGCATGGTTTGGCCAAAATATAAAGACACCTAGTAGTAAAGAAACATTTTGTGGCATAGGTAATTTCATGGTTAGTTCCTAGTTTTCCAAAACATTCACTCGAACTGGTCACAAAAAAAATTCGAAAATATTTAGATCTATTAATTAATTCTCCATAATAGATTTTTCCCATTTGGTCACACCTAGCAAGATTTTATCTCTTATTTATGTATATAGAGGCCATTCGTCTTGATCAAAGATCATTTCATAGTTGTTTTTAGGAAGTTTTGAAGCCTAAATTACTTGGTTTGTTTTATTTAATTATTGTATTTCCTTGGATTCTTCTTCTTATTCCATTTCTTGGAATGATAGATCCAATTTTTTTTAGAGGGATCTTGGTTGTGAGATTCCAATAATGACATCATATGGTTTTGTTGATATTATGTAACAATATCTAAGTGGGTTTTTGGAGTTATATCATAGTTTTGTTAATCAATTTATATAGTCCTAAATTTTCTCCATTTTTTCTATTGTAGGGGGATTCACACATGGATTCTCATACTATAACATGATGTATTTCATTAATTTTTTTATTTTTTGTTTTATTTATGAAATATTTGTTAAAATTATAGTATGAACCATATATAATGTTTTTTTTGAGGATTTCTGAAAAATGGTTTTTGTGCAATGTTCATTGTTTATGAATTAAATAAATGATTTTAATATGTGAAATTTTTTTGATTCATGGAAATGTTTTTTTATCAATATTTTTAATAAAAGATATATTTTATTGAAATAACATATAATGATTTATTTGGAATTTTATTTTGTTATAATGGATGACGTATTTTGTGTGCATTCAAGATGGATAGGTTATGATGTTTCACCCATCAAAATGGGGATGGCGAATAGTATAAATATTCGCTCAACACAATGGTTTTCAAAGTGATGTCTTGGGGAAAGGGTGACACACAAGACATGATTATATGAAGTTAAATGGTAGTAATCATGGATGGATGTGTGAATATATGGAATGGAAGGGGACATGAAAACATGGGATTCATGAAATGGATTTAATGAATTTTTTGGTTTCATTCTTGGGAAACTATAATGGTTGGAAAAAAATTGTTGTGAAAATTATTCACATTGATATAAAATTTCAATATTAATAAATGTGATTTTTATAATATTTTTTATATAAATATGTTAGCTTGTCCAATAATTATAGTAGTAGTAGGGTATTCATTTGGGAAACCAACTAAGTTTCATTACTCCCCCCATTCATGTGAATTTTTCTTCATTTGTTGTTATTATTTATTGAGATATTAGAATAGGATATGTATGTAATATCTATAGTGATTCATCATGATAAATTTGTAATACATTGTGGAGTTTTATAATGGGTCTTATTAGGAGTTTCTGTGTTTGTGACTGTGGATTCTATGAGCATAGTTGGTCTTGTCTTTCGGAACATATTCTGATATTGGTGCATTGGTTTCTATATTGTATAGTGATATGGAATATTCTTTTTTTTTGTTCTCAGTTTATTTTTTTGAGTTGTTTCACATTATTTCCATTGATCATATATTATTTTTTTGTTTTGGAAATCTTGGATTCTTGGTTTTATGTTAGAAGGGTCAAGTTATCCACAACTATACATGAATCCCTTGGAATTGATTTCCTTCATTTTACATCTAGTGGATTTCAACTATGTACAATAAAAAATTATTTATGCTCCCATGTAAATTTGGATGCAAGGGATGTTAAAACTGATTGTAGTCATGGCTTTTTTGTCATTTATTTTGGGAAAAGTTTTATTTTTTTGGTCAATCAATGATTTTTTGTTGTGCCGATCTTGGATTGTAAAATCGTTATTCTTTAGTCATTATATTGGGATGGAATAATGCATTATTATCTTCATGAAATGAAAATTAAGATCAAGAAAGTTTTATCAAACATATTTCAACTAATCATCAAGTCACCAAGAAGTTCAGAAAAAAAATATCTATAGAAACATATAGGAATGTTACCTCATTATCAGGATTATAGACAAGGATAAGGACATGTCATGAATTAATTTAAATGAATTTATTTTGAGTTAATATTTTAATTATTTTATTGTTGTATGATTTCCTGAAAATTTTTAAATTTGTTAAAATTTGGGAAATTGTATTCAAATGTGATTTTTTAAGGGTCATGGTAGTTGATTTAAAAATGGTTTGACATTAAAAATATGATAAAAATTTCAAAAATGGGATGAAAATTAATATTGATTAAAATTTAGAAATCATTGTTGTGATAAGTTCATTAGTGTAATATTTAAAGATTCTATGACTTATGATTCCTAAAAGTGAGACGTAAGTTGTTTTTTATTAATAGTGGAACCTGATATTTATCATAGAAACAAACCATAAGATACTATTCAGAATGTGTTTGAACTAGATCCATAGGGTAGCCAATAACAGTTTCATAGTATATTCAATTAAATTTAGGTTGTGGATAGAGGGAACAAGGGGATGACCAAATGAAATTGGATCATTTTTTTATGTTACAGAAGCCTGATACAGTCTTTATCTTGTGTGATTAATAATGATGTAAAACAGAGGTCTAGCTGAATAGGATGAATAAATTATTGATTTAAATTTTAGATAATAATAGATGAATGTCATGTTTTCAATAGTCATGTTGGTGGATCTCTCACAAATGTAGTGGAATTTAATATTTTATGAATAATTGGACCATGTAATTGCATTTGAGGAATTTCAAAAAAATTAGAAAAACATTTCTTTCACAACATGTTCATGATATAGAAAAAAATACATTTTATCATCTTCATTCATGATAATATCACAGTGATAGAATATGAAGCTAAATTTATGATTTTAGTCCTCTTTTTACATGAATATACCTCTAATATGTCCATGAATGAATGAATTTTTGAATCGGGGATGTGTTAAGAAATTCATTCAATGATTATTTTTCATTGCATAACGGATTATACAGAGACAAAAAATTGAGTGATGGTGGGATAAAGAGTAATCTCTTGAAAAATGGGAGGATAAAACTTCTTTATTCCTACATGAAATTTTAGGAACAACAATGCTATGAATAATTGGAAAAGGAACAATAATATCCATTGAAGTGGAAGGACAAAAAATCAGATGGATCAATCAGTGATTCTTCCTTTAAAACCCAAGGTTATGCCTTGATTCTTCCAATATAGTTCATTTGATCACAAGACGATATATTATAAAGCTCGAACTAGATCATACCCCCATTAAAGACAAATGAGATATCATCGACAATATTATTATAGCGAAAAGGGTTTATTTTTTAGACAATTATCTTGATTTTTCAGCATCATATGCTTCAATGGGAAAAGGGAGTAGAATACCATATGTTAGTAGAACTGATCTAGCTATGGAGATTCTAAGACAACCACAACTCATCTAGAATATCAATTTCAATATGGAAAATAATGAACAAATTTTTTTGATTACCCAATTATATAGATCCCATCGTGTGATTGTGGATGATCAATCATGACCATCGATGATGATATGTAAAATTATATTAAATTCTACCCTAATACAAAATTTGTTTGATATAGGTAGATAAAATTTATTTATTTCTTCTATCCCTATTGGTTTTATGGATTTTCATGTTGTGATGACTCCTTTTGTTTTAAAAAATTAGTCTCTTCTTGATGAAATATTACACTGATCCTAATATTTTTTTATATAAATTGATGGATCTGAGTTGATAAGGGATTTCAATTTTCAGGAGATAGATTTATATGACCTAATTTTGGGTATGGGTGGGCCAACAGAGTTACGACCTCATATCCACATTTATACATAAGGGGTTAGCTTTATGACTAAAAATGTTGTAAAGAATCTCTTTAGAGGACAATGAAATGTAATGGATGGTGCAATTTTATATTGGGAACGATTTTTTTCAATCATATCATTTATTTTGGAAGTGTTGTCTTGGATAAAATTGGATGACATAGGTGAAAATTTTTTATACTAGAGGTTGAGAAGTTTCCAGATGTTTTTCTTATGAATTTCTTAAGGTTTCCACATACAAGGGAATGATAGATTATAATTGATTTCATCCAAGGGAGTATTCTTATTTCCCTTAAATAATACCTGATGGAACCAAAAGTGTTAATGTAATTTAAAATTCCATTGGATAATCTGTAAGGAAATGGGTTCATCATCCTAGGATGTATCCATGGAAAACACCAGCCCTATTTGACAAAAATGCGTGTAGAACTCCACAGTTGTGTGGGGTTAATCATAAGATTTGTCAATTCATGATATAGAATTTTTATACACTTATGTGAATTTATGATATTATTGATCAATTTATGGGAGATCAGTGGTCCTCTAAATTGCACTTGAAATTGTGATATCACTAATTATGGGATCAAAATGATAATATTCGAAAGACCACTTTTAGAAGTATATATCACCATTATGAGTTTTCAGTTATCCTTTTCTGACAAATGAATTCACCAAAAATTTGTATGGAATTTACGAATTAGACATTTCAATGGTATAGAAATTATTTCATGGCGGTGTTTGGGGATTACATATTGGTTAATATAAGGACAATGTATAAGAATGTGAATCAGTTAAAAATGTGTTGAGAATTTTTAGGGATCATTAAATGTATGAACGATTATTAAAGAATTATTTTTGGATTAAATAAGTTCATTTATTTGGCTATTTTATATCTGATAATGGTTTTTTGAACTATAAATGATATTGCATTTTATCCATTGGATGCACTAAAATATGCCTTTGAAAAACATATTTTCATGGGTCTAGATGGTTATTTACAATGTTTTAGTCGTGACTTTTCGTGAATCACTTCATAGATGATAGTTTTTTCAAGGAATAATTTTCCATTCCATTAGAGTAAGGATTTTGATAATATATTTCAGAAGATTATGGTTCACCTTATTCATGCACCAATCATGATTTTGAAGGAATCCGGTCAAGGGTATGTGTTGTATTGTGATGCTTTGGGATTTCTTTCTGTCTGTGTTCTCAGAAGGGAGATCTTGTTATTGGTTATGGCTCAAGGAAGTTAAAGTTTCATGATATGATATAAACAACACATGACTATGAAATAACTTATATATTCCATTATTGGAATACTTGTCCTCATTTCCTCTTCAGTGAAAAATATATGGTGTTTTTGGATCATAAAGTAATGAGACATTTTTTCTCACAAGGATAATAGAATAAACAAACATGATTGATGGAGTATCTTCAAATTTTTGACATTGACATTATCTATACATTGGTTAATGGTAATTTGGTATTAGATTCATTAATAATAGTGTCATATAGTAGTTGGGAAATATAATCATCAGATTAGTTGAAGTCTATGTATGTTATAGTCCACATTCCAATGGATTGTGAAGACCATGTGTGTGTGGAATTATTCTACCAATTTTATTTTGTTCATGAATATGTGGAGGTGGTTAAAGAGTCACAATCATCTAATTCCAATATTTTTCAATTAGAAAAAAATGGAAGCGAAACCATTAAGGTGTAGATGTATAATTGGAGTTAAATTTTGTGGTTTTGGGATCTAATGATAAAAAATGTGTATTTTCATGAATAACATATTCATGATTAGCTATATTTGAAATGAGATGTACATCTGGGAAAACAAAATATGTATCGATCATAGAAAGAATAGTATTTATGGGATGGTGGGAAATGAATGTCAGATGAGTTTTTTTCGGATTCTTAACCTTTTAGATGGATAAGTCCATGAATATGTTATTAGTGGGTATATTGCAATAATTATCTATTTCTGTTTTGAAATGGGAGTAGATATCCATGGATTTTATGAATTGAATCCCATGGATATATCATAAACCAGATTCCATATGGGTGATAATGGATCTGCTAAAAAATTCAAACCATATCATCCATTTTTTTAATCTCATATGGTGGATGATTTTTTAAATTATATATCCAAGAAGTGGTAATGAGTCATGTAGTAACAATTTTATAGTATATGATATAGATCCATAGTTTAAAACTCCATTATGTAAATCCTTATAAGTATCCCTTAGTACATAGTGGACAATGTTAGTGGCCTATCATCCTCATTTGGATAGAAAATCTGAAAGGATGATACAAATTTTTAGAGTTATTATTTGGGATTTTGTAATTGATTTTGGTGGATTGTGGGGGGTCATGTAATATTAATGGTGTTCTCATACATCAACAGTTATCCATCCTTGATACAAATGTATCCTTTTGAAGCATTTCACTAGAGTCATTGTTTTTCGAAACCCTATTGTGTGAAATCATGTGAGACGTCATAGGTTAGGCCAAAAACTATTTAAGAGACAAAATTTAATATTAGGTTGATCATTAAAAGTATGGATATATCTCAATTTCTGTACAAATATTTTGAGTAATATCATAAATTTCCATAGTTGTTTATGGTGATTGATCATGTATTTTCAAGAATCTATCCATGGATTGGGTGTCATCATTTTGGATGTTAGTTCAAGTTATTATCATTAAAAATAAGACCATTTGAGATATTAAATGGGTTCATGAGGTGTAAAATAGCTTGTATTTCCCATCAAGGTTAACCAAAGTGTATAATTAGTTTCATGTATCCCAGTTGTAAAAGTATTATCCTAATTTATAAGGTGTTATTCAGTGGGGTTGAGTTAACCAAGATCTAGATGATGTGTTTGTACTTTTGAAAATGAATATTATTTATAGGAATGTGAAAATATTATATGGGAAAATAAATTTTCATGTCTGATTTTTTTTTCTAAATGTTCAGAATCAAGAATGAAAATTGGAAATGGAGATGGAAATAGTCAAGCAGTGCCCAATAATATTTCACAAAAATAGTGGTTTAATAATTTCATAGGATATAATGGGAAATGTTTAAGAGAATTTAGATCCCTATGTCTCTTGTAATAAACCCATTATTTATTAAATTTTATGATTGTATAGTTTGGGGGAGATTTTGGGATGGTGTTGTGTATTTTTTTATGTTTTGGGGAATTTCTAAAGAAGTGTAGTTTCAATGAGGTTTTTAATAACCATTAAATTATAATAGAAAAATATGTATAGTTAGGTTTTGTGTTCTAGGTATGCATAATTTTTTGTTTATGGTGTAGCTATACCATGTGTCCACCATGGAGAAACTGTGATTTTGGGGATAGGGGAAATCAAATTATTAATTAAATGTTTTCTTAATTGGATTCCATAATTACGCATGATAGAAATTAGATACAAATATTGTGGTTATAATTTTTTTATCCTTCATGGATTTTTTCCAAATATCTCCCCTAATATAAATTTATCTACTTCTAAAGGAATTTGAGACCATTCCTTTTGATCTGATATCATTCCGTCAGTATTTCATGGAGTGTTGAATCCCAGATTCCCTAGAAAGTATCCATTCATCATTGATTTCATTTGATTTTTCTTCTTCCTTATTTTAGAATATGATATCCAATACATTAATGGTTAATCTAGGTTTTTTATTATATTCATGATTATATACGAATGTTCTAATTTTATGGTAAAATAACTAAGTTAGGAATTTAGAGTATCAAAATGGATTTGTTGATTAATTTGTGTCATTCATCATTTTCATCAATGTTTCCTAGGTTTTAGGATTCACTCTCAACTAATTTTATTTGATGGTTGAATTTTAATTTCAAAATTGATGAACATTTTTTTGAATTTTGAAATTTATTTTCAATTAATTTTAGATACTCTACTTGGTGATGGTTTGTAAATTTTTTAAAAATTTTATGTTGTGAAATGTTCATGATTTGTGGAATTTAAAATGTTGATTTTCAAATATTAACCCGTTTAGATTCTTGGAAATGGATAGATGTTTATTTTTTCAATAATGGAATTTATTTTATAAAAAATAACATCAAAATATTGATTTATAACTGATGTTTAGAATAATGCTGGGTGTTAGTTCATGTGAATTTGGGAAGGATATGTCTATGATGATTTCTGCAAAAAAAATGTTTGACTGATAAGGGAATGAAATTTAACTCATCAAAATGGTTCCCAATTACATGGCTGGGTAAAGCAATGAATCACTAATGGTGAGTAAATAGATTTTCATCGGTGCATCAATAATTTGATTAGTGGATATGTGTAATGGAATGGGTTATTAAAAAATATTTATTTTTCTAGTTATTTAAATAATTAATAAATATTTGTTTACTAATTTTAATGAATAATATATTTATGTTTTTATTGTTGAGTAATGGAGAAGTATTTAATATTTATTGAAATACAAATTATATACTGAAAAAATATAGATGGACTGTTATATATACTATAGGGGTCTAAAAATATCATTTTAAAAATTGTTGGAAGTTTTTTTAATTAATTTACTCATGAAAAATGAATTTGAATTTATACATTTTTTTGTAATTTAACATAAGAAATAATTTGAATATTATTATTTAGAACAAATGTTCATTTTGAATTGTGAGAAAAATAATGTCCCTTCCACAGTTATTAATTTTAAAACCTTAGGACAATATAAACTCAGTTTTGAATTAAAAAATCATGAATGAGAAAAAATAATTCATAGGGCATAAAATGTTTTAAAAAGATAATTTCAATACCAAATATCCCATTATATAGAACACTCTGAAGATATTTGACAAATTATCCTCCTTTACTAGATATAATACCTTCTCTATTAAAGGAATCAGTTTTTATCAACAGCAATCATCACATGTGATTTATTTATAGTCCATACCGCCTAGAAGATCATTTATAGAGGACTAGATGCTCGTATAGAACATGTGGATCAACACTAGAGGTAATATACACATGATTACTCTAACACATTATTGGTACACAATAGATGTATGCAGATTCATCAATGAAGTGATAATTCAATAAAATATAGTTCATTTATTAAATAAATTGACATTAAATTTTGGGGGTCAAAATGTACACCTAATGGTTATTGAAAAAAATAATATTTATTATTAGGGATAGATCATATGATGTTCATGGTAAAATATTCTTTGGTAACATGCACAACTACTTCTACCATGCTATGAATATTGAAGTGGTATCAATTAAGTCAGATTATAGTTTATAATTTTATTAATATTCATTGTTCTATTATACAAAATTTTATTTAATACATTATATAAATATTGCACATTAATTAATCTAATTATAATTAAAATGTATTTTAAATTTTAGTTCTCATGGTATATTTTTATATAATTTTAAATAGACTATAAATGAATTATGAATATTCAAATATTCCAGCTAGAGTTTATAAGGATCCTTATTGGTAGACACATATGCATGTAATGGAAACCAGAGTACATACCATGTATCAAAGATAGAAGCAATTTTACATTCCATGGGATACATCATACAATGATTATTAGTGAAATGTGGTGTATTTAATTAACCCCATGTGTTGACCATTACATACTGGAACACAATAAATCAGTATAACATCCTACTCAAAAATCAGGTGCATTACATTTTAGAATTACTATTCATTACACATTATAGATATTTTTAAATTATTTTTGTGGGTTTTATGTGTGAATTTTTACTCATATGGGTAATGAAACCATTGTGGGTGTTTTAGAGGATGTAGACGGCAACTAGCCATCCAGTGAAATCCCCACTGACCAACCTATGATTCTTTTTGAGGATAGAAAATCCAATATTCTACCATCATAAAGAATAAGAACTCAATATTATCCACCTTAATGAATGTAAAATTTGTATATTAATCCCCTAAAAACACTATCTAGACCATATAATTATTCTTTATGATCTTAATTCACTTTGTATAACTATAGCGGTTATCTACGGTTAGCATGAGCTCTCTCCATAATCATTTCAATGTTATTTGATATTTGGATTGTTGGTTTCTCCTCATTTGTTATGTGTGATCAATTCCTTATAAATTAATAATTTTATTTTATATTTGGAAGATATTCAAGGTATATATCTATAATTTTTTGATCTTCTTATGATGCTTCTCCATTTTCATCTAGATCCCTCATGTTTTTATGTTGTGGTCGCTTATTCCCTTATTTCTTATGGTTCCAAAAAATTTATTTTTCTGGCATGTGGTGATCTATCCTCAATTAAAAAAAGGTCTTATTGAAATAGTTATTTATTTGGGGAAATTTTTTTAATACCTATTATAATTTACTATTATGCTCCCTTTTTTTACTGTGAATGGATTCTATCATGGTTTTCAAGTGGCATAAATTTTAGTTAAGATGTTAAATCCTTAAGTAACATTCTGTGTACGTTAAATTTAATTTCTTTTATAATTATTCTCAAAATTAATTAGAATGATCTTAAAAATTATTGATATACCTTTGTAAAAATAGTGTTTTGAGAAAATATTCATTTTTCGCTAGATTTTTTAAGATTATAGTGTGTACATGATTTATAAAATTAAATTTGAAATGGACATTAAATGAATGTTTTTGATTAAAAATAATTTATATAATAGATTTGGAAATGTGATAAGAAAATTGAAGATGATTATTCTTATGCCACACATGGAGGACATTTTCTACATCGGTTGTGGTTTTAGTGTGGGTCCGTATCAAATGAAATTGAAAGGGTTTACACTTTTTGGTTTTCTCTTACAGTCCAAGAGCTTAGATACATACGAGATGGGAAATGATCATGAAATTGTGGGGGATTCTCTTTTGGGGGTATTATATAATTCCTAGTGCAAGTAGTATTTTAATATAGGATCATGATTGTGTAGTGGTAATTATATTTCATTTGAACACAAAATGAAAAAACTATCCCAATTTTTTTGTCCATGGCTCTATTTATTTATTCTTTTATTTGAGATAGTTTTTATTTTATTTAAATGATAAAATCATTTATAAATATAAATGGATTCTATACATTATTATTCGAAATATTATCACTTTGTTTTGTGGGTGTTTTGGAAAATGGGTGAATTTATTTTTATGGTTTCGATAAAAAACTATATAACTTATTTTTATTCCATTTTTTTCAATAGAGTATATTGACATTATTTAGAATATATTTATTATGAAACACCTAGATGGGAACAAACTAGGTCTATTAATATCACACCTAATACACTACCTCAAGGGGGTAGGTGTAGTCATTTTTTTATCAATTATATGAATGGCAATGTGGAAATACTGATGTGGTGAATATAATATCATATTTTTTAGGGAGTAACTATGGAGACAATGGAATGTTTTCTATGTATCACATGGAGTATCAATTGGATGTTTTGTTTTCTGATGTTCCATGAACATTTATGTTGGGTTTTTATCTTCAAATAATTTTTGTTTTTTAATAACATTATAACACATTATTATGGAATATTTCATTTCCTTTTATCATTATATATATAATTTACTATATATTGTTTCAGCATAGTAAAATTGTTCTATATTGTAGTTATTGGTTTTCGGGGTACTAGTTACCAGCTTATATGGATCAATAACACCCTTTAGGTATTTTTATGATCATGTTTAGTGTGTAATTCCATGGGTTGCCTAATATGGGATGTCACAATATTCTATCATATGTGTTATCTCCTCATGTGGTCGTTACTAATATTGGTTAGTATATAAGAGGTTGTAATTCATTGACATTATAGGTAGGTTATTGGGATTTTATTTCCATCTCTGGCCATAAATAGACACATGTAACCAAATGATGTATTGTATTATTTTATATTTTTTTAGTTTTAAATCAAAATCTATATATCCTCATGCATCCTATTATGTTTAAACTGAGGTTACATCATTACCATATGATTAACATAAATTATTATTATGTTAAAACATTCATCTGTGACATCTTCCAAGGGTTCTTATGAGGGTGTCTAAGATAATGATCCACAATGGAATTGTAATTTAGAATATAATCTCTAATAGGTTATCCGGTGATTAGTTCAATCCATTGACCAAAATGAAATCCCTATTTCCAAGAATGTCAATGAGTATAAATAAAGATATAGATAATATCTAGATCAATTTTGAGAGTTCCTATGGGAGAACCCCCTCTCTTTTAGGGATTTTAATAAAAACTAATATGAAGGGAACTATTTTAAGAAGATTAATAATGTATTTCACGTCCTACTGAAACATATTTTTCTTCAAGAGGAAATGTGCATCATTTATGATATAGGGTCCTTACATCCAGTGGTGGGATATATTGTTTTACGATGACATATATGTGGCATAAACATAAAGTGATTAAAGACCATTTTGATTCAATAGTTTTGATCAATATATATATATATTGATCGAGATAGATATCGATTTCATATATTTATTTTAGATCATTCATTCAATGTGGTGGTCCGCATCCAATTTTTATAATGTGGATAATTTTTCTTTATTGTTGATCATGAATGTTCTCTTATGGATGAAAAATAATTATTGGTTTGAAATCTGAAATCTAATAGAAGGTATATATATTAAATCTCACCACCCATCCTAACACTTTTAACTTTACTATAATAAAATAAATTTGTATTGTGAAAATTATTGTCCCATTTGGATATCTATTCCACCTAGTAGATGTTCATGTTTTTTATATGGTCTAATTTTGATGTTGAATAATATTTTAAGTGTGGTGGAGGTGGTTCTCATCCACCAGATTCCTCTTCACATTCAATAACATCCATTTCTATTCAAAAAACATATTATGAATTTAGAAGAGTAGAGAACAACCGATAGTATTATCCAACACAATCAAAGAACGGAGGTTCTTGTTGTCACTCAATCCATGTAAAATGACTCTACCTATATTTAATCATTCCATAATATTGTTTGGGATATAATGCTTCAAATACTAGTGAAACACAATTATAAGATTATAAGTAAATAAATCTTCATCTACAAGCCCCATGGTTTATTCTAATTTATATAGTGGATGGTTTTTTAGTATAGTTGACCATGGGAATAACTATAGTAAAATGTACCAATTTTGTTTCATCATCAATAGAAACTGATCAGTTTGATACATGTTCCTCACGGTCATTCCAAGTGTCATTTTACTTTATGTGCTAAACATATTAGAGAGCTCATTACCATTGTTTTAGAGATACTAATTCCTTTTAAAAAGTGGTTATACTAAATATTATATTTTCTATTTTATTATATATCCATTACTAATTATGTTTCAGTATAAGCATTCAAGATTTGAGTTCCATATCTATTCCATATCCTCATCAGGATGGATTTTATAGTGTATCATTGAGCTGAGACAAATCACTACCATTTTGGTGTCTTTCTTTCTACAACTGATGGGTGATACTGTGTATTTTAGGTAGAGTGGTTTATGATTCCTAATAAATAATTAACTTCCCTACAAATGAAAAGGATTTAGACTATTCAATTTTGATTGATCATGATAATAAATCCCATATTGTGGATATTTCATTGGTTGTTTGTGATTTCGGTAAGGTTTTCCCAAATAACATCTTTTGTGTTCACCTAGAGAGGGATTTTTATTTAGTGATCAATTTTTTTAGGATTATACAAAATTTATATAATATCATTTCAAATTATATCTGATATTTTAATAGTGCTCATGATCTTGGTAGATAATATGTTTGATGAGAGATTCATTCATCCTAGTGATTTATCATGGGCATTCACCATGATCTTTTAAAATAAGGATCATATTTATTTTCATCTCTACATGGACTATTGAAATCCATATTAGGATATTATTAAGAAAAATTACACTATTCCATATGTGGGTTACCTATTATTCCAATTTAATCTGGAGTAGTGGGTTTGGAATATCGATCCTTGATTGGGGTTTCAACAACATAGAGTTTATGAGTCATCCCAATGTCCATGTAATGTGGTAAGAGTGGCCATTATATTTTAGTATTTATTACCATTAGGTGAAATATATTACACCAATATAATTAAATATTTGTATGGTATTCTTTTATGGTATATGATATTGTCCAATAATCGATCATGATCATGAGAACTATATGACATGTTTTTTTAAACCTTGAGTTACATTACATTTACAGGATTATATTGAAATGATTATTAAATCCAATAGGTTGTTTTCTAAAGAAATTTTATTTTCTAACATGGAATATCCATTTATCCTAACAATGTGATGGTTTCCTTTTCATGGAATGTTCCGAGGAATGTATTTGATATTCAATGCTTCCTATGACTATCTTGATATTATTGGTGGTTCTTCAAGATTTTATCAAACCTAGAATCACCATTTTCTTCCCTTACCAATAATGGGGTGAAAAAGTAATGGGATATTAATTTTTAGTCATATTTAGAGGATTTGAAATGATGTCAGACATCATCTAAATTCATGATCATTCAGGACCCCTGAAATAGAAATCATTTATAGCATGATTCATCTTTTTTTTTTCTAGGGTTCATTCTTATAATTGATATACATGTGGTGGAGTATGATTATAAATACCTACCACCACTAGGGATAAAATTTTCAACCCTTTAATCAGATCTCACTGGTCTCATGTTTGATATTTATATTTGGAGATAATAACATTTTAGAGAGAGGGTAATGGTATTATCAGATCAGAACATGCTCAGTTACATAATTTCATATAAACAATTGAATATAAAGAAGAGGAAATGGGTCAAATCCAACCAAAAATTTGACTTTCAAGATACCTATACTCAAGGGATAGTAATTTCATTGTCGATGGACATTGTTAGAAATATACATTTTAGGATATCAAGGAATCATAATAGGAGAATAAATATATATAGTTCATTTATTATTTAAAATACACTCATGATCATTTATGACTTATGTATTTTTCTAACCATTGTTCAATTGTTATCATATCTCCTTGTCAATTCTCTTTAGGGCTTTCTATTTTACGATGGATGTAAATGAATTAGGGAAACCTTATATAGTGGGGAGACCATTATTGGTTGGTATCTCCAATCTAATCATATACGTCACATTAGGAATATATTTTTCTAATAATCAACAATATGGAATTTAATGTTTCATTATTTAAATATGAGTTTGTGAGTAAGTCATCCTAAAATGAGAAATATTTTTTATGAAATAGTATCTTGATTCTTGTATTTTTATATGAAGCATGTAATATGTGATTATGTGTCCATCTTTTACACCTACCATTAGATAATTTAAGAGCACTTGAACCCCTCTAGTCTATTTTAGCCACTTACAATGTAGGTTTTGGAAATGTGAAGAGGTTTTCAAGAAAATTATAATTTTATTATAATATAATCCATTGTTAAATAATAGTATCATGGTTTTTAAAGATATGTAGAAAAAATCACCTCATTTCTGTCCTATTAGAGACACCACCAAGTTTGATGATATTTTTAAACAGTATGAATTAGAGATTTTGAAGTTTCATGGTTTATCTTCTACAATTTTCTATAATTTGGAAGACTGGTTTACCACTATGTTGTATAATAGCCTCCTTGCATTAATGTTGTATTAGGTCAGAGTGATTACAATGTACCATCCATTGAAATATGCTCAGAAGGTGATTTATATTTAGATTCAGGAGGATATGTTTTTTTCTTCTGAAATAAATATAAATGTACCTTGGGAAGTCAATTATGAAATGCTAGAGCATTATTATAGTAATAATTATTATATGTCAGTAACAATTACCCTCATAAATTATTTTTATGGTCACCCATGAATGTTAACACATTGTTAGACAATGCTAGGAAAGAACACTCTCTAGGGACCATGTATCTTTTAGAAGATGTCGATAGTGATACAGAATATACGCCAGTCATATGTCATATATTTGAGATGGAAAAATAATATGTATATCATTAAAAATATCCTTGGGTGATTTTTTGATAACTGTATCTTATAGAATATATCTCTCCATTTGGGTCACCATTAGCCTTGTGATTATGGGATGCTGGTTCTAACATCTTTTTGACTATTACAGATCATGAGTGTATTAGTCAGTATTCTTATTTGATTTTATAAATTTATCTATTAATAGGTATTCATCAATTTTCTTCATATCATATCCCAAAAAGTGTTATCCTATTCATTACCAGGTTTTTATTTGAGAGGACATTGATTTTGTGATATATTTATTTTTTTCAATGATCTAGTGGAGGTAATTGATAGTCATATGAGTGATTAAATGAAAAGTCTATTAAATTGATCAAAATGGAATGTTGGAATGGATTGTATTATAATGAATCTTGGGATCCAGATTCATTGTCATGGGTATAGTGTACTTCTCTCTAGACTATCCATTATCCATGTCACCATTTAGGGACCAAAAGTCCTCTATTATAGATATTTGTAACATATAGTTCTATTCATGGGTATGATACATTTTTAAATTAATTTTATACATATTTAATGATATTATGAAATGATTATGTATGAGTGAGAATGGGTGTTAGGAATTCTGATATGAAGGGATCAAATTGTGATTATTTTGCTGTCTATAGAGGGTCATCTGAAACATTCTAGGTAAATAAATAATATGAAAATTTAATATTTATTAATATTAATGAGTTAAGAATTAATTTATTTTAATAGATATTATATGTCTGATAGAATAATAAACATTAAACAAAGTATTTCTCTGAAATCATACATTGCACAAAAACCAGAGTTATATCAAAAAATAATATAACAATATTATAATTTTAAGTGGTAGTTAATTCCTAGACATTGTATTGGTTGGAATGAACAGAACTAACCATATTATGATTAAACATATATGATTAATTTTTTTTAAATTAATCAAATAAAATTTAGACTCTTAAATTGAGAATGAATCCAATTATAAGTATAAATACTATAATATTTTTAAATGGTTTTTTCACCGCCTTTTGATTGAGAACAATTTTTAAATATATTATTTTTCAATTTTTTTAGTTCCATTTGACAAAATAAACTTCTTCATTAGAAGCGGGATTTCAAAATTTACATTTGGTATTTTTTTATTTTTCTGTTAATGTTCATTTTTAAGGAATACTGAAAAATACTGAATTTTAACTAAAAACTATATTTTCATCTGATTTATCTATATTGTTAGTTTATTTTTTAAGTTTTTTTAAAATATAATTAGATTTTTTTACCATTTAATCCAATGTTGGTCATTAGTAGTACTTTCCCTTTCTAATTAGACATAAACACATGTCAATCTTTTGATAGTAATCATTTCATAAAAACATGCTTTTTGGTATTAACAATCAGAATTGATTTTAAATTAATTTCTTCAACATCAATATTTTGAATTTGGAAAAATGGATTCTTTATTTGAAAGTATGAGTTATAAATTGTATAAATATGTAACATTGTTATTTATTCATTAGGAATATTAAACTCAGTAAATATTTTATTTACCATGGTTAAAGGATAAATCTTAAAAATAAGGGAAAAATAATATTATAATAATATTAAATTACCCTAACACAAATCATAATCCTATTGTTTGAGATAAATCTGACTATGGTCATCCAGGAGTCGATTTTAATATCCCATGGAGCCACTTGTGTGGGAAAATGACATTTAGTTACTTTTAATTTAATGTAAATGAAAATATAACATAAACACGATTAATTGGGTAAAAAAATTCTTATATGTGGTTATATTATTTATCATTTCAACTATAATTAGTCATTAAAAAGATAAAATTATTTCCTAAATCATGGTATTTTATTTATAATTTTTAGATATTAAATAAATGAACTTAATTATGACACAATGATAATGTAATGATTTCATCATTAATTAAGGATTCAAATAAATGATATTATAAATATTAAAATAAAATTACATTATTTATTTTGATGACATCCACGAATTATCTATATGATAGATAAATGTAATATTTTCAATAATGATGTCTGTTCAAATCAATAAAGTTGTTATGGATTTTTTTAAAAAAAAATCATGTTATGAATAGTTTCAAAATTGACATAATTCATATTTTAAAATATAAAAACATTTTATAAATATTATAATGTTACAAAAAATCTATGATTCTTCCAAATTGTTATCATAAGAGTAAAAGTTTCTTTTTGACTCATTAAGTGGAAATTTTTCATGTTTTGGTTACTATTTTGATATTTAACATGTTAAATGCTAGATAAATTGGTATGTGTAAAAAATGATAAATAAAAAATATAAGGAATAAAAAAAATTCAAAATGTGTCTAATTTTTAATGTATTATTTTATTTTGGCATAAATTAATTTTATCTTTAATGTAGCCTAATTTGAACTCATTTATAAACTAAATTGAATTTGTAATAAAACAATAATTCAAGATATCCCTTAAGTCCCCCTCCTCTCACTTATAAATGGAATGCACCCTTAACCCTTACTCTCAAGTCTCAAGTCCACATGTCACGTCCAACCTCTACCAAATTTTCTCCCAAAATCCTTATCTTCCTTCTATATGTCTTCCCCTAGGCAAGAGGCAATTTAAGAGAGACATTGTGCTCAAATAAAAATAAGTTACCCAATTTGAGATAATGTCTTCTCTCAAGTTACTTTCATTCATTTTTTTGCTTGTCCAATCCATATACTCTTCTAAATGTTTTATTACATAAAAAACCAGTATCCCCAATATAATAGGTTTTTATGATATTTTTTCAGACTACACATACACACACCTCTATCTAATGTGTATAAAATGTACTTCCTCCGTGGATGACGAACTACTGCCTCACAAAACGATGATTGTTCAATCTTATCCAACCACCTAATATGGTGTCCATTATGAAAGAACTGTAATTATAGACGATATAAATGATATTTAATTTATCTATTTGATTCAATAATTCTCATTTATAAAATAACTTTTTGATTTTCATGTTGTATAAATACAATAATTTCATTTGAGGGAGTGCAAACAACCTCCCCTTCAAAGTGATATGACTCATTAATGCTATACATGGAACGTATAATGGATGGAATTAATGAAATTATGTAACATATATAAGATATATATTATAATTTAATTAAAATATACCTATGTATTATTTAGTTTTCATTCCATTAAATATGAAAAATAAATGAAAGTATAGTTCATGTGTACGTAGGGCTTACCATCTCCATGAACGGTGGATTTCATTTCATATATCCAAATGTTATGGACTATAATAACTACATATATTCTGGATATATATGATATATATGATATATAAATCATTATGATATTTCTGGATATAATGGACTCGTGAACACATGGACAATTTATAATTTTAACATGATCATTTTTTATTCATGTTCAGAACATCAACAAAGTATCTGTTATGAACTCAAATAATTAAAAAAAATTATAGAATATTAATAAGTGGTATAAAAGGAATAATAAACTCAAAAAAGGTTCTGCAGAAATATTAAATTAACATATGTTTATTTTTAAATAAATTAATGTAGGAATGAGTCATGTCAGACACGGGGCATGGGAATTCATCTAAATATCCTTTCATTGAGGAATATTTTGGGAATATACACCTCCTTCATTTACATGGAATATAATAAAACCCTTTTACATTTATATTTATTAAAAGGGAATATTTTATCTACAAATCATTTTAGTAAATTGAAAAAAGGGATGTTTTTAACGTATACGGTGACAATGAACTATCCACCACTGTAATCGTTATTTGGATTCCTCTATAAGTGTTAAGGTTTTTAAAAGGAAAATAAATACCATATTACATATTATGGGTGTTTTGGTATTGAAAATGTTTTTTAAATGGATTGTGTATTACAATATCATGAAATGATATCTTGTGGTCGAAAATTAAATATTATGATTTAAATGTTGATATTTGCAATTATTTATGTGTGATGATTAAATAATTGTACATGGACATTTCACGGGTGGTTAAATGATAAACAAAATGATGGGTGGTTATATGATAAAACATGGATTGGTCGTTATTTTATAAACTCTAATGAATTGGGTATTGATGTCAGCCATATGGATATTCAATTTTTAAGAATGACTTATGGAAGTAAATAGTATGATTATTCCATTTAAGTACGATTATGTCCCATGTTTACCTTTTATATGATATATCTTGAATTATATGGGTTTTATTCTAGTCATTTGGTTAAAAAAGAAGGTTATGAAATGAGATTATATTCATTGAATAGTATTTAGTACTTCATAATGGTGAAAAGTAGTACTTTATGATATTGTATTCTTGGTTTATATGTTGTTTTCAAAAAAAATCTATTTTCCTTCTTTGTGTAACCCTTAATGAGATTTTAATGATTTTCGAATGTTTTTCATTTTTTTCATAGCACATAAAGGGGAATAAGGTCATGTATGGGATCAATGAAAATTAATATTATTTAAAACATAGATCTAAACATGATTTTTTTTAAGAGTTTTTATTTTATGAAAAAAATAATACTGAGTATAAGTGTGTGCATGTAATATTCAAGTTGTTATGTATATGTTAAGACCTAATTATCTGATTCTCTACACCTGAAATGATTTTTAGCATGAATTATTAACTTTTTTCATTATTATGTTATGTGTAAGGTCATGGCCTAATAATATGTATAATAGTCCAGTTTATACAACTTTAAGAGAAGTAATTTTGTTAATATAATAGCCATAAATGATTTATAAATTATGGTCAAAATGAAATAATATTGAATTTGAATATTACCATGTTTCTTCATTTATGATATTTCTGTTCATAATTGGTTTCTACATTGGAAACTGGGCAGTAGTGTTGGGAAGGCATAAAGAGAGAATAACCTTCTAAATCATCATCCTGAGATGGTTGGAAATAGAACTGGTTAGTTTTTTGCAGTGATAGTGAAATTGACTCAGGCTATAAACAGTGGTGTTATACATGCATGAGAAAAACCATATCATTATAAGAGGAACATATCTATAATGGAACATTTCATGAGGCGACATTCCCCATCCTTTAGTGGATTATTTGACCCTGTTCATGCTGAAGGGTGGATTAAAGAACTATAAGAGATTATAGATGTCATGTTTTATATAGTCAATAAAATGGATATTCTGGTTATTTATCATTTTTATGGTGAAGCAGATCTGTGGTGGTCGATGGTTAGAAATATCAGGTACACAAAAGAGATTGATGCTCCTTGTTGGGGAAATTCAATGGAATGATTATTATGAAATATTATCATAAGGCGGTTCAATATAAGATTGGAAAAAAATGTTGTAATTAAAGTAGGAGGACCACTCATTGGCTGCTTACAATTAAAGGTTCACTCAACTGACAATGAATGCTCCAAATTTAATCTGAGATCATGAAAGTAAGACAAATCAATTTTAATCAGGAAGTAAGCTGCAATGTCGAAGAGAATTATCCTCTCGTGAATTGAAAAGAAATGAGAAAATTTTCATATCCCTCAATAAGGTAGAAATGATGTTATTTATGATCAGGTGTTCCAAGAGAGCAAGAAAAAGAAGACGTCCAATTTCTAGACAAAGCGAATGAATTGATCAATTAATCCTCGATGTAAAAAAATTAAATTTTTATCTTTTAAGATGTGTGGTAAAAATCATCCTGGATAATGTCTCTTAAAATTTGGAATGTGCTTCCGATGTGGTAATATTGTTTATATTTCCCATTACTATAAATAAGATTATAAATATAGAAATGAAAAGCTAGAGGTAAGATGTCTTAGTTGCAATGAGTTTGAACATTAGGTCTATCTATGTCGAAATCTGATTACCATGGGTAGAAACTAGACAATTCAAAAGAAGAAGTGTGGGGAAAATCATTTTCTAATAGTATAGTTAATGTGGTTCTGTCAAATGAATTTTTATTAGATATTTGATTTTCAGATTACGCCAATGTGTTGTTTGATTCAGGATCAACACATTATTTTATTTCTTTGAAATTATAATGTAAATGGGTAATTTCATCTTCAGATATGAATCGTGAATATCTGGTAAAAATAGATGGGGAAATGTTGAGGCAAAATGAAATTATATGAATCTTCACATCCTTATATTTGGAAATAATTTAACTGCAAACCTTGTTGTTTTCCCTCAAGTATAGTTTTATGATATTTTTCGAATAGAATGGATTTATTTTTACATTGCTAAGATTGATTGTAGTGTTAAAGACGTTTCCATTCATAAACAATTTTAGTTTTTATACAATAATGAACACTTATATCTGATAACATTCAGGAAGGTGAGAAACTAGGGATATATGGGAATGAATGTTACCTTGCACATATTGATGATAACAAATAAACTCTTCAGATTAATGATGTTATAGTAGTTATTGAGTATCTTGATGATTCTCCTGATTAGTTTCTTGGTATTGTACTTGATTGAGAGGTTTATTTTTCAATTGAATTAGTTCCTGATGCTAATCCAATATGAAAAACCCCTTATAAAATGAATAATATTGAAAATTTTGAGATAAAGATTCAATTTCAAGAGATATTAGATAAAGGTTTCAATCGACCTATCACATCACTGTGGGGTGGACAGTCTTATTTTTTTAATATAAATTATATTCAATGAGACTTTTCAATGATTATAGATCATTGAATAAAATCACTATTAAGAAAATGTTTCCTTTTTCATGTCGAGGATTTTTTTCACCACCAGGGTGCATAGTGTTTTTCGAATATTGACATGATGTCCTTGTACCATCAGTTGAATGTAATAGAAGAAGACATTCTGAAGACTGTGTTTCATACTAGATATGTCCATTATGAAGTTTTTAGTTATGCCTTATTGGTTGAACAATGCACCTACTATATTCATGGTTCCTATGAATTGAATTTTCCATGACTTCTTGGATATGTTTCTTGTTGTTTTTACTGATTACATTTTGGTATATTCCAAAAGTAAACAGGAAAATGATGTTACATTAAGGGTTTCCTTTCAAACCTTAAATGAAATTCCATTTTATGGGAAATTCAGTAGGTGAGAGTTTGGGTTACAACAATATCATTCCTTGTCCACATTTTAAAAAAAATGGCATAACTGTTAATAAATCTAAAACATAAGTTATTGAAGAATTCCTAAGACCAACAAATATAACCGAGTTATGTAGTTTTAATGGTTTGGTAGTATATTACTAAAATTTTAATGATATTTTTTCATAGTTATCCATACCACTGACCTCATTAACTCAAAATGTTATTAAGTTTATCTAGACAAAAGACCTTAATGATTTTTTTCACGAAACAAAAGAATGATTGGTGGATAATCAAGTATTTGCATTACCATCCATAAATAGATAGTTTTTATCTACAGTGATGTTTCATTGAACAGACTTGGTTGTTTCCTAATTAAGAATGATCAGGTAATAGAATATGTTTCACGTCAGTTGAAACCACATGGACTAAATTACCCTACACATGATTTGGAATTATCTTTGGCTGTGTTGGCATTTAAATTTAGGAGGCATCATTTGTATTGGGTAAAGTGTGAAATATATACTGATCATAATATTTTGAATTATATATTCTCTCATAATGATTTAAACCTGATACATTGGAGATTATTAGAATTAATAAAGGATTATGATTACAAGTTCCATTACCATTAAATAATGGAAAATAATGTGGATAACGCTTTGAGTCAAATGAGAAATGCTACATTAACCTTGTTAAATTTGGACCATGATCCTCTGATTAACGATTTGATTAACTTTGTAATAGAATTGGTTGGTGATGAAAAGTAAACTATTTTGTTTCAGGTGAAGATAAATCAATTCTATCAGAAAGAATTAAGAAAGCGCAGAAGGAAGACAGTGAGTTTCAAAAAAAGTTAGAGTTTTTTCAGAAGAGTATGTTGCCTGAATTTAACATTGATAATGATTTCATTTTCTGATTGGGGAAGATATTATGTGTGCATTTTGATTCACAGTTAAAGAAAGAGTTGTTTTTTGATGCTCATAGTTCATCATTTTCATTTCATCAATGATGATCTAAGATGTACAGATATCTTCAAGAGAATTACTGGTGGGATGGAAGGAAAAGAAATATTTCTGACTTTACTGTGAAGTGTTTGACTGGTAAATAGGTCAAGGAAGAGTGACAATTACCAGAAGGGATGCTTCAGTATATATTAGTTATTGAATAGAAATGGGAATATATATCCAAGTATTTCATCATGTGATCACTAGAGACTTCTCTAGGTAACAATGTAATTTGGGTTATTATTTATTTATTAAATAAATATTCTCATTTTATTTCAATTTGAGATACTATGTATCTATATAAACTTTCTATGTTGTATGTAAAATAGATAATCAGGATTCAATAATTTTTCCTCTCCAATGTAATTGATCCTGATCCGAGGGTCACTTATAACTTTTGGAAAGGTCTTAAGAAGTCTTTGGGTACTGAATTAAATGTTAGCATAACTTTTCATCCTCAATCAGATGGTCATTCAAAATGAACAATTCAGATATTGTAAGATAAGATATGCGCTTCTTCAATTGATAACCAGGGATGTTGGGACCAACAATTTTATTTGGTTGAGTTTTCTTTTAATAACTATTTTCATTCCTGTATACAAATGCCTCCATTTGAGTCATTCTATGGAAATAATTTTTAAAATCCATCTCTATGGGATGATGTAGGGTAAAAGAAGTTGGTGGGACTTGAATTGGTAGAAGAGATGGCCGGAAATGTTTATTTGATTTAGAAGCACATGAGAATAGCTGGAAGGATGAAGAAATGTTATGAAAATAATAGGAGGAAGGATATTTCTTTCTAGGTATGTGATAATGTATTTATCAAAGACTCTCAATGGAAATGTGTGATGTGTTTTTGTAAGAAGGTAATGATGAGTCTGAGGATCATTGGGCACTATAAAATCCTAGGGAAAGATGGATCTGTTGCCTATAGAGTTTCTTTAACCCCATGTTTATCACACATAAATAATTTTTTTCATGATTCAATGTTGAGAAAGTAGATGATGGATTGATCTCATGTTTTGAGTCTAGAGGTTGTTCAGTTGGAAGAGAATATTTTTTATGAGGAACAACAAGTAAAGATTCATGAAAGAATAGTGGATGTGTAGAGGAATAAGGTAATTAACCAAGTATACATTTTGTGAAAAAATCCCATATGGTTGAAGTGGAAAATGGGAATCTGAAAATTCTATGAGGCTTAATTACCCCCACTTATTTGATAAGTGAATAAAATGGCGAGGCCGCAATCTCCAATATGGGGGAAGGATGTAACATCCAGGTAAATAATGAATAATAAATTTACATATTTATTAATATTTGGGAGTTAAATAGTAATTTTACTTTAAACGGGATGTTATGTATGATAGTGTACATAACATGAAACAACAGATTTCTTCAAATTCTTACGTTACACAAAATGTTGAGTTTTACCGAAAAAAAAAATAAAAAAATAATAATTTTAAATGGTAGTTAACACCAATCATTTGTATTGGTGATAATGAAAATAACTAACCATAAAATGATTAAACATTTTTGTTTAATGTTTTTACTTATTTACAATAAAATTTAGAAGCTAAAAAAGTTAATGAATCCAATATTATGAATAAATACATTGATATTTTTAAAATGTCTTTTTAGCCCTTTTGATGGAGAACCCTATTGAAATATAGTTATTTCAATTTTATATGTTCTAGTTGAGAAAAATAAAATTATTCTTCATAATATAATCAAAAAAAATTATCTTGGGTAAATTTTTTGTATATTTCTGAAAAAGTTCATTTTTTTAATGAATAGTTAAAAATATTAAATTTTATGCCAAAACTATCTTTTCATCTGATTTACATAAATGGTTAGATTATATTTTAAATAGTTTTTCATATGTAATTACATTATGATTTTACCATTTAATCCACTGTTAGACATTGTACGTAATATCCCTATCTAATTAGACATATACTTATTTCAATCACTTGATAGTTTCTATTTCTTAAAAACACGGTTTTTTGTTTTGAAAATAAGAATTAATTATATATTAATTTATGAAGCTTCTTCATTTTAAATTTTGAAAAATGTATTTCATATTTGTAATCAGGAGATCCAAAATTCTAAAAATAGGTAACTTTTATTTTTAGACATTATGAATAGTAACTTCAACAAATATTTAATTTACCATGGTAAAAAGGTAAATATCGTAAATAAGTGTTAAAAAATAATATTATAAAAAAAATTAATTACCCTTAAATGAGTCCTATTCCTATTGGATTTGATATATCCAGATATGGAACTCCTTGGGACAATTTTAGGACCCCATGGAGCCACTTGGTTGTGAAAATGAAATTTAATTATATTTAATTTAATGATAAAGAAAATATAACCTAAACATATATCTTTTAGTAAAGAAAATTATATTTGGGGAATACAAGTTATAATTTAGACTATAAATTTTAGTTATAATTCTAATAATATTTATTAAATCATGGTATTTTATTCATAATTTTTTTTATTAAATAAAACAAATTATGTGTGACACAATGATGATGCGGTTATTTTTTCATTAATAATGGATTTAAATAATTGACTTTTTAAATATTAAAATATATTTAATTTGTTTTTATTTTGATTTCATCCACAAATTTTATGGATTATTGTTACATGATATCATTTTATTAGTGATGTTTGTTCGAATAAATCATGTTGTTATGGATTTTTTAAAAAATTCAAGAAATTACTAGTGTTAAAATTGAGATAATTCATATTCTAAAATATTAAATATTATATTAAATATTATAAAATTCCAAAAAAATATATTATTATGACAAATAGTTATCATAAGTCTAAAAAGTATATTTATTACTCTTTTTCTGGATATTTTTTATGTTTGGGTAACTACTTTCTTTATCAAAGTGTTAAATGTTTGATAAAACGATAAGAGTAAAAAAGTGTTAAATAAAAACAATAAGGATTAAAAACTAACAAAAACCTATATAATTTTTATTTTATGACTTTATTTAAACATATTTACATATTATATTTGAACAATATGAATTTGGACTCATTTATACTCTAATAATAATTTATAATAAATATTAACTCAATATATTCCTTAACTTCGCCTCCTACATCTTAAAAGAAGACACAACAACCTAACCATAATCACACCTCTCAAGACCCTTTGGCACTTCCATACTCCTCCCAAATAATCTCTCAACATCCCTATATTTCTATTTTAGGGATTCCCCTTGGTAGAAGGAAATTCATGAGAGCCCTTTTCTCAAATCAAAAGAAGTTACCTAATTTGAGGTAACATCTTCCATCAAGTTCATTTCCTTTATTTTTTTCCCTATCCAATCTATATTATATTCATATTATTTCTATATATAAAAAGTTCATATCCAAAATATACTTTGTTTTTTTCATGATATGGAATCTATCTACACTTACACACCACCGTCTAATGGGTATAGAACATACTGTTTCTTTGGAAGGCCGACAACTGCCTCAACAAACCGTTATTGTTCAATATTTTCCTACCACCTCTTACAGTGGACATTATGATGAAAATATAGTTATATATGATATATATGATAATTATATTATCTATATTCTACTATAATTCTCATTTAGATGATAACTTTATTTTTTTCATGTTGTATAAATAAGATAACTTAATTTAAGGAATTGCATACTACCACCCCTAAAAGTTATATGACTAGTTCATGGTATAAATCAAATTTATAAAGGATGTAATTAATAAAAATATGTAATATATATTACTTAGATATTTTAATGGAAATATAATAAAGCTATGTATCATTTATTTTTCATTTCATTAAAAATTAATAAGAAATCAAAGTGGCGTTCATGCAAACGTATGGCTTACCGTCTCCATGAATGGTGCATTTCATTTATTACATCCCAATTTTATGGAATATTATAAATACATATATAATGGATATATATGATATATATGATATCTAAATCATGAATATCATTATTTAGATAATAAAATTTTTACCACAGGGACCATTTATAATTATACCAAGTTCATTTTGGACTCATGTTCTGAACATCAACAAAATGTATGATATGAACACAAATAATTATCTAATTGTTATAAGAAGGTAATAAGTGATATAAAAGGAATAATTAAATTGAAAAATATTTTGAAGAATGTATAAATTAACTAAATTTTATTATTCTAGAAATTAAAGAATGAACGATTGAAGTCTAACACGAGGTAAGGGACTTCTTCTCAATTTCCATTCATTGAGTCATATTTTGATAATGTACACCTACATCCTTTACAAGGTTTATAATTATCCTCTTTGGATTTTACATTTATTAAAGTGGAATATTTTATCTATGAAGCATTTTACTACATGAAATTAGAGAATGTTTGTAACGTATGTGGAGACAATGACCTATCCACTACAGTAATCCTTATTTGGATTCCCCTTTAAGTGTTATTTTTTGTAAAAGGAAAATAAATATATTATTCCATTTTTTGGAGTTTTGGAATTTAAAATGGTTTTTTAAATAGATTAATTATTTTAGTGTCTTGAAATTATATCTTGTATGTGAAAATGAAATTTTATGATTGAAATGTTGATTTTTTTCAATCTTTTATGTGTTATGATTATATAATGTTACATGGAAGTTTTATGGGAGGTTACATGTTAAACCAAATGAAATGTGATTTCATGATAATCCAATGATGGGTGGTTATGATATAACCTCTAATTAATTGAGTATGGTAGTCAGCCATATGGATATTCAATTTGTAAGAATGATTTGATGATGTTGACCATTTGGTTAATCCATTTATTAATGATTATGTCCCATGATTATCTTTTTTAGGCTATATGTTATATTTTATGGGTTTTATGGTAATATTTTTAATGAAAATGAAGGGTATGAAATGATCTAATATTTATTGAATAGTTTTTAATACTTCATAAAGGTGAAACATAGTAATTTATGATAAAGTATTCATGGTTTACATGTTGTATTGAAACCTAAAAGTTGTCCTTTTATGTGTCTCCCTTACTGGGCCTTTTATGCTCATATCATGTTTTTGAAATGTTTTTCACAATACATAACATGGAATGGGGTCATGGATGGGATCAAGTAAAATTCATTCTATTTAAAACATGGAACTAAACATGTTTATTTTTTAAGAGTATTTATTTTATGAAAAAAAATGACACCAAGTAGAAGTGTCTTCATGTAATACCCATGTTGTTATGTATAAGTTATTACCTAATTCACTAATCCAATAAACCTTCAAAGATCCTCATAGTTAATTATTAACATTTTTCTAGATTATGTAATGTTTAATGATGAATCTTTATACCATCGACCTGCCTCTATAATCCTATTAGAATTTCATTCCTATAATAATTTCATTGACATTCCATTAAAGATTCCACATGCATATAGATTTTATGTGAAACAACAAACATACCAAGAGACATATGATCATTCAACTTAATGATGGATTTATGTGGAAATTATCCCTCGAAAGCCCCCAATTAATCCCTTAAATAACTCCCTTCAACCCTAATTTAATTGTTAGATATCCAGGCCAAAATATGGTTAGTTTGAGATCTAATCAATGTTTCCAGTTGGTTATTTAATATTCATTTATATGGTCACTCAACATTATGTATTTTTGATCCATTCATCCATATTTCCTTTATTTATAAAATATTTGCAAGTTGTTCAAGGTTTTTTTCTCAGAACTATTTATTAATTTTTTGACATTTCTCTATTGTATTTATGATCCAAAAGGAAATTGTATTCTACGAGTGGTTAACCTTTCCAGTTGGGGTATATATTGTGAGATTATTATTATATTTGATCATATATCCTTTTTATCGAATAATTTATTATGGAAACCCTATTATAAGTGTTTTGAATCATTTTTTGACCACCACCAAATTTCTATAACATTTCCTTTCCATATAATTAGAGGGTTCTACCATAGTTGTTGTGTGACCGATTATTTTAATAGTTGTTTCTAACTCAATACCATGACCAATAAACTATGATTGTTATTTTTTTTAAATAATATTTAAAAATAATTTTTAATGATACTTTAATTTAATTACCTGAATATATAAAAATTCTTTTTAAGAAAATGTGGGTTTCCCATAATTTATTAAAATAAGTGTGTTTTAAAAGAATTTATAAAATCATAAGTAAATGGGTTTTAAATTTTTTTTTACAATGGTTTCTTGGATATTTTTATGAAATCTAATATTCTATGTGAATCATATTTTACATTTTATGCACATGGGATCCTTAGGTACATTAGTGGTGGGTTTATTATTGGTTATTATACAATGTAAATGTATGGGGGATTTACATTTTGGGTTTCTACTTTATTCTTATATAATGGATACTATTGAACTATGAACATTATCTTTAAATTTTAGTGGATTAAATTTAGATAATGTTTCTCCATCCCAATTTTAAGGATAAATTTGATTTGGGTAGATGAGTTCACACTTGTTGTGGATTTTGATTTTTTTATGAATGACCAAGGTAGACCAAACATTTTTTTCTTAAAGGTGATTACAATTATTATTTGAATTTATATTGTTTTGGATTTAATATTATATGATACATTATTTTTAGAGTTTAAATGGTATATAAAAGTACGATATGAAATTATATTACTAGGTTTTGAGGAAGGATTGTATAATAGGGTAATTTCATGCTAGTCTTTTGATATATCTATATATTTAAATATGTATATATTATTATATGTAATTATCATGCCATTTTTTAAATGAAATGATGATTTTGGTATTATTTGATATAAAATTTTTATTGAACACTTTTGGGGATCGTACTAATCATATTTATACCAAACCATGTTCTGTCTATCAGAGGTGTGTAGAACTTGTTATATCGGATTATGGAAAGAGAAAGGAACCATAATGAGTTTGTGATGTTTTTATTTTCGAGTTATAGGTATCCAGTGGTGCGATGTTGGTACATTTCCATCATATCTCATTGAGTATCCAATATATGTGTGGTTGTCCTTTTTGGATGTTTTTTGACATGTACTGTAACATCCCAAACATTTTTCAATGCAATTTCTCCTCTTATAATTATTTTATATGGTATAAAACAAATACATTGAATAGATATCACAATAAAAACATCATTCTCTTAAATAACGTTTGAATTAAGTGATATTTAATGAAATTAATGAACCTATACCAATAGAATTGTATCATGACCCATGGAATTGAATCATGACCATTAGGAATAGTAATTCTACAAATAGGAGAGTAACCGAAACTATGAATGTTTTAATTATATTTATGAATACTATTAATTAATATATAATATAATTATATCATATAATATGTAAATAATTTTTTTCTGAATGATAATTTATGTGTTAGTATTTTTGTAAAAATTTAATGTTTATATACAACTTTATAAAAAATATAAATATTTAAATAGATTTTTATTTCATAAAATATATTCATAAATTAATATTTTTTTGACTTATTATTATTAGTTGATTTTATAACACCTTAATTAGGTTTTCAAATTTCCATAATATCAATCATCGTGTAAAAATTAGTACATTTTAAAAAAATGGGGAATTTAATTTAAAATATTATTTCCTATATTTATAAAATTAATCTCATAAATATAACTTCACTTTCTAATTCATGAAAAAAACAAATTCTAGGGTAAATATTTGGGCCATTTTTTAAATAATTTAGTTTTCAGTGAATAGTGAAATACGATAATTTATGATATAACCTAAATACATGAATTCTTAGTCATGTCTGATGCATGGATGATGTAACAAAAATAATCTCTAAATATTATTTATTATTTAATATATTTATTGATATGTTTTGACATTATTGATATTTTATATCCAAAAGAATATAATAATGATTATAATAATAAAATATACCCCTCTCATGAAAATATAAATACCAACCTCCCCACCTCCAGTCCTAATAGTTTTCATTCCATAAATCTCATCCAAATTGAACCACATCTTCAAACCGAGCCTCTCCCCAACATCAATCATCCCTTTCTATCAACAAAATAACATACCCAATTACCCTAAGGAGGTACTCAATGAGAAGATTTTTGTGAGGTAAAATCCCTTTTCATTTTATATTAATTTCTTTCCTATTTTTTTCTATCCTATCATCACCTCCAAATCCCAAAGTGGCAAGATAACTTTAAAATAATTTATATAATATAATGTAATTGTTTTCATGGATTAATACATCATCAATCTGTATTTCTTTTCCCTTTATTTATAAAAATGATTACATCATCTGTGATGTGTCAATTTTCTACCAACACAGATGATACATTTTCATTTTACATTATAACCATCAAGGCTAGTTGTATAACACTTATAAATATTAAATATATTTTTATTATTAATATTGTATTTTATATAAGGTATTTTAACCATTATATAAAAATTATTTTAAATAAAATGATATAAGTTTGTGATGGTCGTAAAAACTACAAAAATATATTAAATATTTCTCATTAACATTTCATCTAATAAATCCTCATAAAATACTTCCAAATTATATATAAGAAAAATAAAAAAAAATTAATTTTCTTTCATAACATATAATTCCAATTAAATAATATCATTCTCATTTTACATGAGCATTCATACTGGTAAACATGTGAACCGATCACGAAGATCATTAAAACGAACTCCGTTGAGACAATGAAATTGAAATCTATAACTCATCATTGTGTGCATAAATGAAGTACATTAAATTATACTAAATAAAATAGTTCTATAAGATGTTATATATTTTTTAATTAATCAATATAATTGTATTATATAGGATATGAAATTGAATAAATCATTTGGATAAAATGTAAGTGGATTCTCGAACATAATTTCCTCTCTATGGGTGGTTCATCTTTTTTTTTACCAAAAATCAGTGTAGATGTTATTTTAATATTTCTAATATATAATTTCATTTTACACATATTTTCTTTTCTAGGATATACATGTTTCTAATATGATTTTATTACAAACACAATGATTTTCAAAAAGAACTCTTCTTAAAAAAACTAATCTTCTACTCTCTTGAGATTTTTTCTTCTTCAATATAGATGGATGATTCATAAAAAAGGTTTTTATTATAATATTTTATCTCAGGAACCCCATATAATTCTCATGAATTTATTTATTTTTTAATTCTCATGATTCCCATTTTTAACATGTGTAATTTTTTGACTAATATTATTATACATTCTACGTGGAATGTGGTATTATGATAATATTATGATGTGAAAGATGTTCTCAATAATATATAGATCTCTAAATCATTTGGTCATGTGATTTATTTTATTATATAATGTGAAATATTCATAAAAAATATTATACAGTTTCTCACACTGACGATACCATGGATATAATTGTATGTTATACTTGAACACGATGAAATCATTGTTCCCAACTATGTGTGGAATTTGACCAATGGGACATGATGTATCATTATTATGCATTTCCACAAAACATGACTTAATCAAATGATTCCTCTCAGGATTATGATCATGATTTTATTATTATGTTATGATGATAATGATTATTCTCACCCATGTTATATTGATTCATGTTCATATTCAGCCTCTTACTAAGATTTTAGCTCACCCCTTTAATTGATGTATATCATCATGTGATTACTTGTACCAAAGAGAACATGAGGGTAAATATGAATCTAAAGAAGAAGGAATTAAATTAATTATTATTACTTATTATTAATTAGTGATTTATTGTAATAATTTTCGTAAGATACTAATCATTTTGATCTGAGATTAAAATGAATTTATGTTTTTATCTTTAAAATGATGTAATATTCAATTAAGAAAATGAGGGGTTCATATATTTGGTATCATATAATTTTTTAGTTAATTTGGGGATTAATGTTAGAAAAAATTAGTAATAAAACTTATTATGAGTCTAATTATATGTAACCATCCAAGAATAATTGTTTTTGAAAATTCCCAAACCTAGGAATCCAACAAGATATACCTTTAGAATTAATTTCACAATAGAATCAGTTATTTATTCATGAATTATAGAATTATATTTTTTTTAAAACATTATTATATTATAAAATTGTGGAAACCTTGAGAAATAAGGATAACCAATCGTGCGAGGAACAATGCAGTGATTTCTTGAACGACATGCCTAATGCATTGGTAGGTAGAGTGGAATATATCATGGTGATTCATACCCAGCTATATCATTCTATAAAAAATAGCCTGATTTTTTTTGATTTTTAGATTCATCAATAGGGATAAACTATAAATCTAATATTTTATGATTCTATGACCATTGTTAATTAATTAATCTTATAATACACTTGTCATGGAAATGTGGTTCAACTCATCTGAGGATATCTTTTCTATGAACACATTAAGAAAATTTTTCATACCAATTTCTTCTAATGAACTATTTATACAATGATGAAGAGATAATTCATAGAGGTGATGAAAAGAAATGATAATATATCATAGCTTATGGATAAAAATTCATAATTAATTAAAGGAACACCATAGGGATTGTTATAAAAATGATATAAAAATAGATAGATTTGTTGTTGGTTTAAAAACACGCCATTGAATGTCTCTAGATATTCAAGACTTATCAGATTTATGGATAAGTAATTTGATCAACTCTCAATGTGGAAATTGAGTTTGGGAAATGGTATCATTAATATGTATATAATAAATGAATATTGATATTTCAATATGGTGGAGTTAATTATAATTTTTTAAATAAATATCCACAAATCACATTTCCAAAATATGGGAATAAGCATCATGGGAACAACCTAAAAGGGACAAAAAAATACTATACTTGTGGTGGAGAAGGACACGATTCTCATGAATTTTAAAGAGACATAATTAATTCATCCAAAATGATGGAGGAAAGGATAATACCAAACAAGGTTCACTTCCCCAACTGTTTGTAGAAAAGGAACGATGCAAGACAGTGCACTAAACCTTGAGTCATCAAAGGTAATCTGAGTTAGTGGCAACCAAATACAATGATGCAAGAGAAATCACATCCCATCACTACTTTTGATAACTAATTTTTACATGGTACACTTATTACTTTCACTTGAATGGGGAAAATATTATTTTTTTTGGTTCTATGTATTTTCGTATATCTCTTATTTTTAATATAAATATTTAATAGAATATATGATACCTTGAATTAGATTTATCCATCAAAACACCTAGTGGTGTGATAATTATAACAGAAGTCTTGAAATATTATAATATTACAATATTTAGGATGATTCTCCTAGAAAATATCATGGACCTTCCCTTAGAGAAATGGATGGATTCAATCGAACTGGGGGAGTTATGTAATTAATTTCAAGAGTACTTGGACAAAGAGTTAATATTACCTAGTTCATGGACCTGGGGATTTCTATTGCTATTTGTAAAAAAATGATAGATTATAGTCCCTATGTATCAATTATCGATAACATAACCCGATCACCATAAAGAAAAAGTATCATCTTCAAAAGATGGAATAGATATTTGTTCAACTATGGGGATATAAATTTTTTTGAAAATTGTAACATCATTTTGGAAAACATCAATAGAATTTGAAGAAAGAAGTTATTTAAAATATTTCATTCCCTAAATGTTACGATAATAGTTTGTTTCTAGTGATTCCTTTAATACATAACATTTCCCCTTCAATATTCATAAATTTTATGAATGAAGTGTTGAGAAACTACCTTCATATTTATTTGATTGTGTTTATCCATTATATTATCATATACTCCACGATCAAGTATGAACATAAAGGAAAACTGTGGATTGTGTTTGAGAAATTATTGAAGTGGAAATTTTAATCCATGTTCAGAATGTGATAATATTGGATGTAGAAAGTGAAAATCTAGGGAAACAAGATCATGAGTTTTCTAATTTCTATGGACCCTTCAAAATATGAAATTGAGTAATGGCCCAGACCCACTAGTGTAATGAAAATAAATATTTTTCATAAATTAGTATGGTACTAACAAAGTTTTATAAGAAATTTCTCATTATTGTATATGTCCATAACTATGTTAACTAGAATGGGGTAATGTATGCCTTTATGGATGATTCTGAGGAAATCATCATGGATATAAATAAAAAATGATTGATGCACTTGTAATCACATTACCATGAATTGGTGAATGTTTTGTTATATACTAGGATGCATGAAATAATGTATTCATTTGTGAAATAATATAGAATGATAAATTGATTTCTTATGCATCGAAATAGTGGAATATACATGACAAGAACTACCTGAAACAAGATCTACAACTAACAGTTGTGTTTTATCATTAAAAATCTAGTGGAAGTATCCTTATGATGAAATGTGTGACATATATACTTATAATAGGAGACTAAATTATATATTCAGAAAAAATAAACTCAACATTTTTCAAATTAGATGATTAGATATAATAATGGTTTATGTTTTCTCAATTCATTGACCTTATGTGAAGGAAAAAAAATTAGCTGAATATCATAAATTATAAGAACCTAAAAATCTATCAATGATTTCAATTGAGAAAGACCCTATCTCTATGAACATGCAATGATAGGGCATGAAAATCATTATTCAAGGGAATACATCCTAAATTTCCCAAATTATATTTCAACCATATATCCATGAGATGATTAAGGAGACACAAAAGTATGATTCAGATTTTCAGGATATGGGGTATCGAGTGATAGGATGCTACAATAGTTACATATCAACAATGATAGTGTGATACTCTTTGAAACAATTCATTTTTTTCATTTATCATATATGATTATAAAATGATCTATACGATAATGCACCTAAATCAAATTTCTCTATAAATCCTGGAAGTACAAATATATATTGTGATCTTCAAGAATAATTCTATCTAGATATCATGAAGAAGGATATTGTAGAGTTTATATTATGGTGCTTGATTTCTCAACACGTTAAAGGAAAAAAATAGAAGCCAAATGTTAAGATGTATTCATTAACAATACCCATTTAAAAATGGGAGAATTTCAATATGGAATTTTTCACTGATCTCTAGAGGAAAAATAATGGAAAAAATGAGATATGGGATATAGTTGATCGAAGCTCAATGAATTCTCAAATTATATAAATCCAAGAACATTTATCGATTCAACAGCATGATAAGATATATGTGAAACAAGTGCTAATGTCTCAGGGGGTACAAATTTTAATTACCTATGATTTTGATCCAAGGTTTACATCTATATATTATAGAATTCATTAACATGATTTGAGTATTAAGTTTAGTGTCTAGCTTCCTTATCACCCCCAAAATGAAGCGATATTTTCTAATACTATTGATATGCTTGATGTCATTCAATGAGCCAGATCAATGGAATTCAAAGGATGGTGGGATATTAATTTCCCAATGGTTGAGTTCTCTAATAGAAATAACATCCACTTGAGTATTCGCATGTCACAATATTAAGATCTACATTGAAGGGGATAAAAAACTCCAAACTCATGCACTGGATTTTAAAGAAGTTTCATTGACAAAATATTTTGAAATATATAATAATGATGTTACAATCAATTAAGAAACACATAAAAGCTACTCATTGTCTAAAAAATATGTATACTAAAAACAGTTGAATGGAATTGGATTTTGAGGAAGAAGATAACTTTTTCATTCAAATATATCCATGAATGAGATTAATTCATTTTAGAAAGAAATAAAATATTATCCCAATGTACAATGGACCCTTTGTGATCCATGATCACATTGGAGTAGCATCCAATCATAATGGAATTCTTCCAAAAATGGATCAAGTTATTTATAGGATACATATATCTCTACGGAGTAATTTCATATTAGAACCCTCTCATGTAATTAAACTAGAGGTATTAATACTTAAATATGGCTTCTAGTATGTACAGTAGTCTGTAATGATCTAGGACTAAAGAGTCAAGGACCTACGCAAAAAGAAAAATCACCAATGTTAAAGTGTTTCAAAGGAATCATAAGTAATAAGAGAAGACATGGAAACAATAGATTTAAATTAAGGATAAATAAAATCACTTGATTAAGTAAAATGAAATATCAATGGTGAAATTTCAAATAGGGGAAGAATGTAACTACCCAAACATTTTCAGTGGAATTTCCCATTTTATAATTTTTATATGGTATAAAACCCATAAATAGCATAGAGATCCTAATAAAAACATTATCATTAAAGATAATTGAAATATGTGATATTAAAGGAAATTATGGTATGTATATAGTTGTACTATTAACTTGACCCATGGTATAATAATTTAACGTCCCTGATCCAGGTGCCACCGTAGGGTGCCCCGTACCCGGCTGGCCACATGGCCTCAAGAGCATTTCCATAAACACTAGAGGCTACAAACTTGAAGGTAGGGTCTTGGGTGTGATAGTGGTAAAAATGTTCCCTCGTTAGATGGGTAGAAACAACAGAAAACTATTAGTAGATATAGTGGAAGAAGAAATACCATAACACAGAAGTAAACAACTGATGAAAGATTTTAATAAAACTGCAAAATACATATCACATATATAATAATTCATGTCATATGTATCTAGAAAAAGTTCCAAAAATTTCACACTACTATATATAAAATAAAATCCAATACATGGAAAAAAGAAAGTAAAATCCAACATTATCGCAAGGCTCAGCTTTGTCCTATGCTCTTCGGCATCAATATACATCTATAAAGTATTAGATAAAGAAAGATGATTTCCCTTAAGTATACCTACAATAATATTATTTTCTTGGATCCAAAACAAGGCCAAAATAGCATGTGAGATGAATCCCATGGGGAAAACACAAAAAGATCTTTTCCCAACTGTTAGTACTTATATATAAGTTTATAATCATAAATGATGTAATAAACTAGCAAGTAATCAAAAGTAAACAATCCTTAATTCTGAAATTAAATTAATTTATATTTATTTTTTTGAATCATGTGACCCTGGGATCCGGCCTAAGATCAGTATCCCCTGTGTACTTAATAAAATAGATGTCTCATAAGTCCATCTAAACAATCATGTATGACTGAGTCGAAGATTGTTATATGACTTGGAAGAATCGTCACAATCATTCAATTATTAACAATTGACTCCCTGGGAAATATCTCACAGTCCAACCCCTTTGGCCTAACATTACACCTATTAATTAATTAATGACCCTTGGTCATGCTCTCAATGTACATCCCATATGGTTCAATATAGAATAGATCGATTACAAATGAACACCTAGGAAGCTATCTTGGTCAATACACCTTAGTCGGCATACCATCAATAAATGATAATTAACCACCAGGCAGCTCTCAGTGTTAATACCCATTCACAAATATAGAATCAGTAAATTATAAATGACCACATGGGCAGCTATTATAGTCAATACCCCTGGGTCAATAATCTATAAAAAGGATCTCATGGTCTTGTGTAAACAATCTTCTAGTCCAGTCTATCATCCTAGTCCAATACTCTCATGATCCATTGGGAGAATATAGTTTCATGCATATCATATAGAAAATAATAATAATTTGGATATCCCCCTAGTTTTCCTTATACAAGGATCCCACAGTCCATTGTGAAAATAGTGCACATATTATATCAAAGAATCTCATGTAATTTGAAACTACTACATAAATAAACATTCTCAATGCATATCACATGCATTTAAAAATTATCACCAACTAAATCCAAACAATACAAGGAATGGAAAAAAGTTAAATCAAAATATTCATACTAGACCAAACATCCATAAATAATCATTCACGGAAAAAACAAATAATTTGGTGTCCCATAAATAAGGTATCCAACCTTATGCATAAAAAACAACACATTTTAAATCAGTAAAAACATAGTAGGTAATAAACATTGTTATATTAAAAATCAAGTAATACACAAAACAAGTTTATGAGGATATTTTAGAATATATAATCTATTTAAGAACAATGAATGGAAAAAAACACCTACCTCAATGTCGTACGATCGATATACCTGAATGTAGGCCCTTGAATAATCTTAAATCGGTATATATCTAAAAAAAGGTGAAAATACACCACCATTATTATCCCACAAGAGAGGAGGAATCAGAAAGAAAGGCTCTATATGACTTTAACTCACCTATGGGATTCCAATTCACCTGACGATATCTCAATCGCAGATCATGTGGAGAATCGGGGGTTTGATCTTCGTTCTTCATTCTGTAATGATCTTCTATGAAACACGAGAAGTGGAGTTTTCAAACATGGCATGTAACTCTGCTATTATATATCAATTAAATATAAATTTATGAGGTGTTTTCATTAATACTACATGAAATGTTGTATCATTAATTGGACCTCCATCTTATGTGGTCTGCTGGGTCACCACATGACAATGTATCACCCCGTTACACGGCCAGCACGTGGCTGTGCACAACATGATAGGTACACTTTTTGTATATGAGAATACATGTCATGTACTTAGAAAATTATAATTCCTTATTTTTTCTAAAAAACATCTCTATATCAAGATCCATACCTGAAATACATATCTAGGTGCTTACAAACTTCCCCCTTAATGCAATCCATACCTGAATTACCCTTCTAAGGGTGGAGAGGAAGAATCTGTGACCAACTCCAACCATAATGATCATATGTATTCCTCACTCTACCAAGTCTCTTCCGGCACTCACCCATGCTTCGATATCACCCATATAAGAGGAATAGATTGGCCATTTAGAACCTTTGTGTTGTGATCTATATATCATTTTTGTCATTCATCAAAAGATTTATAGTGAGAATGTGTAGTAGCCATTCCTATTCAAATCAAATTCTCCTGCTCAGTGGGATCATGGACAAGATGATGTCCTTGTATAGATACCTCTCATGAATGGGGGATCGGCATTTCCTACTATAAAAGTCATCATAAGGTTCTATCAGAATCATCACTTGAAAACTACTGTTGTAGAAAAACTCCTCCTGGGGTATGTGTCTCTCTCATGATCCCCTGAAATCTTGGATGCATGCTCAAAACATGTCCTCCAAAACCAAAATCGTACGCTCAATCTATCCATTTTCCTTGAGATCATAATTGGTACTGAGGAGAACCTGTGTAGGAAATTTCAACAATAGTCCCTATCAGACAGGAAAAGTAAATCAGGCATCCATTTTTAAAATAATAGAGTGTATAACCCCATGAAAACATAATCTCTATCATATGTAACAATTTCTATGCTCATCAAAACTGAAATATTCCTTGATAAGTAGGAAATGTGAAACCTTCTTGAGCTTGCTGATAACAATCCAAACCACATCATTCTCTCTAGTAGACCTTGGATAAATTGTCACCAAATCCATCACAACATCATCTCACTTCCACTCAGCAATGTGTAACTACTATAATATCTCATCCAGTCACTAATTCCACCCCTTTACCTAATGAAAGTATGAACTTATCATAGAAAAGCTATCAAAATATCTCTCCATGATTGACCACCTATACTGACTATGTAGATCTTAATATTTCTTAGTGACACCAGGATAAACTACCCATAATGAGTCATGAAAATCCCTCAACAACTCTTCAAATAGGTTTGTTGACACCCATACAAACCCTTGAAAATGAATAACCTTAACCTCTCTAAAAATTCACCTAGGAGTCGGGTCCTCACCTAACACAAACTAATGTAGGACTAGGCCTTTAGAATCTGATAGCTGCCTCATCCGCACTTGATCCAGTAGAGTAGAGGTAACTACTATAGAAGAATCAATAGTATTCCCTTGTTTGACATGAACCTCCAAATTCATCTCATTGAGCATATACATAAGATACCACTCACTACTTTACTCCTTAAATTGATGTATTTGAGTTCCTATACTCATCACATCAACCACTATGTTGCCTTTTCTAGGCGTGTAGGTAAGATCAATGTCAAAATACTGATGGTACTCAACCATCCTTCACTATATAAAATTCAGATCTCGTTGAGTAAGTATATACTTGAGGATTTTGTGTTCAATGTTATCCAAAAATTTCTCTCCCAAAAGATAATGTCTCCAACAACGTCATGTATGCACAACTACAGTCAACTCGAGATTTCGTGTGAGGAAACTCATATCCTGTGGACTCAACTCCCAAGACCCCTACACAATGACTCTTTCACCCTAAACATGCACTACTCCTAGCCTGATACCTAATTCATTAAAATAAATAGTATAAAACTTTCTCCATTCTATAAAAACATTATCAGTGTAGAAGAAAATCTCTCATTTCTCTTTAGAAAGTCTGAATCATAAGAATATGTCCACAAGTACATCACAACCATCTTAGTTAAGCATGTCAGTGGCACTGATAAGTGTTAAAATTCATGAATAAAGCATCTTTAGTTACCATCAATCCCCAAAAAACATCTAACATAAAATATTTTCTTTGATTTTTCAAAGTTATCTACCACTCTCACCATATCTAGGTGTATTGATACTCTTGTATCTGAGACGAAATGATCTAGGAAATGATCCTGATCCATTTAAAGGTGATATGTTGTGAGTATAGAATATATATGATGCTCAATAAGTGTACTCAAAATGATCTCAAGATCGATGGAATGGTTAGGTCGAGTGTGGGAGTACACCAAAATATTAACCATGCATACTACCACAAATGAATCCATGTAAGGATTGAACACATGGTTTGTCAGTTCCATGAAAACTTCTTGCCTTGTTTGTGACACTGAATGATATAAAAAATACTCATATACACCATACCATATCTAAAAGGTTGTATGAGGTACATATAATGGTCTAACTAAAACTAATGATAATCAGATCTCAATTCAATGTTTGAGAACACCCAGAATCCTCGAAGATGATAAAATATATCATTAATCCTTGACAAGGGATATAGTTTCTTTACTATCAACTAGTTAAGATTTCGATTGTCCACACAATGTCTGAGGATAACATTTTCCTTCGTCAAAAAAATGATAGGCTAGCCCCAAGGATAATTTCGGGGTCAGATTAAACCCTTAACCAGAAACTACTCTAATTACTTCCGGATCTCCTATAACTTTTGGGTAGCAATCATATATGGGGGAATGGACACTGGTGCAGATCCTAGAACAAGATCAATAGAGAAATATACCTCTCCCTTCAGAGTTAAATCTGAAAATTCAAATGTAAATACATCTCTTAAATGATCCACCTCAAGATGAATGTCCATTTGTGAATTCCACTGGTCACCCAATTATAAACTAGAAATTTGGGAAATGATTCCTTTTAAACTTATGATTATCAAGTCTAGATCATCTCTCATAGACATTCAATTTCCCTTATGTAGTAACAATCTACCTTCAGGTGATGTAGAACAAATAATGCAGTGATAACAGTTATAAAATCCTAAAAAGAGATCAACCAGTCCACTGTGAGAATTAAATCAAAGACTTTCATATCTAAGAAAGATTTTCCACATGGAGTGACACTCAGAAACCTCAAGAGGAAACTCCTTTGACTAACGTACACTGGAAGTCAAAATCCCAACGAAGTGCTAGTGTCATAACATCATCAAAAATAAAGATGAAAAGCACAAGGATTTCTAAAACAACAATGATTATAAAATTATGGGAATATTATTTATTAAAAAGGCTAGAAGATATAATAGAGACAACTAGAATCATAGCTATGACCATAGAGGTTCCATGATCCTAATCATAGTTTTTTGGTTCCATTGTAAAATCCTACACTATACTGAAACCCTACATCCTTTCCCCATTAAACTATGATTATCCACCTTGTTGATGCTAAAAACATGACGTCTAGATTCCATTGGAAGGACAGCAACCAAAACATGAACGACCATACAATCTCTAGTTTCCTGACTGAGGATAAACATGTTGTACTTCTGCACAATGTGGGGTCATTATAGATCCCCTCTCACTAACTATTTCTGAGAACATCTAGAAATAACACTGAAGATGATGCATCATTCCAAAAGATTGGAACTCATATGGGTCACTCGATAAATGAGGTCTCATGTGCCCACAGTGCCCTCACTAGTATCATCTCGCCTATAATTTTGAAAACATATCCATGCTACTAGAATCACCACGCAAAGTCTCCCTATTACACTTCCTACTATAAAATGATGGAGTACCAGCCCAAAATGCTGAACTACCCTCATTCATAGCTCCCAATTCTCTTAGACTGCGTTCAGTAATCAGGGCCTAATTTACTATATCAGTCACCAATGTCAACCTCAAAACATTCACCTATTATTGGATGTTGGACCTGAGGGTAGCCTCAAATCACCTAGCCAGTGATAACTCATCACCTCCCAAAACTTGTGTGATGCACAAAATCTCTGTAAAGTGAGAAGATTAATCCATCACTAAAATAGCCCCCGAATCCAAATGAATGAACTCCCATGCTTCATCGTCTCTCCATGACTCAGGAAAGAAATAATCATATAGGTTCATGTCAAACTAATCCTAAGACATATCCCGATTAAGATCCACTTGTGATATAAAATCCCACCATATAATGAAATAATCACATAGAATATAACTCATGAAATTCACCTTCTTCTCAAGAGGTATCTCTAGATTCTCGAAGATAGAAAACTTGTTCTTCAACCATGAATATGCTACCTATTGTCCATAATCCCCTGGAAATGTGTTAGGATGTCTCTACAGGAACACCCATGTCAACTCTACCGTAGTCAGGGTAGGATGTGGTGCTCCATAAAATTTCTACATAATCCTCATAAATCCTTCACAGAACTAATCATTAGTGTATAAATCTAGAATAATATCCAGTTACAAGACATGTATAATTGAAGGATCAGATGGTTATCCCTGATCTATCATTTCCATAGTCTGATCATCACCATATACATGGTGTACAACTTTAGTATGTCTTGTTTTCATGACTCTATGCAGTCATGAATAGACCATAGTTCATGATTATCATGGAAAACAACATTAATGTGCATGAATGGAATAGAAGAAGGAAAAAAATTTGTGTTTTCAAAAATATGGTTACCTGGAAAGTAGTAAAACTACATGACGTGTTCGATTAGGATTTAACTTGGTCTTGTACCTCTTCCAACCTAGTAATGTAACCCCCCATACACACCGTGTGTTCTTCATAGCACATAGAATGTACTTGAACATCCCCCTACCCATGTAATAATACACAGCATGAACTACATGGTTCTTCTAGTATAACACTACATGATGTGTTCACCATTTACATAGAGTGTACACAAAATTTATCTCCATCCATGTCATTTGTCACTTGACCAGATACATGATCGACTATAGCATGACATGTACTCCTTGAAAATGATGTGGTCTACAAAAATTCTATGAACCCTGTGTCTCTGATCACACAATTAGTCACATTTTCAACAACAACATTGAGTGTACGTATAGTACATAGAGTGTAAATAAAAAAACACAAATATTTCCGAAAAGAAGAACATGTGGATTGTGTTCATTAACATCACACACATTGTTTTTTAGTTTTTCAATACAATAAACCTCTAAAACATCTTCAGAATCCTCAAACTCATAATAGTTGGCCACATCATGCCATATTACAATTCGTGATAGACCATACTCCCTATGAATCAAATTTTGGAATCATTATTCATATCATATCTAACAAAATTATATTAATGTTCCAACATGATCGACTGAATTCCAATCCATGGAGGGCCATAATACCTCAAGGGATAAATCATTGAATATATAAAAATGAATCATTAAATATACCAATACCCTACTATAATAAGAGGTATTTCTATGATATAATCTACCATTATAACATGCATATCTAGCACAATATCAATCACAAAAGCATTCAATCAGTAATTCAGCCTAAATGTAATGAAAAGAATGCATGAAATGTTTTATCAAGAATGTGACAATATGATTCATGAGATGGATTACCATCATCCCATTGGGTTGAAACAAAAATATAACAACAATGGTATCAATCATAACAACCCAAAATAATTGAATCACCAAAGGAGGAAATAAAATCAACATTTACAACTAAAAACCCATAAAAATTTATATATTCATGGTAAATTAGATTTCCCCTATACATAGGGTAGATAATCCAAATCATAGCTTATTAAAAACTACCAATTATATCTTATCTTAGTCTATAGGTTCCAAATAGTAATGAAATTTTGAAAGGAAACTCCTCTGATACCACTTTGTAATGTCCCAGATCCAGGTGTCATCCAAGGGTTCCTTGTACCCGGTTCGAAATACAACCTCAGGCACATTTACTCAAATTATATAGGATGTCAACTAGTAGTCATGGCCTAGGGTGTGATAGTGGGGAATCCATGCCCTCATTGGCAGTGTAAACATAGAATAAAATAGACATTATCAATAGAGGATGTAGTAATACCTTACAATAAAAGTAAATAGAGGAAGACTGATAAATACAAAACCAATGTATCCATATCATATATATAATAATGCGTATCATTTGTGTCTAGGAAAGCATCCCAATCAGGTCACAATGATGGAAATACAATTCAATCCAAATTAAGGAAAATCATGTAAACTCCAACATCATCACAATCTTAAGCATGGCCCCATGCTCTCTATCTCCATCATATTGCAATCATGTACCTGATAAACACTTTTGATTTCCATTATATATACCTTATATCATATAATATGTTTGGGTCCAAAATATGACTAGAATATGGTGTGGGACGAATCCGAGTAGGCAACCAACAAATGATTTGTGCCTAACAGTTGTTGAATATATATAGCAGGTAATATGTAGAAATGTAGCAAAAAACAAGGAAGTACTCAAAAGAAAACAATCCTACAGTTATAGATAACATTTATTTGCAATTTTTATTCATAATATAAATCATGTAACCATGGATTCTAGAAAATGATCAGTATCCCCTATGTATGTATCAAAACAAGTGTCTTAGAAGACCATATAAAAAATAAAGTAAGACCCCGTCCAAGATTGTTATTTGGAAAGTCAGACTCATCAAAATCATTAAATTATTCACAAACAAAACTCTGGGAAATATCTCAAATTCTAACCCATTTGGTCTAACATAGCACCAATTTGTATTGTGAATCATCATAAATCAACATTGATCTAGAAAAAGGTAAAAAATTACCAAACTTGAATAACTCAAGATTGATGAGGAATCTGGAAGAAAGGCTCTTGAGGATTTAAGAACTCCCTAGTTGGATTCCAATGCACCAGATGATGTTTTAATCAATGATCGTATGTAGAATCCTGGTCTTGATCTTCATTCTTCGATGTGGAGTTCTCATGTATGAATCACTGGAAGAGGTGTTTTCATACATGATATGCGACCCCACTATGATATAAAAATAAAAATAAAAGTTCACAATGTTTTCTTTAAAACTATACATTGTGTAGTAGCCTTAACTGGCCCCTGACATAAATGGTATGCTAGGTCATCCCACGACAATGTATGTAGCCATTACACAGCCAGCACACAGCTATACACAGCAAGCTAGGTACACGGTGTGTTCATGAGAATACACGGCATGGACTCATAAAATTATCTTGCTTTTTTTCCCTCAAAAAAACATGAAATCATGATCCATAACAGAAATGATGATTCATGTTCTTACAATTTACACGACAATTAAGAATATTAATAAGGACAATATGATAGTAACCTCACACATAAATGAATAAAATAAATTTAGGAATATAAAAAATGAAAATATTATATTATTATATCATATTATATATGAAAAAAAATTAGATTGATAAATGAAATGTTAGTATTTTGTGAAATGTAAATGTTCATTAACCATTTTATAATTAATATAAGGATTTAAATGAATATTTAGTTTCATAAAATTGATTCATAATTTATTATTTTGTGGTTTCAGGATAATAAGATAGTTTTATTGGACCTTAATAAATTGTTCCAAGTGTCATCAAATCAGTTATAATTTTAAAATACATAATTTGTTGAATAAATAATGATTTTGAATATAAATATATATTTATGTATTTATAAAATTATTTTATTAATACTAAGTTAATCTTTAAATTAATAATATCATAAAAAATGTTAGGGTGAATTTTTTATATTCTTTTTAAACAGTTGAATTTATTTATGAATAATAAAAATGAATAATTTATGATATACACCAAATACATGAAATTTGTTGTCATGTATGAGGTATTGATTTTGTAAGAATATTAATATCTTAATCTATATAATTATTAAATACATTTCATGATAATTTTCATCACTATATTTTTTCATGATCCAAAATAATAAAATAATGAATATAATAATAAAAAATACCCCTCTCCCCACCCTATAAATACCACCCCTCACAACCTTCGTCAGATCACATCTTTACAAACTTAATGAATGTCATTATTAAGACCAAAATTATTCCAAATCCTCTATAAAATGTCCAAGTGCCTTTGGTATCAATAACATTCCATACATAATTACCCTTAGGAGGTTCTCCAAGAGAATAAATTAATGATTTCAAATCCACTTTTGAGTTATTTTAATTTCTTCTCAATTTCTTTTCATATACTTTCCTCAAATCCCTATCCCAAGGTTAATGGATTTTATCTTGTATATTTTATATACTATAATACTATTGTATTTATGGAATAACCCATCATTAATACCCACAAAATCTCCCAGTATTTCTAAAAATTTAAACATCATCTGTGATGTGTCGATCAACTGCCAACATGGACGATGCATTTTAATTTTCCATTATCACCTACATCACTAGTCATAAAACCATTATAATTGAAAAAAAATTGTTTTATTAAAAATATTTAAGTTATATAATGTAATGGTAATAATATATACACATTATATTACATAAATTGATATATGTTCTTGATTTTTTCAAATACCTCCAAAAGAAAAAAAAATTCATTTCCATTATTGTTTTTCCTAATGAATCATCATTATAACATATGAAAAATGATATATTAAACCAATAAAAAAATTTAATGTTCATTAATATCATATAATTTAAATTCTAGAAATTTTTTCTCACTATACATGATCATAAATATCTGAATACTAATGAGCAGATCATGAAAACCGAGAAAACAAACTATCCCAAAATGATGAAATTGAACTCTATAAATCATTGTAATGGACTAGATTAACTAAATAATGTTATAATAAATAAAATAAACAAACAATATATTAATTATATATAATTAATGAATCCAATTTTATAATACATTATATTAATATGAAGAATACATTTGTGCATGTGTTAAGGTGGTTCTCAAACCAAAATTCTTTTTTTGGGTCATTATATATTCAGACTACTTTTTGTGGATATTTTTTTAATATTTCTGAAATATAATTTCATTTTAAATAAAAATATATATTTTGATCTATAAATTTTACCATTATTTTTTTAATAAAAACAAAATGATTTTATAAAAGAACATTTCTTTCAAAAAATCATATATTTTACTCATATTGAGAAGGTTTCTTCTTCAAACAAGTTGCATTATTATTAAACCAGGTCTGCTTTTTTACTTATTATTTTTTTACCAAAATGATTATAAATTAGTTTATGTTTTATGGAATTCTCATGATTTCTATATCCTTTAAATGGGTTACTTATTTACTATTTTTTTATATATTATATGTTACAATAATTATTATTTAAATGTAATGATGTGACAGCTGCTCCCAGAATTATATAGTGGACAAATTCATTAGTTAATATGAGTTATCTAATTATATCATGTTAAATATGCATTAAAATTATTTAATAATATTTCAAAACAATTGTTTTATGATTATTAACATATGTTATGTGTTACGATGATGGTTTCTTTGTCATCAATTATGTGTGGTATCAGACCACTAAAACATTATCTTTCATTTTAATGCATTACCACATTCCAGTACTTTCAAAAAAACTTCCATTAATAATTATGACAATGATACTATTATAATGATATTGGTATGATAAATATTATCACCAGTTTATAATTATTCATGTTTTTTTCCATCATCATATTGGTATTTTAGCTCACCACTTTCATTTTTGTATATCTTCATGTGATTACTTATACTATGGAGATCATGTAAGACATAAGAATATAGAAAAGAAGGAATAAAATTATTGTAATAATTTTATTATTAATAACTAAAATATGGTCCAAATTTTCCATAGATACTAATCCTTTAGATAAGATACTCTAATTATTTTATATTGTTTATCATTATAATAATGTAATAAAAAGTAGTGATGGATTTTGTTCTGTCCATTTTTATTGAAAACATTGGATTCATTCTAATATAGGAACTATTTTATTAAGGAAAATTAATTTTTTTTATTATATATATATGTGTGTGTTTTATATCGTATTTGATGTTATGAAAATCCCTCTTTCCTGTAGTAGTTGGTATGCTACTTATTAGTCACCATGATGTGTGGATGGGTGATTCCATTTGTGACAGATTGTGATCCTCTTTATAGTCGTGATTAATGACCTATATGAGTAGGCAAGAAATATTTTGCTCACATGAAATTTATCTGGAAAATAAACAATGTGGTCTACATAGTTTTTCATAAAAATTTATTATAATTGTGCGGTCAAATACAAGGACGTACCCCTTGTTATATAAATATACATTTTTATTACTAAGATACATGGAATGTAGATGGAATAAAAACCATGAAAACAATTGACACACATTCCAAAAGATATAGTTGATTCATCCACTTGGATAATCATAGATATATAAAATAGAGCACATTCCTTGTAGCTCATTAGTACACGATGTAATTTGACTAAGAGACACCCGAATTGCCAATGCCTATCATAGGTACGTGGGAAGAAATAAACAATGTGTGTAGCTCATTATTAAAAACCCTGTTATCTCAAAACATATAAAATAAATAAATAAAATATAGGATTATTTATTTCATCTGTAAAAATATAATTAGACCTTTCAAATTATATGTGTTAACGATCTAATATGTTATTTATAAGTAACAAATACTCAATTAATTCAATGTAATTATCCATAATTATTAGATAATCAATATATTTTCCATATTTATAATATAGAGGGTATCTCCAATAGTCATTGGATAGTAAATATGATAAACATATTCAATTAATTAATTGAATTAATTCATTCACATTTTTTTGAAATAAATAATGAAATAAAATGAATTACAGATAGTATAATTTTGTGTATTCATTTAATGTGTGTGTTTGACATTGAGTATAGCCCAACATATATAAGTGATCAGACTATTTAAATAATTATTTCAATGTTTTAATAAAATTTATTGAATTAAATAATGACATGTGGGTTATCCCCTTCCTCCCCTTATGTAAGGGTCTGTCAACCCACGGATTCATTTAGGTAATACCAATCCACATTAACAAATCCTTTGGATCCCTTAACCTAAATAGTGGTAAGATTATGAAATGGATGGATCTACTAGGTTTGTAGTGGTTATTCATGTTTGGAGATATGTTTTAATGATACCAGGAGGAACATAATAGCATAGGAAGAATTTTACAACCCAAATCATTCTCGGTTTTATGATTTAATTTCTTTCAGTAACGTGTTTCATTATTATCTTCAAGATAAACCAACCTTTTAGAGTATCATGGTCAGTCAACATTATTTTTATTAGGTGAATCAGTTTTAGTGTTAGTTATTAATATTTTTTTAATTAATTAAATAATTTAATAAAAAAACACATTTATGTAAATACATATTATAATATTAGAAAGAAAATTATTTTCATGGTTAACCACTTAATTAAAGTAATCTTAATATTAATAAGCATGTGAAACGATAAAATTATAATTTTTCACATAATGATAAATGTACTTAAAATAAAATATTAAACTGATATTACATTCCACTACATTGTTATAAATCAAACCATAGATCAATTTTTTTAACACCCCAAGCTTCCATGGTATGCTTCTCTTTGAATAATACAGTAGCGTGTGTTGTACGCAACTTTGATTTTTAACACATACCACAACCAATCAAAGTAGCCGTTATGAATTGTAATACCTAATTTTTCAAATTTTATAAATTTTATATTTCAAAATGGACTTCATTTTTCGATTCGGAATATCGAATTTAGTCTAGGGTGAAATTTTGGAACTTTTTGGATAACTTTTATATTTTGATGAATAGTGAAAATTACTAAATTTTAATTAAAAACAACTTTTTTAATCAAAATAATAAATAGTGATAAATTATAATATTTAGTGGTTTTAAAGTATAATTAGAATATAATTTTACCATTTTATCCAATGGTGTTCATTAGAATTAATTTCACTTTGAAATTGGACAAAAACAATTGTCAATCTTTTGATTGATATTGTTTCTTAAAAACACGCTATTTTTTTGACAACGGGAATTAATTATTAAATTAATTAATTCAACTTATATGTTTTTAATTTTTTAAAATATTCATAATTTTTGAATTAGGAATATAAAATATATATTAGGGTTAATTTTTGGTATTTTTCAGAAAAACTTCAATTTTTGATGAATAGTGAAAGCACTAAGTGGTAGTTAAAAAACTAATTTTTCGTTTAAATAAAACTTTACCACTTATTTGAATTGAATTTCAAAAATCCAACATACATTTCTATCATTATTAATTAAAATTTTGTTCAATGAGATGAAAATAGTTTTTTTTTAATAGTAACTTTTAAGTTTTATTAATCGCGATTAAAGGTTATTAGTGTAATTTAAGGTAAATATAATGTGATAATAATATGAAATTACCTTTACACTTGTTCTACCCTTTTTTTATGAGTCATGTAAGACCAATAAAATCCATGGGTAAACTTGGGGGCACCATGGAGCCACTTGGGTAAGAAAATGACACTAATAACATTTTATTTAAAGTAAAAATAAAATTGTCACAAATATGTGTTGTTTTACTAAAAAAATTATTAAATGGGGTTATTTAAGTTAACTTTTTGACTATAAATATTAATTGGAAAGATAAAAATATTTCCTACATCATGATATTTTTTTATAATTTTTAGACATTAAATAAATTAAATTTTTTATGACACCATGATGATGCAGCGATTACCTCATTAATTAACGATTTAAATAAAATGAAAAGATAATGTAAAATATAAGGCATATACTTGTAAAAAACCTATTGGGTGAGAATATTTCGAACCCTTATCACCTTATCCTCTAAATATATAATTTTGTGACCTTTAGAATCCGAAAATCATTTCATAATAAAGTAACATTTCAATCATTCCAAGAGTGCCCCTCCTCTCCTCTTATAAAAGCCCCCACCTCTACCACCTTATTCACACCATAAAATCCATTTGTCTCGGCAAACCTCTAGCCAAATACTCTCTAAAATTTCATATCTTACTCCTAGAAGCCTCATGTTGGGATGAAGTTTTCCCAAGGAAGCCTTTGGCTCAAATCAAAAAGAGTTTCCTGATTTTAAGGTAATGTCTTCTCTTGTGTTCTTTTGTTTTATTTTGCTTCTCCAACCCCTTAAACTCTTTTTATTTCTTTATTTTTTAACAAAAAAAGTATCTAAAATATACTATTATTTTTTCATGAGAATTAATTTATTTACACTTACACATACCTTCGTCTAATGGTTAAAGAACATACTGTTTCTGTGGGTGGCAAATTACTGCCTCACAAAACGATGATTGTTCAATATTCTTTTAACACCTATCATGGTGGCCATTTTGATGAAAATATTTTCATATATGATATATATATTGTTTTTATGTTTTCCTTATGCTTCTTTATTTCTCATTTATGGCATACCTTTATGATTTCCATTGTGGGTAAACGCGATAATTTCATTTTTGGAAGTGCGGACTACCGCCCCCTCAAAGTGATTTGAATCGTTAATTCCATATGTGGGATGTATAAAGGATGGAGTAAATTATATTATATATTATATTATACTGGAATTATAATACACCTTTATATCATTATTATTTCATTCCATTAAATACGAAATAGAAATGAAAGTAGTGTTCATGCGTACGTACGGCTTACCGTCTCCATGAACGGTGCATTTCATTTCTTACCTTTAAATGTTACGTAATATTATTAATGAATGTATATACTGGATATATATGATATATATGATATAGACATCATGAATATAATTCTAGATATAATTGATATTTTACCACATGAACAACTTGTAATTATAAGAAGTTTATTTTTGACTCAAGTACCAAAGATCGACAAAACGACCATTATTAACATAAATAATTACATAATGTTCATAACATTGTAATAAGTGATATAAAAGGAATAATAAACATGAAAAAGGTTCTTAATAAATTATAAATTAACTCTATTTTATTATTCAGGGGGTTAATGAACGGTCGAGTCAAGTCATACATGTGGTAATGTAACTTCTTAACCCAATTTCCGTTCTTTGGGTTAATCTCCTAATTTCAAATTATGTCATCATATTATTATGTTCTATCTTGTATTTATACTTTATTTATGTGCACTTATAGTGAATACACATAATAGATATATTTTATTTAAAAAATGACCTTTGTAAAGGACTTCATCTCAATCTCCTTTCATTGAGGCATATTTTGTTTTATACACAACTTTCTTTTATACAGTGTATAAATCCCTTTGACTCTTACGTTTATTCAAAAGGAATCTTTTTTATACGAATAATTTTACTAAATAACAAAATGGAATGTTTTTTTTTCGTACGTATGCGGCGACAATGACTTCTCCACCGCCGTGACCATTATCTGAGTTTCGGCTTCCTCTACAAGCCATAACTTTTTTTAAATGAAAAATAAATACCATGTTTTACTTTACTTTTATTTTGGTATTGAAAATTGTTTTATTATATCAATGTGTTGTATTGAAATCTTGTGATTGAAATGATGAAATGTTATTTTACCTTTATTCATGTTTTATGTGATACGATTATGTTATGGTTTATGATATGTTTAAACCTCTTCATATACGGAATGTGTTGGACTTAATGAGTGACTGGTGGAGCCCGCTATAGCTCCTCGATGCATCGGTAGGTCCCATGAGACAAAATAGTGTCTTGGATCGAGGTCTTGACAAAATATTATATGTATTCTTGGCACGAGGCCTTGGCTACGTGGTTATGATAGTCTGGCATTATGCATTCCATCATTCCGAAAGTGGTTATTGTTATTGCATGTGATTATTCGACTAGTAGAATATCCATTTGAATAAGTAAATGGAATTATTTAATTTTATGTTTTCATATTATGCTGAAGTTCAAGTTTAAAAGTCTTTTGTTTTAGTTATACATTGCCTTAAATGTTAATGTTTATTTATGAAAGCTTCGGCTATATTGTTATCCTTACTGAGCATCTGAGCTCACCCCTTCCAATGTTTTAATATTTCCAGGATGTGAAAAAGTATATTATGAATGACCTACAGGGATAGTATGAGGGGATATGAAGAATATATGTTTTTTTAGTTTTGTTTTACTTTATGATGTAATGTAATACTTATGAAAATATCTAGTGTTTCTAAGGCTACTAAACTAATCGGTTTTTTGAGACTTGATCTTTTGTGATCATAACAATGTTACGCAATAATGCGCCGACTTTGGGTAACTGGGGTCGGGGCGTTACAGTTGGTATTAGAGGCAGTTTAGTACTAACCTTGGAGGCTAGATTTAGAAAAAATCTGATTAGAGCACATAGCCCAAAGATAGACATTGAGGATTATTATAGAATAACTTCCTATAATTTTGGTATTATAGAGATTTTGTGAGTTTTCTGCGCAATAAATTCATGTCTGGATACGAGGAGGTAGAGGCAGATCTGGCACAGATGTACCTAGGGGTAAAACCTGGAAACACTACTTTGAGATAGACTTGAATGGGAACTAGTGCACGACAATGGGCCTTGCTACACTCTTGGTTACGACACTATCGGGCGATATGCTTAGGATAATTCTCATTTTCTTTACAAAACATTATGAAGGGTTTATGATTATATAATTCCTCAGAGAAAACATTTTTATGATTATAGTTCAATTTATGTTAAGTGTTTTACAAGTATGGAAATTATGTATTTTGATTTATAAACTAATCTAGTTTATGCCATTGTTTAGAAATGGATCCTAGTGGGTGGAATGGAAACCGTATCAATGCACGCAGTCTATGTATGGATTTCCCTCCTACTAAAGATAATTATAATGGAGTTGGTGATACAACTGGTGCTAATCATCTTATCACCATACTGGGACAACTCATTCAGGTTATAAATAATAACCTTACCCGTATGGAGCACCCAGATCCACAGCATGGAGGATCAATGTTAGATCGCTTCATGAGGCAACAACCACCGATATTCAATGGAATTACAAATCCCATAGTAGCTGACCAATGGATAAATTCCATAGAGAAAATATTCCATGTCTTGGGGAGTAGTGAAAGGGAAAAAGTTGTCATGGCAGTTTACCTCCTCACTGGAGATGCCGATCAATGGTGTTCGCTGATTCAAAACATGAAGGAAGATGATGAAGTATCAAATATGGAATGGAGGGAGTTTAAATATCTTTTCATAGAAAAATAATTCCCTTGTGACCATCGAGCAGATATGGAAAGGCAATTTCTGAGCCTGGGACAAAAGGGGGATGAGAATGTCGCAAAGTATGAGGCTAACTTTACAATTTTATCGAGGCATGCTCCAGATTATATACGTCCCCCAAGAAGTATGATTGAACGTTTCTTGGATGGGTTAAAACCATTTCTTCTTCGAGCATTAGTCTCACAAACCTTCTTGTCGTAACAAGACATTGTCTCGTGTGCTATCAAGATGGAAAAGGAATTCTCTAAGTCTTATGAATTTAAAGTAAAGCAAGAGAAGAAGAGATCTTCTAATCAATCTGGAAATGGAAATAAGGGGAAGAAGAGAAAAGTTGAATATCAGTCCGATAGTAAATGTTGGAAGAAACACCCCGGTACTTTCTTGACGGGAATGGGAGCCTATTATAAGTGTGGTGAAAAAGGCCACGAAACTAATGATTGCAAGGGAAAGAGAGTTGTTGTCAATGTTGAATGCTACAATTTTAGGGAAATGGGGCATTATGCAAAAGAATTTCAAAAGCTTCATGGAAAAATACCTTAGAAAATGCCAAGGGATCAAGGACAATCTTATGATGTTACTATAGTTGAGGTGTAATAATTAATGTATTGGTGCTTTTGGACTCAAGGATTATATTCTGGTTATAAGAATAATGTGATATATATAAGGATTGTACTGAAATAATTGTTGTTTTCATTAAGGTTTTAATATGATGAAGGTAATAATATTTTTTTATGTGACAATAAGAGAAACTTTACTTTGTTTGAGTAATATGATGATACAATTGATTTTGGAATTTAGATATGACAACCCTGCTTTTTATTACAACTTAAGCATGATTTATTACATAAAACTTCACTTGATACAACAAAGAAGATCGATAGGTTTATTGTCTTTGGGGATTAGGATCATTACATAAAAACTTTAAACTTGAAATACATCATATTTATTTAAAACTTCCTTTACATGACCACTACATTCCTTCGTACTTAGCATTGCATGGGATAACCTGAGGACATGCATAAGAAAAGGGTGAGCTATAAAGCCCAGTAAGGGAGTACACAATGAATAACATGAGGAGTACAATACATGTTAGGTAATAGGAACATCAATAGAGAATTAGAGTAACATGAACATAAATGCATGATAAAGCATGATAACCATAACATGGAAATGTGGAAACAACACTTAACATTGCATTAGCATGAGCCAAGACTCATTGCACATGGAGCATGAGTAAACCCTCATTGAACTTGAAGCACGAGTAAACCCTCGTTGCACTTGAATTAGTATGATTCAACACTCATTGCACATGATGTATCATGTTACTATACTTTACCCAATGCATTGGAGCGCTATAAAGGGCGCACCCTTCTTAAACATTTCATTTCATGCATAAGTGTGCCACATGGATCTTAAAACATGGATTCATAAAACATAATCATTTATTCCACGATAAAGTAATGTGGAATTCATACATGAAACTTTACAATCAATAAGTAAATGTTCATAAAGGTGAATACCCTTGATGGAGAAATGGGCATGGTATTCACTACACAATGACATTAGCTTAGAAAATCGGTGTGATTTCGGCAGCGTAACGGCGTGACATAAGAACTCATAAAAAAGGTTTATGAGAGAGAAAGGGGTTCCTCATCATATTTACATGTAATGTAAAGTAAGGATGTCATATATAAACAGGTCCCAACAATTGAAAAGGAATTTAGATTCATGATACAAAAGTATTGCTTGAATGTAAAAGAAGAGAGAGAAGTTCCTTTCGGAATTTCGGCATAGTAACGGGTGTACATGGGAGGCTTTTAATGAGAGAGAAAGAGGTCTCCCATCATTCAAAAAATAATAGGGCAGTATGGTAGAGGTGTGAAACCATACCCCAACATTCATAATTGAAATTAAAAGGGCAATACAACTTAAAGAAAATTGACAAAAATGAGAAAGGACGAAAAAACCCTTACTTGGAAGTGTGCTTCCAAAGGCTAGAGAGAGGCTTGTGAGAGGCTTCTTGGGATCTTGGGGCACCTTTGGATGATTCTAGAGAGAGTAGGGCAGAGGTTGGACGAACTCCAAGGGCTTTGAGTGAGGAGGAAGTGGGAGCTTGGGTGGGTTTATATAGGAAAGGTGAGGGAATTCTTTATTATTTAGGTTTGGGACCCCTTATATTAAAATAATCCAAACCACAAACCATCCCATGGTATTTTCCCATGGTTTCTGGAAAAGGAAATAGGAAAAAAATATTTTACAAGGCCAAGGTCCGAACTTATTAAAAAATTAGGGTTGCTTATGTGGAGGTGAGTCACACTCCCATGGAAATTAATTTAAAAAGGCAAAGTGTTGAATAAGTCTTGAGGGCTCCATTAATGCTTTGAAAAGTAAGTAAAACAAACCCAAAACCTCATTATTTTAATGATAAAACACATATTGGCCGAACATAAGGATTATGTTATTTTATTACATCACCATTGGGTCATTATGATGTCATAAAACACATTATATATTTAAATGGTATTTAATTTTTACCCAAAAATTTGACTATCTCAGAAAATTATAAAAAATTCACTGTTGGATAATTTCGACGTCCTGATTCCAAAAATAATATTTATTTTATCTAAATAATTTTCTAAATATGTGAATTTTCACTTTTAAAATAAAAACCGACATTTATAAAAATATCACGGGTTTTGACAGAAATGGCTTTCAAACTTTAAAAAACTTTTAATTGCATTCATAAAATTATAAGATCATTTATATTTAATAAATATTAAAGTAATATTAATAATAATATTTTATTAAAATATTATTTAATTTAAAAATACTTTAATTTAATAAAATATAATTCTTAATTAAATAATAACTAAAAACACCAATTGTACTTTAAAAACTAATTACAATGTATCAAAAATGACTAGAAATTATATTCATTATTATATACAAAAAATAATGTACATGAACATGCTGCTACTTATTTGTTACATAACCCCTTAAAATAGCCGCATAAGACCTAATGGTAAGGTGTGCGATGGTGACAGACTCTTGGGGCGGCTCGGATAACATCGCTCGAGTGGTAATTTCAATCAACTTCCATTTTTCCCGTAGACGATCACATTCAAGCATGACTTGATGAAGCTCAGCTTGGGCTGGGTCATGGGAAAAGCCCAAAGATGCCACCTCTTTTCCGAGCTCTGAAAAATGGGCTTTGTAAGGGGCAATTCTACTGGATGAGGCCATCGCTTCCTTTGTCTGAGTAGAAATGGGTTCGTTAAAGCCTTATATTTATACTACTCAGAGGATCACTGTTCAACGGCTATAAAAGTAACGGTCACAAATCTTAACGTAAAACTAAAGAATTTGACATCTTATAAAAACATTTTTCATAAAGAAGAATTTAACTGGATCAAGAGGGATTTTCTATTAATGAAACTTTGGGTCGTTACAATATTCCCCCCTTAAGAAATTTCTCCCTCGAAATTTTCCTTTTCCCACACTAAAACAAATGTGGGTAACTTAGCTTCATCATATCCTCTGACTCCCAAGTTGCTTCTTCAAACTTGTGGTTTCTCCACAACACCTTGACGAGGGGCATTGTCTTATTTCGTAGAACATTTTCTCTACGATCTAAGATCTTCACTTGTTTCTCCTCATAAGAAAGATCATCATCTAATTGTACCACCTCAGAAGAGAGTACATGTGAAGGGTCTGGTATGTACTTCCTTAAGAGGGATACATGGAAGACATCATGCACCTTGGCCATAGTAGGTGGAAGTGCTAGTCGATAGGCCACAGCCCCAACACGATCAAGAATCTCGAACGGGCCGATGTACCTTGGAATTAGCTTCCCTTTCATTCCAAACCTCATGACCTTATTCCATGGAGATATGCGTAAAAACACCATGTCTCCGACTTTAAATTCAAGGTCTCATCGACGATTATCTGCATAACTCTTCTGTCGACTTTGGGCTGCCTTGATATGCTGCTGAATGGTTTTCACCTTCTCCACCATTTCTTCGACCATTTCTGGTCCAAGCAGCTTAAGTTCACCGACCTCATCCCAACATGCTGGTGTTCTACACCTTTTCCCATACAGGGCTTCATATGGTTCCATTTGGATGCTCGAGTGGAAACTATTATTATAAGAGAACTCAACTAGAGGAAGATGTTGATCACATCCTCCTTTAAAGTCCATTGAGCACGCTCTCAACATATCCTCAAGTGTTTGGATAGTCCGCTCGGATTGGCCATCAGTTTGAGGATGATAGGCCATACTGAAGTTGAGTTCAGTATTCAGAGCTTGTTGAAGACTCTTCCAAAACTTAGAGGTGAATCTTGGATCTCAGTAAAAAACAATTGATAGTGGTACTCCATGCAACCGTACCACATCCCTGATATATATCTGTTCCAGTTGATCCAAAGAGAAATCCTCTCGAATATCAATGAAGTGTACAGTCTTTGTAAGACGATCCACAACAACCCAGATTGCATTGTTGCCTTTGGATGTCCTTGGAAGTCCAGTGACAAAGTCCATGGTGATGTTCTCCCATTTCCATTCTGGTATGGGCAAAGGTTGCATCATCCCCTTAGACTTCTGCCTCACTGCCTTCACTTGCTGACACACCAGGAACTTTGATGTATATTCAGCGATCTCCTTCTTAATATTATCCCACCAAAAGTTTTCTCAGAGATCTCGATACATCTTTGTGCTCCCTGGGTGAATAGAGAAATTTGAACTATGTGCATCATCCAAAAGTTCCTTCTTCAGCTCTGAACTTAATGGAACACATAGTCTTTTCCCAAACCGCACAATTCCTTCTTCATTAACATTAAACTCTGAGGATTTTCCCTTTTTGATAGCTTCCACTTTTTCTTGGATTCACACATTATCCATTTGAGCATCCTTTAACCTTTCCAAAAGAGATGGTTGAGAAATCATTTGTGAAAGGATTGACGATGTTCCCTTCTTTATGATTCCCATGTCCATCTTCATCAAGTATAAGAAGATTGGATCCTTCTCAATTCTCATCATTGATAGAATCGCTAGATCCTTTCTACTTAGGGCATCTTCCACCTTGTTCTCTTTCCCAGGGAGGTAATGTATTGAACAGTCGTAATCCTTGATGAGCTCTATCCATCTTCTCTGGCGCATATTAAGCTCTTTCTGTGTGAATATATATTTAAGACTCTTGTGGTCAGTATATATCTCACATTTCTCTCCATAGAGATGCTGCCAGATTTTCAAGGCAAAGATCATTGCCGCCAACTCCAGATCATGCGTTGGATAGTTTCGCTCATGGATTTTCAACTGCCTTGAGGCATAGGATATCACTTTATCATTCTGCATCAGCACGCATCCTAAGCCCTTCTTCAAAGCATCACTGAATACCACAAAAAGCTCCCCACTTGTGGGTAAAGTGAGCACGGGTGCAGTGATAAGCCTCCTTTTCAACTCCTTGAATCTTTCTTCGCATTCATCACTCCAAGAAAACTTTACTCCCTTTCAAGTTAGCTTGGTAAGAGGGTTGGAAAATCGTGAGAAATTTCTCACAAATCGTTGATAATATCCAGCTAACCCCAAGAAGCTACGGATATCAGTTACCGATGTTGGCCTCGTCCATCCCTCAATTGCATCTGTTTTGGAGGGGTCCACAGATATCCCATTGCTTGTGATGATATGGCCCAAGAATGAGACTTCCTTCAACCAAAACTCACACTTGCTGTACTTTGCATAGATCTTCTCCTTGCGCAAAGTCTCTAGTACAATTTTTAAATGCTCCTCATGGTCCTCCTTGGTTTTGGAGTATATTAGAATATCATCTATAAAGACTACCACAAATTTGTCAAGGTAATCTCTAATGACTCTATTAATCAAGTCCATGAATATTTCTGGAGCATTGGTGAGTCCAAAAGGCATTACTATGAATTCATAGTGCCCGTACCTTGTACGAAAAGCAGTCTTGGGGATATCTTCTTTATTCACCCTTACTTGATAATATCCCGACCACAAGTCCACCTTGGAGAAGTATTGTGCTCCACACAGCTCATCAAACAAGTCATCGATTCTTGGGAGAGGATACTTGTTCTTTATCATGATTTTGTTAAGTTCATGATAATCGATGAAAAGCCGCATTGACCCATCCTTCTTCTTGACGAAGAGGACTGGTGCACCCCATGTTGATGCACTTGGGCATAAAAACCCTTTATCCAGATTCTCCTGTAGTTGTTTCTCCATCTCTTCAAGCTCAACAATAGCCATTCTATATGGAGTCTTGGATATTGGTAGCTCCACAGGTATAAGTTCAATTGAGAACTAGATATCTCTTCTTGGAGGAAGACTAGGAAGTTCCTCGGGAAATACTTCAGCGAATTCCCTCACAATAGGCATTTCTTCAAGGGTGGTTTCTTCCTTGGACTCAATCATCTGAGCCAGATATACGTGCTCATAAGGAAGTAATATCCATTCTTGAGATGATGGAGCTAAAGGAGATTCATCTTCCTCCTGACACTTGTAAATAATCGGGGGTCGATTCTCCATATGGAGTGTGATTTCCCTCTCTTGATAATTTATGTTGGATCTATATAAGGAAAGCCAATCCATGCCAAGAATTGCATCAAATTCCACCAGAGGTAGTATGATGAGGTTCGCTGGGAAATTCAATCCACAGATTATAATAGGAGAGGACTTATACTCATGGGATGCAATGATTGCCCCCTTTGCCGTACTCACCGACATCTTTACTTCCATGATTTGTGGTGGTGTAGGGATTGTTCTACTAAACTTTTGAGATATAAAATAATGCATAGAACCTGAATCAAAAAGTACATTCACTATTCTTGAATGAATAACTAGCGTACCTGTCACCACTTCATTGTCGAGGTTCACTTCGGCAGAAGTGATGGAAAAAGTTCTTCCTTGCTGTCTTGGAGGTTGCTGGTTACCTCCGATAACCCTTGGATTAGGGCACTGATTTGCAAAATGACCCGGTTCTTTGCATTTGTATCATTGAACAATGCATTGAGGTTCGAACGGAGCATTCCTCTCCTCTGTCGCAGTCGCGGGTCGTTCTTGCTGACAGTTAACAGCTAGGTTCCCTTCTCTTCCACACTTGAAGCATTTTCTTGTCCCCCTAAGGCAATTTCCAGGGTGCTTCTTTCCGTACTTTTGGAAAGTGGGGTGCTGGAACTTCTTAGCACTGTTGGATTTATCCATCGGACCACCAGTATTGAAGTCCACCTTCCGCTTCTTGTCCCCATGATACCCCTGTGATTCTCCGATCTCCATTTCAACCTTGAGGGCACATCGGAAAATTTCCTCATAGCTATCGAAGTCACGTATCGCTAATGCTTTCCGCAAGCTAGGCTCCAGCCCACTAAAGAAGCAGTCAACCTTGCATTCGGGGGTAACGACAAAGCCGGAAGCGTATCATGCAAGCCTTGTGAAGTTTTCCTCATACGCTCCCACAGATTCTTCATCTTTCTGTTTGAGGGAAAGGAAGTCCATTTCCATCTTAAGACGGAGGGTGCGTGGAAAATATTTATCAAAAAACATCTTCCGGAATTCCTTCCATTCCAAAGCCTCGATCTCCTCCTCAGGCTTCGTATTTTTGATCAACGTCCACCATTGATCAGCTTCACCCTCCATACGATAAGCCGCCATGAGAACCTTCTCTTTTTCAGAGCATTGGAGGATGGAGAATATTTTTTCAATGGAGTTGATCCATTGTTCAGCGATCATGGGATCGGATGATCCACTAAAAGTAGGAGGCCTTTGTCTCATGAAGCTCTCGATAGCAACTTGTTCTTTCTTAGGGGGGGTTGAACGTTCTTCTTGACCAGTGTTTCTATTCAAAACTTGAGTTAGCTGAGAGAGAAGCGTGACAAATTTCATGATTCCCGCTCCCATTGGATTGGGCATCTCATAAGTACAATCATCACATTGATCTTCACAACGGTTGTTAGCCCGAGTTCTCCTATTACCGGCCATTGGCTGGAATAAAAGGAAAGTTAGGGGTAACACATAAAGGGTAATCCAAAGACAAAAGTTGATGACTTATAAATAAACTTTAATCTCTTTAACTCATGAGTTTATAGGATTCAATCCAGGCTTTTCATGATCTTCCTTCTAAGATATATTCTTAGGGGCATTTTTCCCTTAATAAGGGTTCATACTAAGATTGTGAATTTATCAAAACATATCCCCCGGTAGTGTCGTAACCAAGAGTGCAGCAAGGCCCGTTGTCGTGCACCAGTTCCCGTTCGAGTCTAGCTCAAAGCGGTGTTTTCGTGTTTTACCCCTAGGATACATCTGTGCCAGAGCCACCTCTACCTGCTCGTATCCAGACATGGATGTATTTGTTTGATAAACCATGTACTTAGTATTTACCAAAACTTAGGGATGTTTTTATTATTCTTAGTCTTGTAACTAAGGCTTTACTAGGGTTTCCTAATCCCAAAAATTACTAAACCTATCCTCTGATACCAACTATGACAACCCTGCTTTTTATTACAACTTAAGCATGCTTTATTACATAAAACTTCACTTGATACAACAAAGAAGATCAAGAGGTTTAGTGTCTTTGGGGCTTAGGATCATTAAATAAAAACTTTAAACTTGAAATACATCATCTTTATTGAAAACTTCCTTTACATGACCACTACATTCCTTCGTACTTAGCATTGCATGGGATAACCTGAGGACATGCATAAGAAAAGGGTGAGCTATAAAGCCCAGTAAGGGAGTACACAATGAATAACATGAGGAGTACAATACATGTTAGGAAATAGGAACATCAATAGAGAATTAGAGTAACATGAACATAAAGGCATGATAAAGAATGATAACCATAACATGGAAATGTGGCAACAACACTTAACATTGAATTAGTATGAGCCAAGGCTCATTGCACATGGAGCATGAGTAAACCCTCATTGCACTTGAAGCACGAGTAAACCCTCGTTGCACTTGAATTATCATGAGTCAACACTCATTGCACATGACTTATCATGATACTATACTTTACCCAATGCATTAGAGCGCTATAAAGGGCGCACCCTTCTTAAACATTTCATTTCATGCATAAGTGTGCCACATGGATCATAAAACATGGATTCATAAAACATAATCATTTATTCCACGATAAAGGAATGTGGAATTCATACATGAAACTTTACAATCAATAAGTAAATGTGCATAAAGGTGAATACCCTTGATGGAGAAATGGGCATGGTATTCACTACACAATGACATTGGCTTGGAAAATCGGTGCGATTTCGGCAGCGTAACGGCGTGACATAAGAACTCATAAAAAATGTTGATGAGAGAGAAAGGGGTTCCTCGTCATATTTATATGTAATGTACAGTAAGGAGGTCATATATAAACATGTCCCATCAATTGAAAAGGAATTTAGATTCATGATACAAAATTATTGCTTGAATGTAAAAGAAGAGAGAGAAGTTCCTTTCGGAATTTCGGCATAGTAACGGGTGTACATGGGAGGCTTTTAATGAGAGATAAAGGGGTCTCCCATCATTAAAACAATAAGAGGGAAGTATTTGAGAGGTGTGAAACCATACCCCAACATTCATAATTGAAATTAAAAGGGCAATACAACTTAAAGAAAATTGACAAAAATGAGAAAGGAAGAAAAAACCCTTACTTGGAAGTGTGCTTCCAAAGGCTAGAGAGAGGCTTGTGAGAGGCTTCTTGGGAGCTTGGGGAACCTTGGGAGGATTCTATAGAGAGTAGGGCAGAGGTTGGACGAACTCCAAGGGCTTTGAGTGAGGAGGAAGTGGGAGCTTGGGTGGGTTTATATAGGAAAGGTGAGGGAATTCTTTATTATTTAGGTTTGGGACCCCTTATATTAAAATAATCCAAACCACAAACCATCCCATAGTATTTGCCCATGGTTTCTGGAAAAGGAAAGAGGAAAACAATATTTTACAAGGCCAAGGTCCGAACCTATTAAAAAATGAGGGTTGCTTATGTGGAGGTGAGTCACACTCCCATGGAAATTAATTTAAAAAGGCAAAGTGTTGAATAAGTCTTGAGGGCTCCATTAATGCTTTGAAAAGTAAGTCAAACAAACCCAAAACCTCATTATTTTAATGATAAAACACATATTGGCCGAACATAAGGATTATGTTATTTTATTACATCACCATTGGGTCATTATGATGTCATAAAACACATTATATATTTAAATGGTATTTAATTTTTACGCAAAAATTTGATTGTCTCAGAAAATTATGAAAAATTCACCGTTGGATAATTTCGACGTCCTGATTCCAAAAATAATATTTATTTTATCTAAATAATTTTCTAAATATGTGAATTTTCACTTTTAAAATAAAAACCGACATTTATAAAAAAATTCACGGGTTTTGACAGAAATGGCTTTCAAACCTTAAAAAACTTTTAATTGCATTCATAAAATTATAAGATAATTTATATTTAATAAATATAAAAGTAATATTAATAATAATATTTTATTAAAATATTATTTAATTCAAAAATCCTTTAATTTAATAAAATATAATTCTTAATTAAATAATTACTAAAAACACCATTTGTACTTTAAAAACTAATTACAATGTATCAAAAATGACTAGAAATTATATTCATTATTATATAAAAAAAATAATGTACATGAACATGGTGCTACTTATTTGTTACATAACCCCTTAAAATAGCCGCATAAGACCTAAGGGTAAGGTGTGCGATGGTGACAGACTCTTGGGGCGGCTCGGATAACATCGCTCGAGTGGTAATTTCAATCAACTTCCATTTTTCCCGTAGATGATCACGTTCGAGCTTGACTTGATGAACCTCAGCTTGGGCTTGGTCAAGGGCAAAGCCCAAAGATGCCACCTCTTTTCCTAGCTCTGACAAATGGGCTTCGTAAGGAGAAATTCTACTGGATGAGGCCATCACTTCCTTTGTCTGAGTAGAAATGGGTTCGTTAAGGCCTTATATTTATACTACTCAGATGATCACTGTTCAACGGCTATAAAAGTAACGGTCACAAATCATAACGTAAAACTAAAGAAGTTTTCATCTTATAAAAACATTTTTCATAAAGAAACATTTAACTGGATCAAGAGGGATTTTCTATTAATGAAACTTTGGGTCGTTACATTAAATACCTTCTAGAGAAAGTCTGGACAGGGGTATTTTGGATAACTATAAAGGCTGGAATGGATTAAGTTGAACTTTGGATAGTATTGTTTAAGGTTAAAACATTTATGAAGAATAATTTTGGAATATTATAATACTATTGTTTTAGGAAAAGGACTACCTGCAGGTTGGGGGATAACCCGTCGGGTCAGACAAAGCTGCAGGAATCGAACCCAGAACCATAGTGCGACAGGCCTTTATTACCTACCACTAGCCTACAATAAGTCACTGGTTATTACAAAATAATTTTCCTAATCTAAATGCTATGTGTTTATATTTGGAACCTTGTACGTTTAGGATACATATAATATTTTTGAGTTCTATTATCTTTTTGAGTGAAATATGGGTTTGTGGTAAAAAAAATTATAAATGAATGAATGTCTACATGGAAAGTATGTATATTTCCTTACATTCTTTATAAATATCCTAAATAAATTCCTCAACTTTATGAAAGTTAACTTAAAACAAAAACATTGTCGGTTAATATTTCCTACTGGGGAATCAAAGACCATTTAACCAATCACAAGTTTGTGATTTTCTTTTAGTAATCTTTCTCCTAATACTATTTTCTACAACTCTCCATCAGACCTTGATGGTTTGTTTCTCCTCCATATCCATATTTTCATAGAATCCTAGTATGGGCTATCTCGGGTGACCTTTGTACTTCTCTTTCTTTCTTTTAAAGTTATATTTTTATTAACCCTATTTCCGATGTGGGTTTTCCACAAAGGTATTTTCTATTTTCAACCTTTATTTTCAAAGAAAAATTTCAAATTGAGAGGACACAATTTATTAAATGAGGGGAAAATTTAACACCCCAAGCTTCCACGGTACGCTTCTCTTTGAATAATACAGTAGCGTGTGTTGTACGCAACTTCGAGTTCTAACACACACCATAACCAATCAAAGTAGCCATTATGAATACTAATACCTAATTTTTGAAATTTTATAAGTTTAATCTTTCAAAATGGACTTCATTTTTGGATTCGGAATATAGAATTTATCCTAAGGTGAATTTTTGGATCTTTTAGAATAACTTTTATATTTTGATGAATAGTGAAAATTACTAAATTTTAATTAAAAACCAGTTTTTTAATCAAAATAATTAATAGTGATAAATTTTACTATTGAGTGGTTTTAAAGTATAATTAGAATATATTTTTACCATTTTATCCAATGGTGGTCATTAGAATTAATTTCACTTGGAAATTGGACATAAACAATTGTCAATCTTGTGATTGATATTGTTTGTTAAAAACACGCTATTTGTTTTAAAAGCGGGAATTAATTATTAAATTAATTAATTCAACTTATATTTTTTGAATTTTGTAAAATAGACATCATTTTTGAGTTAGGAATATCAAATATAACTTACGGTTAATTTTTGGTATTTTTCAGAAAAACTTCATTTTTTGATGAATAGTGAAACCACTAAGTGGTAGTTAAAAAACTAATTTTTTGTTTAAATTAATCTTTACCACTTATGTGAATTGAATTTCAAAAATCTGACATTAATGGTTGTAATTAGTAAGTAAAATGTGGTTCAATGAGATGAAAATAATTTTTGGTGAATAGTAACTTTTAAGTTTTATTAATAGCGATTAAAGGTAATTAGTGTAATTTAAGGTAAATATAATGTTATAATAATATTAAATTACCTTTACACTTGTACTACCCTTATTTTATGATTCATGGCCGACCAATAAAATCCATGGGTCAACTAGGGGACCCCATGGAGCCACTTGGGTAAGAAAATGACATTAATAACTTTTTATTTAAAGTAAAAATAAAATTGTCACAAACATGTGTTGTTTTACTAAAACAATTATTTCATGGGGTTATATAAGTTAATATTTCGACTATAAATATTAATTGTAATGATAAAAATATTTCCTACATAGTTTTATTTTTTTTTTAATTTTTATACTTTAAATAAATTAAATTTTTTATGACACCATGATGATGTAGTGATTACCTCATTAATTAACAATTTAAATAAAATGAAATGATAATGTAAAATATAAAGGTTACACTTGTCAAAACCCTATTGTATGAGCATATTTAGAACCCTTATCATCTTATCCACGAAATATATCATTTTGGGACCTTTAGAATCCGAAAATTATTTCATAATAATGTAACATTTCAATCTTTCCAAGAGTGCCCCTCCTCTCCTCTTATAAAAGGCCCCCACCTCTACCAACTTATTCACACCATCAAAGCCATTTGGCTCGGCCAACCTCTGCCCAAATACTCTCTCAAATTCCCTCTCTTACTCCTAGAAGCCTCAATTTGGTCATAAGTATTCCCAAGGAAGCCTTTGGCTCAAATCGAAAATAGTTACCCGATTTTAAGGTAATGTCTTCTCTTGTGTTCTTTTGTTTTATTTTTCTTATCCAACCCCTTAAACTCTTTTTATTCCATTATTTTGTAACAAAAATAGTATATACAATATACTAGGATGTTTTCATGAGAATTATTTTATTTACACTTACACATACCTTCGTCTAATGGGTAAAGAACATACTGTTTCTGTGGGTGGTGAATTACTGCCTCACGAAACGATGATTGTTCAATTTTCTTTTAACACCTCTCATGGTGGCCATTTTGATGACGATATTTTCATATATGATATATATATTTTGTTTATTTTTTCCTTATGCTTATTTATTTATCATTTTATGGAATACCTTTATGATTTCCATTATGGGTAAACGGGATAATTTCATTTTAGGAAGTGCGGACTACCGCCCCCTCAAAGTGATTTGAATCGTTAATGTCATATGTGGGACGTATAAAGGATGGAGTAAATGATATTATATATTATATTATACTGGAATTATAATACAACTTTATATCATTATGATTTCATTCCATTAAATATGAAATAGAAGTGAAAGTAGCGTTCATGCGTACGTACGACTTACCGTCTCCATGAACGGTGCATTTCATTTCTTACCTCTAAATGTTATGTAATATTATGAATGAATGTATATAATGGATATATATGATATATATGATATCTACATAATGAATATAATTCTGGATATAATGGATATTTTACCACATGAACAACTTGTAATTATAAGATGTTTATTTTTGACTCAAGTACCAAAGATTGACAAAACGACCGTTATTAACATAAATAATTACATAATGTTCATAACATGGTAATAAGTGATATAAAAGGAATAATAAACCTGAAAAAGGTTCTTAATAAATTATTAATTAACTATAGTTTATTATTTAGGAGGTTAAATAAAGGTTGAGTCATGTCAGACACGAGGTAAGCGAACTTCTTAACCCAATTTCTGTTCTTTGGGTTAATCTCCTACTTTCAAATTATGTCATGATATTATTATGTTCTATCTTGTATTTGTACTTTCATTATGTGTACTTATAGTGAATACACATAATAGATCTATTTTATTTAAAAAATGACCTTTGTAATGGACTTCGCCTCAATCTCTTTTCATTGAGGCATATTTTGTTTTATACACAACTTTCTTTTATACGGTGTATAAATCCCTTTCACTTTTACATTTATTCAAAATGAATCATTTTTATATGATGAATTTTACTAAATGACAAATGGGAATGTTTTTTTGCCATATGTATGCGGTGACAATGAATTCTCCACTATCGTGACCATTATCTGAGTTTCGGCTTCCACTACAAGCCATAACCTTTTTTAAATGAAAAATAAAAACCAAGTTTTACTTTTCTTTTATTTTGGTATTGAAAATGGTTTATTATATCAATGTGTTTTATTGATATATTGTGATTGAAATATGGAAATTTTATGTTTCATTATCCATGTTTTATGTGATACGATTATGTTATGGTTTATGATATGTTTAATCCTTTTCATATATGGAATGAATTGGACTTAATAAGTGACGGGTGGAGCCCGCTATAACTCCTCGATGCATCAGTAGGTCTCATGAGACAAACTAGTGTCTTGGCACAAGGCCTTGACAAAATATTATTTGTAGTATTAGCATGAGGCCTTGGCTACGTGGTTATGATAGTCTGGCATTATGCATTCCATCATTATAAAAGTGGTTATTGATATTTCATGTGATTATTCGACTAGTAGAATATCCATGTGAATAAGTAAATGGAATTATTTCATTTTATGTTGCCATATTATGCTGAAGTTCAAGTTTAAAAGGCTTTTGTTTTAGTTATACATTTCCTTAAATGTTAATGTTTATTTATGAAATCATCTGCTATATTGTTATCCTTACTGAGCATCTGAGCTCACCCCTTCTAATGTTTTAATTTTTCTAGGATGTGAATAAGTATATTATGAGTGACCTGTAGGGATAATATGAGGGGATATGAAGACAAGATGTTTTTGTAGTTTTATTTTACTTTATGATGTAATATATGACTTATGAATGTATCTAGTGTTTCCAAGGCTACTAAACTAATCAGAATTTAGAGACTTGATCTTTTGAGATCATTCCAATGTTACGCAATAATGCACTGACTCTGGGTAACTGGGGTCGGGGCATTACAAAGTTCATTACTAAAACACATTGGTGTTCTTTCAATTTTTTTCAAAACTCTTTATTGAGAATCAAGTTTTCTTAAAAAAGAATCTGTTAAGGTATTAACAGTTTTTTGATACATAGTGAAACTTTTAGGAAAAGGGTTTTGGATATCCATGTTGATGATTTCATGTTGGGGACTCTACTAGAAGGTTCATGGGGCGATGAAAACAATGTTTTCTTAATGGTGATAATGTATAATTTAATTCCATGACCCTAGTTACCCTGAGTCGGTGCCTTATTACATAACATTGGCATGATCAAAAGAGATCATGTCCCAATTGACTGATCAATTTAGTATCCTTGGATGTACTAGATACATAAATATGTTTTAAATTACATTTTGAAATGAAAAAAGAAAAATTGTTTTCCCTTTGAGCACACTCTTGTACCTGAAACTACCCCTAAAGGTCAGTCATAATATAATTATTTGTATCCAAAAAAATTATACATAAGAATGGGGTGATCTCAGATTCTCATTAAGGATAACTATATAGCAGAGACAATCAAAAATAAGCATAAACATTTAAATCAATGTATAAGACTAAATCACAATCCTTTTAAACAAAAACATAAGCATAATATGGGAAAGATAAATCAAATAATTCCATTTATTTTTTCACATGGATATTTTAATATGAAAATATTTACATGTAATATCAATATCTAATCTCATGAGTATGGAATTCATTATTTTGGACATCATAACCACATAGTCAACACCTTGTGCCAAGACTATAAATAAAAAAACATTGAAGGCCTTGTTCCAAGAAACTTGTTTATCTATACAGACCTATCGATTTATCGATGGACTATAGTGGGCCCTCTAATAACTTACATCGTCCAATGCATTCCTCATATGAAAAGGTTTGAAACATAACATAAATATTCTTATAAAACTAGCTTTGGACATGTTAATACACTAACCACACTCCTTCAATGACATAGAAATAGCCTATCCACAGACAATGATATCATAAAATTATCAATACAATATATAATATTGTATCATAATAAATAAAAATCAATTAAACATAAAATTCAACAATATATGTGGACATAGATGAAATAAATCAAAAAACTATTGGGGGGAAATATATCCTTCTACTTAGAATATATATAAAATTCGCATAATTTTATAAAAAAAATTAATTTTGAAATATTATTATAATCTTTTAGTGTATGATTCATAGGGTTTGTAATGTCGTAAAATAGTCTCACCATCCATATAAGTTAAAAAAAATTCTTTCCTAAATTTTTCAAAAAGGTGATAAATGACCTCGTTCAGAAAAGGACTGAAAGATTCCTTTCAAAAAAATTTACATAAAGTAAAAAATTAGGTATTAATCACTTTATTCCATTTTCTTGGAAATTGTAAAAGTTGTTTTAAATACATTTATAAGAAGCATGGATATGTATGATAAATATGTCCCAGTAGATACTTACGTATAAATAACCTCGGACAATAAATAAATGGTAAAATTACCCATTACCTTTCACTTTTCTATAGTCGAGGGTAGGTTAACCTCCTATATAATAGATAAAATATATTTGTTAAATTATACATGAACCACACACACACAGACATATATATATTATCTTATCTTATTCTATAATATTTCATTGTTTATAATATTTCAGTAGTGTCATTATTTTTATTATTACTGATTTGTTTTCCTTTATATGTTTGGTTACATATGTCATGTTTGTTATGAATATGAATAATTTTATTCATATAAATAATGATATTAAGTTCCTAAACATTATTTTTTAATGATCAAATGAAAATTATTCATGAGTTGTTATGGTGGGGAATGAAATCTCATCACGTCGTGGATATAGTAATAAGTACGTATGCATGAGTGATAATAAAATTATTTTAATGGTGAAATAGTATGTAATTGTATGGTATAATATATATATATATATATATATTTACATGTTATATTTATTATTTAGATCAATAATACTCATTATTATACCCATCCAATTAATTATGTGTTGAATGACAAACTACATCATGACGTGGAGACAGTAAGTCGTACGCACGCACGTATGGTGACTTTTTCATTCATAGGATTGATATAAAATTATCATGGTTGTATGATATTTAAAATAACCCCATAGTATGTAGAATGCTCTGGAGTTATTATTTTGGTATGGAAATAATAATGCAATTGGAAGTGGGAGAATAAAAGAACTTTAAAAGAGGTGATGAAATAATTACCTTTTTTCAGGTGATTCTAATTGATTTGAACAAAACGGATCCTTAGGTTGAATTCTTGATCTATGTTAGGACTGTAGGATTAGTAGAGTATAGTTAGGAGATGATTTTCGCAGTGGTTGGCTGAGCCAAATGGCTATGGAGGTGTGAGTTTAATAGATGGGGAAGTACCATTTTATAAGAGAGTTGAGGGGTACATTAGGAAAATCTTGAAATATTAAATTTTAAAAAAAAAATTATTGTTCCAAATTGTTTCAAATCTATTTATTTCAATGTTAAGGTTATGATGGGTCTAAATCCCCTCAACTGGTAGGTTGTAGACAATTTTAGGTCATCATATTAAACTTATCTTTTAGATTTAACTCTTAGTTAAATAGTTTAAATTTTACCATGCCTTTTATTAATTTTAAATTAAATGGATGATATAGTTATAATAAAATTCCAATAAAACCTAAAGTGGATAATTAATGACATATATAAAAGTATCTTATTCCTTTGGATGAATTGTATATTTTAAGGAATATAAAATCAGTTTAAAAAATAGTATTTGTTTAAAAAACTCATTTTTGTCATTTTTGACCCAATTTAGTATTTGGTTTTCGTGAAAGTCCTAAAAACTTGATTACTTTGAAAAAATAAATTTAATCAACCCAAAAATCTCATATTAACCTATAAAATTCATGTATGGAAGCAAAAGTTTCAATTTATATTTATTTTAATATTTATAACATCAATTATTTTAATCATACATTAATAAGTTAATTACATCATCCTTATTGTTTCATAAATAAATTAAATTATTTAATTTATTAAAAATTATAAATAAAATCATGTGATTTAGGAAATAATTTTATTTTATAATTAATATTTACATTCTAATTTACCTTACATATGACCCAATATTAAAAATGGTTTAGTAATTGAAATTTTAATTTAACACTTTTAACTATTCAATAAATAAAATATAATAAATTTCATAATATTACCAAAATGGATAAAATTGATCATATATTTTCCATAAGGTTGATTTTTGTAGAACAGAACATATCCAATAGAATTAGGACATCCTCTAGGGTAATTTGATATTATTATAATATTATTAATATCTTTAATTACCATATTTACTATTAATCATGGTTATAAAATTGAATAGTTTCTAGTCACCAAAAATTATTTTCATCATATTAATCCAAATTTTACATACTTATTAAAAATTTATGTATTGGAATTTTTAAATTCAATTCATAGAATTGGTAAAATTATGTTTTATGAAAATTTCTAAATGTTCCTAGAATATGGGTTAAAATGTTAAATAGATCAAAAACAATTTATATGTATACTATTATTAGAAAATGAAACCATTTAATTAAATTGTAATAATATAAATTTTCTATATCTATTTTCACTTTAAAATAACATTAAATTTTAAAAAAAAATATTCAAATAAAAAGTCATTTTTAAACAATAATGCAATGTTTTTCACTATTTATCATAAATTGAATGTTTTGAGAAAATTTACAAAAATTCATTGTAAATAAAATTTTCATATTCCAAATCCTAAAACGAAGTCCATTTTGAAAAAAAAATTATAAAATATCTAAATGTGTGTATTACTATTCATAACTACTTTTTATACGGCTAGTTTGATTGGTCAAGATCTGGAAGAACTTGGAGCTGTTTAAAATCCAAGCTACTGTATTATTCAAAGAGAAGCGTAACATGGAAGCTTGGGGTGTTACATTCCTCCATTATTCAAATAATTTAATCCTTGAAATTTCTATAATATTACTTAATAAAAATATTCATTTTCTTCTTTATCATAATTTCCACATTTTCTTAAGATGTCTCTTTCATTTTATGCTTTCTCCAAATAACATTTAACAGACGAGTCATTCGGTTTCTCAAAATGTGTTATCTGGTATAAAAAATGTTGATAGTCTCTTCAAAATAAGATAGATTTGGTTTTAGTTCTTTTTCATCATAGGTGAGTGTATGCATTGGGTCAAGGGTTTATTTTCTCAACAGTGATATCCGGAACACATCATTATCATTGGAAAGACTTGGTGGAATTGAAAAATTGTAAGCTAATACTCCAATTTGTTCTAGAATTTTGAAATTTATAATGTACTGGGTTCTTAATTTACCCTTCATACTGAATCTTATAACACCCTTCAATGGAGATTCCTTCAAGAAAACATGATCTCATACTTGAAATTCCTAACCCTTTCTTCAGTTATCAGCATAGCTATTTTTTCTACTATGATCTCCTTTGAGGTGGGTTTGTATAATCTTCACATTTTCAATTATTTCCTCAATTTGTTATGGGCCAATAGATTTTTTCACCAATATCATCCCAACAAGTTGGGGTGGTAGATCTCTTTCCTTATAACTCTTCATATAGTGCCATCTAAACACTTTAATGGAAGAAAATGGTATAGGAAAAAGTCTACCATAGGAAAATACTGGTCCTAGATTCATTGAAAGTCATGTGATAATGATATCAACATGTTATCTAAGGTTGGAATATTCTGTTAAGATAGTCCATCAGTTTGAGGGTGGTACGTAGTTCTCAAACAAAGTTCATTATATAGGTATTTCTGAAGAATTTTCCATTATCTTGACGTAAAATGGGGATAAAGATAAGAAACACTTTATAGGGGTACACCATGAAGTATTTCAAATTCATTAATATATATTATTTCTAAACATTCTAGTGTTAAATTCTCTCCTATATCAACAAAATGTTCTGACTTGGTAAGATGATCCACAATGACCCTCATTGCATCATTCCGTCTAGGATCCTTTAGTAGCCACATTAAAATGTCCATCGTAATATCATCTAACTTTCACTCAGGTACAGGAAGATGTTTATTGACACCTCTAGGATGTTTCTTATAGCATTCACCTATAGATATACCATATATCTTGATACATGATCAAAAATTTACCTCTTCATGTTGTCCCACAAAAAGTGATCCTTTAAATCACTATACGTCATAGTGCTACGAGGGTGTATAGGGAAATTGGAGCAATGATCATAATCCAATAATTACATTTTTATATAATTTTTATCGGGAACACAATGCCTCTTCCCAAAATTCAAAATTCCATTTTCTTATATGAATTCGATCAATCTCCCATCATTGATTGCATTAATTTTAATTTGAAACAAGTCGTCATCATTCTGATAACTTGATATCCATTCTTATAATGATGTTTTGGAAACAATTTGAAATAGTATTGATGTTACGACTTCCATGATTATTCCCATATCTATCTTTAATAGACCCATGAGAATAGGACACCTTTCAACTCTCATCTTGTTTAGAACTTCGTGATCCTTTTGTCTCAAAGCATCTTCTATATTATTTTCCTTCCTCGGGTGTTAGTGTATTGTGTAACCATAGTCCTTGTGTAGTATGAGCCATTTCCTTTACCTAATGGTGAGTTCCTGCTGTGAGAATATATACTTCAAACTCTTGTAATCAAAATATATCTAACTTTTTCACCATAGAGATAGTGTCTCCATATCATTAGAGAAACTATTGAAACTTCTAAATAAAAATAATGAGTATGATAGTTTTGTTCATTAATATTTAGCTGATGTGATGAATATGACAGAACTCTTTCATTCTTCATAAGGATAGAACCAATTTCTTTCTTTCATGCATTACTATAAATAACTAATCCACCATTCCATGATGTTATATTCAAGTTAGGAGAATTGACTAATAATCTCTCTAATTATTCAAAACATTATTCACACTATTTTGTCCAAAAATATTTCACCACTTTAAGTGTGATCTTTGTTAATGGATTAGGCCTTCAGGAAAAATTCTAGATGAAATGATGATAGTAAGCTGCTAAACCAATAAAACAGTTTACCTCAGTTATACTCGTTGGTGATGGAAATTATTTTATTTTCCTGATCTTTAAAGGATCAACATAGATTCCATCTTTAGAGACAATATGACCATGAGAATAGATCTCCTAAATCTAGAATTTACAGTGGCTGAACATCCAATATAATTCATTTCTTCTAAGAGTTTTTAGAATAGTTCTCAAGTGATTTTCATGACCCCCATAGCTTTTGTAGTATACCATGATATTATCAATAAATAGAACTACAAATCCATTAAGATATTTCATGAAAAATCTATTCATTAGATCCATGAAAAGATATGGTTCATTTTTCAGTCCAAAAGGAAATATTGTAAACTCATAATGCCCATATGTGGTTCTAAATAATGAATGTGGAATGTCTTTCTTCTTCACAAACAACTGATGATATCCAGATCAAAGGTCAATCTATGAAAAATATTGATCTCCACGTAGTTGATCAAACAAAACATAAATGCGAGGAAATGGATACTTATTCTTTATTGATAGAATTTATCTTCATATAGTCAATGCAAAACCAAATAGATCCATATTTCTTCATAAAAAAAGATCATGGGATCCCCACGTAGAATCAATAGGGTGAATAAATACTTTATTTTGAAATTACTATAGTAGTTTCATTAGATACACTAATTCAATAGTGTATATTCAATAAGGGGTCTTCAATATTAGACTTGAACTAGGAATTAAGTCAATTGAAATCATAATTTCAAATTCTGGAGGATGTCCATGTAAATCCTCTAGAAACACATCATCATATTCATTCACAATAGTTTCATCCTCTATTTGAACATTCCTTTCATCACCCAGAGTAATTTCACTAAATTCTTCCCCCAGAATGGAATATAATAGAGCTACTACGGGTGGATCTAGATGAGAATCGTATGGTTATGTTTCTACTCTTAAGATTATGGATTACATATATTTATCTAAAATAGTAACATATTTCTTCATATAATAAATTTTCTCATCATGGTCTGAAATCCAATCCATACTAAGTATTACATCAAATTCAATCATGGGTATAACAATAAGATCAACAGATAATGCACGTTTATATGTTATGATGTTAACTGATTTAAAAAAATTGTGGGAATGATACTTCCCTTAGTATTTTTGATTAAAAACTCCATTAATATTTCAAATTTGAAATATATAATTTTCTAGGAAAACTAGAATGATATGAAATAGTGGGATGATCTAGAATCAAATAAATCTTTGTATAATTTTGAGTAAATGATTAAATTACCTGCCACCATGTCATTCAAAACATCATCCTCAGCAGTTGTCATTGAATAAGCTTGTCCTTTGTCCATTGGCATTTTCTAAGGAATGTTTCCTTGACACTTAGGACATTAATTTGCATAATTCTCCATTTTATTACAATTGTAGCATTGAACCTCAACAACCACTTTGTTCCCCTTGCAATCATGAGATTTATGTCCTTATTTTCCACACTTGTAACAAACTCCCATTCCCTTTAGGCATGTACCACTGTGTTTCTTCTCATAATTACTACAGGATCGAAACTCAACATTTCCCATCATCCCCTTATTTGATATTCAAGAGTTCTCATTAGATATCTTATTCTATTGATTCAAATTAATGTCATAATACTTACAGAATTACTTTTCATTATTGAGACCATAGGAGACAATATCTTCATACTATGGGAAGGATTGTGAGACTAATTATCGTTGGAGAAATGGGTTTAATACATCAAGTAATCAATCAATATTACTTATTGGGTTATGTATATAATCTTCATCATGCCTAACTAACCTTTTAATGTTTCCCTCATACATTGTGACATTCTCATCCTCATTTTTTCTCAGACTCGAAATTTCCTTTCCATATCAGCTCGATGTTCATGAGGAAATTATTTTTCAGAGATAATATCTTTAAAATCCATCCATTAAAAATTAAATTCTTCTACATCATCCATTGTATTTTAAATTAATTACCACTATTGATCTGCATCTCCTTAGAGGAAATAAACTACCATGACATCCTTTTCCCCTTCACTACTCTCCAAAGCATGAAATAATTTCTCTATGGAATTTATACATTTATCAGCTAAAAATGGATTTGTAGTCCCATTTAATGTTGGAGGTTTTTGCTTCATGAAGAGGTCTAACATTGATCCTCTGCATTGTGTATCTGCGTGCTATATACAAGTAAGGATATTAACCATAACAAGAGTGATTTGTCCAATTATGGTTATAATATGGTCATCACCAATTGAATCACCATTTCCACTATAATTATCATCTATATGATGTAAGTACATACATGTATTATGTGTGTTGATATGGTTTCTATTCCATCCTCGTAGGTGTCATTTCTATACAATGGGATAGTGTAGATTAATTTATAAATCACAATACATAATTAAAAACTTGTAAAATACATAACATAAATTAAATAGTTTATGAATATAATCCCTAATCATTAAAAATGTATTCTTTGGGAATGTATTTAATCATAAATTATTCATAACTATTTGCAATGAAAAATTCAATTATCCTAAGAATATCCCCCGGGAGTGTCAAACCAGGTGCGTAGTAGCACCCATTTTCATGTACCCTGATAACCTAGGTCAAGCTCGAAACTCCTTATTGGAGTTTTCACACCTAGGTACAATTGTGCCAGAACCAAATCCACATGAAGTTTCCTGATTGGGATTTATTTATTAGAATCCCCATATAATATCTACATTACCAAAAAAATTGGTTGTTCTCCTATATTAGTCCACATAGTCAATCTTAGGGAATTGTTCTCTAATCATGGTTTTTTCTAAATCTTGTATCTAATGATTATACTAAACTTCTTCTAATACCAACTGTTATTCCCCATCCCTAGCTACACAGAGTTTTTTCATTATTATATTACTTTTTCTTGATCATAATAGATCATGTCCCGAAAGACCAATTTGTTTAACATCCATGGTCTTACTAGATTCATACATAAGTTTTACGTCACATTATGACATAAAAATAAAACATTATGTCTCCTTTGTTCACACTGATATCCATTATCCTATCCCTTTTGGTTAGTCATACTATACCTCTTCGCATAATGGGAAAATTAAATATAAGAATGGGTGAGAAAAGATGCTTGGTAAGGATTACAATATAGTTGGAAGTATAAAAAATAATTATAAACATTTAATCCAATGTGTAAGTCTAAATCAAAATCCTTTTAAACCTAAAAATTATAATAATATGGAAACAAAATAGTGCAATTTACATATTCACATTGATGTTCTACTAGACGAATAATCACAGCTAATATCAATAGATAATCTCATAATGATGTAATGCCTGATAAATAATATCATAACTATGTATTCAGGGCCTCGTGCCAACACAAAAAATAAAAATATTTTCAAGGACTTGTGATAAGATATTATTTTGTCCCATTAGACATAACGATGCATTGAGGGGATATAGTGGGCCCCGCCTATCACTTACTACATCCAATGCATTACTCATATGAAAAGGGGTGATGTATAACATAAACATTCGTATTAAGCTATCATACAGAATGACAATACATTAACCATAAATTATGAATGATAATGAAATAGCACATCCAAAGTCAAAGATATCCTAATACTATCAATACAATATAAAATATTGTATCATAATCAATAAACATTAATTAAACATAAAATCGAACAATAGATGTTGACATAGATGAAATCAATCAAAAATAAATTTGGGATACATATCTCTTTCTATATCGAAATCAATTAAAAGCCATATAATTTTAAAATAAAACATTAATTTTGAAAATATTATTATAATCTTGTAATGGATGCTTCAAAGGTTTTATAATGGCAGAAAATATCCACACAATCTGTATAAGTTAAAAAAATATTCTCTTCTTAATATCTCGAAAAAGCCATAAATGAACTCATTTGGAAAACGACAGAAAGATTCCTTTCAAAAAAAATTATAAAAATTAAAACAAGGGTATATATTAATTTAACCTATAGTCTATAAAATAGTAATAATGGTTCAAAATTCATTTTTAAGAAACAAATATGTGGATGATAAGGAACTCCCAGTAGATACTTACTTATAAGAAACCTTGGATAATAATGAGCTTGTAAAATTAACCCTTACCTTGTACTTTTCCATGTTCGATGTACATTTACATCATGTAAAACAGATATGTAATATTTATTTAAGTATACAAGAACCACATACATAAATATGATATCATATATGATCATTTAATATTGATTTGTTAACAATATTTCAGTATTAACATTGTTTCTGGTGTTACTGATTTGTTTTCCTTTATATGTTTTGTTACGTAAGTCAGGTATCCTATGGATATGAAATATTTTATTCATATCTATAATGATATTATGTTTATAATAATTATTTATCTAATCATAAAATGAAAATTATTATTTAATGGTAATTCTGGGGAATGAAATCATATCGCATCGTGGAGACTGTAAGTCGTACGTACACATGACCGAAAATATCATTATATTAACGGTGAAATAAAATGTATATGGATATTATATTACATATAAATAATAAAAAATAATTATATATTTATTATTTACATCAATTAAAATCACTATTATACTCATCCAAACAATAAAGTGTTGAATAACAAACAAAACCACAAGGTGGATACTGTAAACTGTACGTATGCACATATGGTGACTTTTTCCTCCTTAGGATAGATAGAATAATGAATATGGTTATACCATATTCATAATAATATAAAAATATGTTCATGTTATTAGAGTTATTATTTTGTTATGGAAATAAAAAATAAAGAGGATGTGGAAGAAGAAAATAACTTTGGAAGAGGTGATTAAATAATTACCACTTCATCAGTTATTTACTTTTGATATGAATAAAAGGACACCTTAGGTTGGATTTATGATAAAATTAATGCCTCTAGGAAGAAGTGGGGGTATTATGGAGGATATTTGGATAGATTTTGGCTAATAAAAATGGATTGGGGTGTGAATTTATAAGAAGGGGATGTACCCTTTTATAAGAGATGTGAGGGGTACTTTTGGAAAAGACTGAAATATTAATTTATTATAAAATAATTTTTGGTTTCTAAAAGCTCCAAAAGGATTAATTTCTAGGATAAGTTGTTTATGGTTCTAAATACTCTAAACAAATAGGTTTTAGAAATGTTTAGGTTACTATATTAACCATAAATCTTATATTTAACTCTTAGTTAAATAGTTTAACATTCACCATGTGTTATTTTATTTTTAAAATACATTCTTAATATAGTTACTATAAAATTACTTGAGAACATAAAGACATTAATTTTAGACATATATATCATTATCTAACTCATTTATTAGTGTCCTATTTTTTATGGAATATTATTTCATTTAATAAAATAGTATTTCTTAAACTCATTTAGGTAAATTTTGAGACAATTTAGTATTTGGTTTTTGTGATGGTCATAATGATATGAATATATAAAAAATACATTAAACCAACCCTAACATGACATATTCATCTAGAAAATTCTTGTATGGCATAAAATGTTTCATTTTACCTTTATTTCAATATTTATGACATCAATTTTCTTAATCATTCATTAATAAGGTAATTACTGTATCATTATTGTGTAATAAATAAATTAAATTATATAATGTCAAAAAATTATTAATAAAATATCATGATGTAGGAAATATTTTTATAATTCTAATTAATATTTATAGTAGAATTTATCCTATGTAAAACCCTATATTAAATAAAATTTTGTTATTAAAATTTGAATTTTACACAATTAACTCTTCAATATATAAAATATAATAAATTTCATAATCTAACCTAAATGGATAAAAAAGGATCTAATTTTTGTCCTAAGGTTCATTTTTGTCTAAAAATCTTATCTGATAGAATTAGGACATGCATTGGGGTAATTAAATATTTTTATAATATTATGTTCACCTTTAATTACCCTATTAACATTTAACAATTTTAAATAAAATTCAAATGTTTCTATTCACCAAAAAAATATTTTCATCTTATTTAACAAGATTATACTTACTAATTACAACCATGTCTTAATGATTTAGGAAATTCAATTCAAAGAAGCAGTAAAATTACTTTTTATGTAAATTTCCAAATGTTACAATGAAGGTGGGTTAAAACATTAAAAAGACGAATAAAATTTTATATATCTAATATTATTATAAAATGGATTAAATGAATTAAATTGGACTAATATAAGTATTATATATCTATTTAGTCTTTAAAATTAATTTTAAATTGAAAATAATTATTTAAATAAAATTTCAGTTTTAAAAAATAAAGGTGTGTTTTTCAATATAAATATAATATTTAAGAATTTCAAGAAAAATACCAAATATTCACCAGAAGATAATTTTGATACTCCAAATCAAAAACTAAAGACTGTTTTTTGAAGATAAAATTTATTAAATTTTGAAAATTGGGTTTTACTACACATAAAAACTTTTTAAACTGCTAATTTGATTGGTCAAGATGTACTAGAACGCAGTGATGCTTACAACACATGTTTTTGTATTATTCAAAAAGAAACATACCGTAGAATCTTGGGGAGTTAAAAATATAAAGAAAAATGAAAAAGAACTCAGGACTCATAAAATTTCTATGGATCCTAAACACCATCCATAAGAAAAAGGAATACCCAATGATGGGTAAAGTAAAAAAATATAAATTGTTTTTAGGTAAGATGGGCCACTGGAATAACAATTTCCCCTTGTTAGATATGAAATGGAAAGTGTCTGGTTTGTTCATTATTATGTCAAGTCTTTCTACATTAACAAATTTTATGTTATACGTAGTTTTTTTATCTCATCATTATTATAATATTGAAAATATATCGATATAAAAATATTTACAATTGATTTGTGGATTTGTGGGATACCAATGGTGACAGGTTTTCTGTTCAACCCATTCGAGACAACCACCTTTTTTATAACTAGGATGGTCCTGGTTTGAAAAAAAAATGGTTACGTGAAAACTGTTGCAAGAAATCCAATTTTATGTATAATTCCATGATAGCTTTTTATTTTCATATTAATAATTATAATCAATTTTTTTTATAAATACAACATATTTTATGGTATAGAGTATTTTAATAATATAAAATATTTATTATATAATGAAATCCATTTTTTTAATTGTTAACAAATAACGTTCCAAGATTCATTCAACAAACAATTTTGGCTCCATCACCTAGCTCATGCCAATGAGAATCCAATGAAGAAGTTATACAAATAATTTTTAATATTATTTTTCATTCCAACCCACATGATAAATGTTACGATTATTATTAAGGAAAAATTACCAGGCCACTATTTTTTTGAAGGAGGGATATACCTATAGTGCATATAGAATGAGTAAAACCTGATTTGGGAATACCATTTCCTACGAAATATAGAGGTTGGTATTCATAATTTATTACTTTTACTAAGGGGATATGTATATATTTTAATGTATACATAATTAGGAATTAGTCATAATCATATAGAAAATTCAAAAAAATTAAAAATGAAGTAGATAATCAACATATTTTGAAGATAGTGAATATTAGAACTAATTATCATGGTGATTTTATTAACTAGGTAGAGTGTGATTCTATTGTAACTAATTAATTATAAATCACAGTGAAATTGTGTCAATGAATTCAGGAACATTCTAACTAACACATGTGATGGTCGATGGTGATCATTTAAATTATTCCATTACCCATTTTTATATACATTACAAACTATATCAAAAATTAAAAACCATGTAAAAAATATGGAAGCAGATATGATAAAAAATTAGTTAATTTATGGAATAAAATATAAATTATCACTTACTATTGTATGGGTTTTGAGGAATTTCATAATTCCATAAATAGTGAAAAACAAGAACCCTGAGGTGAATATAGTGTGTTTATATAGTATCTAATGGAAATAAGTGGATACAATATATACAACACCTCATAAAAATAGGTGGTTGTTGTAATAAAATTCATTTTCATTGAGTGAGAGAATGACCTCAAGAATGATAGTCAGACAAATATTGACATCGATGAAGTCGATGCTCAAGATATAAGTGTGTGTTTATTGAATAAATTCGACAATTTTCAATAAAATAATTTTTTCATAATATTTAATTACTATATAGGATCACCAACATTGATTGAGATACATAATGTTATGATTATTTTGTCACTATTATTGATTACATGTTATAAGTTGAAAATAAAGAATCTTTTTAATGAAATATGATTTCTATGATGGATTCAATGTTTCCGAACCACATAATTTTTTATTGATCTATTAGTTGTGATAATTCTCATTTGGTAAATATGGGTATGTTATAGAAAATTAGATATAAAATGAACATTATGTGACTATAAAGTATTTTCATTTGATAAAGGTTAAAAATTGAATCACATAATCGTTAATGATGGAACTTATTCTTTTTTTCTATGTTTAAATCCATATGAATAATTTTTTACATTATGTATATCTATAATAATGATACTTGGATGAAGTTTTTGAAAATTTCTTTAAAAAATTAAATCATTTAAGAAGACATATTTTAGACACTAAATGAAGCGTTTGTGTCTCCAATATAATCTAATTTGACATTCTAGTCACCGAGATCCACATTTGGGTAAAATGAGGCATATAGGATAATCAACATAAATATTGACAAATAAATATGGGTATTTTAATTTAAAATGAAAAAATATAGTCTATGTTTATATTTGTGATTTAGTGGGAGTTTAGTCTTTTTCCTAGTATTATTTACTAATTACATATTAATTATTGGAAACACAAATATATTCTATTGATTAGTTCAGGAAAGGATAAAAATGTTCTACTCCATGATAGACCTAGGTGAAATAATATATATCTTTCGTATCTATAATATTTTTTATTCAACCAAAATTCTTCTTGAAATATTTCAAAGCTCAAACATTAACTAAATATTAATGAGACTTGGTATGGAACAATCGAAAATTAGACTTGTTCTATTGTGACATTGTTTATAGTCCTCTAAAAATGTGTCCCCAAATGCAACAATAAACAGATTATTATAATCATATATCATATATTCCTTATTATATACTTGGATTGAATTTTCCTTTGTGTTTATCATGATAGGTATATATAAAGTTGATCACATATAATTGAATTCATATTCTATGTGGTTATCCTTATGTTTCATAGATGTACATGGGATAAGATCCAAAGATATAGAAGGAATTAGGAACTATGCCTCACATGTTATAAAGATTCATTAATTAAATATATCAAAATGATATGAAGTCATAGTCTGGATATTTCATATGCCTCAATGGAGGAACTGAGATCTGGAAGAGTTCATTGCATCTATTTTCCACAGATTATTTATTTAATTCTGAGTATATAGTGGAATATTATTCAACCATATATTTTGTTTGTATTAAAACCTTTTTTAAATATCATTATTGTGTTCCTTATATAATAATTCTAAAAGAGATTATTTTGAAAAAAAATAAAATAGTAGATCTCGCTAATGAGCCATGGTGACATCAACGAATGAAGTATATAGTAAAAAAATATCACCACATTAGGAATTTTTCCCCAATGGGCGATGTCATTACGATGAAAGGTTTTGTGGTAGAAAACATGGTGGATACCTTGACTAAAGAATTATCTTTAAAGAAGAATAAAAAACATGTAAGAGATAATGGATTGAATGTTTATAGTTGATAGAAGTAGTGATTATGGGAGTCTAATATATTAGTTTCCTAGGAACATTATTTTATATATTTTTTGGTCATGATAATTCATGTATTCATATTTTTAAATAAGAAAACATATTACATAATATTTTTTCTTATTCCTGACATTGTATGTGATAAATTCCTAATTGTATTTATCACCCTAAAATGCCAAAATTGTTCCTCACTGTAATAAAAACCTTGAACATTGATAAAAATATTATAAAATATTTGATAAATATCTATATTATATCATTTTATGGTAAAAACATCATATATTCTACAAATTATCAAGGTTCGTTGTGAATTTAGATAATTTCTAACAGTTTAGGACCTTGGAAATATCTAGTACATTTGATTATGAGAACATAACTGACCAAATGGAAATCATTATTTTAATGTGTAAATGGATATTCATATATCAATACTTGTCTAATGATACTTTTAATTTATGAAATTTATTAATATAATTAATTATTCATCAAAATTGAGATATTGAAAAAATAATTATGAAACAATTTTCTCATGTTGATTAGGGATATTAATTAATAAATCAAGAAAGCATTTACATGTTTGTTTATTTAATAGAATTAGATATTTCATGCCCATTTATAGAAAGTAAAAGTCATTATAAGGTTAATTGAAATGGTGTTTTTTGGATAAGTTCATTTACATAAATTCAAAAATAGATACATAATAATATATATTTTTTGAAACTATCATGTAACCTATATGATTCGAGTTATTGAGATGATGAGATTATATTATATAGAAAACATTCTTAGGAGGTTATGTTATCATGATATTAAATTAATTATATATGGGATCCATTCATATTTGATAGAATATAACATTTGATATAATAATGTGTAGACTTATTCCACTAGGAAAGAATCCTAGCGGGTCACAAAATATGCATGAGAGGAACCTCAGCTAAATTATTATGAATTTTCCATGTTTGATGATTATTATTATAGTATGGGTTCTAATGATTATTCCTGTTGTTTTGATCAAAAATATTCAATAATTATTTATTGGAATGTATATATAAGATGGTTGAATATTAAATAATTATTTATTCACTAGATAAATATTTATTTTATTAAATTAATAAAACATATTTATTTTTTCTTATTTATTTACATGATAAAAAAATAATTTTTTTTAATTATTTGAATATTTATAAAATATTTATTCAATAGGTTAAATGAATATATATTAGTATATTCCTTGTAGAATAATGCAGTTTTGTTTCAATAATTAATTAATTCAATATTCGTGTTGTAATATATATTGAGGATTATTTGTAGAGAGAGTTTAATGGGATATTATGAGATTTAATTTTAAATATTATTTGAATTTATTATAATTTATTTAATCTAGACAATATAATACTTGTTTTAATCATATGATTATAGAATATCATGTAAATATTATTATTATTACTATTATTTAGATATGAGGTTTATTGGGAAATTTGGAAAATAATAGGTTACCTTGTGAAATTAATATTTTATAACCCTAAAAATATATAATCTCATTTTTTTAATTATTTACAAACCAAATGTGGATAATTAATTCATTTTTTTACAATAATAACTTGATAGGATCCTCTAAATACTTAGTTTTTCTCTCCCTAGAACGATTTAATGAACTTAGGGAAATCCCACTACTCTATTAGGGTGAATTTATTATCCTATTAATGATTCCTATTTTGATCTAGATAGATCACTTGAAGTGATGGATTCATCCTTTCAAGAACTAGGATAATTATATGGTGATAAATGGGGGGGTTTAGAGCAAGTGTACTTCACATCTAATGGGAATATACACTTAATTATTATTATTTAATGGATATTATACTATAATTTTCTAATGATTCCTTAATGAATCCTTAAATATATGAAATATAATTCAATGATATAATAAAATAATAATATTGATATATGTGAAAGGATTGAATCATCCTAGATTTTGAGAATAAATTCATATTTAGTTCTTAATATAAATCTCATGAATTTGAGGGAAGTATTTTTTATGATATTCGACCATAATTCTTCTCTTGTACCCATAAATATACTATACTACCCAACCCCATGGATATTTAATATTTATAAATGTAGTTTTTTCTAAATTGTGTTCAATTAAAAGTCTATTTACAATCCTTTGGAATATTTCCTCGAATATCCAATTAGAATGATAAAAACATGGGATAAAAGATATTAATCTTGTGGAGGGTGTGATAAAGGATTTATTGAGAAAATGGGTGTCATACATCATTTTATATATAAGGGGGTATTTTTTCAAAGATGATTCAGGGGAGATGTGACATAAAGTATTATTTTAACATGATGGATATTTTGGAATTTTTTGTGATTTAGATCATTTGGCTCACATTGGGAATGAATCATGTTAGATTATAATTGATGATATATTATTTATTTATTCACCACTTTTTGTATTATTACACATAAATTGGAGTTTCTGTTAAATAATACTTTATGAATTAATATAAATGATTATGAAATTAATTATGTATGGAAAAAAATTGCAGACCATCAGAGATTTTAACTATCCATATGGCGGTGTTTGTTATAAAAATCCCCTCATTGTGTTTTTGGGATATGATTGTTTATTAATTTATTTGGAAGTATTTTCTTGTTTATCATGACATAATGAAATCTATTTCAAATAATTTTCAATTAAATCTATATTATCTATAATATTAATTCTTTTATGATATAAAAATACATGGGGAACTTGTTAGATTTTTCATGTATAACCATTTTAAGTCATGAATCATACTACACCCATAATGATTTATATAATATAATTTATTGCCTATATATAGGTTTATAACTCCATTTTTTAATGGGAGTCTGCAACACAATAGGCATTGGAGATAACTGACTAAAATATTATATTCCACAATGTAGTGTTTTATTGAAATGAATTTTTTGAAATCAATGAGGCTACACCCCAAAGTGTTCTAGATACCATAAGAGAGGATATTGGAATACAATTTTCTCTTTATATATAATCCAAACCATATAGTTATACATAAATAATTCAAAAGAAATATATGGGTGATGATAATGATTTTCCCCATTAGGTAGGCCAACATCGTATCACGTTGACCCTGAAGCAATGTTATCCTTCGAAATTTAGTTGTTATAGAGGATAAGGTACCTCAATTCCATTTAGTTTGTTCTAGGCCACAACATACATAGTAAATAAAGAAAAAAAAATCTAACGAACCTATAATATCGCAATTTGGTATACCACTCTAGGACATTAATACATTTATAATTAAAAAATTGTATAATTTGATTTCCTTAAGAGTTTGTGTGGTTATTCTGTCAGATAAAAAAATCTAAATTTTATTTCTATGATGGTTATATAATATGAATATATCCATAAAATTAAATTTAATAGGAAGAAAATTGATGTTGAATTATTTTTAAAATCTCAAATATGTAATTCAAATAAACCTCTACGATCATTTGATATACTGGGTCAATAGTTAGGAATATAGAGACATTCAATTAAATTATGTAAAGATATACATTCATAAAAATAATTAAAATGAATTATAGTCAAGAACACAAGAAGGATAAATAAAATCAAGGGTTTATTACATTATTTCTACTTCCATATAATTTTATCAAATATGTAAAAGATGTGACAATCATTTATAGGTGTATTTTATATAAATATATTTTTGCAAAAAATATCATTATATAAGATGTAGTGAATTTCTATTTGTGAAATTATGGAGTTTGAGACTCATTATAAATAAAAAATATATTTTTTAGGGAATTGATTCTGGATAGTCTGTGAGACTAATATATTGTGTAAGAACATAAATTATTTTAACTATATTGTTTTATGAGTATTATCAAAATAGCAGTCGTATTCCCATTTATTTTTCCTGGTTTGGGAGAATCGTGTGAAAACTATTTTTTCATTACAATTACTATTTTATAAGAAATATTGTGAGTGTAACAACCCCATCCACATATTTTTTACTCATACTGGGTCGATAATGGGTGAATATATATAGTAAAAAAAATTCCCACCACCAGTAATCCTCAGGTTGGTGACTGGTAGTAACTGTATAATAAACATGAAGATGAGAGGCTCTACCCTCTAAAAGAAATTGATGTGGAAGAGATATATAAGAGATAAAACAATAATCCCCTTATTATATATCAATTAAAAAGAAACCCCAACTACAAAAATGTAATGTCGAGAATGAACTAATGCAACTGAAAGGGAACAATACAATTACCAAAAGATAGTTAAAGATGGTTGCGACAATAATGTCCAAACAGTTTAATTAAAATCCCACAAACAATTAGTAACCAGCCTCATATCTATCATTCTCCAAATGACCAAAAAAATTATTATGTATATGTATGGTGAGTATTAATGTTCTCTTAGTAGGATCCTCTCTATAACATCCCATGAAAATATATTTAAATCATGCTAAGTACAGTTAACATCAAGTGAAATTAATTCAACACCTAAATAGATATACAATGTTTCCAGCCTCACCACGGCTACCCTCCCAAATAATCACATTAAAGATCATATAATTTAATAAATAATATATAAGGAAACTGGATACCACATCCCAAGTGGTTATCCTCTCTACCCCAATATCGCTTATCCTGAGAATCCCTCTCCAAAAAGGATATCCTGCGTACACCTGGGTGAAGCACTAGATTGTTCACCTCATGCAACACAACACTGCGTCTATGAAACCAAATGTAACTACATAGTTTATAGGATCCACGAAAACCTAAATAATGTGTATCATACATCATTTACCATAACTAAATCCATCTCACCCCATATACCATGTATGCATGATCAATCCACCGCATGTTATACAAATTATGTCTATTGTAGTCTATCAGAATCTATATCTAGAATACATGTGTATGAAATAACCAAAATCCATTATAGACCTCTACACACATATATGTGTAAAACTAACTTTTGAGCATACCAGAACAAGTAACTACCATTATAGGAGAGTAGGTCCAAAAAGGGTGGGAATCCATCCATCCTCCCATAAGGATATATGGGAAAACACCCCCAGGGATTGTAATCCCCATGGTGTCATTATCCCTAACTGATAAGGTGGGGCTGTGTATGAAAAAAAGGTACATTATATAATATATCTCAAAACCACGCTATAGTAAAACATAGCCATAGAATAAATGGAATTAAATGTCGCTGACTCCCAGATACCACAACTAAGAATTGATATCCTATAAGCACACAACCATTTAATGATCGAAATTTAATTGTATTATTCATTTTCATGTATTTCACTTTATGATAAATAATTCATTAACAATTATTTTAACATAATAATTTTCCATATCACGTTACATTAGGATCATAATAGCATTCCATTCCCTCATGGTTTAAGAAAACAAAGGTGACATCTTCCAAAAATTATAACCTTAGTATTACATCCCAAAAAGATAAAACCCCATGGGTTGATCATTTATTCAATTATTAACATTATTACTTCTATATTAAAAGTTACTCTAGGGAAAAATTAATAGTCTTCCCAACTAGTTATTCAACCATGAATGTCTAGATACCTCAAATAGCGGGGAAAAGAAATAAGATAAATACAAAACTTATCCATATGAAAAAATGACTCAAAAAATTCCATATTTAATATCAATAGGTAATCACATATTACACATGTTCCATAATCTCAGGTATCCTTCCCAACACCCACATTAATATCCCAATGCATCCCACTATCAAAAGCATTAAATCCTACCAAAATAACCAGGCCACCCTTCCCCACATACCACAACTTCCATCCAAGATCAGTTATCATTGAATCAAGTCATATATGGGACTCCCTACCACACAACACAAGGCTTTTTTCTAGAGAAAATCATAATTAGTAGGAATCCATCATAGAAACTAGCATCTTGGAATCAAATTCAAGGAATCAAACCATTAAAAACATCAATCCATCATGGATCCAATTTTAAAGTCACTCAGCCTTACAAGCACACAGGAAACGAAGGCCCTAAAAATGATATATCATTTATCACACATCTAAATATTATTAAATTATTAATTATAAGACTCATTAAAAATATGTTACAAATGCGAGAAAACTATGAATCAAGATATTTGAGAATATCAAAAATTAATTTCAAATTTAATTTAACATTTCTATGATTATTTTATCTAATATAATCAATATGATTCTTGTTCATTAACCGATTCAATTAAACATTCATACCTCTATCAATTGGATTCCAATAAAATAACAATAATATATGAATTTATTAAATATGTCTCTTTAATTCCAATAGATAATTCATTATAAATTACTTCAGGCATTATTTTATTTAAAAATATCACATGATAATCCAATGATAACTATCATGTCATTGATGTCAATATATCTAGAAAAATAAAAGGAAAATTTTATCATTGTTTAAAGTAACAACATCACTATGCGATCTATACCAATTATACAATCTGTTTTAAGCAATTTTAGTGTAAATTTCTATGTGGTCTAATGTGATAAATCATCCTATATCTGATATTACACATAAAAATATAGAATCAATGAATCTCCTAATAAAATATTGAATAAATTTTCATCAAATGATAAAAAAAATAATGTGGATCTATATCACCTCTCTTGTAAAACAACATCCATTAGAGTATGTCATTACACAATCGTTCTACCAACAACAAATAAACCACTATTATGAAATAGAAGATTAAGCAACATCACATAGAAAATAGGAATGTGGGGAAAATTGATTAAACTGACAGAATGGAGGTAGAACAAACCTTGTATCTACGATGGTTCACTACAGATCAAATGAGGAAATCTTGAAATCAATCCATGAATAAGAAATATTGATATCATTGCAGAGGGTGATTCATACTCATCTGAAAATGAGAGAGAGGTCATTTATCCATTGGGTATGACAATCCTAAGTGGTAGATAACTATTATAAAAAAAGTTTCTGGTATTTGCATGAAGTTTAATCCCCTTTCAGGTTGTGCAATCCTCTGTATTGGGTTTCCCCTGAAAAAATGTGTTGAATTTTCATTTTACTTTCTTACCCTAATTAATTATTTATTGTTGAACCTATATTCTCATCTTCTAACTTTACAATTCCTGAAATCACCATGCTTACTATTTTTCTGCATCCAAGACCATCAAGACATCCTTCAAGAACCTTGGTCTTTGAAAATACACAATTGGTCAATCCACCCATATCTGGGCCATTATATCAGATACCTCTCAAAACATTCTCAACATTGAGAATCCTAAACAAACCAGGATAGGAAAATGAAAAGAGGATATTTGAATACCCATCCCACAATAATTATCTAAAGGTTCTTTCCACCACTTTATCTTAACTCCCATATTAACAGAACATAATGAAACCACACAACAACCATAAATAGCACTCAAGAATCTCTTGGGGGAGATACCCTTGAAAACAGAGTAATACATGACAAAGAACAATATATAGTAATATCATAATTCCAAAAATGTTGTTACCACCATAAAATTAATAGTGTTACAATATAATAGCAAATTATAGAACAAGTTAGGGTACTGAGTGCGTATCTATGAATGAAGTTCCCGGGTACTATCCTCAACTCAAGAAAGAAACCACATCACATGATCCAAGGGGATATCTCAATCACTAACACCTTTTCTAAGATTCCCTGTAACTATACAGATCACTCCTCAAAGGTCGCATCATCATCATTATCAATATCACCCTAATCGATGGTGTGAGAGTTATCATGATGATAATAATGGAACTGAGACATTCCTAAAACATCGTTTATCTATATCGCATGTGGTGGGGTGGAGTTCTACCTAATACACTATAACACCAACATGATCCTACACCTCCAAAGTCCTAAAAAAGGGATAAAATTTTAATCCAATGACCAAATATTAATTTACCATGATTGAGAGTAACCATTAGTAACAAATGATCTCAACTTTTAGACTCATGAGGTTTCCTCCTATGATCGACATGTGATTTAGGATGATCACGCACTAAATTTATCCTCTCGTGAATCACATGTTCCATCATTACATGTTATGTATTGTACTGTCTTTAGAATACATGTCTCCCAAAATGTAATCTTCCACCTTCAACACCATATATGAAAAAAATAACATCATCTAAAAGTAACAACATATTCCCTCCACCATATTCTCACATATCTGTATGTAATGCTAAATATTCATCGAACGTTCTCCAGGAATTCCATGATTCATGAAATTCATCACTATGTGACTTCCTGCTCAATGCATCATCCAAAAATCCCCCTTCCCACATGTATATGATAAATATATTTCATAATCATGAAATAATCCCATCAACTAACAATTAATCATGTTCATGTAACATTTGGAGAAAACATACCTCCGGTTCTTGTGATCGGGGAAGACCAAAAAATATTTTATGATGAAATAATTTATTCATATCATCTATGAAAAAACTAGCACAACCAACTCAATATTGTGGGTGGAATATTTATGATCTTGGGTTCATAACTAATAAGACACATAAGAAACAAATTATATATGGTACATCAGAACACATCCTATCCCATGACATGAAGAATCATATAAAACCTATAATAGAACACAATTTTTTGGTAGAAAATGATATGGAGCACTGAACAAATTCTCCATTCGAGACACTAATTTTTTCTTGAAACTGATCATTCCACAAGAATGTCTGGTCCTTTTAGGACATCAGTATAATGGGAGATAATTAATGAGATAAAACAATTAAAATCATCATGTAATAGCTTACAAGTCCAATGAAACTTTTCACCACTACCACTATCTCGGGTAAGGGATAAGACACAACTACAACTATCTTAAATGCATCCATATCTATCCCTACATGAATGCAACATTACCCATGAAATGAATTTATCGAGACAACAAATAAGTTTTCAAAAACATCCCATATAGATGTGGATGAAAAAGAACTCATAAAATGTAACATAGATTCTCTCCAAGATTCTACTCATATAAAAAGTAGACAAGGATATCTGTGATGAAAACCACAATGAACATATCCATTAACTCTAAATGCATAGTGCTCATTAACTACATCAACCTAGCTGTAATATTCATCACAATGAATGATATAAAAAACCTATAATGCCTATGATGATATCAGAATTTATTCATTGGGATATATTCATCCTTCTTGTCAATACGTCGATATGTGGATAATGAATCAATATTTGAGAACCATCTTGTACCCTTCAGTTGATTTAATAAATCATCAATTCATGAAGAGGGTTTTAGTTCTTCAGAGGAACTCGGTTCAAGGTATGATAACAGAAAAACAATATAAAAATCCATGATCCTTATTAATGAAAAAAACTAGTGCACCGCATGGAGAGACAATCATCCAAACTGAACCACACTACCAAAGAAAATTTATAAGCATACAAATCTCTCAAAACTCAGAAGGAATCATCTTATATGTAGACCTTGAGATATGATACATTCCTAACTGTATCTTGATTATGAACTCAATCAATCATCATGGGGTTGATTATAAAAATTATTTGGAATGAAATCAGGGAACTATTCTATTACCCTTGGAAATAATTTCTAAGCAACCTATGAAGAACATTGTATCATCTATGCCATCAATGATGATGGGGAAAAATTATCCCTTTGAACCATTAGTGGGTCTTTCTCACAAACCAACACAGCTTTCTCTCCAACAACATCGATGAAGAAAACCTATATCCAAAACCAATCGATGGTAGCCTACACGGAATAAAACAAATATATTCCAAGAAATATTTTTGATTGTTTTACCTGCAATCATTGGAAATCTCACAAAGGGTAGTCCTTCCCCAACACTTGCTCACAATCTCTACAAATATCAATCAACTATTACTGGAATCTAATTGGGATAGTCAATGCCAAGGGAAAAATAAATATATCTACTTAATGTGCCAAATAATGTATAATGTTTGTTGACATTAGGTATTGTGTTTCACATTGATCAAATAATGCATTAACCCATGTAAAAAACAAATAGAGAGTACCTCAAACGATGCATGACTCACCTAGTGATAGAAATGATAAATCAATAAGCTTTCTATGACCTAAACAATGGACTCTATGACCAAGTAGACAACAACCTACAATGTTGTGCTCTAACATATGATGTTGGGTATCATCCTAGGGTTTTCCAATACCTACTCCAACTACTATATGCTTATCTGGAAAAAGAGAAACATGTTACAGCTTCCTCGGTTTGAACTACGTCAACGGAGGAGCCTAAAGTGGAACATCTGGAGAATGATGACTACTCCAAATATTCGGGAACTCTAACAGATAAAGACATCAACATATAAAAGGAAAACATTAATTTTAGCCCTTGTAATAGAAATGAGATCCAAAAACCTTATAAAGGATTCATTGATGGTTGGGACCTACACCCAGCTGATTGTAATCACTTATGTACTGAAAACCGCATACCACATACTGATGCTCTACATCATGAGGAATCCTGAAGACCCATCTCCCATGATGATTTGGTTTTAGATAATGTCATCTCAATAAAATTTACCATTATATGAACCTAAATATATATCTTCATCATATATCGGGTGACATGGAGATAAATCTCGAAATTAAAAGCCTCCTAAAAATACATTTTCATGGAAATATTATTTGGAAATGGGTCCAAAACATATCCAAGATGATTCTTGAAATGGATCCGGAACTCTCTCACATTAGAGATCACCTAATTATGGGAAAGTATCTCCCATCTACTTGACACATTCAAGCTCAGAGAATGAAACTCGACTATAAAATGGACACATAACCTCTCTCATCAAACTACCAACTCCTCTAAATTTCAAGGTAATATGAACCACCACTACCACATTACCCCACACCTTATCAACAAATTCAACAACATCAGGTTCTCCATCCGAGCATTGATCGAATTTAATAATATATAAACCACTTCCAACCAGTCTTCTAGAAATAAATAGAAAAAATCCCTCTCGATCCACTATATGCTCGGGCACTGATACTCTTGGAGTTTCCTTTTCCAAATATTTTTGTTGTTGACCACTACTCTATAGAGTTATGCTGGTGAAACCTGTGGAACATCTTATTCATTATCCAAATGAGGATGTATACTTGGTTCCATTCTTGGAGAATAAAAAAATTTAGATCTCTTATACCTATAATATGGAAGACTATAACCTAGTTTATTGTTTTCATTCATTCATTTTATGTTAACATATCCCAAGGTCTACTGATTTCAAACATTGGAACAAAGAAGAGTGATGCATGATCCATTACTAGGTATCTACCCTACAATCAATATCACCTAGTTTAATAGATACTATAAGTATAATGGTTCAAGAATCAGATCATAGGGGGGAATAAATACCCATGTCTCATTCAGTCTCCCATGTTTATAGTTCATGATAAACATTACACACATTATTTACCAGGTTGGGGACTACCAGTGATTGAATAATAAACATGTATATTGGAGTCATTACCCTCTAAGAGAAACACATGTGAAAGGGAGAGACAATATAAACACCCATTAACCCCTTCTAATATGTCAATGTAAAATAAAACCCATCGTCACATATTTATTATCATGCAATAACTACCACAACTGAAAGGAAATATTGTATGTACCAAAATAAGGATAAACACAACAGTGACACCGAAGCCCAAATAGATCCTACAAAAAACCAACAAGAAATTAGTAACTATACTAATCTCAAACCTTCTCCAACTATCCTAAAAAATTTATGAATATATATATTTTTGGAATATATTAGTATACTCATTAGGTTCATCCATGAAACCACCTATAGAAAAGTATTGAATTTATTTAAATATTATTAAAAACCCTATGAAATAAACTCATCACCTCAACAAGTATAATATGTTTCCATCTTCAGCATCACCACCCTCTCCAAGTATCACCAACAATATCATATAATATAATAAATGTTATCAAGGTTTACCCACTCCCACATACCCACATGGTTTATGATCAACACTAATGTGACATGTCCTGAAAATCTATATTAGAAAAAATAGATTGTGGATACCTTGGTGAATCATCCGAACATGCACCACAGGTAACACAGCACGATGTGAACTTAACCAAAAGTAATCAGGTGGGTAATGGGAGCCACCACCACCCATATAACATAAATCATATTTCAGGTATTATACCTCAATCAATGGCATCCCATACACGGTGTAAGTATACTAAATCCCTCACAACCTATGAACCTTATGTATGTAGTTGTGCATAGGAATGTATATACAATTTTGTTTTCATGAAATAACCACATGTCATTGCATACCTCTATAAAAATATATAGTGAAAACTAACCATCATTCAAATTAGACTATTTAATTAATTAAGCATTATAATTTTCCATATCACATTACATTAGAATCTCCACAATGTTCCATGTCGTACAAGAATAACCAGACTGACTTCATGGCTTTTGAGAATTAATACCTCACCGGTACATCCTAAAAATATCCAACCTCAGGGGTTAACCACTTATTCATTAATTAATATTATCACATTCCATATTACATGGTACTCTTAGAAATCTTCATAATCTTCCAAAAAATGTATGCAACCAAGAACAACCATCTACCATAAGTAGGTGGGAAAAGAAACTATATAAACAAACAACCTGGAAATCAGAAAAACAATAGTTTCAAACAAACATTCATCATTAATAACAATAGGTAAGGCCATATTCATCATATTTCATCTTATCTAGTGTCCTCCATGACTCCCAAATTCATACCTTGATGAATCTTTCCCTCACAAACATTAAATACTAACATATAAACAAGACCTCTCCATGACATACACCACCACATACCTACAAGAACACCCATTATAGGCTCACATCCCTTACCACGTCTATATTAATTATACTACAAGGATTGTATCCAAATAATATCACAGGGTGGAGTAAATAATCATAGAAACTATTATAAGGGTCCCAAAATAGAAGATTCCAACCATTATACAAAACGATCCCTCACAGCTCCAAATCATAATTCACTTTGCCTGTCAAGAAAATGGTCTACACTAACACTATAGAGTAATTACCTTTTATCACAAAATGGATTATTTTTCCATCTTGAATTAACTATTACATTAATTACAGGTACACAATATGGAAATCCTAGGAAGAAAGATATCAAAAGCTATCAAAATTTAATTTATAAATTAATTTAACAGGACACTAATTATTTTATCAACATGAATCATCATGATTTAGGTCTATTAAACAATTAAATTAAAAAATATTACAAAAATTAATTTTATTATCATCATATTACAACAACAACTGAATTTATTAAACCACCCTCATTAATAACATTATCCAATTAATATAAATTATTTCTGGATTTACATTCATTTTCAATTTCATATGATAAACCATTAATAAAAAACGCAACATATATATCACACTATCTATCAAAAAAATATGTAACTGTTATCCTTAAAAAAAATTAGAAACATCTCTAAGTCATCAATAACAATTTTTAAATTATGCTCAAGTAATTATTTATAAAATTTAGTTGTGATCTAAGGGGGTAAATCTAGGTAGCAAATCGAGGAAACTACAGTAATGAAGTTCTAACATAACTTCAATAGATGATGTATCACTACATATCGATGAAGTGAATCTTGGAATCAATCCATAACAAAAGTATCCATAAAAATTTGAAGAGGGATTTTCTAGGCCACCTAGAATCAGAAGAGAGATCATGAAGACTTAAGGTTTAACAAAGAAGTCTGGATAATTACATTTAAAAAAATTATCATTGTATATTTACATGATTTGTAATCCATTTTCACATCTTGTAATCCTTAGTGATCCAATTATGTAGAAAAATGCATCACATTATCATTTTATAATTTATTTTTAACTATAATTTATTACATACCATGAAACCTACTTTCATGTCATGTAGGATTACAAAACATGAAATATTCCTACTTCTATATTTTAGAATCCAACCCCCTCCAAAAATCTATAATCACCTCTCTCTTAAAAACAAAAAATTGGTTGGTCCTCTTGGATCTGTGAGCATACGGTGAGGAAGTCAAAGGAAGTGTTCCTTATATTGAGAGAACTGATTTGTAAGCATGGAAAAAATATTTATTGTTTTTAATTTCTCGAGTAACTAACTCTAAAAAATCAATCCAAAATAAATTCCAACACACATCCAATTATATATAAATACTAGTAAACAATCCCATTTATTACCACCTATTCCCTTATTACATAGCTTTATGAGTTAATAAATTTCTAGGCAAAGCATCATCAACTACATTCCCATTTCATCATGTATAAACCATTTTAAAATCCTATATATGGTGGAACTCTATATAGATTCAATATCATTGAATTATATGTCTCTAAATGATTATGTATCTATGATTTTTTTTATCATTGTACACAGTGAACATCTTTATGAATTGTTTGTGTCTCCATATTGTCAAATAATGCATCCCAATGGAAAAAATAATGTTCAATGGTTGGGATAATTAATTATTCCCTTTATGGTATACCTATAATTATTTATATTCCTCGACATGATCATTATATATATACACACCTCTTCTTTACACCTGAAGTATCACAGTGTACCACATAACTAATGCCAAAAATGGAATGGATCTGGATTCTAGTTGATGTCAACATCGATTTCAAATCCTCAAATGATCTCTATTAATCTCAGAAAACATAATCTCAAAACCATATAGGTTTGAAAAATCATGGGTGGTGGAAAATTAAAGAAATATAAGATAGTATAAATTTAACACACTACCAATCCTAAGAAAAAATAGATATCATATTCATTCTTCGGATTCTATTAGTATTAAAATGCATGAATCTTCATTTGAACCATATAAATGTTGATTCATAATACAACATGAGCATAGAATGTCCATTTATATATACAAAAATGTCATTTAGATAATTTAAAATAATTGAAATTGTACTATAATGTACCTAAAAATATAATATATAGTTTTCATGGTCCTCCCACTTCTTCTTGAAAACCAATATATCATGAATATAGACCACAAAATATTTTCAATGTATCAATAGAAAATATGATTCATTAAGTAAACAAAAAAATAGTAGAATTATAGAGTCAAGAAGTCATATTGGGGTACATATAATGACCCTATATTCTACAAAAACGAGTCATTAAGAATATCCACATCCTATAACATCTATTGGTCGAATCATGACCTCATGTCAATATTGGAAAACGTCCTTTCTCCTATAATACGGTAAAAATTATTATCAGAATATAAGGGGTGTCTATTTTTTATAATCATTTGGTTACCATTTCATTAATAAATACAATTTTGTAAGCTCTCATCCACATAAATTTTTTATATAGAATAGCTAATTCCCAGAATGAAACCCTATGTTTAATAGAACCTTTTTCCTTAATTTATTTGAGATAAAACTATCATTATTTCAACTTTGTTGTATACCATCTATAATTTTTTTTTAACTAGGGATTTTACCTTGGAGTATATCAATATGAACTATAACTATTTTTGTGAATAATTCAATAAATATCCATATGAAAAACTTCAGGATACCCATCCACCAATAATAGAAGTAAACCATCTATACTCAAATAAATAAAAACAATAAGAAATTTATATAATAAAACCAAAGGGATACAATAACAAGGAAAATATTTCCTATACTACCTTATATTGTATCCAATTTACCCTGTAATGCATGAGTGTTCCCATTAATGGAATTTAATATAAACTTATAATGGTAGGAATCAAGAGAAGCTTTATAACTCACCATCCAATCTATAACAAAAGTATTATTAATGACATCCTTGTCCTGAACTAGTAAATGTCATACAAAATCAACATCATAAATAATAACATTGAACATAAATCATCTATCATATATGAGATAAATGAGTTTAATGAAACCATATACTATAAATATAGATCCATTTATTTTGTAATAAATTCAATATCGTAGTTGTTTTTAGGATGTCATTTTTATTGGTCTATCATATTCTCTCCAACATATAAGTTCTCTAGTTTGGGTCCACTCTTGGATAATTTTATATAATGATATTATCTATTAACATAAGATAAATATTTCAATAAATTATATGAAACATAATGAATCTTAGAGGATATAGTATAACAATACACCTCCATTCATACTCAAGAGGGGAATCAAATAAAAGCACAAAATCTATCCCATGAAATAACATGGGTAGGAATTTTTTTATATTCTTAGAAGGACTACATGTTATGATCTCACTTCCATCACTAATATCATAAAATTTATTTGATGGAATTATAAAATTAGGATTAGAAGATAAAATCTTACACTCATAGAATTATTTTTCAGACTCTTAGTTCTTAATCATATAACCAACTTTGATCTATGACTTCCCCTTGTATTAGTTGGGACACCAAAAATAATAGACCTCATAATTTTTACAATTACAATAACTCCCATTTTAACCACCTAAATATAGTTTAGAAGGTAAATAATAATATTCATTGACTATTTTTCATGCAAAAATAATATCTCGTAATGATATTATTTTTGTTAGTAAATAATAAGGATACCAATGTGGAAAAAATCTTCAAACCATGTGAAATAATAAATAATTAAATAATATACATATTCAAAAAAACCAATATAGCAATCAACACTCTTAAAATATAATCATAAAATGGATTGTAAAAAGGTTCCATAAAATTTTTAGGTGATATACTTAATTATATTACTCAAAATAATATAATAACCATTTTTAGCTAAGACTGCCTAAAATTTAATAGGAAATGATTAACATAGACACCTCAATGATCTAACAGAAATAGAAGATGTGTTTGATTATTTCAGTCAACTCTTTGGGTTCTTGACATCCTTTATAAACATTAATTCTATTTGTTTCTTCATGGTAAATTATTATGTGTAACCCACAATATGAGATTCCCAAACCTCACTACCTTGACATAGTTAATAAATGTTCCATATAAATATTTTAATGAGATGAGATTCAATGGGAGGGTTGTCATGTGGATTAATAACCATATATTTTTCCGAGTAATTAATAATAGAATTTCATTGTTTTATGATCTATGCACATAAATTAGAGAAATAAAATAAATACAGAACCTATCCAAAAAAACCTTCAGCAAATTTCAAAAACAAATTAACATACTAATAAATATGTATGGATAATGGAAAAATTACATACTGATGATTCAAATGATCCCTTAAAAAATTTATAGAATGAAGTAAATTTATCTCATTTTATTTTTCACTAATAAAATTCATTCTCAAATAATATATTTCAGATTATTCATGAGGAAACTATAAGACTATATGATTATAAGGAATTTATATCATCTCTATGGAAATAATATTTTAATGAAACACCATCTAGTTGTTCATTGAATTTGATGTGAAGCATTCCATTGATTCATATGTTCAATTACCATTTTATATTTTATTTAATATCATGGAATGATGATGATATAATGTAGGACAATGATGTGTTGGGGAATCATACCAATTAATTAGCATGTATTACAATTGATGCACAATATCAAGATTTTTTTTAGTGGTGTGTAATGTTAGGTTAGGTCTATCCTAATATGGTTTTCATTAATTTTATCTTATACATAAATAACATAACACATTTGTAGTTTTAATTGTCATAAACAAAATCCCCCATCGATGAGAATAAAAAACTTTTTACATTATGGAGAATAATGATATATAGAAATTCTTATCCTAAAAATAGTATATAAATTTACATGAAAAATTAAATAAAATAGATGAATATTCTTTTGAATATAGGTTATTCATATACAATGTATCTTTAGGAGAAATATTTTCGATGTGTGTTCTTCTAATGTTAATGATAATGATTTTCATGGACTTATGATGATGTGTGGAAGGGGAATCAAGGGTGAACTATATATTATCATATGTAAAAATAATAAATGATCTTTAATGCTTGAATATTATCATTTAATCAGTTTTAGGTGAAAAAATTATTCTTTAATCTGGATCAGTCATACTAAAAATAAAATCAATGGATCTAAAATACCATTGAAACTTAGATTACACCATGGGATATTTCTAGAAATTATGTTCTTAATGAATCACACTATGTCAGTTTTCTATTCTATATGATCATATTAAATATTGTAACTTGAAGAATCTATCCACAAAATATAAAAATCATTTTAAGATAAAATATATTAACATTCATTTTATATATTTTTAATAATATTTTTGCTTCATTTTTCAATTATAAATCATACTGATAAAAATATATGCAAAATATTACAATCAATCCATCTATAAAATAGGGGGAAGAATAAATATGATATATTATATTAACATGAATGTGTGAGTTTTTTTATTAGAAAATAATATTTTAATCCTTTTATCAATAATAAATTCATGAATATTTACATTATTTTTTACAAGATGACAAAATTTGAGAGAAAAATTACATAAGTGAAATTTATTTTTTAACTTTACTTATGGTTATTCATGATGAAATTGAAATAATTCTGCATAAGGTTGGTTAGAATTAAATATCTAAAAACTATTGACTATTCCATAATTATTCATTAATTTATTCAAATAGTAATATTCCACTGTTTGTATAATAATTTATGATGGAAAGTGATTCAATTGTTTTTTTCTAATAAAAAAATTTATAAATGTTTTTCTATGTGTTTCTTCAAACAAAAGTAGAAGTTCACTATTAATTATGTACGAGGTAGATAAAAATTTCACCCTATAATTATTCAATTGTATATTGAATTTAAATATCAAACATCAATCATAAATACTTTGAAACCCATTTAATTTCATTATATGCATCTATCTGAAATAAATTAGTGCATAATGAAGTCTTATGTCTGGAAAAAGAATCATATTTAAAGTTCCATTGTGGTTTTTTATTTTTTAAAATATTATATGGATTATTGTTTTATGTTTTTGGAATATGTATTATCATGATGTAACCAACCAATGAGAAATGAAGATATTATGTATACGAAATTTGATCTGCATTTTCTATCACATCACAATATATGTGTTATTCATGGAACATATAAATTGTTTACATTTGTCCTTAATGAGTGGATGTTAGCACGTCAGACAATTTTTATTTAAAATTGGTTTTTTTATCACTATATCTAATATGTAATTTGAAAATTTTTATTCAATAACATCTTATGTAATTGTAAATAATTATTAATCATTTACTATAATTTCATATAAGGAATATAAAAAATTATAGTTTTAATCCATCATTTATTATAATTGCGAAAAAAGAGACATCATATATCAATGAGATTCATGAATGGTTTAAATAAAAGTTAAAAAAAATATTTAAAAAAAATAAAATATTCATTTAATAATCATATTCATATATACCTTAGTTATTTACTCTAATGGGTTTCTTTTTCTCTCTTAAATGAAGGGTGTTGTATTTCAGTAAAAATAGTTAAGATCAGGAATTAAAATTACTAGCGATGAATGGATATAAATATGTAATATATGGTAAATAAGTGAACATGATAACACCACATTAAAAAAAATATTTTAATTGAAATTAAATTTTATAATGGTGATGTATCGGATGGAAAGAATCATTAAGGAAAAGTTTCAAATTATGGATTTGTTGAGAAAATACTACCATATTATAAAAAATCTATTGTTTAGATGATATGATGAAATGAAAGTGGTATAATTAGTTGATAAAACAAGATAAAATTATTAGTTACTATAGATTTATAGTTGTTAACAATATTCATATACCATATATCGATGATCCAATCATTTTTGAATCAATGGAAAAACATGGGTGTTTATGAATAAACCTCTAAAATATAAATTTTGCATCATTACTAATGTTATCCAATAATTTTTTGGGGGGTTTTTTGAATTCAATTGATACTAGCACTTCCCCTATTCATTATGATTAGTCTATTTTTATTATGAGTTAAATACCTAAATTTTTAGAGTTATGTGTTATCCTGATGTTATGGTGGGTATATATAGATTTAATGATATGTGGTCACAGTTCATTCAATTTATACTGAATTGGATCTTTTAGGGTGGGAAATATTTAAATTTCATTTTTTGTTTCACATTATTTGTCTTGGGATGGTTCGTATTTATCTTGTTGGAATTTGGTTATATGATACTTTTTTTTAGTTTTATTGAATTTTTTTTTATCTTTTCATACACTCAATTCCACTTGATTTTATCTATTTCATTTCGGTTTTACATTTTTATATTTATTTCATTCTTGTTTAGATTTTTTATCATATGAGATATTTTTGGTCTTCTATCTAATAGCTTGAAACAATCCAATAGATGTCTTCTTAATAATAAACTAAGAATTAAATATAAATTAACTAACCTATGGACCTAAAATAAATATAAATTGAATTATATTGGTAAAAAAATATCCATATTACCTAACATAAAATGGTAATATGACCTATAATATAATTATAAAATGTAAAAAAAATGAATAATGAAATAATGAAATAAATAATTGAATAAATTAAAAATGCCAATAATTTTTTTTTAAATTGATAAATTAACTAATACATGAATGATAATAAAATAAAATGACCATATGAACAAAATAACACATGAAATAATGATCAAAATAAAAAATTCCCAAATTATTTAATTATGAAATAATTAAATTAATAAAATGAACAAATAGTAAATTTAGAAGGATATAAAGTTAGAAATTGATAAAATTTATACATAAAAAATATAATAATTGAATCAAGTCCACTAAACTAAAAATGATGAAATGAATAAGTGAAAAATTCACATAAAATTAAATAAGAAAATAAATGAATAAATAAAATAGAAAATTACCATATAATAAAATGACCAATTGACAAAATGACTAAATCAAAAAATTAAAAAATGTTCTAAAATATAAAAAACATAAAAGACCAAATGAAAAATAAATTCAAATAGAAAAAATAAGAAATTTACCAATAAAAAATAACCAAATGTATAAATTAAAAAATTATTAAGTACACAAAATTATAAATTACTAAATTTAAACAGAAAATAAGAGAGAATGCTCAAATGAATAAAAACCCAAATGAAAAAATGACCAAATTTTTAAGGGATTAAAATCCTAAATATCCTATTTAAAATTGATTAAATAAAAATGAAATGAATTTATAATTTTCTAATTGGTAAAAAATAACCTATTGGCGCAATATAAAAATGCATATAGGAAGAAATGATTGAATAAAAAAATGAAAATTGGTCCTTATAAATAATTTAAAAAATTAAAGGATGAATAAATATTCAAATTTATAATATTGAAATTTTAAATATAAAAAAAAATCCATGTTACTAATGAATAATAATTTTAATAGATACAAATGAATAAATAAAAAAATAAAAAAATACACATGATCAAATGGCTAGATTAACAAATAATAAATTAACTACATGAACAAAAGACCAAATTCCCAAATATGAAAATTCCAAAAATACCAAAATTCCTAAATGGGTAAATAGAAAAATGAAAAATTTTAAAAACCCTAATAAAAATAATAAAAATTGAACAAATTTAAAAATGACCAAATGGATGATGAAAATCAGAATGAATAAAATAACATAACCCATCATTAACTAAAAATAATAGTAATCAATTTTAATATGACCAAAAATTGCATAACCAAATGGTAAAATGAAGAAAATAATTTTTGTATGAGCTGGCATAAAATAATTATACTGTAAATATCATAACAAAAAATATTTAAACCAAGATAAACTGAATAAAGGCAACCCCAACTTTATAGATGATGAATGATTTTATTCAATCAGATCTTAATAGGATAAAACCAAAATTAACCAAACTTAAATAAATTAAAAATCCATACTTATTTTATAAAGTCAACTAAACAATAATATATCAATTATAAAAAATCAAATTTAAAAAATTGGTGGTTATATTCAAATATGTTAAAAATCACCAAAGAATGAACAAAACGAACATAAATTGACTAACAATAAAATCATATTATAAATAAATTAAAATATTATTAATTTTATAATTTAATATATTATCATTATAATTCCAAATAGATAATACATTGAATGTCAAATTAATTGGTAAGAACATGGCCTAAAAAAAACTAAATTTTTTTAAGTATTAGTTTGTATTTATAATTTTATGATTGGGTTATGAAAAAAAATTATGCAGAATTTAAAATTTTGATTTTTATTAGTTTTATATTTTATTTTATCAATTATTACTTTTAAAAATTATAATTACTATTTTTGTGTTATGTTATGTCACTTATTTATCATTGTATGGCTTTCGAATTTGTTTTCCTTATTTATTTTTTATCACCTATTATGCCTTAATTTTTTTAACATTACATTATGAAATATATTATATATTAAAATGTTTATTATGAAAAATTTGAAATATTCAGTTAGATATTTTGGATATTGTTATCCTAGTATGATTGTAAAATGGGAGATATGGGACGACCCCTTATGTTCTCATAGAGAGAACATAAATTCTATCATATATCAATAACACAATATTAAAAATTAAATTACTGGAAATTTTTAAATTTATTTTAGGAAAAACTATTTATGAATTTTTTTTCTCTATTATACATTCAAATATAAACTTTCTTTTTGTCCAATCAAGCATATGAGGTACTATAGGTATACAAAACAGCTACCATACAAAATCTCCTCTAGTACTTCCACTCCATATACAATCTATTTTCAGATTTTATACCACTTGAAGAACTAAGTATGTTCTCTCTTATGTATTAACCAATATTTCATAAAAAATTTATGCCTAATATATTTTTTCAATGTCCCATATTGGCTTCACATCACATATATCCATTTTTACCCACATTGATATGTGCACAATTTTCCACTTCTTCAAACTGCATATGATTAATATATCCATTCCCCAATTACATATTCTCCACAACATTCTGATAAACTAGGTAATAAATTGGATCATACCCGTTCTTTATATGATATAAATTCTCGATAATATGTGAATTCACCAAATCTCAACAATCAATCTATACTACGTCTATATTCATAAATACATTAAATTTTTGAGAAATTAATTTTATTTTAGTGGTAATTCATATTAATTATATTTTTTAATTAGATATATTAATTTTATGTGTGGGTTTTCATGAATATAGTATGCCTAATCAACCAAAAAAATAAGATTGAGTACAATGATGAAAACATATTGATGGGTAAATATGTTAGATAGTTAAATATTTTAATAGTAATATCAGAAAAATATAGTGACATCATTCTGGTGAAACGATACTCATTGAGATAATTAAATGATCAAAAAAATATAATTATTTTTTGGACATATTTGTATAAAAAAAATTAAATTAAAATTCAAATAAATATATTATTTATATGAATAGGTATTGGTCATACAACGTCGCATTAATATTCTTAATGATCAATCTATAATAGAGTCATGGATAGTGAAATTAATTAAATAAAGTGAGAATATGAGAATGAGTTGTATATCGGCCAGAATAGTTGGTCATTTAATATGTTAGAGGATATAAAAACATCAATAAATATCCAGTTCCATTGTATTGGGTAATTTTTTCTTCTTGTAAGTGTAATAATATTAATGTATTATTCAAACATAATGGTATTTTATTGAAAAATTTTACACATTAGATTTATATTATTATTTTTAATTGATTATTATTATTTTTTTATTATTTTTAATTATATATGAAAACATTATTAATGTGAATTAGGTGCACACATTTTGTGGAATAAAAATTTATGAACATGAGATAATGCATGTATTTTTCATGTTTAAATTATATTAAATATTTGTTAAAATATTAATTGAAATAATAAATAATATTAAATCACAATAGATATTGAATTTGGATAAATTTTAATATTAATAAATTGGTAATGAATAATTTATTAATTTATTAATTTTTTTAGGTGGGTATTACTAAACATCGAGATTTTTTCTCTACAAGAAATATTTTTTTGTTTGAGAAGAACGAGTAAATCCAAGAGTCTTTCTAAGGATAAAAAAATAAAGATATTGATTGATTTGTTTAATTTATTTCAATGTTTTATAGATTGTTAATAAAATTAATACATAATTTAAAGTGTTAAATTAAATAATTTGATTCCCCTTATGACAATGAATATTTATAATTCAAGAAAAATGACAATTTGTTTAAGATATTATGTTATGGACACCAATGAAGAGTTATTTGTTTAGCTAGGAACATTATTATTCTAAAAAAGGATTATCTCACTTCATGTAACTCAATCAACTCTAATAAAGTATTATTTAATCAGGCTCATACAACATCAGTAGATGCAAAAAAAAATCCATGGAGGAGCATTAATGAATTAAAAAGGTGACTATAATGTTCATAAAATCTCTGAAAAAATTTATACTCCAAAATTAAAATACATAATAAAATGTATATTTATACATCAGAATCAATTACATGGTATTTATGTGATATATATAGACATTTTTTTGATAGTTCATGTGGTGATAGATGAAATGAATTTTATGGTCGTGGTGGTGATGGTGATGATTCTTAAGAAAATGATGTGATAGAGTGTTTCTAAGATGAGTATTATGGTTTTTATAGGAATCATAAAATTTATTACATAATTATTTCATATTGTTAATAATAGAAAATATCAAATAATAACATAACTATGATCCAAATATTTTTTGTCTTGGTAAAAATAGAACCATTCATAAATTTGAGGTAATAAAATAAATATTTTTTAATTTATTCTTCTCCAGCATATTATTTAAATTCATGTTTACCTCAGTGAAAGTATTCACGTGAGGATATACATCAATTGAGGGGGTCAGAAAAATCCCCATAAAATGAAAAATTGGAGAAATGAAACATGGTTGAGAATTATCATCATCAACATAACATAATTATATAATCAAAATCATGAGAGGAAGAATTTTATATAGACCTATAATAATGAAATGCGTAAAAATTAAACATCATGAATTAGTGTTCAATTTCCACGCATCGTTGTGAACACATATAGAATCATTTACACCCATATACAAAATTATTTCATAAGAAACATCACATTTCCCAAAGCATTGGAGTTCACTATAATTATGGGTTCAGATAACACATGACATGATTTATAATAACTAAATAATTCTATGTGTTCCCATTACCTAATAACATTTATGTTATTATTCATAACAAATTTAACATATATAATTTATGGACATCAAATAACCCAAGGAATCAAGTGGGATTCATGTAATAAGGAATGTTTTCATAGATGAAGATAGTGGTTCGCATTATAAGAAGGTAATATCATATGTGGAATAATAATCATCAATCATGAGTGAGGAATAAACAATCTACCAAAAGATAATGTCATGTTTTTGTAAAGAAGTAATATTTTTGAAATATGATTGCATTTGTAATTAATTAAAATTGGAATAATGTATATCTAGTATTGGAAATGTAAGTAAAAAAAATTATATGTGAGGAATAAAAATGAATAATACATAATAAAAATGGTGTGAAATAGGGAAAACACATAGGAAAAGAGTTGGGTTTGATAATTCCCCTTACAATATGTCTCATTTATTCCTTCATTATAGTATCTCAGATTTCCAAATTAAAATAAATAAATAAAAACTAATGATACATTTACAAAAAAATAGATTTTATATAGTTTAATTAATTTAATTAATTTGATTATTGATTTCTTATAATGGTTAATTTCATCATTTTAGAGTGTTCGTTTTCTTGGTTTTCATGATTGCTTCGCTTGTATATGAGTATGGAAGTTCATGTACAATTTGTATAATTATCCAGAATTATAGTTATATGTTATTAATTATCATCAAAAAAATTTAATGGTTATATATATATATATATCATTTGGTTATATGGTATGAGGATTAATCATTATATAAGACATTAGTTATTATCATTTATATTATGAAGACAAATTTTTAATCATAATGAATGTGTTTTTTATTAATTAGTATTATGTAAATATGTTACTTCTTAAACAAAAAATGGTTTATAATATATATTATAAAATATTTTTCAACCATTATAATATTTTTATGAATATTTTTTATGACAATGAAGTAAAATATAAACTTTTCATCTTTGATGGGTATAAAACAACACCTCACGGACAATGTTTCCCTTCAAGAATAAAACTGAGAGAAAAAATGGGTTGATGACGGATTATTCAAAGTAATGTAAAATTATAGTATATTTATTATACTTGGGTTATCATTCCTTTTCAATGATGGGTGGTGAGGAGGGTAACATAAAATAAAATAACTAGAAAATAAATTAATGAAAAATAAAGAGGATTTTACCTCATGAATTTTCCTCTCGAGAACCTCAATATAGAACCTAGGTTTAATTGTTTTTTTAGACCTGATCCTATAGGACATGGGGGATTGTATAGGCAATTGGATTAGGTAAATAGTTGTCACATATCAATTATTGGAAGGTGTGAGGAAATAATGGGGAGAGTGGTGGAATTTATTAAAGGGGAGATGAATGTTTTCTCATTATTTTAATAGTCAATTTATTATTTTGGCTCACAACAACAAATAGATTAGAAATTATCAAAATGTATATTAAAATTATGATTTTTGGTTAATTATTACATGATCAAATCAACCCAGCATCATGTATGTCTCAATAAATTTAGGTATTTATCATTTATACTAAATTATTGTATTTTACTATTGAGAAAAAATAAAAGTTCTTTAGAAAAATCTGAAAAATTAACTATAAAATTTATAACATTCAGAATTTAAAATATAAAAAGATTTTACGAAATTAATATTCAAAATATTAGAAATGTAATTTTTAATTAAAATCATCATTTACTTGAAAAATATAGTTTTTAAAATTATAACTGATTTTATAACATTTGGAAAACTATCTCAGGTCACATAAAACTATTATATATTCTCCAAAAAAAGTAATATATGAATAGGTTTTAAGATAATATATTTTATTTTAATGAAATTTTTTTAAATATTGATGAATTAAAAAAATATCAACACGTAATTTATAATTATGAAATCATTTATTTACTAATAATATGATATAAATATATCATATTTCCTTTTTTAAGATGCCTAAATTTTATTTGGATATTATTGGGTGAGGTTACTATTAATTTATATAGTTTACCGTTCATTAGTGTCATATTACTATTCCAAATGTTATGATACATTTTCATCGGTATATTCTCTTAAACATCTAAAAATAACTCTTATCTGATTCATTCATTATTTTTAATTTATTTATTGATTCCTATATGTGATTGTTTTTATAAAATATAACATTACTATATAATGAGTGATTCATTTGTTAAAATTTGGGTAATTACATTAATCGCCCATTTTGAAATTTCTCCCTTGAAATGAAATTTTAAAAAAACAAGTGAAGGTACTTATCCTTCATCATCTCCTCTAGTTCCCTAGTCACTTTTTAGTACTTATGATTCCTCTAAAACTCTTCAACAAGGTGGGTTTTCATTTTGTTTAAAATCATATCTCTCCATTCCAAAACTTGTACTAGCTACTCCTCATCAGAGAGATCATCTTCCATCTATACCACCTCTTAGTTTACTACATGCGAGTGTTCTAGTATGTACATTATTAGGAGAAATACATAGAACACATCAGGTATTTATAAAAAACATGGTTTAAGTGAAAGGTGATATGTCACTAGTCTTATGCGTTCAAGGATATGAAAGGGTCCAATGTAACTTAGTCTATGATACCATTTAAATCCAAACTATGTGACTCTCATCCTTGGTGATATTCAAAGAAATACATTATCTCCAAAGTATAACTCCATGTACCTTCTGTAGTTGTCCGCATTACAATTTTTATAACTTTGAGAATCTTTGATATGATTTAGTATGTCTCAAACCATCACTCTCATTTCATTCATAAGATCAGGTCTATGTATCATTCATTCCCCATATTCATCCCAATATGTTGGATTTATACACTGCTTTCCATATTGATCATAATATTGAGACATCAAAATACTCGAGTGGAACCTATGGTTATATTATACCACAACCAATGAGTGATTCTGATCCAATAATCCTTTTACTTCCATTGACCATTTTCTTAAAATTTCATTGATCATCTAAATTGTCCTTTCAAATTGGACATCATTTTGGGGGTGATAGGTAGTGCTTAAATTTAATTTAGTACACCACTGATTTTGAAGGATCTTCCAAAATTTACATGTGAACCATGTATCATGGAAAGAGATTATTGATACCTAAACCCCATACAACATCACCACTTCCTTCACATACAGCATGGAATGTTGTACATGTGATAAGACTTCCCATATAGGAGTAAAGTTGTCCAGTCATAGTGATTCAATCCCCCATAACCCAAATTGCATTATTCCATATGGATATCTTAGGGTGACCAATGAGGAAATACATGATGAAATTATACAATTTACACAATGGTATAGTATATGGTTTCATCATCCCTTGGGACTTCTATCACTTTTTATTAACATATTTTCATATTAAACCCCTCAAAATATACTGTACAATCTCCTTATTCATTTTTTCTAGTATAACTGTTCTCAAAGATCACAATATGTATTAGTACATCTAGGATTAGCTTTGAAAGATGAGATATCTATATTATCCAATATATCCTTTATTTTCTCAGGATTTTACGGCAATAAAATCTATATTAAAAACCAAATCACACCATCCTCATCGATATGGAACTCTTGTAGCTTCCCTTCATTTACAACATTCACCTAATTCTGTAATTTTTGACTTTACAATTGTGCCTCATTAATCATCTATTCGATAGATGGTTGGTAAAATATGTGGTCCAAGTAAGATATATTTCCTAATATTTGGACTTCCATATCAATCCTTTCTCATATTTATTAACATATGTTATTTCTCAATATGCATCATTAATATTATAGCTTGTTCTTTTCTAATAAGAGCATCATATTATTTTTTTTCATTTTCAGGATATCAATGAATAGGGTAATAAATTACATGGATTAGCACTGACCATAGCCTTTGATGCATTCTAATATCCATATATGTACATATATACATTGGCTCTTATGATCAGTGTATATTTCACACTTCTCACCATAGATATAGTGTTCTAATATTTTTATGGAATAATCATGGCTTCTAGCTCAAAATAATTATCTAGGATGATCTTCATGGATCATTATCTTCCATGAGTGTTAGTGTATCACTTTATAATTTTTCATGTGTACACAACCAATTCCATAATTTTATTCAATGATGTTTATAAAAAAACATTCCCCACTTGTTGGAAATGTGAGTAAAGGTGTAGTGATTGGACTATTCATTAGATCCCTCATGTTTTCCTTACAGTATTCCATGAAGATATAATTTTCCCCTTTCCTTATTAACATTTTTAGTAGGCTAGAATATCTTGATAAATGTTTCCCAAAACATCAGTTTTACTGAGGTATTACAAGAAAACTATAGATTTATGTGACACTAAACAGGATCGTCCATTCCGGAATCACCATTTTCATTAAAGGGTCCACAAAAAGTCCCTAAATTTTTATCACATGTCCTAAGAATGAGACTTCCTATATCTAAAGGTAACACATTATAGAAATATAATTTAACTAATAATTTCATAATGTCATAAGAATAATACGTAGTTGTTCTTCATATTCCTCAATTTTCTTGGAGTAGAAGAAAATATTTTAGATAAATCGTACAAAAAATTAATGAAGATAAATTCTAAATACAATGTTCATAAAATCAATTAATATTAATGTGGAATTATAATTTCTAAATAAAATCACTATAAAATCATAGTGAACATTCCTTGTATGGAATGCAATATTCAGAATATCATCCTCCTTCACCTTCAGTTGATGACATCCTAAATGAAGATTCACCATTGTGAAGTATTATGATCATCATAGTTTATCGAACAAGTCATCAGTCCATGGAAGACGATACTTGTTATTTATAGTGATCTTGTTGAGTTCATAATATAAGATATATAGTATTATTTATCCACCCTTCATTATAGGGAGCATAGGTGAAACCCATGAAAATTTACTAGGGAGTAAGAACCATTTGTCAAAATACTATTGCAGTTGGATATTTAACTCCTCCAGTTCAATTTAGGCCATCTTGTGGGGTCATTTTAATAATGTTTTTTCTCTAGGTATGAGTTTTATTGAAAACTCTACTGCATTATCTAGGGAATTTATAGGTAAATATTCAAGTAAAACATAATTGTATTTCATCCTGATGAGAATTTCATCTAGGTTGATAACTACCTTTGAGTCAACCATTTTACAGAGGTATGCTTCATGAAAGGGAATCAACACCCACACCATTGGTATATTTTCCAAAATAGATTCATTGAAATCCATTAATTTTTATTGTATGGGATGGTTTGAAATATGATATTATATTTCCTTTACAAAAATGATGATTTGATATCAATATAATGAGACCCAATCAATTCCAATTGCTGCATCGAATTCCACAAAGGGATGTATCATGATATTTTCTAGGAGAATCAACCCACATACCCCAATAAGAGAAGTTCAAACTCATGGATTTCAATGATTTCAAAACAATTATTTTTATGGATATATCTACTTAATGCTTTTGAGTCTTTGATTCTGTAATTTACAAAAATGCGCATCATATAAAAGAATGTGTAAAACCATGATCAAGCACAAAATATTCCATTATCTATTGAAAAGGAAGTGTACCATGTAAAATTTAAATTTCATAGTCCACTTTATATGTTTTAATGGAATTATCCTTCCGTTTATCTTTTGTCTATAGGGGATGCTGACACTGATTAACCTCATGTAATCAATTTTTAGTGCACCGGTGTGCATGGTAACATTTCACTATACTATTATAGCATTGAACCATAGGAGGTTCTCTCATTTTGTCCATCATATAAAAATTCATGTTTACTTCTCTTCCACATTTATGAGCATGGTTTCCTTCTATCCTACTAATATATAATTTCCCCACCCCATTGAGACAATTCCAATGACGAATCATCCAACAATTCTAACATGTCAGTGGTTGATATTTATTTTGACATTTCTCATTAGGACCCCCGATATTAATAATCCAACTTTTGATTCATTTCACCTAAGCCTTGTGTCCATTATATAAAATCCATCACCACATTGATAGAAGGTATAATAACCAATTCATATCATCGAATTTCTTTAATTAACATATCCTTAAAAATGTGTGGATTTAAACCACTAATTAAAATGTAAATTTTTATATAATTTATATAAGAAATCATAAATCATACCTTGAAAGACTTGTGAAATTTTATTGTAATAAATAATAGATTCACCTTCTTTTTTATCATTTCATTGAATTATCTCTCAATATTTTTATGAAGATGTCAAGGAAAACACTTCTTATGAAACATTTATTAATGTATTCCTACTCCATCTCATTAATTGTGTCCATTAGATTACTATCCTTAGTCAAATCCAAACATTAATTAGCAAATTTATCAAGGAAATATATGTCCATAGTCTCCTTATCCATCTCATAACAACGAATAAAAAAATAATACATTCTCATTCATGTTGATCTATATTTATGAAATGAGATGATAAGATGATCCATTAATTGATGGCAGTTTATGCCAAATAAATGACCAGAAAGCCAGTTTCTCCCTCTTATGTGAAGGATAACGTTCCACATTATTTTTGTAATTGTTCATATCTTGAGAAAATTTGGTATTAAACACCGTAAAAATTTTAACTAGACTTCCCAGGAAATTATGGACGTCATTCAGGGAATTGCTGTATTTTCCCTCACATGGGTTATTAGCCTTATTTCTCAGGGTTCCCACTAATTTCTAAAATATAAATTGTTATAAAAAACCTATGTTAACAAGTAATTAATATATAATATATTACTATGTGAAATTAACTATAATGTAATATATTATTGTATCCATGTGTTTTTAATTTCTGTAAAATAAATCTTCATGGGTTATTACATAACTTATTGTAATAATAAGTTTTTTTATTATGGTTGTCTAAACATAATATCCAAATGAATATAACCTTACCCCGATACTAGCTATAGAAAATGTACATTTTAATACAATGGTATTAGATAATTTTTAATAAAAAAAACATAAAACTTTTATACATCAAGGATCGAAAGGATTAGTATCATTAAAACCCCATTAGAATACCTATCTTTTACTTAATAAAACAGAAAAATAATTTAATTCCTTATTCTCAGGATTCTTATTATCCTTTGAATCGACCTTAGTACAAGTATTAACCTGAGGGTATAGATCTAAATAATTGGTAATCATTATATGAACCTGGATCTTTGTTTCAGGTATGTTATTCCTTTTCTGGTCATTTTTGAGAAAAAAAGAGGAAAATCTGGAAATTTTCAAAGTAAAATCCATGTACTTTATAAGTACACACCATGTACCTTGATGCCATGAAAGGTTGTGTATTGGACATGTTCGGGCCACACACATGGTGTGTAGGGGCAATTTGGAGGCCTCTTACATCAGATTACAGAAAAGCTTATTGCACTCCTTGTAATCCAGAAGTACTCGTTGTGTACTTTCTTTTTTTCATTAAACGGATCGGGGTCACGTCTAATCGACAAAATCATCTACTTCTCCATGTTCTTTAACCGAGAGTGTCATGTATGGACCTCAACATCCTCCGAGCCCCTGACCCTCTGCCTGTTTTCTGAATCGACCTTCGTCGATTGTGTTGGAACCATAGCGGTGATCTTTTCCTTCTTCTTGAGTTTCATTCCATGATTTTACATCATTCTCAAGATATTTTTGGTTAAAATTTTTGTGTGTTTTTATATATATTTAACATTATAAGTATAATCATGCCTCGTGGTTCAATTATATTGATCCCCTAGCATCAAGGTAGGTGGTATGTACCTTACTATTGGAAGACATTGAGTTTTATGTGAAAATTTCCACCAATACCCATGAACGGGGTATTGCGTGTTTCCCGTTTTTCCCCTATTGATTTCCTAAATTTCTTGTATTCTTTTGTAGAGGTAAGTTGATCATGTTTTAGGAAAATTTTTGTACTTGGATTTTTTTCCCATCCCTTTTTTTTACGACTTTTGGGTCTTGTTAGTCTTTGGCTGTTATACCTATTTTCCCTGACTTGTGACCGTAGGATGGACTGATATTCTTGGTATGCTTGTTATTCTATAGACTGGTTATCCAAATAGATCTATAGGTGTACTTTGGCCTTATAGCATTATTATGCACTAATTGGAATGGGACTGTGAGAACCTAGTTCTATAGACTATAAGGGATAGACCGAGTGAGCTTCCCAGAGAGTCTTGGACATTATAGACTACATGGGATAGACCAAGTGAGATTCCCGGGGAATCTTGAAGATTATAGACTACATGAGGATAGACCGAGTGAGCTTCCTCAGAGAGTATTTACTTGTTTGAATTACCTTATACCATTCCAGGATAGAGGATGAATTGACCGAGCGAGCTTCCTCAAGAGTCTGTGATAGAACTGAGACTATAGGAGGATTGACCGGGTGATCTTCCTCAGAGAGTTTCTATGCCTTGGGGATATAAGAGGGCTAGACCACGTGATCTTCCTCAAAGATTCCATGAATACCCTAGACTATAAGCGGAATTGACCGAGAGAGCTTCCCCAGAGAGTCTTATAATTTTGTATGACCAAACCAGAGGGGTTAGGCTGAGTTCCCTTCCCATAGGGTTATTGGTACTTCTTGGATAAGACCAGATGGGTTGGCTGTGAGTACTTCCCAGAGAGGTTCCTATTGTGGTTAGTTGTTTTCTTCACTGCTGCTTGTTGTTTTTTGGATTGATTACTATTTCATATCATCCTGTTACTTCTTACTGGTTACTGCCTGTTGTTTACTATTACTATTTAATGATTATTGTACTATTACCATCCATATACTCAGTGATAGTTTGGAAAAGATCTTTGGGTGGTTTCATATTGAGATTTAGTCTCACACATTGTTTGGGCCATGATTTTGGGCTAAAACAGACTATGTTGTTGCAGGTATAGAAAATGGAAAGAGCCCTTCGACTTTGGGTACTTGATTGATTTGGAGCAGGAGAGCATGGGACCAAGCTTAGGCTGGCGATGCTACAGAGTTTTTTATCTGTTCTTTTGTACTTTTTTTGGTAATGTTTGTATTTCCAGAATTTTGACCAGTTTGGATGCTTTCCATGATATGTATCACGCATCATTTCATAAATACAAATGTGCTCCAGTTGTTTATTATTTTACTCTTTTACTGTTTACTATTGTTGGATATTTACTCCTTCCACAATTGCATGTTTTGTTTACTTCCGTTGTGTACTCTACTGATGAGGGAATAGTTTCCCCACAATCACACCCTAGGCTCTCACTGCTAGTCCGCAGCCTCTGGAGTTTGGGGAAATGCGTTTGAGTCCAAGTGACCTACCGGGTACGGGAAGCCTCTGGGTGGCATCCGGAACCGGGACGTTACAAAGTGGTATTAGAGGAATTATATTCTCTTGATTTACTATTTGGAGCATTTATCCAGGGATAGAACGGATTAGGTACATGGTAATAAGTTTTTACCGGGAGTAGCTAACCCTTGTACTTGTAAAAGACAATCTACATCATTTATTGCAGTTTTCGGGTTTTGAGATTTTATGATTGATATGATTTCACCTATAGTGATTCACATTCCTTGTGTTGTTATTGTTTTGCTATTGCGGTTCTATTTTTGTCACAACCAGATGAGATGAGGGTATGCCATCTCATGCCTCATATAGGCACTAGTTAGAAATCACATTCCATGCATTCTTGTCATGCCATCTAGGGTGAATTAGCGATTGCATGTCGTTGTGATCGACATTGTGTAGATTATTCTTGCTGTTGTGATAGATGCTTTGATAGAATCCCTGCAGTTTGATAGAGAAATTGTGGTATTGTAACTTGCTTAAATGAATTCCAAATTTTGGTTCTTGAGGTGTTATGGGCCCTCATGAATCGGAACATGGTGGATCGTTGACTTATTTCTCATGTATATGACTTGTATAAGATTCCAATCATTGATCCGCGGGGAGTATGGGCCCTAATGGATCGGAATTTGGCACATCCATGTTTGTTTTTCAGTATTTTATGGGCTTCAATAATGTTTCTGAGCTACTTCCCGGAAAATCCCAGAATACACGACGTGTACGTTATGACTACACGCCGTGTAGTTTTTAAACCGTGTCACTGACTCTGTGGGTAGAAACATGGGGTTGTAAAAATTATTCAGGAACACACCATATACGGTAAGTTCATGCCGTGTAGTAGTGATCCGTGTACCCGGCCGTTTCACTAACAACATGGGTCGGGGAAGCTCATGTATTACACACTGTTTTTGGTATAAAAACGCCATATAGCCTTGTTCTAGGTACCCGGCCATGTCACAGACAACATAGGTCAGTGTTATCATCATCTATACACGCTGTTTTTGTTCGGAACATGCCATGTAAGGGTTAGCCGTGTAGTCAGCCTTGTAACTAACCACACGGGTCACCGAAACCTTGTCTAGTACACGTCGTGTCCTTATTGAACACGCTGTGTAGTCTAGGGTTAAGAGGACCATGTGGGTTATCCATGTAAAGAGACTCATGCAGGGAATGTAGTTTAAGTACCTGTGTGTGGGAACAACACACCGGGTAGTCTGGGGTGTTACATGACCAGTTGTGGCAGATGTACACTCCCATGTGAATGGATTTAAGGAACATGATGTGTAGTTTTTTATACATGCCATGTAGTCATGTTTGGTAAAACTTTAGTGTTTCTTTCTCCTGTTCCCATTTTGTACTCTTTTTTTCTCTGTCCTTGATAATCCTAATATAAAGTTTTCTTTTAATCTTTCAGAGTTATTCCTCAGAGACGTCCTCATGTTGTACGTCAGCTACCAAACAGTGATCAGACACCGGATGTGGCTGATTAGGGACCTCCTGCAGATCCTCCAGTTGTGCCAGCCTTAGCACCAGCAATTATACCCATTGCAGGCATCAATGTGCAGTTCAAGGACGACTTCCTGAGGATGATGCAAACCTTTCTGGGAGCACCGACTCCTGCCCCGTCGATGGTTGAGTTGACGTGGGTTTTCTTGTAGTAGCATCCTCCTAATTTCTCAGGGGATGGATGACCCCAGGCTGTAGATTCATGGTTAGAGGCCACACTGACGATATTCGAGCACATGGAGATACCACCAGAGAAAAGGATAAAGCTGGATACTTATATTCTCTGAGACACCGCCAAGAGGTGGTGGGTGGTGTTCTCATAGTCAGGGAGCCAGCAGAGTATGAATTGGGATGAGTTTTAGTGCGTCTTCTACAATTAATTTTATCTGGAGACCATGAGGGCTGACCAAGCCAGGGATTTTATGAGTCTCGAGAAGGGTACTCTTTCTGTTATGGAATACACGTCTCATTTTACCGAGCTGCAGCACTTCTCGCTGATTCCATCAGGTGATGAGTTGTTCCTTTCTAGGAAGTTTGAGGATGGTCTTAGGCAGGAGATCCATTCACAGGTTAATATCTTTAGGTTGACTTTGATATCCTCTATCATCAACAAGGAGCTAATCACTGAGCGCAATCTGGGGGATTTTGGAGCAGTGGTCCATGGAGGTTCGATAACCAGAGTTAGTGTTCCTCCTACTAATAGTAGTAAGCGCCTCAGGGAGTCCGCTCAAGGAGATCAGGGTAGGCAGAATGTATCTTCAAGAATATAGGTAGTATGTTAAGAATGTGGGAGAAGTGGTCATACTAAACCTTAGTTCCAGAGAGACCCGATAGAGTGCCGATATTACGGCAAGATGGGCCATCTTCAGCATTTTTGTCAGATCGTATCGCCTACAGTTGGGGGTAGGGGTTTTCTATGACCCTGCGTATAAGAGATGTATCTCCAACTTCTCACCAGTCCAGGAACTAGTGTTCTTCCGGCCATTCGGGCTGAGGTGTAGATCGTGACTATGGTGGTCAGTCACCGAGTTACCAGCGACGGCAGAGTGGATCAACTCAGAGTGGTCATCCAGGGGCGTAGGGTCGTGGTATATGCCAGACTTTCATGTGGAGCAGACCTATCAGGAGTAGATCTCGTCCCTTCAATAGTTTGAGGTACGATCTTGGTAGCCTCAGTTTTATCTTCATCCCTTTTTGATACCGGAGCTTCGCATAGCTTTATCTCTTTTGCTATTGTGGAGAGCCTTGGGATCTGTATCTTTCTGTTTGCCCACATGTTGACTCTTGATACACCATTGGGAACGAGTACATCTAGTGTAAATCATTTCAAAGAGTTCCCTCTTGAAGTTGCAGGGTGTCACTTCTTATGGGACCTCTATGTCCAAGAGATGACAGGATATGATATCATTCTCGGTATGGACTGGTTAGTTCCCTTCTAGGCATTCGTCGATTTCTCTCACCACAGGGTGAGTTTAATATCATCAGAGGTCAGATATTTTCTTCATAGACGTGAGTGGGATGTCCAGGCAGGTAGAGCTGGACCAGAGCATCATGGGCTAGGAGGAGTTACAGCCCAGATTGCCAGTCTCTATTAGGATGACCATGGGACTTCACAGTTAGACATTCCTCCAGTGGTGGATCGTTCCAGCGATGTCTTTACAGAGGACTTATCAGGTTTCCACTGGAGTGTGAGGTAGACTTCTCGATTGAGATCGTTCTAGGAGCATCACCAGTGTCCATTCATCCTTATAGGATGGCTACAGCTGAGTTGCAGGAGTTCAAGAAGTAGTTGGAGGAGTTGCAGGAAAAGGGTTTCATCTGACCCAGTACATCTCTATGGGGTTCTACTATACTATTTGTGAAGAAAGAAGACAACACCCTTAGGCTTTTCATGGATTATTGGAATCTTAACTAGTTAACAGTCAGGAACCGATATCCTTTTTCGAGGATCGATGACCAATTTGATCAGCTTCGACGAGCCCGAGTGTTCTCGATGATCGATTTTAGGTCCAGTTATCATCGGTTGTGTGTTTGACCATCAGATATACATATTTCAGCCTTCATGAGAAGGTATAGTCTATACGAGTATACAGTCATTCCATTTGATCTCATGAATGAGTCAACAGCTTTTATGGAATTGATAAACCGAGTGTTCCATCCATACTTGGATTCCTTCATGGTGGTTGTGGGGGACACCATCTTAGTGTAATATCACACTCGACTCGACCTTGCTACCCATATTGATATCATTTTGAGTACACTGAGTGGGCATCCGTCATATGTTAAACTCTCAAAATGCCACTTTGGATGGATCAGATTCACTTCTTGTGTCGCGTTAAATCAGTGACTGGAGTATCGGTAGACCCAGAGAAAGTGAGAGTTGTAGTTTCCTGGGAGCATCTGAAATATGTCTTTGAGGTGCGGATTTTTCTAGGGATGGCTGGATACTATAGGAATTTCATATAGGACTTTTCACGCCATGCAGTACCGCTGACAATTTGACCAAGAATGGTGAGAAGTTCTTATGGTCAGATTCCTGTGTGTCAGAATTTTAGGGGCTGAAAGGGAGGTTGATGTCAACACTGATACTAGTCTTGCTGAATTCGAGCAAGAGCGATACAGTCTACTGTAATGCTTTAGGTGTAATACTGGGAGTTGTGCTTATGCAGGGATATGGGGTCATTTCATATGGGTCTCAACAGTTGAGGCCACACGAGAGGAACTACCCGATGCACGATCTGGAGTTGGTAGTTGTTGTTCATGCCTTATGTTGTTGGATAAATTACTTCTTGGGAGAGAACTTTGTGGTTTTCACCGGCCACAAGAGTCTCAAGAACATATTCACTCAGCATGATATGATTCTGAGACAGTGTAGGTGGGTTGAGTATCTTCAGTCCTTCAAATTTGAGCTTGCCTACACTTCGGGAAAGGGAAACGCAGTGGATGATGCGTTGAGTAGGAGAAATCAGATTCAGGCAATTCAGGAGACCAGTACTGAGTGCCATCTTATGGATCTGTTCTCTGAGATGCAATTGGAGGTTCACGAAAAATAGGGAAAGACTTATCTATATTCCATAAAAGTTACTTATACCCTTCTTGATCAGGTACAGATGATGAAGCTATCAGAATCAAAAGGCCTAGTCCTACAGGAGAGTGTGTCAATAGAGAACCCTCTTCCTAGATGGACAGTGGGCGAGGATGAGATCTTGCATTTCCAGGGATGCGTATGGGTACCAGTAGACATACGCAAGGAACTGATGTGGGATTTTCATTTTCAGTTTGGGCAGTTCATCCTGGTGTCACCAAGATGTATCGTGATCTACACCGCCAGTACTGGTGGCCATGTATGAAGAGGGATGTTTCAAGTTTTGTCTTGAGGTGTCCCACTTTCAGTAGGTGAAAGAAAAGCATCAGTGACCAGCATGGATTTTATATCATCTACCCATTCCTGAGTGGAAGTGGAACGATGTCGTGATGGACTTCATGACTGGGTTACTAAGGTCACCTCGAGGGAGTGATGTTGTTTGGGTTTTCATCGACAGTCTCACTACGGTTTCTCGGTTCTTTCTGATCAAGGAGACCTTCAGTTTTGATGATCTGGGGCAGTTGTACATCCGAGAGATTGTACATCTACATGGAGTTCCACAATCCATTGTTTCCGACAGAAATGTGCGTTTTACTTCTCGGTTCTGGCAGGATCTTTAGAAGGCTTTGTGTACATAGGTACATTTGAGTACAACATACCATCCCCAGACAGATTTCCAGTCCGATCGTATGATCCTGGTGCTTGAGGATATGCTTCAAGCTTGCATTATATACTTTGGCAGTTCTTAGGAAAAGTATATTCCCCTTGTGGAGTTTTCTTATAACAACAGTTTTCAGGAGACTATTCAGATGGCACCTTATGAGGCATTGTACGGTAGGCAATTCCAATCACATTTTGCCGGCTCGAATATGGAGATGCAACTTTTATGGGACCACATCTTGTTTAGGAGACCTCAGAGCAGATAGAGTTGATTCGGAAGAGGATGGATACAACACAGTCTCGACAGAAGTCTTATGCTGATCAGCGGAGATGACCTCCAGAGTTTGAGGTCTGGGATCAGGTTTTCCTGCGTGTCACATCGAGGTTGAGACAGAAGAGGATTCAGAGATAGGGTAAGCTTTCACCAAGGTACGTCGGGCCGTTTGAGGTGTTGGAGAGAGTTGGTCTGGTTTCCTATCAGTTTCAGTTATCGTAGATGTACCAGGCTATGCATGACGTCTTCCACGTCTCTCAACTCTAATGTTACTTTTCAGACCCATCTCATGTCTGTAAACCCAAGGAGGCTGAGCTTGAAGCTGATGCATCATTTGAGAGCATCCTATTCGGATTTTCGATCGCAGCACGAAGGTTCTATGTGGACGGTTTGTTCATGTGGTATGAGTGCAATGGTAGCACATGCGAGTACATGACGAGACCTGGGATAGGGAGGCTGATGTAGGATTGTAGTGGCCGAAGCTATTCGGGGTTTCTACTTCTAGGCCTCGCTAGAGAAATTTGGGGAAAAATTTCATTAAGGGGGGAAATTTGTAAGAACCCGAATCTTCGTTTCAGTTATGTTTTTCCTTTTTAGGTCATTTTTGAGAAAAAGAGGAAAATATTTAAATTTTCAAAGTATATGTCATGTAATTTATAAGTACACGTCGTGTACCTCGATGTGGCACAAGGCTGTGTGCTGGCTGTGTCCGAGCTACACACACGGTGTGTAGGGGCATCATGGAGGCTGCCTAAAGCGGAGTACAGAAAAACCTAGTACACTCCATTTACTCCAGAAGTACATGCTGTGTACTTTCCTTTTTTCATTAAATGGACTGGGGTCACGTCTAATCGACAGAATTGTCTTCTTCTCCAGGTTCTTCGACTGAGAGCATCCAGTATAGCCACGAACATTCTCAGAGCCCCCGAGACTCCTTATGTATGTCGAATCGGCCTCCATCAATTACGTTGGAACCACATCGATGATCTCTTCCTTCTTCTTGAGTTTCATTCCATGATTTTTCTTCTTTCTCAAGATATCATGTGGTGAAACGTTTGTGGAATTTCATAGATCTATGATGTTCTAAGGAGAATCAAGCATCGTGGTTCAAGTATTTTGATCCCCTAGCATCTAGGTAGGTGGTTTGTGCCATAACTTTGGAAGTATTTGAGTTTTATGTTCAAATTTCCACCAATACCCATGAACGGGGTATTGCGTGTTTAACATTTTTCCCCTGTTGATTTCCTTCCTTGATTTTAAGATTGTGTAGATGAAAGTTGATCATGGTTGAGGATAATTGTTGTCCTTGGATGTTTTTTCCATGCCTTATTCTATTTACGACCTTTGGGTCTTGTTAGTCTTTGGACGTTATAACTGTTTTCCATGCCTTGTGACCATATGATGGAATTATATTATTGACATGCTTGTTATTCTATAGACTGGTTATCCAAGTCTCTCTATAGGTGTACTTTGGCCTTATAGAATTATTATGCACTGACTGGCATAGGGCCATGAGAACCTGGTGCTATAGACTATAAGGGATACACCGAGTGATCTTCTCAGAAAGTGTTGGACATTATAGACTATAGGGGATAGACCAAGTGAGCTTCCTAGAGAGTCGTGGACATTATATACTATAGGTGGGTAGACCAAGTGTGCTTCCTCATAGAGTCGTTACTTGTTTGAATTTCCATTAACCATTCCAGGCTAGAGGAGTAATTGACTAAGCAAGCTTCCTTAAGAGTCTATGATAGACCTGAGACTATAAGAGGATTGACAGAGTGAGCTTCCTCAGAGAGTCTCTAGACCTTGGGTCTATAAGAGGGTTAGACCACGTGATCTTCCTCAGAGAATCCCTGACTACCCTACACTATAAGGGGAATTTTCTAAGCGAGCTTCTCCAGAGAGTCTTATTATTTCATATGACCAAACCACATGGGTTAGGCTGAGTGTACTACCCAAAGGGTTGTTGGTACTTCTTGGATAAAACCAAAGGGGTTGGCTGTGAGTACTTCCAAAAGGGGTTCCAGTTGGGGTTAGCTGTTTGCTTCACTGTTTCTTGTTGTTCTGTGGATTTATTAATTTTTCATATCATCCTATTACTGCTTACTGATTACTGCATGCTGTTTACTATAACTATTTCCTGCTTACTGTACGTTTACCTACAATATATGTACTGATTGTTAGGAACAGATCTTCGGGTGGTTACCTACTGGGATTTAGTCTCAGATCCTATTTGGGCCATGCTTTTAGGCCCAAAAATAATTTTTTGTTACAGGTATAGGCAAGGTAATGTTGTTATCGACTTCGGGTACTTGATCGCTTTGGAGTAGGAGAGCATGGGACCAAGCTTAGGCTTGCGATGCTGCGGAGCTGTTTATCTTTTCTTTTGTACTTGTTTTGGTACTGTTTGTATTTACAGCATTTTGACTTGTTTGGATGCATTCCTAGATATGTATCATGAATCATTTCATATATACATATGTGCTCCATTTGATTATTGTTTTAGTCTTTTGTTGTTTACTATTGTTGGATATTTACTACATCCGCTATTTCATGTTTTGTTTACTTATGATATTACACTATCAATGAGGGAATAGTTTCCCCACTATAATACCCAAGGCCCTCACTACTAGTCGGCAGCCTCTAGAATTTGGGGAAATGCGCTTGAGACCATTTGATCAACCTGGTACGGGTCACGTCTAGGTGGAATCCAGAACTGGAATGATACAATCATAAATCAAAGTAAGTATATAATTAAGCTACCTTAAACAAGGGTGAGAATAATCATCATCAACATAACATAATTATTGGATCATAATCACAAGAGTAAGGATTTGATAATGGCATGAAATACAGAAATTCTTAAATATTAATCATCATGTCTTAGGGGTCAAATACCTCACATAGTTGTAAAAATTATAGTATCAACTTCTTGTATATTTAACATTATCTCATGACTATAATAGAGATCTCAATGCATTGTAGCTTAATATAATTTATGGATCACCAGTCACATCTCTCCATTTATATGTGCTATATAATTTTGGATGCACTGGTCACATCATAACATTTACATTATCATGCATTCGACATAGAACTTATATCAATATTTGACATAAAATAACTCATTGATGGTATTGGGATTAGTTTAATAAAACATAAATTCATGGATAATCAATTGTTTTCCCAAATTAAATAAGGAATAAAATTCATGCTATTAGAATCATCAATCTTATGTGAAGAAGTAAAAAATCAAACAAGAAGTAAAATCCATGTTTTTAGAAAGAAGTGTTATTTTGGAATGATCATTTCAGTTTTTAAATAAATTTGATTTGAATAATGTATATACATAATAGGGAAGGTAAAGATGATGAAATTATATGTAAGATACATTAAAAGAACTTACATACTAAAAATGGAGTAAATTAGGGAAACCCCAAAGGAAGAGATTTGGGTTTGACAATTCCCCTAACTATATGTCTGATTTATTCCATAAGTTTAATATAATAGATAATAAAATTAAATTCAGTTATTAAAAAATCTAGAGACTCTTATATATTCATTTTATTATTTATAGTTTTATTATGTACAATTATGGTTTTCTTGATGAATTCTAGAGTTTTATTTTATTGTTCAATAGTATTTATTTTCATGGTTTTTAGGAATGGTTTGATTGTATATAAGAATAGAAGATTAGGTTATATTGGAAAAATTCTATATAATTAATTTTAATAGATATTAATGATGATAATGATGTTTAAATTTTTATATGCATATTTGAGTTATATTATATGAGGATAAGTCACTAGATAGTACATTTTTTATAAATTTTTTGTTTATTATGACGGTTTTTTATCAAAACAAACATGTTTTGATTTATCATTTATTAATATCTAAATATATTACACACATAACATAAAAGGGTTATAATAGAAATTTTAAAATATTTATCTACAAATATAATGTTTTTATAAATATTCATGAATATGGTAAAGGAAAATGAAATGTTTTGTTCCTTGAATTTTAAAAAATGACACCTCAGAGACATCGTTTCAATTAGTAGAATAAAAGAGAGAGTAGAAGTGGATTTAGGATGGATTGATACATATTTAAAATAACATTATTATATATTTATGGTAATTAGAATATGATTACATATTTATTAGGGTATGTTAGAGGTTAATATGTAATGAAAATTAGCCGGAAATGAAATTATCCAAAAAGAAAGAGGATTTGACCTCTTCAATTATCCTCTTGAGTACATCCTTACAGAACCTATGATTGGTATTTTTTTGAGATGATAACCTCATATACTTTTAGGAAAGACTATTTAATATGTTTGGGAATTAATTTAGAAAGCCTAAATGCTAGTATGTTTCAAGAAGAAGAGGTGTAGAGGGGTGTTATTTATAGTTGACGATATAGATGTTATTTCATTATTTTAATCATTAATATATTATTTTGGATAAAAAATTTGAATATTTTATGAATTATAAATAAATATATTAAAATAATGATGGTATGTTTGAGATTATAGTCTTCAATCGACCTTAAATAAACTATGACTAAATAAATTCATTTATTTAGCATTTATCATAAATTATCATATTTATTTATTAAAAAAAATCAATTATTCTAGAAAAATCAAAAAAAAATTACCCTAATTTCTTTTAGACATATATAATTCAATAATGAACTCCATTTTATAAAAATTATTTTCTAAATATGAGAAATTTAATTCCCATGTAAAAAAACATTTACTCAAAAATATATATTTTTAAATTATAACAAATTTTTATATTCATTGAAAAAATAAATAAGGTCTCATAAAAATATCCAAAAATTATAAGACAAAAAATAATAATTTATGAATAAAAATTACGAAATTCATTTTCAATTTTTTCATTAAATTAATCTATAGATTGAAATTAAATATTTTTGACATATAAAAGGTGTATCACAAAAATAATCATTTTTATAGCATTTATTTCTTTACTCTATGATATATTTATCCATTCATCCATTTATAAGAATCCTAAATCTAAATTTTAACTTTATTGGTGGGGTTACTATTCATGCATCCAGTTTACTATTCATAAGGGTTATGTTACTATTTTTAATATCAATATACTTTTTTGTAAGTACAAGTTCATTTACATCTTGAACTACATATTATTACATTCGTGCTTCATTTATTAAATTTTTATTTTTATCATTATGTGACATTATGTTTTTTATAAAATATATTGTAATTAGAGTAAGGGAGATTCCATTGGTAAATTTTTGGGTGATTATAGTAGTGGTGGCTATGATGGTAGTTGTGTTCATGATGAAGAACAGACATGTTGATATTTATATAACCTATTTATAACCATGTATTTATAAAACCTCTAACCATGTAGAATGTGTATTTTGAATGAAACTGATTAAATATGATAGTTTTCATATTTTTTTGTTATCAAGTGATTAAATCTAAATATATAATATTGTTAATGTTTTAAATTTATATTTTGATTAGAGTTCATCTGTAGTATTTATTGTAGTGTTTGAATGTTTGATGAATCCCATATCCTAGTTGAGGAGTTATACAAAGTAATATATGAAACCATTTCTTGAATCAAATATTTTTAAGGAACCACTCATAATTTCTTGTATCTGTGAATAAAATGAACAATTATTATATATTATACATACCATGATATATAATAATGATTACATGTCACAATTTGAATATTCCTATACAAATTTCTTTGTATAATTATTTTATGGGACACCCTTCTATGTCCCCTTCTTGATATTATCATAGCTAATAGTTATAGTAAGCATTTAAATAGTTTATAAAATGATTCCAAACCGTGTAACAATACATCCAATAGATTATTTTAATTTTTTTATATATTTTTTGTGTAGTAAATTTTTTACAAATAAAAACATATGATAAACCTACTATTAGCAAGTCGATGTAGATGTTTATTGATTTTTAATTTGTTTACATGAGCAATATGGATGTATATATTGTATTCCATGATGTTGACTTGATGTATATTATATGTATTGAGATTCTAAATGAAATCATTGTTTTTCTTGAAAAATACTAGGGTGTATGATCATGTGGATCCATATGGATGATGCAAGTGTAAAGGTAACATAATATGATTCTATATGAATTGACGTCAGAGAATCATTTCATACAGTGAAACAAATATAGTTTTATGTACTACTATTCATTAAAAAATATAATTTCAATCATCATTATCATATTTATGGATGAAATTCTCATGAATGTTTTGTACATTATTTTTATCCTGGAGGCGTGGAATGATTTTTCTAGAATATTGGAGATAAGAGATATGTGTGATGATAAAAAACTTTTGTTAATTTTGAGTGACAATGTTATGAAAACGTATAATTTTTGTTCCATATCATAGGGATTATATCATGATATTCAATGAGATATTCTTTATAACATGATATATGCTATTTTAAACCCCATTAGATCATCAATTAATGCTGTCAAAAAATAATGTGATGAAAATTTATGATTATTTAATCTAAATGGATAATGCTACATTCTCATCTATGGGGGGGTATCTTGATGTATTTCCTCAAATGTAAATGTTCCCAAAATTTAATTTATAGAATTATTTGAAATATATATCTTGTATAATTTCTTATAATCATTGGTTAATCATGAAGTGAATCCTCTCTTTTATCAAAGGATAGATTGATATGATATTTTTTATAGAATGGATGACCTATTACAGAGTTACAAGAATGTTGACATTAGAGAGAATATGTGACCTAAAATATTAATATATTTTTTAATTATTTTCAGAAGAAATAAAAATCCTTATTATGTATTGGTTGTAGTTTTTTAAATCATTGTCTATAATGATAATATAAATTATTTAAATAATAGAAGAAGAAAATTATTTTAATTGGATAATTTTGTCAAAAGATGAGATCCAATGAATTTGAGAAGGTTAAATATTATTCTATGGTAGTCGGAGTGAAATAAATTTCGATTTAAATCCATTATTCTGATTATGAATGAAAAAACCAACCTCTTATATCATTCCATGACCATGATTTTTTAATAAGTAGTTATACATCTATAAAATATATCCCTATTATGTGAATTTGAGATTATTATTTTTAAATCTATGTATTTATCATTTTCATGGATTCCATTTATCAATCCATTTAGCGGGATATTATTTGTAATTTGATGTTATTTTATATTATAATTATTAAGACTAGAGTTAGTATTTATGCATGATATTTATAACCAATTCCGTAGTAAAATAGTATAATTACATAGAGGTATGTTTTTAAGATGATACCTTCAAGGGGAGGTTTATATGTATGTTTTCTTAATGATGGTTGGACTAATATAAAAAACATATGTGACACAAATGATGTGTAATATGTGTCTACGGCTCATAGATATATCATAAAGTTGTTATGTAAATGTTTTTATAGTGAAATATGAAACTAATAGGTTTAATCAAATTGATAATAGTGTTTTTGATTGATTAATAATAGAGATCGAATATTACCAAGGAAAAATCGGTGTTTTCCATAATTGTAACTGGAAGTATAAATTGTTAGAAAATTATACCCTACTATAAAATGTGATTTATAGGCATTTAATATTATGTATTGGATTATTTTTTGCAATATAACCATAGAAGTGATTTTCTAGTTTTTATTTTGAAATTCCTAAATTCCAATTACAAGAAATGTGAAGCAATTATCACCCATAGGTGTAGGACTAATTTCTAAAAAACATAATCATTTTTCTTAAATTATATAATATATCTATTTATAATAATTTTTTGGGTCATGATATTTTATTAGTGAAATATTTGAATATTCATATTACAGTTATTTTTTTCATTTAAATATCAATGTTTTTGAACTAGATTATTCTCAGAGCATGTTTTTTCATGCATATGTTCTGGAAGTGTAACTTCCAAGGATTTGTGGTCTTCATACTCAGAGAAAAAATATATACTAATAATTTGATAGAATAAAATAACATCATAATGTAGAATAACATAAAACAATTACACATTAATAAATATAAGTTTCTATTTCATATCTCACTCCCCACGCCATCATCATAAAACAAAAAACATCCAATATGGATTGGGTTCACTCCACATTCTAATAAATTTTTTAAATTTTTCATTCTTAAATCTATAAAATTTAATATAATCATATATAAGTATTTATATAATTCAATATATGGATATATAATTTTATTCTCACCTATAAAATAATTAAATATTGTGAATATGATTTTCATATTAATATGAAAATATTTATAATTCTTACATGGCATAATTTAAAACGGATAAATAAATGTATTTAATGAAAATTTTCATAATAAAAGGTCAAAATCCAGACATAGTATTAATTTTTATGATACGATAATATCATATACCAATTTATGTGCATGAAATATTTCATAATTTCATCATATATGAAATCAATATTTGATTAATATTTAAAAATAGATTTGAAATTAATAAGAAATATTATTGAAATTTAAATATAATTCTATTTAGAATTTAATATAATATTTATATGTATATTTAAATAAATAATGACTAATTTATTAAACATTTTCATTTAATAATAATGAAATCATTAAAATTGGGATTTGAAATGAAAATCACAAAAAAATGCAGGAGATAATGACTGAGCTAGAAACATGATGGTGGAGAGATAAATAAATTTAGTTCAAATCATTTTAAATAATTAAGTTAGTTTTTATTGAATTGTTTTAATATCACATTTTAATATTAATGGGAATCTATACAATAACTAATAGAGGTATTAAATTTCAAACTAAAAATAGTTAAAAAATAAAATTCCAATTTTAAGAATCAATTCAATAAAATTTTAATGCCAACGAGGTGTAAAACTAAATAATATAAAGTGAATACCAAAAATAAACATAGAATAATAAGATTTATGGGATTTTATAATTAAATAAAAATACATTTACTCAAATGTAATTGTCTGGAAAGAAAATATTATTTCTAATAGATATTAAAAAAAATCCATTATTTTGGATTAATTTATGGTCGGACATGATCTATACCCTAGTTTACTAACAATAAGATTACTATATATATATAGGAAAGAAAATATTTATATGTATTTTACATAATACCTGTCCTTTTTAATTCATTTTTACTTAGAAATTAATTTTTTATTAATAAAGATTATATTTAGTTGTTATTTTTTTCATTTTTCCAATCTTGATGTAGTTTGTCAGTTCATATCCATACTATAAGACTATGTGAGCATAAAATAAAAAATATTATTTTTCATTTATTATTAATTACATTCCAGTATTTTATGAATCGCATGAACATTTCATTAATGGAATAATATTTTTTTGTAAAGAAAACATTAAATTATCATATTTACGGATTATATAATTAAAATAATAATTAAATTTAATAGTATATATGTTTTTTATATTTCAAATAAATAAATATGGAAAAATATTAGTTTAATAATTATTTTATAATATTATAATAATATCTTATTTCTTATTCATTTATGATTAAATCGTTATAATATCATTCTTGTAGGTGGAAACCCCATCCAAACAGATAACTCAACATAATGATTGAATTAGTAAGAATATGTTATTGTGTAGAAATAACATAAAATTATGATAAGTTTAGTGACTTATAAAATAAATATATAAAATGAATATTTATTTTATGAAATTGTTGATTAAGATGAAAATGTAGAATTATTAAGAGTATGATAACATTTATGTAGTAGAGTTGAAACTTCTCTTTGGGAACATCAACGAAATGAGTTGAAACTAATATATTAGAAAAATGTTTCTAAAATGGGTTGAATGATTTTTATTTCATTAAATTTGGTTATTGATTCAATTTGAAAATAAATATAAGGTGTTTTTTTAATGTGGGAAGTGGATAGTTCCTTTTTTAATTTTCTGATGGGGTTACAATTAAAAACATGTGTTCCATAAGGCCCATGGTTTTGATTTAAAATTGATCATCGATAAAATATCTGAAAATCAAGGATATGAATCAAGAATAACCTCATTAAATAAATTTATAGAATATAAATAATATGTTTTATTCTATTACAAATAATTTAATAATTTTAACATATTTTACTTCTAACATTGTTAATAAATTATAAAACCAAAACATTCTTAGTATGAAATGATATTGATATTATTATCTAATTTCAATGATCAAATTAAAAATATGAATTTCATATTATATAATTCTATTTGTAAAATTGATTTAAAATAATTTACAATGATAAACACAACAAAAATTTTGTTAGAATAAATTACATTATTAATAAATGTAATTTAATAATTTCTCCTTGACAAGTTATAATATTTAGATTAATATTAATTAATTTGTAATAATATATTAAAAAAACATGACTAATTTAATAGTCCAAATGTGAGAAATTTGTCTTAAAAACAAATATTATAAAATTTAAATAATGTTATTGATTTAAATAGTTTTTTTACCATGAATAACTTAATTTATATTCTATATAATTCCATTCATTTTTATATTATATATATATATATTAAACCAATCATTCATTGAATTTTTTCAATCTAAAATATCTTAATTATTCCTTACACACTATAAATTTAATAAAAAATATATTATCTACCAAAAGGTTATATTTATAAAAATATTTATTTTTAGAATATTTTTTATATTTTTATTCTATTTTTATGTAAATTTTGTAAATTAGTTGTCAAATAGTTTGTGTGTAACAAATTTTTTTACTTCTTATCATAACATTACCAAAATAAATATTAAATACTTTTATATCTAATGGCTACATTTTAAATGTCTATATAGACAACACTTATATGTATAATGAATATATAATCAATTTTAATATATATTATGTTCATATTAAATTCATATATATACACTTATATTCTTCAATTAAATCATTCATCCTATTTGCTAATTTATTTTTCGAAATTTTCATCAAATTTTTGACATTTCATATTCTATTTTTTATTATCATCAATCGATTGATCATTCATTCATATCATGATTATGAGAATTTAACAGTGTAGTATATGTATTTATACATAATATAATTCCATTAGTGACTGTTATGAATATTGTAAATTACATTTACTAAAAAAATTTCTTTTTATATTTAAATATTTACCATTAATAAATAAGGAATTATTTATTTTTGCTATTCTGTTCTATATATTGTAGGCTTTCAAAACATGGAAACTTTTACAATGGAATGTATACTAATAGTTTCAGGTCTTACAATAGACTTGGTTCTTTTCTTAGGGTTGTGTTGGATGTTTTAATTATTTCAGATGATTCCATCCGTTAATTAGTTTATTTAGTAGTTTATTTATTTCTTACTATACATTTCTATTTTATGTTACCATTCATATTAACTCTATATAATCCTCATTAGTCTACATAGTTTTTACTTTCTTATATTATTATACTAGAGAAACTATAAAACCATCACATTTAACCCATCTATTCTTTTTTAGATAGTGAAAATTAGTAGAATGTGGTCATTTTTCATCATAAGATATGACCCTTGTTTTGTTGAATATTTTTGATGAAAAAATTATATATATATATATAATTAAATTATATATTTAGGATATGTTTCACTTATTTAGTTGTTATTCTTTTATTCCAATTTTTTTTATCTACTAGTTGGACAATATATTTTTCATAGGCATACATGGACATCATATGTTAACAAATTGATGTAGCGGGGGTGTTATTTATCATCAATCATCTATTCATAGAATTAATATTAGTCCTTATATAATCTATTTTATTATTATTTCCCTGAAAAAACTAATTGGTTTTCAGGCACGTCGTAATTATTCACAAATTTATAGTATTTGTATTATGGATTTGTCATACATTTTTTCTTCTCAAAACACCTTTTATATATAACTATATAAACATATATGAAAAATTAATTCATAATAAATTGAGTGACATATATGTATAATATATATATATAATTCATCTTGAATTAATCTTCATAGTGTAATCCTCAATAATAATAATGTGATTATTTAATGTTTTCATGAAGTTGAAGGTGGTTTATAACTCTCTTGAAATTGGGTTTACATTCCCATAAATATACCTAAAATAAATTATTTTTATAATTATTATAATTCCTCTAGGTGTCTTTCCCAAAATAATCAGGACATAATAAATTCTAAAATAATTTATAATATAAGAACTCCCTTGGTGAAATAATATAATGTTAATGGTTTTTCTAAAGGTAATATAATTGAAGAGTGTAATAGAGTGTCACCACATTTTCTTCTCTAATAGTAGTATTTATTAGGGGTATGAATCTATTCCAACTATATTTTTCATGTAATAAAATAAATTTAGTAATAACACTTACAAATCAACAAAATATTATGATAATGTAGTCATTAGGTTATCCTATTCGGTTTGGATGAGATGATCACAATGAAGGGGGACAATTATGTCCTTAAAAATACATTATACATTAATGAAATACCTATTTTATTAATGGTATTATTTTATTATAACTAAAATTTTAGTTACAAGTGGAAAAAAATAATGTATTTTAGGTGATCTAATTATGTATAGTTTTTTTATAGAATAGGAATACGCCAGTCCCATCATCCAATACTTTCTCCATGGGGTTGGTGATTTTCACTAGTATTGCCTTATAATGGAGGCTTATAAAATTGGGAGTAGAATTATGACTCTATATAACCTATAATAAACAATTAGATCTATTTCATTTATAGGGAATCGAAATATCAACATTTATTACAAGAAGATGAATCTCCAAAATTAATGAAAATAAGATTCTGATACTTATGAGAAAAATGTTGATATGTTGAAGTCGAATTACTGGTAGATATCATAGTTGTAGATTCACTTGAAAGATGTATATGATATTCAAAAATGATAAAGCTAGTAGATAAACTTATTTTTCAATGTATTTCAAACATATCAAGCTCCCAAAAAACCAAAAAATGATAAATAACTTAGAAGATTATAAACACGTATGTCTCTAAGGAATTGATCTGATAGTAGTGTTGACGAAATACAAAAAAATGTTTAAAATGAATATTGTATCCTCAATTTCTAGATCATTCATTTAACAAAACAATAATTATGTCACAAAATTTATTCACTTTATATTATTTGAAACGTCATCTTTCACTAATATCTCTCATTTTGGAAGATACATCTCTTGGTATTTAACATGGAGATTGGATCTGTTCATGTCATACAAAACCTAAAAACTGCCTAGATAAACTGTGATCGTTCAAATTAAAAGACAAAAATAAAATAATATCCATCCATAGAAAAAGGATTGATTTAAATGTTTTAACAATAACCCTTTTATCAATCATTAAACATACTTATTTTGATTTTTAATCCGAGGAATACCCCTGCAATAATGGAAAAAATAATTCATAATTCTATTATCTAATTTTGACTAATTCTTGTGTGTGGTTAAACTATGTACTTATTATCTTAAAAAGAACGATTGATAATGTATGGTTAATTACAAATGTATGGTGGATGAAAATTTTTTGGATCACAATCCTTACATTTATGTTAAACATATGGTTCCAAAACTAGCATTTCTTACAAAATTAATGTTCTAAATACATATGTTTACTTCGAAATGTAAGGTAATGATTACTCATTCCCAACAACATTGAAGAATCATTTATATATGAGGAAAAAATAAATATCCACTATAATAAAATATGAAGAACATTAGAAAAAACATAATTAGTTGAATAAAATTTTTCTGAAAATCCTCTTAATGTTAATTAATTAATAAACAAGTTTTGGTTATTTTCAGTATTATAATCAAAAAAAATTAGGAAATTGTGGGATCAACAAATGACCAATTATCTCCAACTTTTTGTGATTATAGAACTCATTAATTTAAATAAATTAAATATAGTTCTTAATTAGTAACACATATATAAAAATGATTTATTTTTTATAAAAATAAATGATATTTTTATCAAAATTTCATGTAAACACATATATAAAATTACAATTTATATAATCTTTAATATGATAAATTAATAAAAAAACTTTTATAAAACAATATTAGAAACAGAATTTCAACATAGTTATTTTTATCTAGCTTTTTTGGGAGAAATAAACTTCTCGGCACATTTTATTAAAATATTTAATGATGCACATTATTCAGATATATCACCCTTTTATGAAATTAAAAAATTGTAAAAATGGAATAACACAAAGTTAAAAAGTAAATAAATACAAATATAATAAAAATAATATAATAAACATTAAAAAAATATAACTGTATCTTATTTTAAATATCTATGATTTATAATGATATTTTGGTTCTAATTATTGATAGGCTAATGTGGATATATATAAAAGTGATTGATCCTTTTGGAAAAATAAATTTCTTTAAAATCACACCCCATTCTAAAAATTCATTCACATTTTGTATCTAGAACTCTAAAAATTAGTTCTAATAATCATTATATATATATATATAACCTTGAATATGTTATGAAGAAGAATGTGGTTTAATTAAATACTCTTTTACCTCATCATGATCTGATTTTAAAATAGATTCATAAATAATTTTATATAATTTAATTACTATCTCTAATTTAAATGAATCATTAAAATTCCTTATATTTTAACATTCATGTAGAATTTTTGTGTTTCCCTACTGGAATTTATATTCTATTTTCAAACAACAATAGTTATCCAACATTTTTAATGTATTACATGATTTATTTAGATATTAATTATACCTCAATACATATCCATTTAAATGATTAAACATAAAAACAAATTCAATTAATTAAAAAGGAGAATAGATTCTATAAAATTGATACTCATATTCAGTAAGAGTTCTCAATATTTTTATAGAGAGAATTATATATTGATAGATGTGAAGAGATTGAACATCAAGTTCATTTCAACCATGAATCTATATACCTTTTCTAGAATATTTTTCCAAGGAATCATAAACTAAAAGATACAGTATTCTCCTAAATGATAAGTCAAGGAAATAGTCGATGAAATACCTTTCTTATAAAAAATATTAAAATCATCCTTAATAAAACATTCTGAACAACCAATAAATAATAATTTTTCTAATCCTTGAATGATTGTAATTTAAGGAAAAAACATTTTTTAGTTTGAGAGATTTAGTTTTATCATACTTCATGAATTGGATTCATTAGAAATAATTTATATATAAATGTAATATAAGGAAGATGGAATGGATTTTAATGGGCATGAGAAAAGAAATATGAGATCGAGAGAATAATAAGAAAGGGTGACATTGTGATGGTTCTAAGGTGATGTTTGATATTTTTGAGCAAATATCACAATGTAATCCTTTTAGAATTTATAATTTAACAGTGTATTTTTCATAAAATGAAAATTCATAAATAAAAAATAAAAAATAGATCTAAATAATGAAGTAATATTTTTATGAAAATTATATACTGGAAAAGAATGATTTTAATGAACAAAATGTCTAATTAAGAAAATAAAATAGTTATTCAAAAAAATTAATAAAACTATCATTATTTGATTCATAACATGAGGAATATTATACACCTCCCCTCAATAACAAAATCATATAGAAAATGGTCAATTTAGATATATATGAAATTCTAATTAAAAAACTAGCATGGTATTTCATTGATTTTTTATTTTATTAATTTAGTTGTACATATTGAAATATTTTTGAAATTTTTTCAATTAATTAAATTATTATTTTTGAAATTCACTAAAAATTCACTTTTTAAAAACATTATACAATCTTATGGTGTATACCATATGTTATCAACATAATTTAATGGGTTAAAACATCACATAAAATAATTATGTGAGAATAGATTTAACTGTTTAAGAATAGGCATAATCACATTTAATGTAAAAGGATAATACATTCATAATTCTTTCCCTCTTCAAATAAAATAATTATGGAAATTATATATATAAATGAAAAACATATTTAATTTTAACATTTCAAACATTTTATAGGACATTTTCATAGATAAAAAAATACATTAGAGTTAGTAAAACATTCTTAATATATTAAATATCTATGTGCTTCATGTATCACAAAAATGATGTAACAATAATTCGGAATATGATTAAAAATTAAAATATAAAATTATTTTTTGGTGCCAATATGAATTTGGATTTGGAATTTTAGTAAAATAATTATTTAGGATTCCAAATCTAGTTTTTGATTGATTTTTCATAAATAGATTTAGAAATATTTTTCAAACAGAATATGTACAACACAAAAATATTTATTTTCTCTAAGATGAAAATAATTGGACTAATTTATTTTAATAATAAAATTAAAATATTTAATAATAGATATACTCATTCTTATTAAATTTGAAAAAAAAAATCCTTTTAAAATTTTGGGTTTTCTCCAATAGTGCCTATATATTCCATGCCATTATTATGAGATTTGTTTTTACCAAGAATTCCATTCAAATATTTTTCTCCCATGATAAGAATAATAGAGTATTTATTTAATGTATCATCATTATCCAAAAATTCAATAAATTTATTTTAATATATATATCAAGAAAATTTGGATGAATTAGGTGTTAAATCTTTATAATTATTTTACATAATATCATTATCCATTGTTATAACATCATACAGTTTTATTAATTCCATTATCTCTTACATTATGGTATCAAATTTACCTATAAGAATAAAAAATATTTAATAATTTATTCATAATTAATAAATTTAGATACATAATTCTGATAGTAAGAATATTGTACCTTATCAGTATTATCCTCTAAATATAAATTTACCATTTAATTTTCTTGCTCAGCTCTATAGTTTTCAGAAGATTCATTTCTAGAATCATGAGAAGCATTCAATTTCTATTTTATGATTTTATTTTTTCCCCATTTATAATTAACATGACATATAGATTTATTCAAATGGAAATCAGATATTATATGACCACTTTTTTAATTCATAGTTCCTAAACTATTTATCATAATTATTAGTTTACTTATCATATATGTTTTTAAATATCTTGCGAAATTATTAAGAAAGTTTTGATAGAACAACACATGAACAGCATGGATTGAATAAAAATATTCGTCTTTTGAAAATTGGAGTATTTAATTTTAATTTGGATAGTTATATGATTCATAGATTGTTATTGTATCTAAACATTTTACATCATTAGGTTCCAATAATCTCTTTTATTTTTAAATATTTAACAGGTGTGTATTTTATACTATAAATAGATATTACATTCGAATAAAAAGTTAAAAGTCTTATTAACAGTAGTTCCTAATATGGTTATTGAGTATGTTCTCCAATGATAAAAATATTATTGAAAACATATTTCAATCTCCCATTAATCATTGTGATTCTTTCATATTCATTCATCATGAATGTATTAATTTTTAATATTTTTAGTTTTTTTTTACTTTAGTTCTCATACATATTCAATACATTTGTAATAAATAGAGATAGTATGCCAAATATAACATGCAATAGAACATTGAGAATCTAAATTTAATTAATTATATATAAATCCATAAATGATGCATTCTTAACATTTGAATTATGATCATAATCTATATATTGAATGCTATTCCACTTTTCTGGTTCCTCCAGGAATACAATAATACATTAATGTTTTTAAGTAATAATTTATTCTAATATTCTTCAAATAAATTATCAGATATGATTTCTAGAAACTATATTCATGAACAATAATATATATAGAATGAAATATTTACGTACATTCTCTAACTGAAACCATAGGAAAATTTTATCATCTAGATCTATAAAATAATGTCTTCAGAGCGAAAATAAATAATCACAAGAATTTTTTAACTAATAAATATCGATTAAATTTTGAATAAGATTAACAATCATCAAATATATCCAAAACTAAAAAATATATCTAATAGATCCAATTATTTTATAACAATATATATGTCATAATGAGCCGAAAACACAAGTGGTTTATGTAAATTGTGTCCTTAAGGACATTATAAATTCAAAACATTCTTCTTATGTTAAAATAATTATTTTCTTCTCTATTATATATGATCATTTTCCAAAAAAAATACCAAATGATGTATACTATTTTAGGGAACAAAAATAATCTATTCCACTCAATCAGTGATATGTTTATGAGATTAGTGATTTTTAGATATTTTTATTTTTATCATGACTACTAAAAATAATTACATGAAGTTGAAACCTTATAATAAGGGTTATATAGGTCCTTTGGTTTAATTTAAAAGGAATTAAAATATCTAATTATATATATGAGAAGATGACACTCCCTCACAACTAAGGTCATTTAGCCTATACTAATGAGTAAAAATATGAGATGTATATATTGGATAATAGAGTTTTCCAATAGTTGTAAGAGTAACAAATAAGTGTAAATGATACTTATTAACGAACAAAAAAACAATGAAAATAATTCTTCAGAATCATTCAGGATTATACATATCCTTTAAATAAGAGAAAATTAGAAAAACATCAATAGATGATAAACATGTTTTTCACTATTTTTCACTCTAATAGTTGTGTCGACGATGTCCAATAATGGATTAATAAGTAATGCATAGAAAACAATGAAAAGATAAAACATAAAAATATCAAAACATGCATTTATTCATTTCTTATCTCTTTATAATATTAAAGAAATCATTTCACATTATGAAATATAATTTTATATGATACAAGTCATTTTACATTATAATGATGTATGATATATTCAGGTTAAATAAATCATTAAAATTCGGCTATGAATTTGGGATCATTTGTGTTTAAATTCTATGTGAAAATCTTAAAGATGATTAGAAATAAGGATGATTTAAATTACCGAATACGTTCTATTGATTCATTATTTTAAAATATTTAATGATATATTTAATAAGATGAAATCCATTATAGAAATGCTTCAAATAATCCATAATTAAAATATCATAGTTTAACTAACTCAATCATAGGGTCAAATTGTGTTGAGATTAACTTTGAAATAATGGATGACAATTCATGGTTTGTTCAAAAAGTGTGGTTAATGATAAATTTAATGTTACCAATCGTTATGATTTCTTCAAACAAAGAGTTCGAAATGTAGCATTCTTTATAAATGATGGGTTGGTCATCCAGAAGTTTACATCAAAATAAAGGGTTATATATATTGAATCCAACAAAATTTGGAAGAATAAATAAAATTAAGAAAATTAATAAACAACATAATTATTAACATATAATGTTCCTCATAAACTAAATAATTATTTCAACCGATGGTACCTTGAAATAAACATGGATAAACAACATTAGAAATGTATATGTTGGTGTTTGTGAGAATCAAAATCAGTAATCAATTAATGAAACTAATGGTCCTAGAAATTGAAAATAATAACCCTCTTTTTCATGATATCAAATCCAATAAATATAAACATAAAACAGAGGTCATAATCAAGGATGTATACATATAAATTATTTCATTTCCCAAAAAAATTAGTCACATTTTTCATAAAACTCATATATGAAATAAAACCACATATGTACAACAATATTAAATGATGATAAAAACATTTCCTACAAAAAATGTATTCAAAATAATAGTAATATATAAAATTATATATATTTTTTTTTGAGAAAATAAAAATTTCTCATCATTTATTTTAACAAAGAAAATATTGTGTTTATCCAAATGATACCACCTTTTTATTAAATAAAAAATAAACTAAAAAACATTATTAACACATTGTTAAAATAAAAATAATTATTAATATGTGAAAAATAGAGAAGTGACAGCAAAAATAATTTCATATTTATTTTTTTCAAATATACATTATTTGAAAAAATATTTTTTTTCTGATTTAGGATTGTCTGATTCGCAAGATGAGAATATAGAACTGGATTTGTTTAAGGATTAATGTGTTCCTATAAAGATTAAAAACACTAATATCATTCACTTTCTATAGCGTGAAATCCATTATTAGGTTCTAATATTTTTTGAATTCATGCTACTCATTTATCACATAAAGAATAAGAAAACTATTAAAATAAAAACTATATTGGCTCATGATGATCTGATTTAGAAATACCTTTACATATTATCTACATTATTTAACTTACTATATCTAATTAAAATTCATAATAACCATTTCAAGAAATTGAACATTTATGTAGACATTTATTCTTTACTTGAAGGAATTCATTTTTTGTAATATAAGATTTTTTTATATTCAAAATATTTCATAGACACCAATTATACTTATCTAAAAAAGGAATAATTCTAAAAAAATAATCATCATGATCAGATGGATTTTTCTACCCCGATTATTATATGATTCATCTTCTTCCATTTAAAGATACTAGACATTTGGTTCATCACTACCGTGGATTTTTTTTTATTTTTCGACTGAATTTTATAATGAATCCTCAACTGGTGAAAATGATTATTCTATAAATTGATCATTCTGTCCAAAAGATAATGAAATATACTTCCAAAAATTATATTTTAACTTTTTATTTTCAACACATTCTGAATAATCAATGAAAAATAATCGATCCAAAAGATGAGAGATTAGTATTTTAGGCATAAACATTTATAATATTGTGAGATTTAAATTCCAAATTCCACTCAAACTAGATTCATTAATGTCCATTACAAAACAAATGGAAAGTAATGAATACATATAGGTTTTTATGGGGTTTGTGGAAAAAAGATATTTGTTATAAGAATAATTACAAATTTTATTATGATGGATCTCATGTGACAATTCATATATTTTATCCAAAATCACGATGTAGTGGTTTTGTATTTTACAAATTAATATATATACATCCAATAGAAACCATTTCATAAGAAAAAAAATAAAAAAATATCAATAATCTAATAAAAATTTTACTATTTTTTAAAATTGAAGGAGTTTATTAAAAACTATTAATTAAATACTAAAAATATTTTTTTATTTATTTTTCAAAAACATAAATTTATTTCATTTTCAACATATGAAATATCATAACCTATACCTTAATCATAGAATCATACAGAAAACATGTCATTATGAGGTATATAGAATATTATTCAATGAAAAAGAAAGGTATCTGATGATAATAAATTGGCTTTATTTAATTTAGTATATTATTTTATTATATTAAAGGAAGTTGGAAATTATTATAAATATCTTAATAACTATTTTTATCACAGCAAGATTAAATAAATGGGATAAAATGTTATAAAAATAGAAAGAGTTTTCAGGATGTTATCAAGATAAATTTATATATAAAATCATGAAGCTAAATAATTTATTGAGAATATATATTAGTGTTCAATAATTAAAATAATAATGTGAAATGAAGGTAATAAAGGTGTTTAATGTTTTTTATTCATATATAAAATATAAAAAGTAATTATAAATTGAGGAGAAACACCTCCATGATTTCAATAGTTCGATATGTTTATGGATCTTTTCGTTCAGATAACCAACTTCTTCAGTGTTACTAATAAATTTTCATATAAATAAAATATACAAGTATTTTAAGTGTCCACTATAGAACATAACAATAATATATTTTAAGCCTATAATGTATTAAATACAAATGAATTTTTTTACACATATTATTGTGGTTTTTGATGTGTTATAAACTAAGGATTTAAGTAACAAAATATGATAATTTTTATAAGATTCTATATAAAAGTATTTAGAAATTATTTTAAATTAATAAATCTATTTAAAATAAAAAATTAACATCATCCAAAATAATAATAATTATAAATATTTATATTAATGAAATAATAAAAATACTTAACTGAATATATTCTCTCTTTTGATCTAGGAAAAAGAAATTCCAATATATCATGGCATTTTCTGGGCTACTACAATGTAATGAGCTAAACATTCATAAATAAAATTCATTTATAAAATGAATATATACTGTATTAATTAATATACATATACAAAACACATATAGTAATATGGTTATTTTTTAATTTTATACCCTACATGATTTAAAATACCATTGTGAATCGTAACCACTTATAATAAAGCTATTCAGTTGTTATCATATTATTAATATAAAGTATGATTTATGATATAGTCCTATTAAAAAGTCTAGGAATGTGATTCCCTCAACCAATAGGATCATAATCTATGAAAAAAAAATTCTATGATTCTTAGTGATATAGAATCATTAATATATTCCATTAATAATGATCCGAGGGAGATTTATAAGATAATGAAATTGCATTATAATTTTTTTCATAATTACAATATCCTCAAGATGAAGTACCAAACTATGTTCGTCGAACTAATAGAAGAAAATATCATTATCAAACACCTTTACATTATAGAATTTTATAGGGTAATATATGAATATGTATCTCAACCCAAATAGCATTAATATATATTTTTTATGTTTTAAATAAAATAATTATTATATATATTCCATAATTTATAATTTTACAAATTATTTAATAATTAAATTAATAAAAATTAAACTTCTACATGACTGAAAACAAATTGTATTTTTTGTAATATATAATTACATACATGGAACCATTTTTTTTTATTTAAATTATTATTGAAATAAATTATATTTAAAAAATTATTATTATAAATAATATTTATTTTATATAACTGATAATAAAATTTTACAAACTAAGAAATAATTTTAATATGAGTGAGAAAATGGTTATTGTAATGAAACAAATATTTTACAATAAATGGGTATTATGGTTTAATTTATTTATTTATCATATTTTTAGAATTATTTTTTAAAAAAATTTATTAGTTTTTAAATACTCTTGTTTAAGTTATCAAACCATTGTATTTGTATTTTTTCTTCTGTAATCTAATTTTTCGGTAATATTTAAATATGGTACAAATATGATGGACATATTAAAAAATCATCCAGAACCCAATGTGATTAAATATACTCAATAAAATATACAATTGATAAAATTAATTTTCCCATTTAAAATAATTTTTATTTAGGTTATTTGATTAATTTTATTTATCCATAATGAATCCCCAAAAATAAATTTAAATGTTTAAAAATTAATTTTTCATGTTTCGGATTCTTTCACCAGCACGTGCATCCATTTGTAAGGATGTGCGACGCTGTTACCTTACATTCATTCATTCCAATGGAGGGCAACATTTGGCACTTTTTACAAAAAAATTCTCCAAAATCAAAATGGGATGATGGGAGGTCAGTTCCTCTTTATATGGATTCCTCCTCGGAATTTGTCTCCTAATATATGTCCCCCTCATATATTTGAGTTGTTGTTCGTGAATCTCTTCCCGGTTCCATATATTTGTGGATGATAGTCAATTACAGTTTTTCTATCATAACACTCCAAAGGATTTTGATATGGAAACAACCTTCAATAGAAGTAGATGATAACATCAGGCATGTCATGGAATATCTGGAGGTGTGCACATTGGTCCATTGTATTCTTCTTCATAAGAGGCCATCTCAAGGGAATAAAACTTGAGGCATCCCCCATCGATCATGGGGTATCGTATTCCTGAGGCATGTACCGATGTTTTTCCTAATCTTCCAATTCATAACATGGGGTATTCCATGAGTTTGACGTCTTGTAGAAAAGGATTCCAAAGGAGTAGTTTTTGATGATTTTCTTGGATATCACATTTTTAACATAGGGTAGGACACAAGTTTAACATATTGTGGAGAGGGAATGAGAGTGATCATAAAACCCCATGGAAAATGATCAGATTACTAAATCCCTGGGACGGAGTGCCTGCATGGTTTAATAGATGGATGAATCAGAAAACTCAATGAGGGAAGACCCATGGAGGTGTGTCCCATAAAGGGAAGATATCACACCATGAAGGTTGATCTAGACACCATTATGGGTGGAACATAGATTGTTCACTCAAGAGAGGGGGAAACCACGATTTACCATAGAGTGGGATTGAACCTCTGGGTGGTTTAAAACGTACTCTAAGACCATGTAAGTTGTGCTCGATATGGGAAACAAAAGTGGATAAGATCTTCCAAACACGTGGAATTCAGAGAAATGGTAAATGGTGAATATCCTTTAATGACACCACACATTCGATTTTCTATCTTAATTTGCAAAATTTCACGGAGAGATCGAACCATGACTATCAAAATTCCACTTAGACTATAACACCCCAAGCTTCAACGGTATGATTCTCTTTGAATAATACAATCGCATGTGATGTACACAACTTCAAGTTCTAACACACCACGACCAATCAAACTAGCCATTATGAATATTAATACCCAAAATTTTAAATTTATTAAATTTTTTCCTTAAAAATGGACCACATTTTTGGATTCGGAATATCGAAATTAGCTTATGGTTTATTTTTGGTATTTGTCAGAACAAATTAAATTTTTAATGAATATTGAAAAAAACTGTGTTGTTGATTAAACCAAACTTTGTATTTAAATAATTATTTATTATAATTGAATTTATTTTAGGTCAAAATAGATACATAATACCTTTATAATTTCAACATAATTAATTAGATTCATTTTAGAATAATATTAGATATATAATATTTTATTGAACTTTTTACCGTCTTTTACCCACCTTCTATGAGCATTTTAAAATATGAATAAAACTTAATTTTGCCACTTTTGTGAGATGAATTTCAAATATCTGAGAGACACGGTTAACATCAATATGTAAAATTTGGTTCAATAAGATAAAATAATTTTTGGTAATTAGTAACTTTTGACTTTTATTTACCGCGGTGTAAAGTAAATAGGGTAATTAAAGTTAAAAATTATATTATAATTACCATAAAATATGTTATAATTCTGTTGGATAAGTGTTATTCTACCAAAAAACAACCTTTGGAATAAAATATGATCCTTTAGGCCCACATGGATTAGATTAGGACATTTATAATTATTTAATTTAAAGAAGAGTTAAAAGTGCTAAATTCACGTTTTCATAACAAAATAATTTTTAATATAGTATTACACATAAGATAAATTATACTATAAATATTCATTATAAAGATAAGAAAATTTCCTATATAATTGAAATTTATTTCTAATTTTTATAAATTAAATATTTATATTTATTTATGACAAAATGAGTATGCAGTAAATACCTAATTAATAAAAGATTGAAATAATTGATATTATAAATACTAAAAATTAATTAATTTTTTTACTTTTGATAAATTAGACTAATATTATTGGTTAATATGCCATGATAGGGTTGATTCAATCAATTTTTTTCTACATAATCATGCTGTTATGATTTTAACAATAAAACAAATACCAAATAGTGTCAAAATAGACGTAAAATAGTTTTTAAAACAAAAACTATATTATTAGTTGATATAATATTCCTAAAAATATTAGGATCAGAAAAAGGGATTAGATAACATAATTTATGTCATTAATGAACCCCTTGAGCTTCTCGTGGAATTTTAGATAATGTTTATTAACCATATAGTGTAAGAATAGAAGAGGACACTGTAAAATCTAAACTATTTAACTAAGAGTTAAATCTAAAAGATAAGCTTAAAATGGTAACATAAACTTGTCTAAAACCTATTGGTTGAAAGGATGTTTACACATTTCCACATCAAGATCAATATGAATTCATAAGGAGACATTATAGACCGAATATGATTGTATAATAAAATAATTGTTTAATCTTTTCTTAAAGTGACCCTCACCACTTTTATAAAAGGGCATATCCCCATCTCTCAAAATCACTCCTCCAAAGCCATTTGGCTCGACAAAACCCTACCCAAATATACTATCAACTTCTCTCACATAATCCTAGAGGACTTCCTATGGTCATAAATCCAACTAATGGATCACTTTTGATCAAATCAAAAAGATGAACCCGGAAAAGAGGTAATAATTTCACCTCCCAATTTCAAGTTCTTTTCTTCTTCCACTTCCTATTTATTTGTTGTTTCCATACCAAAATAATAACTCCATTACCTTCTACATACTGTGATATTATTATAAATATTTTATAACTGTATTCATTATTCTATCCAACGTATTAATAATTATTTCACTATGTGTGTGTGCGTACGACTTATAGTCTACACGCCGTGGTGTAATTTGTTATTCAACACTATGTTATTTTAATGGATATAATGATGAGTAATATGTATATAAATAATGAAAATAACATTAAAATTTCTCTTTAATGTAAATATTCCATCCAATTCCACACCTTTATATAATTAAGGAAATGATATTGTTACTGTTGCATACGCACGGATTACCGTCTCCAGGACACGAGGAGATTAATTTCCACATTCACCACTAAATGATGATTCTAAAAATATATATTATTAATTAGTATTTAATATAATACAAAATAATGCTACTGTATATATATATATATATATATATTCATATATCTCAATGACATACTTACATTCAATACAATATGAAAACGGAAACGGAGTTTATGCGTACGTACGATAAATCGTCTCCATAAACGGTGTTTCCATTTAATAAATATATCTACTATAAATATTTATATTCTGAATATATAGTATATATAAATCATGTTTTATATTATTTAAGTATGAAAATCATGATCTATGTGATACGACCAAGAATAACAAGTTTAAACACGTACGATAAAGAAAGTGATTATTACCCGAAATGTTACTTTAACATGGAAATTATTATTTAATAGGGAGTATAAAGTCATAAATGAGTCATATATGATATCAAAAATATTAATATTGTTTTGTTATAATTTAATAACATACTAGTTTCATTATACATGATGCTAAACTTACCCTCGACTAAAGGAACGTACCATGTATGGGTTAATTCATCAATCTCATTATTATCTAAGATTGTTTATAAATAAGTATTTACTGGGACATATTTGAAATCAATGACCATATTTCATAAAATTGTTTTTAGAAGGAATCTTTTAAGGTTTTATAGAAGTTAATCTTTATCTAGATAATCATTTTAATGGGTTTAAATATTTATTCTTCTAAATAATTCTCATTAATGTCCATGTTTTCAATATGGTTTTAAAGGATTTATTTATATAGACATGAATGTTTTTAAAATGATAATTCCTATAAAATGTTTCAATGTGGTATGGGAAACATTGATTCAAAAATGACATTAAAAGTCTTCATTTTCTTTATTTTGTAACTTTTAAATGTTTTCATGAAAAAGGGATATTTCTATCAAAGAGTTTTACAAATAATTTTCTTCTATGTAAACATCCTTAGATGGATTTTAATCTTGTTTGTAGTTTATTTATTATGATACCCATCTTCCATATTGTTTTGAATGTTCTGTGATATGTTAGACTATGGATGTGTTATTTTTATACCATTTATTTTTTATGGATATCTTATTGATATTTCTTTTGATAGTTTTAATATGAATGATTATGTTATGTTTAAACCTTTTCATATGAGAAATGCATTGGATATTGTAGGTGACATGTGGAGACCTATATAGCTCCTAAATTCATCAGTAGGTCTCATGATACAATTATACATGGAATTTTCCAAGTATTTTCCCAATTTGATATATGTTTTTGGCCGAGGCCTAAGTCATTTTTAGATTTCTTGGACGAGGCCATGAAAAAATGTTTCATAATGTCCATCATTATGCATTCCCTCATTATTTAATTAGTTATTAGATGTTATTATTTGATTAGTAGAATATCCATGTGCATGTTAATATAGTAATGTTTGATTTATTTTTACCATATTTTATTCAAGTTTATGTTTAAAAATTCTCTAGTTTTTCTTACACATCATTCCTTAAAAGTTTATAGCTTCCAATAAATTATTTACCCTTACTGAGCATCTAATCTCACACATTTATTAGGATTTTTTCCCCAGGTTCCAAATAAGTGTTTTATGATTGAGATGTAGGGATAAGCTAAGGGAACAATGGCGTTATCAAAGGATTATTTATGATATGTTGTATGTTAGAAAGTGTAATGTAACATTAATGTATGTAATCTATTTTCCAAGACTGCTAAACTGATCGGTCCTTCAGAACATGATTCCTTGTAATCATGCCAATGTATTAAAATAATTTACCGAATTGGGGTAACTGGGATTGGGGCGTCATAGTTGTTATAATAGAAAGTTTAGCAGAAAAATTGGAAATCGATTTAGATAATATCAGATGAGAACACATTACACTAAGACGGACTTTGAGAATTAGTATAGAAGAACTTCCTAGAATTTTGGTTAAATAGGGATTTAGTGTATTTTACAAGAAATACATCCTTGTCTGGATATGAGAAGGTAGAGGCAGCTCTAGCACATATGTACCTAGGAGTGAAAATTCTGACGAGGAGTTTCGGGCTTCACCCAGGGTATTCTGGTACACAACAACAGGCCTTGCTGCACTCTTGGTTACGAAACTCCTGGGGGATCTTCTTAGGATAATTCACATTTTCATTACAAGACATTATGAAACATTTAGTATTAAATACATTCTCAAAGAAAACATTTTATGATTATAGAATATATGAATAATATTTTCAATTTATGTTAGGTATTTTACAAGTTTGGAATTATTGATTGTGCTTCATAAACTATCCTAGTGTATTCCACTATTTAGAAATGGTGCCCAGTAGAAGGAATGAGAACTCCAGAAATATGAATTAACCAAAGAGTTTTAATGGTCATTTCATTCACTGTATTAAGAAAGCATTTAGAAGAGATATATTTCGGACGTATTATCATCATATGAATAAATAGTATCATGTGTTAATTATATATGAAAATAATTCATTGAGTCTTATGGATTTGAAGGGATTCAAGAGAATAAAAAGATGGTAGAGAGAAAGATGTATAAAAGGAAGAAGGGAAAGAAGGAATTTCCCCTAGCTGATAACTGTTGAAATAATCTCCTTGGTAAATTCTTGAATGGAATGGGAGACTATTATAAGTGTGGAGAAAAAGGACACCAAGTGCGTGATTGTAAGGGTAAGAAAAATGTTTCAAATGTACAATGCTTCATCTGCAAGGATTTAGGACACTATGCGAATCAATGTCCAAATCATCAGAGTATATCCCAAATGATACTATTTGATAACAATAAAGTTATGATACTAACGAAGATGAAGAGGAATTATTATATTTCATGTGTTGTTATTAAATTATTGTGTCATTTGAGTATTTTATTAATGATATACATGTTATAAGAATTATATAGTATATAAGGATTGTACTGTAGTACTATTTCATCAAGGACTTGAAATTATATGGTACTATGAAAAGTGACTCAACAAAAAGTTAAACCATCAGGAAAATACATGGTTTAAGGAAAGATAAACCTTAATATGGTCCTGATATTGACGCAGTGATTTCGAAATAAGAGAGGGTTGATTTGGATAAATTGTAAAGGATATTCTTGACAACCTTGGAACTGATTAATGATTTTTATATTCCATCATTGTTGGAGTTTACATCATTTTTGGTTAGAGGGATTATACCAAGTATTATATAAGTAATAAGGGAGATTGAATGTAATCGATAATGTATTATGGTAATTTAGTTTGTTAACATGTTTTAAAAGAATACACGATTATGGTATTCACATGTATTTATGTTGGAAAAATGAATTTCATTGTGTATACCTTCCTTATAAATTATGGACTGCGAGTTTGGAAAAGAGTATTTTGGATAAGTATAAAGGATGGAATCAATTACGTTTGAAATTGGATACTATTGTTATGGTTAAATCATTTCATGAGATTATTTTTGGATTTTCATAAAAAGGATAAACCATAGGTCGGGCGACAACCCGTCGCGTCCGGCATGGCCGCATGTCTTGAACCCACAACTGAAGGGCGACAAGGGTGCATCACTTACCACTGGCCTATGTGATGTCTTGGTTTGCTTAATGTAGTTTTTCAAAAATAGTCTAACAAAGGAATTATAAATTCATTATTTTTTTAACCCTATACGATTAAGATAAATATAATATTTTTGAATTCTATAATCTTTTTTAGTGAAAGATGTGTTTGTTTTAGAAATTTATTAGTGGGTAAAACTCAACATTTAAATTAATTATATCTCTTTACGATCATATTAAATCTCATAAATAAATTCCCCAACATTATGAAAAGGAACTTAAAACAAAAATGTTGTCCGTTTACTTTTCCTACTGGGTAATCAAAGACATTTCAGCCCATTACAAGTTTATGACTTTCAAATTTTTAAGTTTCTCCTAATAATATTCTAGATCACTCTCCATCAAAACATGATGATTATTTTTATCATCCATATCAATGTTTTCCTACATATAACCCTAGTATGTTTTATTTTCGGTAACCATCAAACTTTCCTTTCTTTATTTTAAAATAGAGGCATCATTAATCCATTTTTCAATGTGGGATTTCAACTAAGATATTTTGAAAAGTCAAACCCCACGTTTTCAATTCTAAGAATAAATTTTGAGGACACAATTTCTTGAAGAAGGGTATAATGTAACACCCCAAGCTTCCATGATACGTTTCTCTTTGAATAATACAATAGCTTTCATTGTACACAAACTTCGAGATCTAACACACCAAAACCAATCTAACTAGCCTTTATTAATAGTTTTTACCCAATTTCTTAAATTTTATAAATTTTACCCTTAGAAATTGACTTCATTTTTGGATTCCTAATATTGAAATTATCTTAGGGTGAATTTTTGGTATTTTTTGGAAAACATTCAATTTTTAATCAATTGTTAAAAACACTACGTTATTGTTTTAAACTGAATTTTTTTTAAATAATTATTTATTTTAATCAAATTTATTTTAGGTCAAAAAATATATATAATACCTATATAAGTTCAACGTAATTCATTGGATTCATTTTATAATAATATTATATTTATAAAATTTTATTGAAATTTTTACCGTCTTTTACCAACCTTCTAGGATCTTTTAAAAAATTGTATAGAACAAAATTTTACCGCTTCTATGAGTTGAATTTAATAAATCATAAAGACAAAATTAACCTCATTATGTAAAATGTATCTCAATAAGAAGAAAATAATTTTTGGTGAATATTTATTTTTGACTTTTATTTACCGCGGTTAAAAGTAAATAGGCTAATTAAAGGTCAAAATGATATAATAATTACCCTAAAACATGTCCTAAATCTATTGGATAAGTTTAATTCGACCAAAATAACCTTAGGAAAAAAATATGATCCTTTAGGTCCACAGGTATTAGATTAGGACATTTATTATTATTTAATTTAAAGAAGAATTAAAAGAGTTAAATTAGAGTTTTTATAAATAAAACATTTTTAATATATGGTTATACATACGATAAATTAAACTATAAATAATAATTAGAAATATAAAATAATTTACTATATGATTTTATTTTATTTATAATTTTTAGATATTAAATAATTAAATTTATTTATGACACAATGACGATGCAGTAATTACCTTTTTAATAAAAGATTGAAATAATTAATTTTATAAATACCCCAAGGAAATGAAATTTGAGACATTTGATGAATTCCACTAATTTTATAGGTTAATATGACATGTTATTGTTTATTTAGTCAATTTTTTCGAAGTAATAATGTTGTTATGATTTTAACAAAAAAAACAAATACCAAATAGTGTCAACGTTGAATTAAAATAGTTTTTGAAAAAAAAACGATATTATTGTTTGATATAATATTCCTAAAGATATAAGGTTCGTCCAAAGGGCTTAAATAATAATATATATGTCATTAATGAACCACTTCAGGTGATCTAGTATGTTTAGAGTAAGTTTATTAACGATATAGTGTAAGAATACTAGAGGACACGGTAAAAGGTAAACTATTTAAACAAGAGTTAAATCTAAAAGATAAGATTAAAATGGTAACATAAACATGTATAAAACCAATGGGATGAGATGATTTCGACCCATAAAAACCTAAGGATCGAAATAAATTCATTTTGAGACATTATAAACCGAATATGATTGTATAATAAATTAATAATTTAATCTTTTCCTAAAGTGATTGTCACCCCTCTTATAAAAGGGTACTTCCCCTTCTCTAAAAATCACTCCTCCAATTCAATTTGGATCATCCAACCCCTTCCTGAATATACTCTCAAATTAACTCATTTCAACCTAGTGTCCTTCCTTTGGTCAGAAATCCATCCTATGTATCCCTTTTGATCAAATCCATATGAAGTACTCGACGAAGAGGTAATAATTTCACCACCCTCTTTCAAGTTCTTCTTTATTCCACTTCCTATTTTGTTGTCGTTTCCATACCAAAATAATAACTCCAATAATTTCTACATACTTTGATGTTACTATAAGTATGGTACAACAATATTCGTTATTATATACATCCTATTAATAGTTATGTTACCATGTGTGCGTACATACATCTTACCGTCTCCTCACCGCGGTGTAATGTGTTATTCAACACTATATTATTTGGATAGATATAATGATGAGTAATATTTATATAAATAATGAAAATAACATGCTAATTTCTCTGTAACATTAATATACCATCCAATTCCACACCTTTTACTCCTTAGTGAAATGATATTGTCGCAAGTGCGTACGTACGGATTGTCGTCTCCACGATGTGATGAGATTCATTTCCACATTAACCATTAAACATTGATTATAAAAATTTATATTATTAATTAGTATATAATATATGAAATAATAATGATACATTATATATACATACATATATATGTATTTATTTACATATATCTCAATCACTAACTTCCGTTCAATATGATAAGAAAACAGAAACGACATTTATGCGTACGTATGACCTACCATCTCCAAAAACAGTGTTTCCATTTAATAAATATATCTATTATAAATATTTATATTCTAAATATATATGATATATAAATAATTTTTTATATTTTATAAGTATGGAAATCATTATCTATGTTTTGCGAACAATAATAACATGTTATAAATCATACGATAAAGAAATCGATAATTACCCGAAATGTTACTTTATCAAGGAAATTATTATTAAATGGGGATTATAATGTCATAAATGAGTTATATATGATATAATAAATATAAATTATTTATTTTATAATTTAATAACATACTATCTTCATTATATAGAAGGCTAAATGTACCCTCGACTAAAGGAATGTACAAGGAAAGGGTTATTTCCACAATCTCATGATTATCTAGGATTGTTTATGAGTAAGTATTTACTAATAAATAATAGTCATCAATGTCCATATTTCATAAAAATGATTTCAAAGTGAATCTTTTAAGGTTTTATGGAAGGGAATCTTTAACAAGATCATCATTTTAAATGCTTTAAGTATTTATTCTTATAAATAATTCTCATTAATGTCAATGTTTTCAAAATGGTTTTAAGTATTTATTTATATGGAAATAAATGTTTTTAAAATTTTAATTCCATTCAATAGAATCAATGTGGTATGGGAAACATTGATTCAAAAATGACTTTAAATGTCTTTATTTCTAAATTTTTTATCTTTTAAATGTTTTCATGAAAAAGGGATATTTCTCTAAAAGACTTTTACAAATCATTTTCATCTATATCAACATCCATTTATAGATTTTAAACATGTTTGAATTTGATTTATTATGATACAAATCTCTCATATTTTATTGAAGGTTCTATGATATTTTTGACTGTCAATGTGTTATTTTTATACCATTCATGGTTTATGGATAAATTATTGACATTTCATATGATAGTATTAATACAAATGTTTATGTTATGTATAAACCTTTTCATATGTGGAATGCATTGAACATAGTATGTAGCTGGTGGAGCCTGCTATAGCTTCCCAATGCATCGGTAGGTCTCATGAGATAATTAGATATGGAATTGGCTAAGGCCATTCCCAATTTGATATATGGTTTTTGTTGAGGCCTAAAACATTTTTAGATGTCTTGGAGAAGGCCTTGGAAAAATATTTTAGAATGTTCGGCATTATACATTCCTTCATTATGAAAATAGTTATTCCATGTGATTATTCTACTAGTAGAATATCCATGTACATGTTAAAATGGTAATTTTTGATTTATTTTTACCATATTCTATCCAATTGTATGTTTAAAAATGCTCTTGTTTTTGTTACACATCTTGCCTTAAATGTTTATAGCTTCCGCTAAATTATTTGCCCTTACTGTGCTTCTGAGCTCACTCTTTTCTTATGTTGTATTTTCCCAGGATCCAAAGAAGGGTTTTATGATTGAGATGCAGGGTTAAGCTAAGGGAAAAATGGAATTATCAATTAAATATTTATGTTATGTTGTTTTTTATAATTTTTAATGTAACGTCCATGTATGTAATCTATTTTCCAAGACTATTAAACTGATCGGTCCTTCGAGACTTGATTCCTTATAATCATGCCAATCTATTAAAATAATGCACCGACTCCAGGTAACTAGGGTCGGGGCATTACATCGACAAGATGTAGTAGAAATGGAAGTGATTCATAAAATTGGTATTTAAGTATTGATGGGGTGGCGTAACGATGGAGGATAAATATTGACCGATTTCAAATCAAAATATCAATATCTTGTGACATGAAATGGGAACAAACCAAAGACAGTAGTCCACTGACTATATTTGCAATGTGAGATCCATGTTAAATTCTAATTCAAAATCCTCAGGGTCATTGGACCAATATGGTAGGAAAACACTAATTTCTATCATCCATGTCATTTGGGGGTCCTTTCGATTGTGAACGATGATGAATGGCCAAATAATGGAAATCATGAGGCATGGATACTAAAGGAAAGATGTCCATGTAGGAACCAACACTCTAGAATATAAACCAATCTGCTCATGGTAATGATGGGGAATTTCCAAAGAGGTTTGATTGTCCTCATTTAAGTGTAGATGACTCGAGAAGATGAGGGAAGGAGAGGGGGAAGGAGAGATCTCAAGAGGGGAGGTGCATGGTGTGTCTGTTACAAACCCGATGACAATGAGGAAAAAAGGATTCTACACCATGAAATATAACCCCCCCCCAAATGGAGGTAATCATCTATGTGGCATGAAGGAAGAGGAGGTTTTTATGAATCTGGGATAGACTAAAAGACAATATTTTTGGTCATTCCAAAATATCACATTATTATGGGAATCAATCCAAAAATGGATCTGAAATGGCGGGTTCTTTAGCATCATGTGGTATGGACAGATAGAGGAGGAGATATCTTAAAGAGGAATGTGTTTGGTGAGTTTAATAACCTAATGTTAATGAATACATAATCCCACAAATGCCACACTTTCAATAATTTAAAGAATGATCTCAGTCCAAGTGGGTGAGAGAAAAAATATATGCACCTGTGTTGGACCCAAAAAAAATGCTTCGGTGTTCTTTGAATACCATGAGGATTAAAATGAGATCATAGTTTGTTCTTGAGATGTCATGTATTTTAAAATCATGTGAAAAAGATGTAGTATATATTAGTTCATGGTCATAGAGCTCAATACATAGATGCCCAGTTTAATGTCATGTGTGTGGGATAGAATCATGGCCATTGTGAATCACAATCCCTATCATTTGGGAGACGACATAAAGGTAATAATTATTGAGGATAACTTATGGCCATTTTTACAAAATATTATCCCCCTCATGTTTCATGGAAAAGGAACATACCATTGATCATCAACTGCTATCTATATTAAATATGGATGTGAATTATGATGGAAACCCAAATGATGGGACTCTTAAAGAGTTGTGGGACTCGTGAAGTTTACCACCTTCCAGGAAGGGCGATGGATGAAGTATGGGTGTCTCAAGGGGATGTGTGTGGCTGGGAAAAAATTTCCTTCCATGAACTAGGTCATAGACTCCATACCACTCTGCATAATCTTAAGTGAGATCTTGGGATAGGGGGCCAAAAATGTTGAGGGACCTGAGGCTGGTCCACATATGAAATGTCCCAGCTACTTTTTCATTTATCATCATGTTGGACATGTCCTGAATAGTTTTACATCCTTTATCTTAGACAAATCATGTAGTTTAAAGTCATGTTACAGGGACGGTGGTGGACTTAGTCTATGTTCATAGGGATGAGACCATGATCACATCATCTTATATGTGATTTTTTTCTTTACCAAAGCACATAATCCCACATGAGCAATTCTCTATGTGGGAAACATGGAAAGGGAACATGTTCTCCCAAGAATATAAGAGTACGACAACATTGGAAGGAGATAATTTTTGTCGATCCCAACTAGACCAATATTCCTTCTTGTGAAAAATTGATGTTCGATAGGATAACATGAAAAAATGAATCACTATAACCAATATTTGTGACTTCTAGGGGTGGTGATAACACTATAGGATGGTTGTTGACTGTGTTCGAAACATAAAATCCAAATTTTGTAACCTAAAAAGGGAACAAAAAAGGATTTTAGACTGCTGACCATAGTTGAAACACTGTACTTTTATCAATGTATCGTTAAAGACCACATAGGACGTTGCACTGAAATTGTTGGTGATCCATAAGGTCTAGCATCGGTACTGTTCATGGGACTTTTTAGTTGTGAATGTTGATGGAGAACAAAATAAAGCGGTCACAGGAAGCATGAATATGCTTGTGTAGTTTAAAGTCATGCGTTAAGGAAGAAAGATGTGGAGAGATCCAAGGAGGGGTATATGTGGTGAAGTCATGATAAACCCAACCTGAATGAATGAAAACAAGTCGCTCACCACACCTTGAGTTTTGTGAATAATCTGGGCCAATTGGTCAGACCTAAGGGGAGATCATGACGTCTAGGGCTATTCCCATAGATAAAATTTTTGGGAATTCCTACGTATCCTATGGGGGCAGGAATCAAGACATATATATTTCTGAAAGCACCATGCAGTTAAACGACATGATGTGAGGACGTTGGAGGATAGACGAACGAGAGGGCTACATGGTAAAAATATCATAAACCTGGCATGAATGTGGTCCCAAGAAGTCTAAATTTCATTGTGTGAAACCCTACAAGATAACTATACCAAGGGGTTCAGTAAAGGTGATGGATTTGGGTGTTGCACTCGAAGACGAAAAATCAGAGCGTTCAAAAGTATCCCAAGGGAATGGGAATCAATCCATACACAGTTCATGAGATTATTTACATTCTAACATTAGGAAAAGAGGACACGATAGATATTATTTTTTTTTCATAGATTTCAGACCAGAACTCTTTATCTTCCACTCTCATTTTAACATCATACTGGACAAAAAATTAGCTTACCGTCATGTGGCATAAAGATGAGTAGTTTAATTTAATTCTAGAATATTATGTTGTTTAATGTAATTTGGGACTAATATGATCAATTTAACGTCATGCTTGAAAATAATGATGCTTAACATCTTGTGGGACGAAGATGAATAGTTTAACATCATGCAGAATGATAAAGCAGTTTAACATAATGCGGGATGGTGATGAGCAGTTTAATTTCATGCAGGACAATAATGAAGTTTGACATCATATGAGAAGATGATTATAAATTTAATGTCATGCATGATGAAAAATTAGTTAATCATCATGTAGGATGATAATTTAGTTTAACATCCTGAACATGAAGATAACTCTTTATCTTCATACAGGATGATACCGAGGAGTTTAACTTCATGACTGATGAAGTTGAGTAGTATAAATTCAAGAAGGATGATAATGAGTAGTTTACCATTATGTAGAACTTTGAAGATATGTTTAAATTCATGAAGGATGATAATGTGGTTCAACATCATGTTAGAAGAATATGAGAAGTTTAAGGTAGTTCAAGACGATAATTACTAGTTTAACATAATACTGGAAAAATATGAGATTAATAAAGTTTTGAAGGATGAATATGAGTATTTTAATTTCATGATAGATGAAGATTAACATTTTAATATCATGAAGGATGGTAATATAGTTTAACGTCATGTTGGATGCAGATGTGCAGTTTAATGTTGTGTAGGATGATAATGCAGTTTAATATCATACGGGATGAAGATGAGTAATTTAATTTTGTGTAAGATTAGAATTCCATTTAACGTCATTCATGAAAAATATGAATAGTTTAACATCATTAAAGATGATAATGTTTTAGTTTATCAAATATATAAGGATAAATCTTACCAAAACAACTAAGCAGATAAGAGTCATGCTCGGTGTGGGAAACAAAGAGTAATGATGGGATTTTCTGGACTCATGGAACCACACAAAAATGGGAATAAAGTTGTCTGGAATGGATCATCTCAATGACATTTTCCCTCTTAAATGATGTTTAAATATGCATAGAACAGTAAAATATAGGGTGTCAGGGTTCAACCTAAACATAAAGTTGGGGGGAAATGGTGAATCATGGTGTCTGATATCTAGATGAAAATTATAGTCGCATGATGATGGAGGATAACCGCTGACCATGTTCAAAACAAGGAATACCTATTGTATTACATGGAATGAGGATAGAAAAATGATTTTCACCCATTGACCATGTTCAAAACATGGGACCTGTCACAAAATTTCATCTGATGTCTTTCAGAGCATTGGCCCATTACTGTAGATGAGACAATGTTGAATGATACCACCCCATTAGGGGGTCCCCTAAGACATTAATGAAGGTGTGGATCCAAATAAAGTGATGCTAGGAAGAGTGGAGATGGATTGGGATCATATCCATTTGGATTCCGACACTCTGGGTTCTACACCACATCACATCAGAGCATGTCAGTGAAGAAGATTCTTCCAGACTAATACTAACAAAAACTTGTGTTGAATATAGTTTAAGGTCTTATTTCTTATACCAATGTTTCGTAGTTTATGGTAATAATGTTTGTACCTGGTTCATATTTTATCGTCGTGTAGCTAAGCTTACTGATGGATGGAATTTAAGGTCCCATATCTTTGACCATGGTTTTTGTAGTTTTAGGTCACATAGAATTAACCAAAATTTTGTATAGATTAATGTCATATGACCATGATGTCGGTTTTTATACATTTTAACATCATGCAACCAAGATGAATATGGTTCTGCAGTTTAACGTCATTCCACTAGTGCGTGGTTGTTACAAAGTTTAATGTCATGAAACTAGGATGTTAAACCACAAGGATTGTGTTTGTAGAGATATGGTCATCTCTACCCTATTCTGGTTGTTTTGGATGTGGGGGGAATCTATATAATGAGATTATCCTAAAATTCCCCCATCGTATTCATGAATGTTTTCCATGCCTAATCTTGGAAATCCCTTGTTGAAAATACCACAAGCTGGTTTTCAAGCTATAGGTAGGACTTCATGCATTGTGTATGACGGGGCGAAAGATCCTGGAATGCGTGGAAGACTCTAATATAGGTTCGATGTGGAGAAGGATCCTTGATTTACTAAAATCATGGAATATCAGTACAATGGGGAGAAGGATCTCGGATGGCGTGGAATCCTGGAACGTCGATACTATGGGGAAATAGAGCTTGAAACGCATGTAATCTTGTAGAATCGGTAGGGATGGAGTGATGGATCCCAAAAGGCATTAACCCTAGTGTGTCAGTACGATGGGGTGATGGAACCAAGAAGGCATGGAATCCGGGATCATCAGTATGATAGAGTGATGGAGCCTAGAAGGCATAGAATCCTAGAGTGTCAGTACAACTGCATGATGGAGCCCAAAAAGATTGGATTCCTAGAAATCCATCTCATAATACAGAGAATCATGAATAGTGGTATGACAAAACTAAACCTAGTATTGGTTCTTCATATAATGTAATTGATTTGACACGGGGAGGGCCTCGATGATTACTTTAATAGATTCATGGGCAGGACCTACATGTTATTCATTGTTGGGAAATGGAGGACCTATTTTATGAATGATAGAGGTGTGGTGATGACCTCTATAATGGATGATAGTGGTGACGAGGTGGACTACCATGCTTGATGATATCGTTGTAGGGGATGGGGGGATTCGTATTGGCTGTTGATGGCGACAGGGAGGTCACATATGCTTGCTGAAGTTGGTGCGGGGATGACCTCTGTAATGGATACTAGTGTAGATGGCGAGGACTCCCATTCTTGAATAATTGCGATATCAGGAGGACCTCTATAGTTGATGATGATGGAAATGAGGAGGATTACCATGGATTAATAGTAGTAGTGCGGGGACAACCAATGTAGAAGGTGGTGGTGGTGACATGGATGACTCTTGTGTCTAATGATAGATGTGTGGGTAGTACATCCATAGTGTCTAATGATGGATATGAGTGGGACACTCATTCCTATTGATTGAAGTAAGGGGGGGCTCTGTATTGGTTTCTGGTGGTGACAGGGTGGAATCTTGTGCATGAACAATAGCAGTGCTATGAGGACCATCGAAGTGAATGATTATATAAATGGAGATAATTCATCTTACTAATGTTAGAGGTGCGGGGAGGGCATCTATAGTGGATGATGATGGTGATGGGGAGGGAACCCATACCTAATGATATCGCTATGAGGAGGATATCTGAATTTCCTTCTAATGGCGAAAAGGAGTAATCTAATGCCTAATGATAGCAGAGCAGGGAGGACATCCGTTGTGGCTGCTAGTGCCGACGGGGAGGACTCTAGTTTCTAAATAATTACAGTGTGGGAAGTACCTCTATAGTATTTGATAATAGAGATGGGGATGACTCATGTTTCTGAATAGTATTTATGAGTAGAGGACTTCTGAAGAGGTTGATGATCGCTATGGGGGGTACACTCGTTCCTGAATAGTGGAGATGTAGGTAATACATCTGGAGTGGATGATAATGGTGATGGGTAGGACTCTTGTATCTGAATAGTAGCTGTGCAGGGAGGACCTCTATAGTGGTCGATGATGGTGATGGGGAGGAATCCCGTTCCTGATGCTTGTGGTGCGGAGAGGACCTCAATATTTGATGGTGGTGGTGAAATGGAGGACACACATACCCGATGATAGCAATGTGGGGAGGACCTCCACATTGTTTCCTGGTGGCGACGGGGAGAACACATGTGCCTGAAAAATTGCGGTGTGGGGAGGACCTCTATAGTCGATTATGATGGAAATGTGGAGGAATCCCATGTCTAGTTATATTGGGGCATGGAGGACCTCTTTAATTGCTTATAAATGCGATGGGGAGGACACTCGTGCCTAATGATAGAACTATAGTGAGGACCTCTGCATCGGCTGCTGGTGGAAATGGGGAGGACTCCCGTGCCTGAATAATATCAATGCGGGGAGGACCTATGTAGTGGGTGATGATGTCAATGGGCAGGACACTCATTCCTGAATACTAGCAATGTGGGGAGGACCTCTACAGTGGCTATTGAGGGTATCGAGGTGGACTCACAAGCCTGATAATAGTTGTTTGGGGAGGAACTCCGCAGTGGATGATGATGGAAATGAGGATGACACTTGCGCCACATGATAGTTATATGGGGAGGACCTCCGCATTGGCTTCCGGTACTGTTGGAGATCTAAAATTGGATTGGGGGTATTTCCCCCCTTTGTGGCCCAGGACGGTGGTAGAGTCGGTGAGGAGCCAATGGAATTGAAAGGATGATGCCCGCATTAAGGCCAATGAAGGTGGCAAAGTCTTTGAGGAGTGGATGGAGTTAGGGGACGATACACTCAACACATCATATGTAGGTGGTGGGGTTGGATAGGTGTCAATGGAGTCTAGGGTGGATTCCCCCATTACAGACTATGAAAGCGTTGGGGTTGGAGAGGATCCAATGGAGTCTAGGGGTAGATTCCCCTGGGGTGTCCTATGAAGGTGGTGGGTTCGGTGCAGTGCCAACAGAGTCGGGGGTTGATGCCTCATGCATGTCCTATAAAGGCGGTGGAGTCAGTAAGGAGTTGAGGTAGTGGGAGTCGGATGGCCCCAACTTGGCCAATGAATGTGGCAGAGTCAGCAAGGTGTCGATGTATTTGGAGGTACTGTTTCTTAGAGCAGCCTCGAAAGTTAGTAGATTCAGCAAGGAGATGATGGAGTCAGTGGAGGATTCCCCCTACACGACCAATGAAGGTGTAGAAGTCCGTGATGAACTGATGGAGTTGGGGGGTCTAGCATTCCCCCGACGTGTCCTGTGAAGGGGGAGGGGTTTTCACGGAGCCGATGGAGTGGGGGGAGGATACCCCCAATGTGGCCTATGAAGGCGGCCGTGTCAGAAAGGAGTCAAAGTAATTAGGGCTGCATGCCCCCCACTCCCATATGTTCTATCATAAGAAGGATCCAGTGAAGAGGCGAGGTAGTTGGGGGTGGATTACCCATGATCATCCTATGAAGGTGGTATAATCGATCAGGATCCGTTGGATTCAGTGGTGGAATCCCCATGCACGACCATCGAAGGTGACAGAGTCGGCGAGGAGTTGATGGAGTCTGGGGGTGGATGCCCCCAAGGCGGCCTCTAAATGTGGCAGATTCGGTTAGGAGACAATGGATTTTGGGGGCGGATTAACCCAGCATGGGCTATAAAAGAGCCTTGTTTTTTATGGTGGTGATGGATTTGGGGGGATTATGCTCCTAGTGTGGTTGTTGAACACATAGGGTTCAGCGAGGAGCTGATGAATTTTCCGGGACGAAGCCCCCTACACGGCCTGTGAGGGCAGTTGATTTGGCGAGTAGCCAAAGGATTGGTGGGGATTATGCCCCTAGTACGGCCTGTGAAGGCAGTGATGTCGGTGAGGATCATATGTAATTGGGTGGTTAATACCCCCAGTGTGGTATGTAAAGGAATTGAGGGCGGAGTGGAGCCGATGGTGTCAGTGGATGATGCCCCTGATGTGGCATGTGATGGAAGAGGTGTCGGAGAAGAGCTGATGCAGTCAATGCATGATTCCCCTGGTGTGGCCTATCATGGATGCTGGGTTGATAAGAGATGAAATATTAGGAGTGTTTTATTCCCATGTTGTGGCCTTTTAATGTGGATAGGTCAGTGTGGTGCCGATTTAGTGGGGTAGAATTCCCCATGTACAGCCGATAATCGTTACGACTTCAATGAAATGTTGGGGGCAGATGCCCCCTGCACAACCTATGAAGGTGGTGGGGTCGACGAGGAGGCAAATGATTCAAGTGGGGTAGGGGTTTCCCTCACATGGACTATGAATAGATTGGGGTCAGTGAGTAGTCGAAGCCCCCAGCTTGGCATATGAATGCGGCGACGGCGGCGAGGAGCCGACGTAGTTGGGGGTGGATGCCCCTAAAGTGTCCTATGAAGGTATAAGAGTTGGTTAGGATCTGATGTAGTTGGGGATGGATGCCCTATGTGGGTCCTATTAAAGAGGAATGATCAACATGGAGCCAATGGAATCCAGGGCAGATTCCCCCTACACAGGCCATGAAGGAGAAAGAGTTGTCAAGAAGCTAATGGATTCGGGGGATATGATGCCACCGGTGTGTCCTGTGATGGTGGTGGGGACGGCAAGGAGTCAATGGATTGGGGGGATAAATCCCCCAGTGTGGCCTGCGAAGTTGGAGGAGTCGGGGCTGATTCACCCTATGCGTCATGTGAAGGTAGTGGAGTCATTGAGGAGATGATAGAGTCATGGAGTGTGGATACCCCTAGCATGGCCACTAAAGGTAGAAAAGTTGTCTAGGAGCCAATGGTGTCAGCTGTAGGATTCCCCCTGTGCAACCTATGAAGGTGGTAGTGTCAACAAGGAGCAGCTGGAGTCAGAGGGTGGGATGCCCCTGGCACAACCTAAAATGGTGGTGGGGTTAGCGACGAGTCGATGGTGTCGGGGGGGGTGATTCCCCTAGCACTTCCTATGAAGGCGGTGAGGTCAGAGAGGTGTAGATAATGTTGGGAGGATATTTCCCCAACACAACTTCTGATGGTGGAGGGGGGCGGCGAGGAACCGGTGGAGACGGGGGTGAAGATGCCTTCGGTGCGGCCTGTGAATGTTGCAACATCAGCGAGGAGCTGATGGAGTCGAGGACTAATTCCCTCGAGCATACTGTGAGTAGGGAAGTGTTGGAAAGGAGTCGATGGAGTTGAGGGGCTAATGACCCCTGTGTGGTATGTGAAGGCAGTGAGTTCAGCAAGGATTTGAGGATTCAGTGGGATGATTTTCCAGTACATCCTGTTAAGGTTGTGTGGTAGAGGAGAAGCTAATGGTGTCTGTGTGCTAATGCCACTAGGACTGGTTTTGAAGGCGGCTTGTTCATCAAGGATCCAATGGAGTCGGTGGGATACCCAATTACATCATGTGAAGGTAGTGGGGTTGGCGAGGAGCTGATGGAGTCAGGAGGATGATTCCCCCGACATAGACATGGAAGGAAACAGGTTCCATGAGGAGCAGATGGGGGTCATGGTGAAGACACCCTCAGCGCGACCTGTGAAGGTTTTAGGGTTGACTAGGAGATGATTGATTCGGGGTGCTGATACCCATGGAATAGCCTCGGATGATGGTGGGTTCATCAATGAGATGATGAAGTTTGGGGGGATTCCCCAACCTTGGCATATGAAGGAGGAAGAGTCAATGAGGATTCTATGTATTAAGAGAAGAGTGGATTCCCCTGGGGCAGTAAATGAAGGCAGCAATGTTGGTGAGGATCCAATGGAGTCATGGGTGGGATTCCCTCGGAATGGCCTTTGATGGATTCAGAGTCAGCGAGTAGATGATGGAGTCGGCAGGGATGATGCGACATGTGCTACTTATGAAGAAGATAAAGGCGGTGAGGAGTCGATGTAGTTGTGGGGTGGATGCCCCGGCATAGCCCATGAAGGCATCGGGGTTGGCGAGGAGTCGATGGAGTGTGGGGGGGGGGGGGAATTCCCCCAGTGTGGCCTTTGGAGGCAGTGGAGTCAATAAGGATCTGATGGAATCATGGGTGGATTCCACCGTCATGGCCTTTGAAGGTGGTGGGGTCAGTGATGGGCTGATGAAGTCGGGGGGCGGAAGCCCCCTGCACAGCCTATGACGGTGGAAGATTCGGCGAGGACGTGATTTAGTTGGTGGGTGGATGCTGTTGGCATGGCCTTTGATGGCAGAGTATTAAACATGTAGTAGATGTAGTCAGGGGTTGATGCTCACTTTGAAGCCTATGAATATGGAATAGGCCTAGACTAACCAATTTTTTTGGGGGGAGGAAGCCCCATGCATAACCTTTGAGGGTGGAAGAGTCTGCGAAGAGCCAATGGAGTCAGGTGGTGGACGCCCCCAGCATGGCCTCTGATGGGGTAAGTGTCATCGAGGAGCTAATGGAGTCATGGGGGGGGGATTCCCACTGTGTGGCCTATGACAATGTCTTATTTTGCAAGTAGTCAATGGAGTTGGGGAGAGATTCCCTTGGTGATACATATGAATGCGGCGAGTTCGATGAGGAGCTAATGGAGTCAGGGGGTGGATGCCCTTTGTGCGTCCTATGAAGGTGGTGGGGTCTGTGAGGAGTTGATTTAGATGGGGTGTTGGGGTTGGATTCCTCGTACACTGCCTATGAATGAGTTGGTATCAATGAGGAGCTGATGTAGTTGTTGGTGGATGCACCCTGGACAGCCTATGAAGGCGACAGAGTCGGTGAGGAGATGATGTATCCAGGGGCGAATGCCCCCTGTGAGGCCTCTGATGTCAGAAGATTTGGCGAGGAGCTGATGGAGCCAGTGGGGGGGGGAGATGCCCCCTTCACAGCCTCTGATGGTGGAATAATCAGATAGGGGTTGATAGAGGTGGGGGATGATTTCCTTCGTGCCACCAATGAAGGTGGCATGGTCAGCGAGGATCCAATTGAGTCGAGGTGCTGATGGCCCTGGTCCGGCTTGTGAAGGCGGTGGGGTCGGTGGGGAGCCGATAGAGTCTGGGGGATAACGCCCCCCATCACGACCTACGAAGGTGGTGGAGTTGGAGAGGAGCCAATAGATATGTGGTCAGATTCCCCTTGTATGGCATGTGAAGGCGGTGAGGTCAGAGAGGATCTGATTGAGGCAGGGGTGGATTCCGTTGGCACAACCTCTCAAGGAGGCACTGTTGGTGAGGATTTTAGGGATTTAGGGGTAGGATGGCATCTGCACGGCCTCTCAAGGTAGAAGATTTGATGGGGGAGATAATGGAGTTGGGGGTAGGATGCCACTGGTGCATCCTGTTAAAGAATACATGTTATAAATCAGTCGTTGGAGTTGTGGGATGATGCCCCCCGGAAGGCCTGTGATTTTGATGGAGTCAGTGACCATCCAATGGAGCTAGAAGAGGATTCCCCCAACACAGCCTTTCATGTAAATGATGGTATAGAGGATCTTATAGATTCAAGGGTTGTATTCCCCATACACAACATCTTGAGGCATGAGATTTGGTGAGGAGCTAATAGAGTAGGGGGTAGTATGTCTGTTGTGCGTCTTATGAAGGAATCAGATTCATCAAGGAGCCAATGGAGTCGGGGGTGGATGCCCTCAGTACAGCCTTTGAAGGAGGAAGAGTCAACAAGGAGTTCATGGACTATATTATTCCCACCCCCATTGTTACTCATCCTCTCATATGTAATGGAGAGGGGATTCACATTGGAGATGCCTCAATTTGTTCATTCCAACCATTTATCATCTGCTCAATGTTGATGGAGAAGACATTCTTGTTGGGTTCACCATTTTTGTTTCTGATCCATTATTTAGGGTGGACATCCATTTTTGAGGATGTGCTGCACTCGTTCCCCTAAATTCTCACTTTCCAATGGTGAGCGACATTCTTTGATTATTTAGGGATGTTTTCTGCTTGAGTGTAATGGGATTATGGGATATTGGTTCCTCCTTCTGTGGATTCCTCCTCAGAAATTGTCACCTAGTCCACCTATCCCTCATAGATTTGATTCATGGTTTGTGATTCTCTTCTTGGTGCCATATATTTGTGGATGCTGGTTAATTACACTACTTCCATCCAGAAATTCAAATGGTTTCCGATTGGGAAAAAACCATCGATAGGAGTGGATGGTAACATCAGGCATGTCAGGGAATATTTGGATGCAAGGACATCGGTCAACTGTATTCATCCTAATAAGAGGTCATCTCAAGGGAATAGAAACCAAGGAATCCCACATCGACTACTAAGTATATTATTTTAGGGACATTCATATAAGATTTTCCCCAACATTCAATGTGTAACACGTTGTATTCCATGATTTTAATGTCATGCAGAGACAGATGTCAAAGATGTAGTTTCTGAGGACTTCCTCATATATCTCATGTTCAACATGGGGTTGGATTCGAGATTAACATCTTGTGGATATGGAATGAGAGTTATCAGAATTCCCTATGGAGTCGGATCATATTGTTAAATTATAAAGAAGGAGATCATGAATAGTTTACTAGATGGTTGGATCAGAACACTCATGAGAACAGACCTAGGGTGGTGTCTCCCATAAAGGGAAGATATCACACCATGATGTTTGATCTCCTCACCACTGATTCTGGATTACAAAATGTGCATCAAATAGAAGGGGACACCAAGAATTACTATTAGAAGGGATTGATCCTTGAGGAGGATTCCTATATACCATGTGTAAACAATATGGATCAAAACCCACATATATTAAAAGGGAGATGAATTTGGGTTTAAACAAAGGAAAACAACCTAGATACATGTTGTGTCATACACATGGATAGTGTACCATTGTAAGATGGAAACTATTCTTTATATGGTTATTGATTATTTCAGGATAAAGTATGGATAACTGCCCAAGGAAATTGGATATTCCATAGGGATGTGGTGGCCTGGGTAGGAATCAAGATGGATGATGGATTGTTGAACGATGTGGATGAGAGTAATGGCATGGATCCAACATGAAGATGACAATGATGTTTGGATTGAACCTTATTTAGGTTTCATATCTATCCCTGTGTTGTGGAGTCAATGTCTACATAGTTAAGGAGTAGTGATGGGAACCTAAGGAGGTATCCTGTTAGAATGGACACGTGGATGGGACCTGAAGAAAGTAGATCCTCCGGGATGGGAAATGACCTTCCCAAAACACAATGATTCATGGGAGAGACAGGTATGGAACCTGAGTGATGGGACTGAACAATATTGAGGCTTCATACATTCCCATGTAGTGAGGAATCAAAGTACACATAGTTCAATATAAGTCATGGAATCAAGTTATAGACAAAGGACAGTGACACGAAGACATGATGAGGATTATGTATGGTTAGTAGCTCGAGAGTTGTTCTAACGCCACTAAGGGATAGACCAAGGATGTGGGTCCTAGAAAAGGGGACACCAAGGTTTACCAGTTTTTTTGGTTGAACCTTAGAGAGGCTTCTTATGTACCCTTCCAAAAAGACATGGATCAAAACAAACATATATTGAATATGTTTACTAATTTTTTTGGATGACCCTTAGGGATGATTCCTACATACCATTTCTAGAATACAAGTACAAAAAAATAGTTCTAATAGGATTACCCATGTTTGGGGTTGATCCTCAGGGAGGATTCCTACATACCAAGTCTTGGAGACAGGGATCAAAACCCATGTAGTTCGAGACAATACAGTTTGACATCATGCTGAACAAAAGGGTTATACAATTTAACGTATTGCTGGATGATATTGAACCCACATGAAGTGGTCGAGACAAATGATTATTGGGAATGAACATCAGGTAGGATTCCTACACACCATTCATGAAAATGGAAAGGACCAATTTCTACATAGTTTATAATGGTGGAATGGGGCTTACACATTAAGGCGGATCAAAGTGGTTGTAATGGTAAATGATTACCCTCTCCTTACGTGGTTCATTCTCAGTGTGATAAACAAAAGGTAAGATAATAACTGAAAATTATTTTAAAAAGGTGCATATAGGAAGGGAGGTTAATGGGTATTACACGTGGAAGCTTCCTAGATAGTTTTAAGGAGTGACAATGGTGGATGTGTCTTACAAATGGATGTTTCTTGATTGCTACCAAGGAGTAGGAATCGTGGGCAGGGATTATGCATGGAATCTACCCAGGTGATGATATGGAGTTGAAATAGAGGATGTGGATAATTCATTGGAGCTACCTAGAATTTTATCCTCTTGTCGATCCATGAGGGCATCCCACCCCACTTTTAGGATGAGGCATATAATTTAAGCTTAAACCAATGTGCTATTTCACATGAAGTTTAACCCCAAGGGAGTTGGAATCAGTCTGAACCAAGAGAGATTAAAAGTGTCAATCACATTCACAAAATTAGGAACATAATGGGGGAGACATGACGAAGGAAGATAACCACTAACCATATTCCAAATAAAGCATCAAAATTGTGTTATCCTGAGATGGAAGGAAACTATGTCGGTCCAACCATTAACCATATTCAAAACATAGGTCCATAATCAAAGTTTCATCCAATGTCTTCTGGTGTATTGGCCTATAATGTAAGGTGAGATGATGAGGTGTGGGACCAGGCCATTAGGGGGTCCCATCAGACCTGAAAGAATATGAATATTTGAATGAAGGGCACGCAATTTGTGAGGTTGAGTGATGGAATGTTTGAACAGATTCCAATGCTCATGAAATTACACCATTGTAATCATGGAATGAGGTATCATATTCTTGTAACATAATACTTCTCTTATTTGTAACAAGATGAATCTTATTATTGAATGATAGGTAATGATACATTTTAATGTCATGTAGTGATGATAGTTGGAATTATTTTCTTGGCGCATAAGTAATCTCTTATTCGGAACAAGAGGCATCCTATTTTTACCATATAAGGTGTACTATAGTTTATAGTCATGTAGAGATGACTATGGTAATATTAAGCTTGGAACATAAGAAAAATCTTTTTTGGAGCAAGAGGCATTCTATATTTTTCACAGAGAGAGTACTACCATTTATAGTCATTTATAGAGGATTATTGGAATCTTATGGTTGGCACATAAGGAATATCTTATTAAAAACAAGAAAAATCCTATGTTTTTTCACATAGGGTGTACTACAATTTATTTTCATGTATAGTTGAATATTGGAGTATTATTCTTGGCACATAAGGTATCTCTTATTCAGAATAAGAGGCATCCTATGATTATCACATAGTGTGTACTATAGTTTATAGTCATGTAGTGAGGACTATTAGGCATAAAAATCCAAGAAATGGATATTTTTGAGACTTACCCAAAACTAACATTTTTAGTTCAACCAGGCATTTGGAACATGTTATTGTTTTCGGGGGAGTTCTTTGAGGAATTGTTCAACTACATGTTCTCATGGAATTAATGATGAGAATATTCACTCATGACATGTGAATGGGACCAAGAGGAATATGTTGAATCAAGCTATTTATGAGTGTGTGGATGAGTATATAAAATCATGTTACTATATAGGTGGATAGTAGGTGTTCATAACGACACAATGAAAAATGTCAAAATCTGGACAAGAAAATTCTGCATTGTGACTCTCCATTTTTGATGGGGTCAGTGACAGTATAGAAGGGACCAGCCCTTAGGGTGGGGACTGTAGTCTGACACAGATCTAAAGTGTGTGGTGTGGTGGCATAACCCCCATAAGAAGGACCAATGGGAAAAAAGTTATGATCTTCATGAAGGATAACACTTTGAAAAAGAATGGGTTTCATGAGGATCATAGTCTCACAAAGGATAGGGATTCGCAAAACTATGTGAGTTGCTGAGTAGGGGGCTTCGTGGAGATCAGGGTATTGTAAAGCAACATCACAAAGGAAAGGTGATCATGGAGAAAGGCCTAGTCTTTGACTATGGTGAATTAATAGGAGAGTTCTATGTGAAGGATTTCTGCTACACAGAGCCCCATGTAACCAGAATGGGGATCCCTCCTTCACAATGGGATGATGACTTTTTGATGGGCATCACATCACGGTTCTTGGGAGAACCTCAAAACGAGAGATCAACCACCAAAACGGAAGTGTAACCATCGATAAGAAGGTAGTGAGATGTCTATTTATTAGAGATAAAGGTCATCAGATCTATCCATAGAGAAAAAATGCATGTCATGACGATTAAATGATTCCACGAAGGAAATAACTCTTTGAAACTAGAGGGAGTTCCCTCATGTTTCTCCAAGTCGAATAGGATACTTTAACTGCCTATGTGGAACTCATAGAGGCTGAAGTTCTGGTCAGACTCGCATAGCAATCCCTAACAGCCTTCATGGTGTTCACAAAGGATCCAGTCATGTTCCTCTACTCTCTGATCATAGAGGGAGCTCAAAAATGTGCTCTGCGAAGCAATTTTCCAACACATCATCAAATGTATGTAACCGTTAATTTGTAACTATGTTCGGGCACTAAGACTTGTAAAATAAAAATATTTTGAATGAGATACACTCTTGTATCATATGTGGAATCATTCGCAATATCTTTTGGATGCTTTTTCTTGTGTCATAACTTCAAAATCATGACAAACTTACACATCACCAAGGGAAATAATATAACAATTTTGGTTTATTACCTTATAAATTAATGAAATCCACTCCCTTTTGGAAGATATATGTTAGAAAAACCAATGTGATGGTTTTTGGTTTTGATTGAATAATTATATAGAGTCGAAAACATATGATTATAAAACCATAATGAACCCCCTCTCGTTTCATATAAAAACTCACCCAAACAACCTCTCCTCTTACCTCATAACCATTGGATCACAATTATAGTATACCCATTACTCTCTATATCCAACTCAAGGATATATAGATCTCTCAAGAATCTCCTCCCATAGTTTTAGAAACACCAACATATGGTAATTTATCCCCTCACACACCCCTTTATTCAATAATGTTTTTTATTTATACATTTAAAACATAATTGATCCTGATTTATTACATTTTTACATATCTCTCATACATACCCAAGGATTTATATTTCTTTATAAATGAACATCAATATAACTAAAACTTATCATGATATGTTATGTACCCATGTTATTAAGATGAAATTGTTTTGTGGTATTTCTATTCTAAACATTGGTCTTTGAATGATATCACCATTTCCACTCAATGGTACTCAAATATACATTCATATCCTTATTGATAGGGGAAATCCATGTTTGTACTCTACCATCCTTAATCACAAGATTTAATGTATTGAACTATGATCCTATGATTAATGAATTATATGGGACACTTTTCCAGGTACATGACATCAATTTGACCGATGTTCTTGGAATTATATTTTACTCTAAAGAACTAGACAATGTTTTAGTCTCATGAGATATAAAATATTGTATTATGTAGTAAAAAAATCAAATATGGTACCTTTCACCATGTTATGATGCCTTGGAGGTTATCTTTGACCCCTATTTAGGATTTCATGTTTTAGGTTTTTTTGACATTCCTATGATGTGATTATGATATCATGTTATAAAATGCCTCATTGTTCATGTTTTTGATTATCCCAACTTCTATATCCCTTTTAAATTCCTATTTAATAACATTTATTTCTTATAACAAGTTATGATTTTATTATTTCCTTTATAGGCTTCATCTCTCACCCCTTTCATATGTATGTCCCCATGTTATCTCATTCTGTTTAAGTAGAAGAATGTAATTTTAATGCATGTTATCAATGATATCATGTTTTTTCATGTTTCCATGTATCATGGAAATGTTATATATATATATAATTTCACATATAAATAAGGAATTTAAATCATATATGTTATATAATGTGAATCTTTATGTAATAAATTATGAATTAATATTTAATAAATATATCAGTTGACATATTTGGAATAAAAAGAAACTCTAGTTATTTTTGGGTTTAGGTCTAGAAAACTCCAGGGATGGTGTTAGGGACATTAATAAACATAGGAAAACATAATTAATTTTTTTAAGTGTATATTAATTGGTTTCCAACAACATAAATCCTCTTCTAGGTAATTTATTTGGATTTAACTCTCTCATAGATGAAAATAAGTGTTGTAAACCCAGAAAGGGGACATTAAAATTGACTCGATCGTTTTGTGGAGAAATAAAATAAGAATCTCCACACACATAGTTTGATACTCTCATGGGACATGATTTCATGAATTCACAATCTTCTTATGGACCATTATTCAGCATCTATAGTAGATAATGAAATTGAATTTTATTTCTTACTTCATCATGATACTAGTGAATTTGGTAAAATGTGACATGTTCTAGAGGTTCTTTTTCTATCTATATTATTGCCACTAAAGTTAGTTTCAGAAAAACTAACTAGTTCAAGTGATTTTCCTCTAGGATAGAAAATTCCTTGATTGGGTGTATACTTGAGGTATTTAAAAATTCTCTTTGCCTAATTTAATTGAGACTCCTTAGGATTTTCTTAAAACTGAGCACACATACACACACTAAACATAATGTCAGGTCTGCTTGCAGTTAGGTAGAGTAAACTACAAATCATTCCTCATTAAGTGTTTTGATCGACAGATATTCCATCTTCATCAAAATCCAACTTACATGTGGTACTCATTGGAGTGTCATTGCCTTTAGTGCTATCCAATCCAAAACATTTTAGATGTTAACAAGTATATTTTATTTGATTTAATATATTACCATCATTATTTTGAATGATTTGAAATCCAAAAAATAGGTTTAGTTCACCCATTAAACTCATTTCAAATTCATTTTTCATCATTTTAGAAAAATCAATACTTATAGAATTTCTTGATGATTCAAATATAATATCATCTACATAGATTTTAACTACTAAAACATCATTGGTAATTCTTTTTCTAAAAAGTGTAGGATCGTCTATTCCTTTTTTAATTCCCATTGAAATAAGAAAGGTAATTATTTGATCACATAAAGCTCTTGGAACATGTTTTAAACCATATAATGCTTTTGATAATTTAAAAATATGATATGGAAAATGAGGATTTTTAAATCTAGGGGTTTTCTAAACAAAGACATCCTCAACTATATACCCATTTATAAATGCACTCTAAACATCCCTTTGATATACTTTGAAATTCAGATGTGCAACATAAGAAAGCAGGATTTCGATGGCTTCAATTCTACCTACCTATACAAAGGACTATTCGTAGTCAATTACATCTTCTTAACTATATCCTTGTGCAACCAAATGAGACTTGTCTCTAATGATGTTAACAGCTTCATCTACTTTATTTATAAACACCCATTTAGTGCATATGGTGAATGTGTCTTTGGGATTTTCGACATGTTTCCTAACTTTTTTCCTTTCAAACTGATTATGTTATTCTTTAATATCCATTACCCAAAATTAATCACTAATAGCGTCATTAATGTTTTTAGGTTCAAGTTGTGATAAGAAATCATTATGTTCAACCTGATTTCTAAAAGAAGCTCTAGTTTGAGTTCCTTTGTCTAATTCTCCAACAACATCATCTAAGGGATGGTTCTTAATAGTTCAAATTGCTCAAAATAAGAAAGGACTAGTGATTTCATGTTCATCAACAGGTTCAGGTTCATTGTGACTTCATTCTATGGAATTTCTAGAATTTGATGTTTTCAAAGATTCATTCACATGATGGTTTGTGGATTTTAAATTAATTTCCATATCTGTTGCATCATCCTCTAGGTTATCTAGAATGGTTTTAGGATCATATGGATCTGTTTCATCAAATTTTATGTGGACAGATTCTTCCACTCATTTAGTTCTTTTATAGAACAAACTATAGGATTTACTAGAGATGGAATATCCTAAAAATATTCCTTCATCACTCTTGGATGAAAATTTCTCCTGATTGTCCTTAGTATTATGGATATAGACTTTTCAACCTAAAACATTCATGTAGATAACTTTGGGTTTTCGATTGTTCCAAAAATCATAAGAAGTCCTTTTAAGAATAGGTCTAATCAATACTCTATTAATTATGTACCATGTTGTATTGAGAGATAGAGCCCAAAAATTTATAGGTAGGTCATATTCACTAATCATGGTTCTAGAAATCTCTAGCATGGTACTATTTATTCATTATACAACTCCATTTTGTTGTTGTGTCATATGGTAGAGACATTATTTCTATACCCATTTTGATAGAAAAAGAAACCAAGCTCTTGATCTTCAAACTCACAACCATGATCACTTCTCATGTTCTTAATTCTTAATCCACTAAGATTTTCTACAGACTTGGAGTATTTAATAAAGTAAAAATATGTTTCATTTTTTTGAGACAGGAAGTATACCCATGTTTATCTAGAAATGTCTTATTCACGAACATAAACACAATGCTTAGAATTTATACTAGAATCAATAGATGGTCCAAAAAAATCCATGTGAACCAGTTTGATAGGTTGAGAAGATGAAACTCTTCTATTTGGTTTGAAGGAAATTTTGTGATGTTTTCATTTTTAACATTGATTATACACTTTATCATTTGGGAACACATGTTTTGGTATGCCTTTGACTATGAATTTTCATGTTATATTTCTAAGGGAGTGAATATGGTAGTGTCCTAGTCTCCTATGCCAAATCCAAGACTCTTTATGAAATACACATAAACATGAATCATTTTGGGAATCTAAAGATTCTATGTTAACAGAATATATATTATCATTTCATAATGCAGAAAACAATAATTCTTCTTTAGAATTTTAGACATTACAAGCCTCATTTTCAAATTTACCCTCAAATCCATCATCATATAATTGTGGAATACTAAGCAGATTATATTTCAATCCAACAAAAACATTACTTTAGAAATTAAAAATGAGTTATATTTACCAATTTGGACAAGTACAATAATCTTTCCATTGGAATTGTCACCAAAAGTGACATTTCCACCATAAATTTTTATTAGATTATTTAAGTATGACTAGTCACCTATCATGCATCTTGAAAACCCACTATCCATTTACAATAAAATTTTATCGGATATCTTTAAGCATCTTTCCAACAAAATTATCAAAGGAAAATAAATTTTAGTACCCATACTTGTTTGGTTCCAGTAACATTAGTGATAAGTGCTTTCGGAACCCACATCTTCATTATAGGTTACCTATAAGAATTATGCAACGTATTTGAAAAATAGTCACTATTGGGTCCAGAAAAACATGAAACAGTAGAAATTGTATCATAAAATGAACTAGATGATTTGTTTCTGGAGCTGGGATTTAAGTTGTATATCATAGATTTAGAAACAATGTTTTTTGTACCAAAATTTCTTTTTCCAAGATGATATCCAAACAATGTATTGTATTTAGGGGAAATTTTTTTACATTGAATTTGATTAAGAGTATTTTTCTCATGATTAATATATTCAATGTCATTCTTCTATTTCTCATTAGACATTTTTAATTCATTTCCCTCCTTGATAATTTGATCATTTTTCTTTTTGTCAGTTCTGAGTTCTGATTTAACAGTCACAGTAATAGCATGATGTTTCTTCCATGATTTATATTTATATATTAGTTCATTTCATGTTTCATCAAGAATATTTAGTATTCAAACATTTCATCTTAAGACTTATTTTCAGATTCACTCTCATCTTCAGAATAGTATTAATTATGTACAGAAGAGTCCACTGTTACCTCTAATGTGTTTGTCATAAAACAAATGTTGTCTTTGTCAGCATGTTCATCATGTTAAGATTCTATGTCACTTGAACTGTCCTCAGAAACACTATGGGTAACTTTGATATTTTTTTTATACTTTCATTCTTTTTCTTCATATTTATTTTTGTACTGGAGCTTTGACAGTCAACCTTGATATTTTCTTTTGTGCTTACATTCATAGAAGAGAATCTCATATGTCTTGTCACATCTATTCCAATATCTCATCCTTCTTCCTTTTGGATCATATATTCCCTCGAAGTTATGATTTCTAAAAGATTTCTTCTTCTTGAAAAATATCTTGAATCTTATGGGTATTTGAGCCATCTCATCATCATTTTCTAGTGGTGATTGTTCACTACTGGAACTCTCTTCAGAAGCTTCAAATTTCCCTTTTTCATTATGTTTAGAGGTGGTGGTCTTGAATGCAACCGATTTTCTTTTGGGATAATCCTCATGTTCCTTGTTGCATTCAAATCCGCTTCATAAATCATCAGTTTCCCAATGAGTTCTTTTATATATAGATTGTTGATATAACATGATTCACTAATTGGGACATTGGTTCCTCTCCATCTTTCAATTAGGTATCTATGAATTCTCATTATTTGTTCATTGTAAGTGGCTTCTCTTCCAAGATATATCATTGTGCTTAAAATTTTATTGATCCTAAGATACATGTCAGAAATAGACTCATCAGGATAAATTTTAATGTATTCATATTTAATAGTATGTGTTTTAAGTCTCATTTCATTCTCACTAGATTTTCATTCATGTGAAATAGACAATGTGTCCCAAATTTCATGGGTTGTTTTACAAGTATAAATTTTATAAAATTCTAGATCTCATAAGGGGAAATATATTGCATTCATATCATGGAAATTGTTATTGTAGGAAGTATTAGTATGTTCATCCCATGAGATTCTATCAGTAGCAGGAATCTTATATTCATCTATAATTGAAGACTAAATTTCAAAACCCATACATTCTAAGTGAATTTTAATTTTGATTTTCAATTGATCATAATTGGATCAATTAAAGAACTGTGGTATGTTGGTTGCATTACCATTCAATCTATTATCCATAATATAAAAATACATTGAAAGAGTTAAAAATTTAGAAATAACTGAAATTTGCATATCGTTGAAGTATAACTACAATCACAGTTGAATAAGGTTAAAAACTGAGTCTTAATATATAGCCTTTGATACCAATTGTTGGTCGGAGTATTGTAATCAAGAGGGGGGGTGAAATTTGTATCTATTCAAAATTTCTATTTAAAAATTATTCCTAAAAGGTTTCCCAATAATGTAAAATACATCCCAGTTAATCAATGTTATATTGTTATAATAGTTTGACTATTTAAATAACTACATAGAGTATTGATTTATTCTTAGTAATATTAATATTGGAAATTAACATTACTTTTGAATCTATATTAATAAGAAAATAAAATATTTTCGTCTTTCCATGATTAACTATCAAAGTGAATTTAGTGAATTATGAATTAAAATATAAAATAGATAAATTTAAATTAATCAGCACATCAGATATAATAAAAGTGGTTTAGTATCATGCCGAAACATAATCCAGACCACTTGATCATCACATTCCACCAATAAGTTTATATTAATAAACATGATCCACACTCAAGATTGGGGATAACAACTGTACACAGGATTGTCCTTGTCACATGACCACTTCAACTTTTTTTGGTGGGTACAAACTACCAGGCCAGAAAGGGACCTCTTCAAAACTTATCTTTGGGTATACACATGTGTAAAATAATGATTGATAAAGTATATCGTGTATCCAGTAGTTTAATGAAGAAGATTGAGTGTGTTGTTATACAGATACACACACTCTTCAAATGCTAATAAAATGATACACAACAGATTAGAAAGGATTATATATAAGTTTAGAATTGATCTGAGTGTTTGTCTATGAAGCTCTGGACCTCTAGGATGAAGCAGATGAAGAAATAGAGTCCTCTCATGGAAACAAAGTACCATAAGTTTTGAAATAGTGGGTCGCTAGACCCAACTATGAAATACATTTTGATTACCATATCATGTGTACAGTTACCTATGCATGATGTTATCTTACCATTATAATGCAGTATTTTCTGTGTCCACTGTAATAATGGAATTTTCCAAAGGTTAATTTTCATGTCGAGATGATTATAGCAGATCTCATGCTATAATGAGAAGCTCGACATACAATGACATTGATATTAAATATATGATCTATAGTTTAGATACATCTTAGTAAGTGGACACATTAGATTTATGACTACCAGGTGTTGGCGGCTCATAAGCATTGAGACTTATTCTCGTGATGTTCTCACTTGGTGATCTCTAGTAGTAAAGTCATGAGGACAGACGCATCAATAGGAACACCACGTGTTTTGGGGTGTCATTGGTTTTTCCTATCTGCAGCCATGTGTATCGGTCTCCCGACTTGATACCATTACCAATGTATATCATTTGATTACATACTTTGATGCAAGAAGAAAACCATGGAAGTGAAGTCGTGGTGAGGTAGTGTGTGTTGGGTGCATCATTGGTGGTATGACATTGGTTGAATGGTCAATAAAGGATTTGTCGCTTCCAAGTTCCGGAATTTTTATATCTCATGTCTGGTTGATCAGGATGGTGCCTACTTCATATGTTTTTTCCAAAGAAGTAGAAAGGCTAATCCATCCGGATAGATTAACAATTAATAATGAAAGATAAGGACAATGACACAAGAGTGCGTCCTACTTATGAGATATTTAATGACAAAGAAACTATAGTACATAGTCAATGTTCATAGGATTGTAGTCATTGCTATTACTATCCTTATCTCTTTAGTGGTCATGATGAGTTTCTGTACTCTGCTCTTGGTCTGTGGATTTTATTCAATACTATCAAGATAAGTGCCTAGAGGGTCACACACAATAGCATATCCAAGAATCTGCCTTATTCAGTTGAATTGGTATATGGACATAGTGGGCCCCGCTAGGGGGTTTAAGAGTAGTCTAAGTTATAAATAACCGATGAATTAAACTTATTTAATATTATTCATGTTATGATTAATTGGGATTGAATTTATTTAATGTATTTACATTTTTAGTAAATACGAGAAAAAATATTAATCGAACGAATATTATTTTAATATTGTACGATCGTTTAATATTATGCGGGACTACGAGTTGAGTTAAATGACTCAGTTTTATCACGTAATATATTTTATATATATTACTAGAATTTGATAAAATAATAAATAATATTGTCGTAGTTAAGTTCTTCAAAATTATTTATTTAGTGAATGTTGAAATAAACGGGGGCCGGGGAACACTACCGTGTATTTATCAACATCACCATAAATATAAGAGGAGGATCTCTATTAGGTTGCGCAATTCACTATACATTTTTTTTACATGGAATGAAAATTGAGAGGCTCTCTCTCCTCCCAATTCCTAGAGAGAGAAGCTAATAATCCAAGAGTTCAAATCAAGTTCTTCTTCAAGAATGAAAGAAATCTCAATTTGGTGATTGTCGGGACATCGAATGATTTGTCGGATCACCCAGCTAGCACCCGAAATTCGACGATCGACATTCCATCGGATTTTCAGATCGCGTGTTGATGATATAGAGGGATCCTTCTTTGGATCTTTATAGTGATCATCACCATCGACTAGTTGCAGTTGACCGCTTCTTCAGATCTAATATGGGTACGTTTCCATTTTAATTTTGTGATCTTTATATTTTACAAGAGATCCTCGGACCTCTCTGGGGCTTTGATCATTGAGGACGACAAGTTCCTTCATCCCGCAGATGAAAAATTTAAAAATCCTCAGCCCTCCGACTTTCGCTACGGGCCCCAGAACCTAATAGTGGTATCAGAGGGATCACATAAATTTTCTGATCCAAATAAAATTAATTTTCATAAAATTAAGTGGATGGTTCATAAATGGTTCCAACGGTTCAAACTGCGCGTTGATCAGATGTCGAATGACTGAGTAATGGTCATTTTAAAATTTTGAATTTGATCAAATATGCGGTTTAATCGTGGGTTCTATATTTTATTTCATCCAGCAGAACCGATCATGTTTAGATCGGTTCGGTTCGATGCATATAATTAAAATTCTGAAAATTATAATTATACAAATTCAATAATTTCCACAATAATTTTATTATTTTAATAATTATAATTTTATTTTTTGAATAATGTAATAATAATAAATTATTATTTTATTATTATTTAATATTAAATTATATTTAGCCTTTAGAAATAATGAGAAAACCTCATATTAAATAAGGGATGAATCATGACAATGATATAAAAAATAAAAGGTAAAAGACTTTAAAAGGTAAGTCATAAAGATTTATAAAAAAATGAAAAGTGGGAGGGGTGGCTTTTGGTGGTCAGGAAATGAAAGAAAAAAAAAAAAAAAACCTTTTCCAGGGGGTCCGAGCGGACGCCCTTTATCTTTACGTGCGGCACATGGAAGGCTGCCGCCGGTTCCTCTTCCCGCGCACAGCCGGCGATGCACATCCCGACCAGTGTTGGCCACGGCCGGAGCAACCTCCGGCCATCCCACCTCCAATGCTTGGCCACAACTCCTGTCGCACGCCTTGGATGCCCTTGCCTCTTGCTCCCATAGCAGGCGGGCTCCACATGCAGCACAAGCCGTAGCGCGCCACCACGCCACTGTACACAAGACCTCTTTGTCCCGCTCCTGCCTTGAACGCCGCAGGCCACACTGGGCCGCTTGCCCCGCCCACTGCCTTCACGTCATGGCCACACCATGCAAGCGACCAGCCTTTCGCAGCACCAGATTGCTGTCTCGCCTACCTCCCGGACATCGTGGCGCCCTGCAACGGCCACAGCTGCCTGGCTGCACCGCAGCTGCTGCCCCGGTGCACCTCACCAGCTGCTGCCGCAGCCTCCCGGTCAGTGGACCCCCACTTCGCCCCGGCACACACAGCTGGTCCGGCCATCCCGGTGCCCTCGCCCCCCGCGCAGCTGGTCGCGGCTCCACATGAAGCCTTTGGCCTCTCATTGCCAGCTTCCTACACACGAAACGACAGCACGCCACCTCCCTGGTCACGGATCAGCCTGCTTTGCTGCGGTCACGTAGCCTTCTGCAGCGCGCCACCCCGCCGGTACACCGCGACCTCTGCGCCCGTCAGCTCACAGCCAACACAGGCCGACCCGCATCAGGCAGGGCCACTGCCTACCTTCCCATTCTTCTGGCGTTGCCCTCAACTTTGTCACACCTCTGGTCAAGACCCGGGAGGTTCCTTATTTGATCTGCAAGTCTTTCCGCAGTGAAATTGTGAACCTGAAGTGGTTCGGGAAAACCATCCCAAACTTCGAACGAGCTTGGACAAATATGTTTGGCCCTAGTTCGGCCCATTCATGGGCTGCTAGGGCCGTGCGTGGGTTTGACCTGACCCACGCAGGCCCTCCAGTGACCTTTTGGGATCCACCAATTTAAATTAATCAAAATTAATTAAATTAAATAATTTAATTTTAGTCTTTAAATTAAATTAATTTTTTTTAAAAAAATTGGTTAATTATTTTTATAGACGAGCATATAGTTTAATTTAATTTTTCAATTAAATTTATTTAATTATTTAATTTAATTTTGGCATTAAAATAGAATTTATTAGCAGACTGATGATTAATTAAATTTTTTTAATTTATAAATTCATTTAATTTAATTAAATAAACACTCATACTTGATTAATGCATTTTAATTTTATTGCACTTTATTTTACCCACCATCTGGTTTTGAACATTGACCCTTGTATGTAGTTAATTATTTAATTAATTATTGAAATGCATGAATGAATTTTAATTAATTAAATAGATGGTTTGTTCATCGTCTTTCTTTTCGGTTAAAATGTATAAGGGTTTGTGCGCCCAATTTTTATCTGATGAACATTTATCCCACTAGTCCACCTCGCCTGCATGTGAGTAACTTTATACTTCGGACGAGGAAGCTGAACGACGTGGACCCCACCAAGACAAAATGATATTTCAAAAGTGAAGCGAACCTACAAGAAAGGGGCGAGCATCATTATGAGTCAAGCCTCGACTCATGAATGATGCCAATTAGGTCATTTAGATCCTCAAGACTATTTCGGTAGTAGATTAACCTTTATGCATTTATTTATTATTTTATGCATTTTAGAACAGCCGGAAAATACATAAAATAATAGATAATAAAATGCAAAAAGAAGCGGCATATGATCTTATATTAACATTCAGTTGTGAGAGTGACACCCTAGATGAACAAGTCTAATAGAATTGGATAACATTCGTCAAGAGAGAAACCCAATTAAACCCTCAATGAAAATATTAAGTCACAAACAACCTTCTATCATTCAAGATTGAACAGAACTGGGAGTTCAGGGTGCCAGTAATGCCTTAGTTGAGGGTGCCTCTTACTACCATAGATTTCTTATTAGGGTGGTGGGTTGACATAACTAAAATTACAGTAAAGAAATATTCATTGCTAGATTGTTGAAATTTTAGAGGCAAGCTTTGAGTAAATATGTAAATGATTTTTGATGCTTGGACTTCACTCATTAGATCATGGAACCGTGAGTTCATGCAGTTGGCCAGCCAAAAGACTACCTTAGACCCTTTGAGTAGTGGCGTAGCCCTAGCTTGTAGATTTTGAGGGAGGTTCAGGGTTCCTTGCCACTAGAATTCTCAAGAGTATTCTGATTATAGTACAGAGGGTTCCTAGAATTTGAAAAAATTAGTGGGAGGCATTTGATGATTAAATAATCAGTAACATCACATTAGGTAATCAAATAAAAGTACAATCTGCTAAAGTATGTTTGTAGATAATGAAAAGTAATACTACAATAAAACTACGATAAATTTTGGACAATGTTAAAGTCCAAAAAAGCACAAAATTCCAATTGTAGAATAGGCTCTTGCGCACATCACTACCATAATGGAAATTACTGGTTCTTGTGTCCCCACATGTTAAGCCACCTGTAGAAGCGAGGGTGTAAAACTGCTTACAGGAGACTCAAGAATCAAGACTATGATGGTTCTGTCATAATGATATCATCAATTTTTGATGTTAGTTGTGGACGCTACATCATGACATGGATGACGTTACTTGTGGTCTCATATCCAAAAAGTTTTCAAGGAGAAAGCCAAGTAATATTTGAATGTGATGGTCGCACTCGGTTTGTTGGAAGTGAAAGGTAGTTCACATTCTTTCAAGTCATCCCATTATTATACCTTTTACACCCAATTACTCTAGTTTCATATAAGGGTACAAACGAATGGTATAGATTGAGCACTCCATTACGTTTAAGGAAACATTCGTCAAGTAATAAGAATATTAGAGATAACGCCATCTTTTATTCTTATGGCGAATACATTGAATGAAAAGGAAAAAAGGCCTATGTAAAGTTACACTAAAGGAACCTACGTCATGCCCTTCAACAAAAAGTGGATTGTTACTTTACACAAGGTTATTTTCATCAAATATTGAAATAAATTCATGGATGTTTAAAACTAAAATACAAGAAGCAAGTACTCACTTCTCATTCAGTTAATATTCATCAAATAAAAGTATTGTTTTCTCACATACATCTTGGTTATTAAAATAAAATATGCTTTTCACATATATTTATTGAAATACTGTAACAAAGAATGTAAAGAAACCTTAATAGAAGTAATGTTTCTTTTCCAAGCAGTTGAGAAGGGGTGATTCCTAAGTCAGCAGTGAGAAACACGTAACTTCAAATTTCTATATAATTGATTCAAACATAACAAGTAGTTGAGTATAACCAAAAACATTTTTCTCATGTGCCCATTTGGACATGAAGATACATTATTCCATGTTTTGGAATGAATTCTCTTTGTTGAAACATAATCAACAAGTAGTTCAGGAATACTTGAATCAAAGGCTATACATGATGTATATAAAATTGTAAGACCTACCCAATTGTGGCAATATGATTCTTTTTCAAGTAAAACAAAAAGAGGATGTCAACAATATACCAGTTATGGTATTTAGGGTTGGAACAGCTAAACACCTTTGGAATTATTGTCATCCATAGTTTGGACAAGGAAACCTTTAGAAATAAAGGTATGCTACAAAGCTTTCAGGATTAGTTCAACAAGAGAGTGTGAAATATTCCAAACGAAAGAAAGAGGTAGAGATACTTCATATCATTTAAGTCATTATGGAATGTACTAGTGAAGTATAAGTTTGGTAAGAAGATATGAGTTTATTAGGATCATCATTCCGAAGAACATCTTGATCAAACTATCATCGATCATGATAATGTAGTGTGGAGTAATTCGCAAATGCATGTTACCTTATCCACATCATCGTATGGATGTGTATAAGGAGGATCAATGACAATTCATACATATTAACATTAATTAACAAAATTTATCATGGAGTAACTCCTAAACACACATTTTATACATCAAAGTTATGATGCAAGTTGTATCAATGTTACATCCTCCAGAAACATCCATTATATTTCACAATGTGCTTTGAAAATAACGACATAAACCCATGACCAATATGCCAACTAAAATGAAAAATGTATATCATAAAAGTCATAATATGATGGAAAATCCATTATTTTATTGGACATGTTTAGGATGGAAAGATTATGTTAGGATTCAAACAAATATTCGTCAATTTAAACACGTTGTTCATCTAAGGTAATTATCCTAACAGTTGCTTAGGATATTACATAAATACATAAGATAGAAAAGTTGTAGTCATGAATTATACTACATTTCTATACAATGGTGCACATCTCTATTAGATATAGCGGGAGATGAATTGACTTGTACTTAGTCAATGATCCAAATGCATAAATGGTTGGCATAGGAACAATTTCCACATGTACATGAGGAATAAGAATGTCCTAGTGGCACATACTACGTAAGAAGAATGAAATTATGGTGATGGTTTCATATTCACTGCGACTGATGATATCTTATTCAATAAGAATAATTAATCCAACATGTAAGAAGTATATTGAATTAGTTATGATTAACAATATAAATTAAAAATTCAATTATGGATTCCATGTATCAAGTTGCAAAGGGGATAATAAATTGAATAATATAGTGGGTATTCAAATGAAATGATACATGGATGGTAAAGTATGGTACAAAAAATTCTCGATTGGTTATACCATGTCAGTATGCCTAAATCTATTAGAATTTTACATGTCATAACTAACTTTTAAGATTATTATAATGGTAATTGGATTTCAGGATCATCTTTCATGGAATGTGTATATACGATGAAATTAAAAAGAGATGATGGAATCATATGATTCCAATGAAGGTTGTAAGTTACTGTAATCCAGTTCTGGATTAACGTAAGAAAAATGATCTTAGGGAATCCATTATAAATGAATATTTTCATTGTTCCTACCAATGGTTAGTGGGAGTGATAATGTTTTCAATGTGAAATATGTACGCCAACATATGGAAAACATATAGTGATCTTACAATTAAATAATATTAGAATAAAATCAATTCTCTAATGATGGAGTTAATGTAGAAACTTGAGTTCTAGTGAACAGGATCCACTGATATAGATCCAAATGTTGCTTGGTCCTAGTGAATCAGGAATATAGTGACATTGTATTAAAAAATAATAGTTGGAACAATTCATCTTCAGAATTGTTTCCAATTCCACATGTATTAATCTATCTAGGTTAACATGTTCGTAACATAGGAAGATATTAAATATGTGAGTTGTGTACCATATGCTTCAGCTATGGATCAATCACCTATGCCATATTATGTTCAATAATTTATATTTCAAGGATATAAATTATTGTAGGAAGATATCAATTATTTCCAAGAGCACAACAAGTGATGCTGTCAGAATTATCATCCTGTACTTTGGAAAGTACAAATGATATGTACATAGAATATGGAGAGGTTGGTATACTAGTATTTGTGGGAAAAAAACTAGTAATCCTTAGATTTAGTATCGCAGTTAGGTAAAGGAGATGAGTGATTCATGCTCATAAAATTTTGTGTTAGCCATACCTACAAATATGGAATACATTGTATCATCTGCGGAAGCTAAGAAGCAGCTATAAATCGCAACGATTTGTTCCAGTTCTTAGATTCACACCTAGTGAGAAAAGTTTTATCATAATGTAAATTATGAAATTATTACTAGAAAAGTTGTCATGTTATGATATTGGAAAATGTGACATGCATGGGGATACCGTATATTGAGAAGTTTTAATCAAGTAGATGAGGTCGCATATAGTAGATATGCCATGCAGTGAAAACATGGAAGGCCCAGCAGTTAAAGCCATTTCTCAAATGAAGCATGATATTTATATTGTGAGTAGCTATAATGTTTAGTTAGTATGTTGGATCTACTTCAAGTGGGAGTGTTGAAATACTCGGTTCCCTATACCCAACTATGCATTACTTTTTTATTACCATATCATGTGTACAGTTATCTATGCAATATGTTATCATAGAAATATAGTGTATACTATTCTGAATCCACTATAAAAATGGAAATGTAAAAATGTTAATTGTCATGTCGAGAGGATTATTGAAGATCCCAGGCTATAATGAGAACCTCGAGATACAATGAAATTGATCTTAAATATATATTCTATTGTCTAGATACATCTTACTGACTGGACACAGTAGATGTCTAACTATCAGGTGTTGGGGGTCTCATAAGAATTGAGACGTCTTCTCATGATGTTCTCACTATGTGATCTCTATTAGAGAGATCATGAGGATAGACCCATCAATAGGAAGACCACATGTTTTGGGTTTCATTGGTTGTTCTTATCTACGAACATGTGTATTGGTCTCCAGAAATGAGACCATTACCAATGTATATCATTTGATTATGTACTTTTATGCATGATGAAAAACTTGGATGTGATGTTGTGGTGAGGTAGTTTGTGCTGGGTGTGTCGTTGGTGGTATGACATTGGATGAATGGTCATGAAAGGATTTTCCACTTCTATGTTTAGAAAGTTTTTTATCTTAGGCATGGTTGATCCGGAATGTGCTACCCTCATAAGTATTTAGACAAAGTAGTATAAATACAAATCCATCCAAATAGATCAAAAAATAATTAAAGTAAGATGAGGATGATGACACAAGAGTGCATTGTGCTTTATGACAAATTTTATGACAATGAGATTATTGTACACAATTCATGTTCGTTGGATTGTAGTCTTTGCTATGACTATACTTATTTCTTTAGGGGCCACGATGAGTGTCTAGAATCCACTCTTGGTCTGTAGATATTATTCACTACCATCAAGATACTTTCCTAGAGGGTCACACACAATTACGTATTCAAGAATTCGCCCAATTCATCTGAATAGGTGTATAGACATAGTGGGCCCTGCTACGGGGTCCGAGCATTGTCCATGTTATCAATCACAGATGAAATAAATAAATTCATTATTATTCAAGTTATGAATAATTGGGATTGAATTTATTTAATTAATTTACATTTTTAGTAAATAAAAGAAAAAATATTAATCGAATGAATATTATTTTAATATTAATGGTTCTTTTAATATTTAGTAGGACAACGAGTTGAGTTAAATGACTCAGTTTTATCACATAATATATTTCATATATATTAAAACTATGTGATAAAATAATAAATAATATTGGTGTAGTTAAGTTCTTCAAGATTACTTATTTAGTGAACGTTGAAAAAAACGGGGGTCGGAGAACCCTACTAGGTATTTATCAACATCATTATAAATATAAGAGGTGGATCTATCTTATGTAGTCCAATTCACTATTCATTCATTTTTACATGCACTGAATATTGAGATCCTCTATCTCCTCCTACTTCCTTGAGAGATATGCTCATGATTCAAGAGTTCAGATCAAGTTCTTCCTCAAGCATCAAAGTGATCTTGATGCGGTGGTCATCGGGACATCGAAATATTCATCTGACCGCCGTGCTAGCATCCAAAATTTGAAGATCGATGATTTAGGGGATATTTGGGGCATGTTTGTATGATCTAGAGGGATCCTTCTTTAAAACCTTCAAGCGATGATCGCCATTGACTATTTGCAGTCGACCACGACTTCAGATCTCAAACGAGAATGTTTTCTTCTTAATTATGTTCACTTTATAATTTATACGAGATCATCAGACCTCTCTAGGGCTCAGATTATCAGCGAAGATAAGTTTCGTCATCCCGCTGATGAAAAATTTTAAAATCCATGGCCCACCAACTTCCACAGCGGGCCCCAAAACCTAAAAATACGTCAGTTGGTGTGTGTACATCGTGGTGTTTGACAGTGTGATGATGTCATCGAACCTGGGATTTGAGTATAATAAATATGTTCTTCAGCAGTGTCTAGTGTCATTTTTCAATTTTCTATTTGAAAATTTTCTATGTTTTTTCTTCATTTTCATGGTCACAAACTTGCGTCACATTATTCAACTTTCATGTAATTCATATTTCTAGGCTCCACTAATATTTAATCTAAGAGCGCATGTTTTGGAGCCAACAGGTTGCATGTATTCTACCCCTCATACCTCATACTATAAGTTGACATGTCTCCAATGAAACATTAATTAGGCCCGGGAATTTAAAATATTAAAATATGAATGTTAGTGATTAAATTGAAAAATAAATTGATTACGAAATGGTGTCACTCTTTTTCTATAAATGGTGTCTCAATTAACCGGTATCTCCTTGAAATGGTGTCATGATTGGTCATTCTGTCTGGTTCTCAATGTCTGGTACATGGTGTTTGGTTCATAGTGTTTGTGTCATGGTGTCTGGTTCATGGTGTCTAGTTCACAGTGTCTGGTTTATGGTGTTTGGTCACGGTATTTAGTTAACGGTGTCTCGGTCACGATGTCTGGTTCACAGTGTCTGGTCATGGTATCTAGTTCACAGTGTCTGAGTTTATTGCTTGAAAAACAAAACCAATGTTAGACTCATAGTGTCTCATACTTAGAAAAATATGTGTTTTCATACATAAGCAGTGATATTCATAGAATGGATTAGATTTAATAATTTATCAATGTAGATATTATAAACTAAATCAATTATAGAGTACAATAGTCAAACTAATGTGAGACATATTAAAATGAATTAACACAGTTTATAGACCGAATCAAATTTTTGATCATTAAAACATGATTAATACATGGGGAGTCCAATAGAGAAGTTTTCAGGAAGAAAAAATGTGTATGCATAGGAGTCTTATAAGTTAACATATAATTAACAGAGAGTAGAAAAACTAAATGATTAGGATTCAGTATTTCATTATAAAACAGGCAAAATCCCTAAGGAAATATATATTCCTATAGCTTAACCTATAGATACATATTCTAAAGTACATATATTATTCAGAAATTTACAATGAACAAATAATTATTTAATATATGAAACAAGAAATGAAATATTATAATGAAAACATTGAAATTGAGTCATTCCAAACACATATTATTCTAATTAATGTGTGGTTAATTCCTACAAATCAAAAAAATTAATTATGGATCACTATAATTTTGTTTGAAAACAATATGATCTTGTTTGCTTAGTTTTGAATATATAAATAGATTTTAATGGTACCAAAGTAATTAAAAACATGAGAAGTGTTTTTAATAGAAATAAAATTATTTTTTATTTCAATGAAATCATAAAAAATGAAAATATATTAATTTTTCAAATACTTGAACCGATGAAATGTCATTCTCAGTTATGGTTTTCCTAGGATGAAAAAAAGACTATTTGCATAAAAAAGGATCATATAATATCCAAAATCATAAATAATTACATATTATTGATTTACCATCATGGGAAACCACTACTATATTATTTTTTATGTCTGAACTTATAATACATATCAATTTGACGTGTGGTGTTGTTGGAATGACTTATAAAACACATTTAATGGTACTGCAACTTATTAAAAGGTGTGTTGGGTAGTAAAAAAGTGAAAAGCCATATTATTTCGATGAAATCAATGTAAAATTAATGAATAATGATTTTTGAAATATATTAATTGATAGAATGTCAGTATGGGTTACAGTTTTCATGGGATGCATGTAAATGCATTTATATTGTTTTAAACACTAAAATGTGTCTGTAATGGTAAAATATAAGAAAATGATCTATGATTTATTCAAAATCATGGTAAAACCATATTTTAGTTATTAATTTAGTTATATATTGAATTTCAATTTGACATGTGATGTATTAGGAACGACATAGTGAACAATATTTTCAGGTAATTAACCCATTAAAAACACGTTTTGCGGGGTCGAAACATGGAAAAAAATGTTATGTTTTATTGAATTCATAAATTTATGATTGAATACTTTTTTAGGAAATATAATAACTGATATAAAATCATTATGAGACTTGGATTTATTAGTATTCTCTGAAATTAATTTATAATGATCTAAAAAACTAAAATGTTCTTGTAAGGATCAAAACTAGGGAAAACGACCCCAGATTGATGTGAAATTATGGGAAAACATCCATTGATATATGTTTGATATTTATGTGTATAAAACATGTAAAAAAGAAATTATGTATGGTTTGAAATACTGTATACATTGTTTTTAAAGGTACCAAATCCTTTAAAAACATGTGTCGAGTTGTAAAAACAAAAGAACCTTATTCGATTTCCAGGAAAAAAGTTGTAAATGACCATAGTTTTTTATAAAATGTTGAATTTAAATTATAATAATTATTAGTTATAAATTTTCCATGATTACTATAAGCATCATTTTAATATTTTAAAAACCAAAAACTTGCAATGATATTATCTTGAGAAAAAATCCTCTGATTAACTTGAATTCAGATTGAAACAACCATAGAGTTATTTATTTCTGTATGAATAGATAAAACATCAATATGATGTGTGGTTTGGTCATAGGCACATATTAAATAATTTTTAAATGCACAAATTCGTTTAAATAATATTGTGGTGTTGGGGTCCAAAGAGGGAAATGACTACAGTTTTTTATGAAATCAGAGGAAATGGCCTAAGATGTTTTTTTTGAAATGTATCCAAAGAAAACACATCACTTAATGTAATGGTTTTCCCTAGATTCCCATAAAGACCATTTAAATGTTTTAAAATACTAAAATGTGTTCTTATGGGTCGGAAAATTATAAAATTACCTCACATTAATGTGATATCATGGGATAACCGCAACAGAGTTATTCTTGACAAGTATATATATTGAGATAACATCAATATGATTTGTGGTGTAGTTGTAATGACTCGTTAAACATTATTACAGGTACCAAATCCTTTCAAAAAAGGTATAGATGGGATAAATAGTATGAAAATGATTTCATATTTCCATTAAATATGATAAATGTTACCACAGATTGATTTTTAAAATTATAAGAACTAAAAAAATGTCATTTTGATTTACTATTATCCCAATATTCCTTTAAATTTATTTTTAGTGTTTTAAATGGATAAAAATCATGTATTTTTTTAATATTATAAAAAAACCTTATATTGACGTGAAATCATGGTAAAACCAACATTGATATATTTTTGAATGTACGTGAAAGAAAATGTGAATTTGAAATTTGGTGTGGTTATAATGACTCAGTAAAAAGATTATAATGGTACAAAATCCATTAAAAATGTCTATCAAGTAGTAAAAACCAAAATAATGACATCCAAATTACATGAAATGAAGGGAAAATTACTATAGAATAATTTTTGAAATGATGGAATTTACGACCCATCATTATCATTAATGATTTTCTCGGGAAACTTATATACACATTTTTAGTGTTTTAAATCACTAATACATGCTTGTAATGGACAAAAAAAAAAAAAATACTAAAAAATTTGTATAATATCATAGGACATCTACCATTGTGAAATTTTTAATGTGAAAAAATTGACCACCCTTTAATACAACATGGTGTGTGGTCCAAATTACCGTGTAAACATTTTTTAAATGTTCCAATGCCTTTCAATACATTTTTTATATGGTCAAAATAAGAAAAAGACAACTTATTAACATGAAAACACATTAAAATGGCCTTATATTAATTTTTTGAAATTTTGGAACTGATGTAATTTAATTATGAGTTACAATTTTCCATAGATTCATGTAAAAATTATTTTAGTGTCTTAAACCACTAAAACATTTTGGTAATAGTCATAACCATAGAAAAAAACTCATATTAATAAGAAATAACTGGAAAAAATTGTAGAGTTATTTTTGTTTTATATGCATAGAAAACATGTCAATATGATGTGATGTGTGGTAAGACATATTTGGTAAATAGTTTTTAAAAGGTATCAAAGACTTTAAAAAGTGTGTTCAGATGAAAAAATAAGGAAAATGACATCATATTCCCAAAATATCATAGATAGCTAATTGTCGATTATTTTTGATATGTAGGAACTAATGTTATGTCATTGCAAATTATGTGTTTTTGTAAGATACCTATAAATGGGTTTTTAGTGTTTTAAAAGACTAAAATGTCTATATAAAAGTCAAACCAATATAAAATGACATCATATTGATGTTAAATCATTAAAGACACAAATATGAATTATTTATTATGAGTACACATAGAACAAACATCAATTTGAAGTTCAATATAGTTATAATGGCTTAGAAATCTGTTTTAAAGGTACCACTATGATTAAAAACATATTTTATGGGTAAAAACTAGTAATAAGATGTAATATTTCCATGATATAAATTGAAAAGATAATTATATTTAATTTATAAATTTATTAACCAATACTATGGAATTTTCAATAACATTTCATCAATTATGCCTTTAAAAATGTTTTTCTGTTTTTTAATAATATAAAACGTGCATTTAATGGTCAATAGAATATAAAATGACAAAATAATTATGTGAAATCAAGGGAAAACATCAATCATTTTTTAAAAATATAATATTTTTTTTCATATCAATGTCTTTAAATTTTTCTTCTTAATTAAAATTAAATAACACCCCATGTCAAATTAAAAATCATTTAAATTATTTTATTTTCATTCATTTATAAATTCATGTATTGAATCATATCATAAATATGTATTTTTATATTTTCAGTGTGTTTTTTATGAGATATTACTTGTTTAGGTTTAAATTTGTTATGTTTCAATTGAAAATATAAAATATTCTGTTAATATTTTTGAATATATTCTACGTTTTCTCACTTTTACAGCATATGTTATATATGTTATGGTTTTAGTTTTAGTTGATAGATAGTGAATGTATTCTAGAGGTCAAATGTTAAGGTACATGATATTATTAATAATATATTCCTGATAATTATTAATGTCCTTGTTTGGATTAAATTTTTTCAATTAATATACTATAATTCATATTTATTATGTTCATATCTAATTTATTACTTCTTTTTTGTTATATTTTATGGGGTCATTTGGTTGGATCAAGTTAATGAGATGATGTGGTGGCATATGGATGAATTAGAGTTCATGGGATAGGGAATATATTGGGAATGTCATCACTCAAGAAATAATATATATCTATGATGTATATTGTTGACTGAGGTTTAGGTTGACTAATGTTATCAGCTAAATGAGGGTATAATGATTGAGGTTATAGTGACTATAGATCTATGTATACAAGACTCTAGATGTATATTGTATTATGTACGTATGAAACATTAAATATTATTTTTTTCTTTTAGTTATTTACTTGTAAGTGAATTTATACGTATAAATTTCATAATTATTTATTATAAAATTAATTTTATGTGAAATTTTTAATAAAATTTTTATAAATTGGTCCAATATAAATAACGGAAAGTCATAATTAGTAGAGGATACATTTAACTCCCTCTGAATATATCCATCACTAAATATATATCTATCAATTAGTTTTAATATTTTTAATTTCAATTCCTAGTAAATATTATTAAAAACACCAACATGAAATGTTAAAAAAATGACACATAATGAAACTAATTCTAAAAGTAATAAACCACCACTAAATGAGTATCTAAGATGAAATATATAGAAGCTTTAGTAACCACCACTAAATAATTTATCATTGGTATAAACCACCACTAATATTGAAAATAGTATAATTTACTAGTTTTTTATAGTGATTTTAATTATATATATATTGTGGAGATGTAAATTTATGAGAAAATGAAATCATAATCTACATCATGAATTACCCTCTAATTATATACATGTTAAATAAAGTGGACGGATATTGAAAAGAATCATCATCTCCAGAATATATATTATTTTCCTATAATCAACTTTAAAAGTCATAAATAATTGTGAATTAGGAAATGATCATCCCAATAAACATTCCCATTGTGAGGGAATACACTATGGTGTTTTCCAAAGTATTGACTGGACTTCCACCCATCTTAGAAGATTAATTCTAAATCATTTTTATACTTAGGTAATTTTTAACAATCAAGAATATATATTTAATAGAAAATTTTAAAATCATGAATCTTATTAAATAAGAAAAAGAAAATTGATATAGGGGTTTTATATATCCTTGTGCATCACCATGGGGTGCACAAGTCCCCTTCATCAAGAAGAAGGATGTGTAATTGTAGATCGTCATTTATTATCATTATATGTAGAAGTGTAGTGATAAAGAACATGTATCCTCTACCATGGATTGATGAATTATATGATCAGCTACATGGGGACCATAATTCCTCAAATATGGATATTTGTTGGGACATTTACATGATAAGACGAATAAGTAGGATATTTCGAAGACATCATTTCATACAAGGTATGGGAAAAGAGAGTATATATAAATTACTTTTTTCCAAACTCATGCTCCATCAATCATTATTTTGTTGATGAATATTGTATTTTGGGGTTTATGTGATGTGATTTTTGTAGTCTTTAGTGATGAAATTCTAAAATAATCAAAAATCAAGGAGAAATTTCAAGAAAATTACATTAAATTAATGATTTCCTTATTGAAATATTGGATTTATGAAGAGTATAATAAATTGGAGTTATTTTTTCAGAATATAACATTGCTACGTAATGTCTTCATTGAAAAAGGATATATGTTTTTCCTTTAAAAATTGACACAATTAAAGGGTTTCTTAGATGAACATATATAACGAATGTTAATAATTTCCTTCGACTGGCTCAGTATTATTTTAGAATTGAAAAAAATATCATGATTTTCAATCACCATAACATTGATAATTAAAAAAGGATTAATGTTACTCTATAGTGATGAATGTGGTGTAAATTTTGAAAGGATTATGAAAAGGAAATTTACTACACCTATACTCACATTCCACTTTAGTTTGGTAGCATTTATGATTTACATGGATTCATCTAAAAATGTTTTAGGTTGAATTCTCATTAAAAATGATAAGGTGATATTCGATTACACCCACCAACTAATTATCCATGTGAATAACTACCCAACTCATAATCTAGAATGGGATACTGTGAACATTGAATTATATATTTGGAATTATAACCTCTATGAGGAAAAGTGTGACTTATATAAGGATAATAAAATTTATTAGTATATACTCACATAGAAATATATTTTTATCCACCAATGTAGGTCGATAGATATCATCATGTATTATGACTTTTCAATCCATTACCATTGTGGGAATGAAAATTTTTTTTAAGCTGCTCTGAGTATGATAGATCCCACAAAAATATCCATGATAAGGGTTTCAGGTGATCCAATATTCAAGGACATGTAAAGGATTCATATGGGAATAATAAAATTATATTTATCTAACCATGATTAAATAAAATTTCAAATTTACATTCTTAAGTGAATAAATGTGTCCCAGATAAATGATGAATTTCTACAGAATAATGTAGTAAATATTTTGGAGTACAATTTTATAGAAAATGGATTTATATGGTCTATAACCCATATTTGTGTTACATAAAAACAATATTTGAAGTGGTAATATATGGATGATGAACATATATTTCCCATATCTATTCACCTTTGATGAACAATGATTTATAGGGATTTGAACCAAATTTTTATTGTATAATAATATGATATAAATTGAGGTGTTTGTATCATGTCCAATGTTATTCAAACAAGTCGAGGATGAAAAATATATGCATAAGGGTATGATATATAAATTTTATATTCTAGAACTAAAATGTGTAACATAACATAGGGTTTCATCATTTTATTCCATAGGATATAAAAAGTAAATATTTCCTTTTGTGTGGTAGTTTATTAACTTATTAGGTCAATTATTTTCATTTCCATTAACAAAGATGACTCTCTTAAAAAAAGAAAAATATAAAAATAAAGGAAGAGGTATGACTTCATGTGTTTCTAGTCTCTACTTTATATGATCGATATTGTATATTTACCATGGGGTTTTTCAATAGTCATCAACAAGAGTTGAAAAACTAACTCATCTTCAGAATTTCTTATAATCATCAAATATATGGCTAGTCTAAAAGGACCATTAAAACACTACATGGTATATGGATATCTTTTTCATTGTATTTCCAAGGATTTTCGCATCATCACCTCTGGTAGTAGAGTTATAATGTAAGACTAATTTCCATTCAATCATTTTAATGGCACTTTACAAGGCTTTGTATGGGTAAATGTATTAGACTCTAACATGATGGGATGAATTTGGATAGTGGATCATGATGTGACCACATATAATCCATTAGATATATAACATGGTCCAAACTAGTCCGTTTTGTATGAAATTCAATATAGTCGATAGAAATATTTTCTAAATAGTCATAGTTGAGACCTAGTTATTGAGGAATGTGATAAGGAGTTCCTTAATATATATCAACATGATAATGTTTTGAGGTTATTTATGAAGATGAAATTTTTTACTAGATACAACAACCCTTTTTATATCCTTTATCACATCAGTACAGTATCCTATCAACTTGAAAAACATTAAACCAATCATAAGAAAAAGATTGGTTTCATTTATTACTATTAAAAATGTAAATACAAAACCCCTCACATTTACTAATCCCAGAGGTGGTACAATTAAAAATGTTCATTTCATTCTAGGAGTAGTCAATAAAGACTTGATATCATAGATCAAATGTTCAATGAAACATGAAAACTCATTGGGTAAAATAGTTTTGGCATAATATAAAGATTGAGAAAGTTACATAATAACCAAAAGATGAAATGAAACAGAAGTAACCTCATATGATTTAGTGTACAAAATAAAAATTTTGAGGTTGAAATATTTGAAGGGGGAATTATTTTATGACCATATATTTCGTAAATAAAATTCCATTTTTAAATGAACATGTTCATTATTATGTTGTGTATATATAGAAAACTCCTGGAAAACTAAGGTTATTTTTGAACATTTTATCCTATAAAACTAAAAAGAAATTTAATCATAGTATCCAATAATAATATAGATAATTAATTTTGTTCAAAATATTATTATAAATTATTGGTTAGGATAGAGTTATATTTATATTGATTAAGAAGTCATATCTTCTACTAGTAGGATCATACCCTATGAATCTATTTTATCTAAGGATCTGAGGGTGATATAATCACTATGATTTTATCTTGAAAATGCCAAATATGATATTAAATAAATAATACATGAGAAATATTGTCTTTATATAAGTAATGTCTCATTGAGATCACAAACCAAACCAAATTTTCTAAACAATCCCCCTACAATCTCACCATCGAACACCATACACTAAGGGAAATAACTAGTGTAATAATGGGTTATATATAATATCACTAATAATATAAAAAAATTTATTTTATTTTCAATAAAAATACAATTATATTCATTAATTATTTTTTCACTTTATAAATGATTAAATTATTATTTTCATTAAAATTATATTTCAACAAGATAAAATAGAAATTATATTTTTGGAAATATATACATTCAATCAAAAAACATTGTTCGATTAATTCAATAGTTATAAAAATAAATTATATAACAAATAAATATTACTATTATGAAATTTTTTATAAATAAAAATGATAATATAATAATATTAGGTCCAAAATAATTTCTTTAACAGTCATAAAATTAATATTGACAAAAAACCCGTACTTTTTTATAAACAGGTATTTTAATTAAAAATTAAAATATTTCATATAATATTAATTAACTGGAGTTCATAAATTTTATTTTATTAATAAATACATCAAAATTATTGGATATTTTTTTTAAAATTTTATAAGATAATCTAATTCGTGTAGAAATTAAACACAGTATGTTTTGAGATATAATATTGACCAAAAATTACAGCAATAGATTCAAATAAATAAATAAAAGAAAAAATATATATCATCCATTCAAATTAATGTATTTTTTATGTTATGTGGAATATTTTATATGTAATTAATCAATCCTCCAAAACTTATATTATATTTTATTGATTTAAAATAAATACATTATAAATTTCACTCACTTCCACATCACCATGGTTAATATTTTAATGAATTTATTTATTTGACTTATAGAATAACTAAAATAAATTCTTTTTGGAGGATAACATGGGAAAAAACAACAACAATATTTTTTATTACATTATGATATAGACGGGTTAGAAATGTAACATTAAAACTGAGAAAAGTGGAAGACATCGTGCATAGCCCTGTTACTATGAGGTAACTACAACATATATATATCCACCCAACCCTTTCCATAATCATGATTGTGTATCATATCTCAGAGAAATATTACCCTGTCTCATGATCCACTTATGCCCCAACCACATTGCTACACTTAAAAAACCATAATCCCTAACCTCAAACTCCAAAGGTCATCTACGACTATTTTGGTACGATTTATTGTGAGACTAATCAGATGAAATCTGCTTCTGAATCAACATAACCTACTCAGTGGTCTCCTAGGAAAGATGAGGTCCCAAGATAGCTTCCTCTCCTACCTCTTTCAAATACAAGGGTCATCAGTATGGTATAACATATAAATCCTTATATGGAGCCATATAAATAATATATTGAAAGATATTTTTAGATTTTAACCCAACCATCTATATGTGTCCCTCCCATGAACACCTAAAACCAAGAGCACATGCCGGAAGAATATCTTCCAGCACATGAATCATGTGCTCTGACTGGCCATATATCTGGTCATGGTATGATATGCTCAGAAGCAGCTGTGTACACAACGCCCTCTATATCCCTTTCCAAAAAATGATGTAATCCAAAAATCCCAATCTAAAATGATAGTATGAAGGACCCCATTTAGTCATACAATCTCATAGATATACAACCTCCAAATATCATCATCACTAAAGGTTCCAGGATCAGTATGAAAAAATGAAACCTTCATGACATTTTCAAGAACAACTCAGATGGAATCGTTGCCATTTTCACTCCACAATCAGAAAACCCCACAAAGGAAAACCCTTAGTGTTCCAGTGGTGCTAATAGCATGATTTTCCTGTAATTGAGAGAACCTGAACCCAAATGAGGTAATATTAGCAACCTAAGAGCAAGGAACGGTCAAACCCCAATCTACCTCATTATAATTATTCATGAAATCATACCTTGAAAGACATTATGGAATTTATATCACACCCACTATAAACTGGGAGAGTGTTCAAACTTGTTCACATGAACCATAAATGAATAAAAATAAGGATAATGATTCAAACAATCACTGGATGTCATATCATTGAAGCACTCTGAATAGGATGCTGGCATGTTGCCACAGAAACACAACACCTTATCCAAAGTCACCTCATTCCCACACCGAGAAAAATCATAACTCATATCGATTCCACCATAGTACTTACATTTTTTTAATGATCTTATCCAAGACCAACATTAATACTAATATAAAATCGGATTCATGAACTCGGAGTCTAAAAATCTCACCATGGTGGTCCATACTCCCCATTACAAGTGAGTCAATGGTACTATTCTATGATCCCACATAAGAACATTGACTTAACCCAGAGTGGAATCTGCTTGCAGGTCATGTAAATAATGAGGTAGGAATACATGAGTCCATACAAAACATTCGTATGTTGTAAACCATGTATCACTCAGGTTTAACCATGCCATAACTAAAACCATGCATCCAATGCGCAACACCAAAATGATAAAGACCTATCCCAATAACTTTAAAACTATAGCACAGTGTATAATTGACACACGCATAGTGTATCATATATGATGTCAAGACAAGGTCAATTATGTTATCATGGGATAGGTTGAGTGACCAACCAGATTGAAAATCTCTTTATTGAGGATCATGTTTTACAACAAGTTGATTTTCCTCCAGTAGTGTATTGTTTCAGGGATGACTTCCCCAATGTTTTTTCTTGATTATCTCCTGAGATATAGGGAGAGTTTACAATTGAAATTATTCTTGGAGCATCTCTAGTGTACATTCCTCCGAACAGGTTGGAACCTATAGAGCATCAGGAGATCAAGTGGAAGTTATATTTTTTAGAGGCCAAAAGTTATATATTTCCCAAAACATCCTCTTGGGGTTATCTTATGGTATTTTAAATGAAAGAAGATGGAAATTTTCTTATATGTGTGGTTCAAATAATAACAAACTATATTATGGCTATGAACCATTGTCTAGATCCTCTAATAGGTGATCTCTTTGACCATCTTTGAGGATAAAATGTCTTCTCTATGATTGACATGATATATACTTATCATATTGTATGATTCAAACTATTTATCATTCCTCATACATCATTCCATAGTAGGTATGCTATCTATGAGTATGATGTTATGTCATTTGGTCTTATGAACAATCCCTATGCTTTCGTGGCTTTGATGAATAGGTTTTCCAACACTGTTTGTATTCTTTTTCCATAGTCATTATGGACCATATCATGTTGTATTATTACACTCGTAGCGATCATTCCAAACATCCATAGATCTTTATGAGTTCTCTGATATACCATTAGTTTTATTCAATGCATGATATGTGGAACATCTAGATTGAATTCCATTTCATGGGTCATATAACATTGGAATCAAGAGTATCTTTTGACATAGAAAATGTTATTGCTATAGTTTCCTAGGAGAATCCCATGAATTTGTTTGATATATGGAGTTTCATGGGGATGGATGGATATTACATGTTTTTCATAAAAGAAATTTATACCCTTTAATCACCATATACTAGTTTGACAATGATTTGTGTCGTGATATAATGATCAGAAGAATCTAAAAAATCCTTTTAGGAGGTGAAATGGTTGCTGGTATCATCACCTATTCTGACTCTTCTGGAGATGGGTATCTGTTATTCCATCTTCTGTGATGCACCATACCTCACCCTAGGATCAGTGATGATGCATGAGTACAATGTTGTTGCATATGAATCTTAGTAGCTGTGACCACATGAGAGAAATTACCTGACACATGACCCTAATATATCAGTAGGTGTCCATGCATTTCATAGGTATAGACATTATCTGATGGGTGAAAACTTTTTGGTGTAAACAGACCACAATAGATTCAAATATATAATTTCTTAGCATTAAATGAAACTCAGAAAGAGAAAAGTGGTCGAGTGTTTTCAATCCTTTGATTTTGATCCAACAAATATGCCTAGGAAATGAATTGTGGTTGAAGATGTACTAGGTCAGAAAAGTCAATCACATACCGTACATGATGCTAGTGATGAATTGATGTTGATGGCCATATTTTTTGAGCTACATCTAGAGATTAATGACATTCATGAGGAATGATACCTCTCATCCTCTACATTTACCTCTTCCCACCATAATAAGTTTATCAGTATATAGTTTTCAGATCCTAAAGGCTTTTTTCCACTTGGGTGTATATCAATAGTTAATCCACATTTGGATTTTTCTGTAGATAGAGACAACATACTATGTGTATGTGTACATATATGGGTTCCTATAGACATTATATAGGATTTTATGAAAGATTATTACACTTATAATTTCTCACCTCAGCAAGGCATATTGATGATGTATCGATATATGTGGCACCAGTATTGGTGGACTGGGATGAATCTTTAGATTTTAGGATTCATCACTAGGTGTTCCACTTGATAGTTGGTTAATGTAGAGGACTAGAGTCTTGTAGGCTTGCTATATCCACTTCTAGTCCCAAAATGGAAATGGAAAGATGTTTCCATGGATTTCGTAGTTGGATTACCTTGGTCATAGAGGGGTAGTGATGAAATCTAGGTGTAAATTGACCTAAATCTGAAAAAATCCCACTTAATTCTTATTAGGGATAAATTATCAGTTGATGATCTAGGGAAATAATATGTTCTGGAGATCATACAACCACATGGGGTACCACATAAAATCTTTTTATATCGGGACTCTCATTTCACATCATGATTCTGGCAGGATTGAAAAAGACTATGCAGACAGAGGTTCTTCTAAGCACATCATTTCACACTCATATAGATGGACAATCATAATGGACAATACAAGTTCTACAAGATATTCTTCGAACATGATTCCTTCATTTCAAAGGTTCATGGGGGAATCATATCCCTTTTGTTGAGTTTTACTATAATAACATATTTTAGGACACCATGTTGATGGATTATATTTAGGCCTTATATGGTAGGAAATGCTGTTAATCCCCATGATGGTTAGAGATAACTGAGAAAATACTATTATATACCTGTCTTATATTCGGAATCTTCAGATAATGTTCTTCTAATTAGAATGTGTTTTACTCTTCCTAAAACTAGACATAAATCTTATACGGATCATTGTTGATGACCTCTTGAGTTTGTGGTTGGGGATTTTTTATGTCATTATGTAGGGTTGTTTGAAATTATGTAGAGAGTCAGCATGGTAGCCTAGAAGCTGATATTACCTCAAAGGTGTTTTTACATTCATGACATCATTATTGTCTCATATTATTTCCAATATCATGCTGATCAATCTCATACAATTGATCTAGATGAATTGGAGTTTGGTGTAGATTCTACTTTTGAGGTGAATAAAGTATGCACCATTGATAGGAGAAAGAAGACTCTCAGAGGCAAGTATATCCCTTTAGTATGGGTGATGTGTTTTTATGGAAGGATACATGATGATATTTGGTAGAGGAAGCTGATGTTCATGTTCATTGGAATTATTTATTCTCAGATAGTGTTTTTACAACCTTGTATGGTGAACTCAGTGATGATTTATTTTAAAGGGGGAAGACTATATGTATCTGGTTTTTTCACCCAGTAAGGGATACTTTAAATTTCATTCTAAATCATTAATTTGGACCTAATATTGATCCTGATTGAGTTAGTAAGGGTCTTAGGTGTTTCTGCGGCCGGTTAGTAGCCTGGAACCCATATTTTTTGGGAAAACTAAATAGGGTGCAAAGTTAGTGTACTGTTGGGGCATAGTTTGGCTGGTAGTGAAAATTGAAATTTTTAGATAGAACCACATCACATTGTTTTAACATAGATGATAATTTTAACCATGCAATGATCCTTTATACCAAGTGAACCTATCATGGTTTGCACACAATTTTTAAAACTATGTAGAATATCCATGGTCATTCCCTTATTTGGGTAAATTTAAAAAATTTCCATTAATGATCTATTAACCTACATACTTATTCACTAATACTTGTTTATGTAGGATTGAGCTATTTCTATCAAAATTTTGTTCTTTTTGATGATCTATCCTTGGAATCAAGGTATATCTTAAATCTGGGGTCTGATTGAGCATTTGTTCATCACATTGGAAGTAAAAATGTAATGTACTCAAGTCCACTTATGTCATTCTCCTTATCATTTTCTCTGTAATGGTATATTAGGGTATGTATATTTTTTTTCTTTTTCTTATATGTACTTTGATTCGAGATAATTAAATGGAAAATACTAGAGTTTGAGAGTCGAACACACTTATCTTTGGTGGTGTACAACTCATCCCTAATGTTTGATGAATTTGGATTTCTCGTGTGGGGCCCATCGATTTCATCCTGTTCCATTTACGGAAATATATTCAATTTTAATAATTTCTAGTTCTTTATGGTTAAAATCATTCAAAAATAATGATTAATATTAGGTGGTTATGACTAAAAATCCGTCCTTCCCATGTTAAATGTTATTCCATAATTTTCAATAACTGTTTTTTCAGGTTTGAGCCATTGTTCGGGTGTGCCTTGTCTTGACATTCCTAAGTGTAAGTGTTTCTATATTAAATGGATTATTTATATTTACAGTAGCATAATCACAAGTACCATGTATTCTCACCACTTTTCCATCCTAAGGTAAGTACTTCAAATTGATAATTAAAAGTGAAAGGGAAATCAGAATGTATAATTAGAAGATGACTTGACCGTGTTGAATGTGAATGAATAGTCGGTTTCATATCCATAGAACCCGTTACCATAGTAATGGAAGATAGTGTAATGAAACATAAATTAAGGAATATTCCTTAAATGGATTAAAAGGGTGCATTCTACTTTCCATTTTCACACAAAATAATGGTTTGGATTGAAGAAAATGACTTGATAAAAAGGTTGCATGGTACATGAAATTTTCACAGTAATGAATTGAAAGGATTGAATCAATGGAGATATTATAGGAATTTATAATAAAATAGTAATTTTCAGACTCAATCTCACCTTGTGTTCTGATCATTGAATGACATGAGTACTACGGAATACCATTTTGATTAATGGATATAGATTTCATAGGATGAAACCACCGAGATCCGGATCCTTGCTCTTCATGGATGCCTTATATGATTGCATATGATCCCTCATGTAGTACTCTAGGATTCCTTGGATACACTCCTTGGATCCAACATTAACAATAATGATTCCTCATATACACTCCTTGGATCCAGCATTGACATGTAGTTTCCATCATTATAGCCCATCGGGCCCAGTCATTACTGATCTCCATTTTAGTGTGGATGATCACCTTGTAATTTGTAGGTGAATCATTGTAGAATTAAATGGTCTACAATACATGGATTACACTCTTACCCATGTAATAAAGTAGTTATTATGTATTTTGGGACCCTTATGGTCGACTTTGCCATTGATATTACCATGGTACATCCCTATTCACTATAATTGATAATGGTTTCCTTCTTAAATCATTGAAACTAGACTATTTATACTATCAAAAGGTGATTTTTATGTTGGATATGCCTCATGATACCTATCTATCTAAAATTAGTAATTACTTAAATAAATGAACTTGTTACGTGTTCAGACACCAGCTGAGGGATGAAACATGTACATGAATATTTATTTAAATTATTATACATATATATATATATATATTCATTCTTTCACACTGTTACATTTCTAATACACGAGCCTTAGGTTATAGACACCATTGGTCATGGACCACTGAGTTTTATCTCACCCTCTCTATGGGAACCATTGTTACTCGGGAAAATAACATTGTTGTAGGTGTTGAAAAATGCAAGAATACGATATAAAACACTTTATTTCATGCTATTTAGGATATAACATGATAGAAGATGAGAAAGCCAATAATTCGAAATCTTGGGCTAATATTTTATGTAAATTTACAATGTTGTGAAAGATGTTAGGAATGTTTCCTTGCTTCTATGTTTTCTAGTTTTTCAGTATAAGACATATCACCAGTTGTTGAATGCTACTATAGTTACTTCACATATAGATATTATTGTCCCTCTTTTCCATAGTTCCTTATGTTTACATATATTTATTTCACTATTTATATATTTTTACTTTCAACTAATGTTCTACACTTTGGTAAATATGACCTAGTCTCCCCACAGACTCACCCATGGCCCTTTTTGCTAGTCGATAGCCTTGGGAGTTCGGGGAGATGCTCATAATTCCATTTGGACCACAGAGCATGGGGCACAGAATTATGTGGAATATGGGTAGGGTACGACACACATTCAACAGATCATTAATGTTTTTAGGACTATAATGAAATTTATACATAATTTAATATGTGTTGTTATATACATTTGGGATCTCTATTACTTCTATTAACTTATTCTTCCACATAGTTTTTTTTTTCATTTGTAGTGATATTATTATATGACCACTATTATTACAGATATTTTTAATAAATAATAGTGGTAATACTATCAATATTATCTCTTAACGGATCATCAATTCAATATTTCATCCATTGACATAAATGAATGATCACCTATGGAACAATGGTCACCTAATCTGTAGCTCAAATTATGAGGCTCCAAGGCCACTGAAGGAAAAAATGTTTCAAAGATATTCAATTTTGCGGTTTCCATATAGAATAAGGAATCTAGTTTATTGAATGTGGTAATGGTGTTTGGATGGTAAAAATGGTTTTAACTGCTAGATAATTATTATTTAATTATTTAGGTTATAGTAAACTATAGAATATGATTATTTCATAATAGGGGAAGAATATTGTGTTTAGGTTCCTTCATCCACATGAATGGGATAAAATCCAGGTTTTTGGATATTGGAAACTTTATTTTGGTATTATTCTTTTACTATTGATGGGTTTTCTACCTCAATTGTCACACAAGGGTGTAATGTTATTTTATTATATGGTTTTGGAATATTTTAATGAAATGATAATGGATTATTATTCATGAAATATGAAATGAAGTGGGATTATTGGATATAAATATTTTGTTGTGGTTATAATTTTGAACCTCAAATGCATGAAATGGTTTTGGTATTTTTCAAAGTGTCAAAAAACAGGATAAATAGTGTTTACCTTCAAATTATCATTGTTTCATATTACTCATCTAGACTAGTTTCATTCCTCTTGTCTTGGTTGATATGTGTTCATACAATTGTTTAATTAATATGAATATTTAATCCAATATGATTATAAAGATAAAATATATGTGTGTAGTTGTATAAAATGTCAACAACCATCAAAATAGTGTTTTCCTACACAAATTCTTCATTGCATTTTACCCAGCCACCCCAGGATTGTGATTTTGGGTATAATTTATATGTGATATTTCACTCAAGTATGGTGTGGAAAGGGTTTGTGGGGTTCAATGATATGTGATCTGTTTAAGGTAGGGATGTGTATTGGTGGTGAGATGAGAATCATGTTTTAGTTTACAATAAATATGATATATATTATTATTGTTCGTATTGACTATGGTTTATTTTTTATTGCATGATGCCACCTATACAAGATCCGGTATAGAATAATGAGGTTGGATATGTGGTTCCTCAATATCATTAAATTGATGAGGACCCTATGAATTGGGTTGAGTATGAGGCATAGATACAGACTCTGAGGTGTAGGTTCCAGGTGCAGTAGAAGCACATTGGTGGGTTTTCCCAACATCATTTTTAGCGTTAAACAATGTTCAAAATGACATTCATCATGATATAAAACTCCGAATCTTTAGAATAGAACAAAGAACAAAAAACAAAAGAGGGAATTCTGAAACCATATAGATAGGATCATCATATGTTGGTTATAATTATTTTAATTAATTAACGAGAATTAAATCGGTGGAATTATTCCTTCGTTGATGTCTCCAGTCATGATCCTATGATCCGTCGTTGCGTCGTAGAATCCAATTGTAGTATTCCTCTAGCAGTGATCCACACGTGTGCCACATATCATTGGATGAAACTGAAGGGATCTCCGGGTGCTAGCGTGGAAGAACATTCACTTGCAATGTCCGCCTTCGATCGCCTTGGTCTCTTGGTCTTGAGAGCGTTCTTGGAGGAAGGAGTTCTTTTGGCCATGAAATCATTCTCCAGAGTAGTTGTGCACAATGATTCTCTTTTGGAAAAGTGTTGGGGTTGTGAGGATATTTATAATCGGGTTTGAGGTTATAGAGTTATGACAATAAATAAACGTGTTACCCGTTTTATTTATTTCATTGAACTTTATTGAAAACCCTCATGTCTAATTATTAATTCCTTAACATGCGCCCACACTGATTATAATAAATATCATTTAATAAAACAATATTATATCCTCAAAATCCTGAATGGAAAAACTACACGACGTGTAATCATTAATACGTGGTGTGTACTCGTTTTCCATAAAACTACATGGCATGTATATTTAATATACATGACATGTAATTTTATTTTCCTTTTTCCTTTATTTCCTCTACCACATTTATTAGAACTTGAGTAATGGCTATTTATTTCCTAAATAAATATAACTACATCACTCGCTAATAAATATTATTTCGTCCACAATATATTCTCTCGAATAACTAGTATCGAAATAAATGCGATCAGGAATCCTTAAATAATTATTAAACCAATATCGGGAATGATCATTATTTAACTTGTTAAATTAATATTTAACTGAGATACATGGACACACTTAGTGTGTGACCCTCAAGGCCTCTTTCTCAGTGACATTAGGCGGAGCCTACCTAAAGTCCAAGGTTAGCATCTAGCAACACGCCAAGGCACCCATAGAAAAAGAAGTTAACACCGCAAAGACGTGTCACCTCATACGAACACTTATTGTGTAATATAATCACTTTTTCAATATATCTCGAATCAAGAGGGTTGCATACTAGTGTCATCAACCCACGTGCTCGATTATTCTTTCTTTGACTTCCCGAAATTGAACTCTCCCATAACTTACCATGGCCATGGATTTGTTTAGGCTATATCAATTCCATCAAAGGGCCTGAGATATCTACTTCTGTTATGGAACAGAAGGGAAAAATCATTTCTTGCATTATCTATTAATGCAATATTACTTATGATGCACCCAACATATCCTACCTCGCTACAAACAGTGTGTCATCATAGTTTCCATCAATACATCTAAGTGTGCGAGTTGTAATACCCATTAATAATAATCTTAAAGTCTATGGACCAATACACACGTCCGTATATAGGAACATCCAATGACACTATGAAATGTGGATTTACTACTGGCGGGTCTCGTTCTCATAATATCCACCTAGATATTACCAAGGGGAGCAAACCATGAGAAGGTGCCTCAATGTTTTATGAGTCCTCACCCCAAATGACCTGTATTGTTTGTGTCCCTAAAATAACATCATTTGGCCATAGAACATATATTCAAGAATAGTGTTATGGCACTTGCGGGTTCTCATCATAGCAGGGATCCGCTATGACCCTTTAATGAAAAAACTATCCTTGGGACATTATCACATGAATTTTCACAAATAAGAACAATCAAGATGTGATAAGATGTTTATTTAATGAATAAATTCCAAATTAGTTGGTTCTAGGCCACCAAATCCAACAGAGTCCCACTTGGACTAGAGCCAACTGCTAACAACCTTTAACCCGCTAGCTCTCACATGATATTCATGCTTCTGCTAAGATAGGCCTTTAGTCATGGGGTCGACCATGTTATCTTCCTTGGACACTCTGATCACTGCAACTTCACCACTTTTATAGAAATCCCTCAAGAGGTGATACTTCTAGAGTATGTGCTTTATCCATTAATGTGACCTTAGTTCTTTTGAAAGAGCCACCGCTGCAATATTATCATAGTACAATGTAATGGGATCTTTACTGCTAGGCACCACATCAGGCTCCTGGACAAAGTTACGAATCCAGACGACTTCCTTGGATACATCAGAAGCCACTATATATTCGGGCTCCACTGTAGAATTAGCGACAACTGGAGGCTTTGAAGTCTTCCAGCTCACAGCTCCTCCATTGAGACAGAAAACATATCCTCCAGATTGCAACTTCAGATCACTCTGATCTGTCTGAAATCCAGCATCAGCATACCCTCTGATGACAAGCTCCTTGTCTCCTCCATACACTAGGATCATATCTTTAGTTCTTCTCAGATACTTAAGGATAGTCTTAACAGCAGTCCAATTCTATTCTCCTGGATCTTCTTGATATCTTCCTACCATGCTCAGTGCATAGTAAACATCAAGCCTGATACATAACATGGCATACATGATGGATCCTATAGTCGAAGCATATGAGGTCTTACTAATTCTATCTTTATCCTGTTGTGTCTGAGGACACATTTTATTAGAAATATGTTGGCCATGTGACACTAGAACCAATCCCCTCTTGTATTGTTCCATACTAAATCTCTTTAGTATCTGGTCAATGTATGTACCCCGACTTAGTCCGAGAAGCCTTTTGTATCTATCACGAATGAACATGATCACTAGAATGTAGGTTCCTTCACCCATGTCCTTCATGGAGAAACACTTGTTCAACCAGTCCTTAACTGAATGTAAGGCTGGTATGTCATTTACAATAATCAATATTTCGTCAACATATAATACTAGGATAACAACCACATTCCCATTAAACTGCTTATAAACACATGACTCACATTCATTTTTAATGAACCCAAATTCCTTTATGGTTTCATCAAATCGAATGTTCCATGACCTGGATGCTTTCTTTAATCCATAAATGGATTTCTATAACTTGTAAACCCATTTGGCTTCACCTGTTGTCACAAACCCTACTGGTTGTGTCATATAGACATCTTCATGAAGGTTCCCATTAAGGAATGCTATTTTGACATCCATTTTCCAAATCTCATAGTCATGGTAAGATGCTATGGAAAGTATGATTCTTATGGATTTAAACATGGAAACTGGAAAGATGGTTTCATCATAGTCAACTCATTGACGTTATCTGAATCCTTTAGACAATATCCTTCCTTTATAGGTGATAACATGACCTTCCATGTCCAGATTTTTCTTGAATACCCATTTGCATCCAACATGCTTTACATCAACTGGCTCCTCGACTAGAACCCAAACTTGGTTCTGATACATGGAATCCATCATAGAATTCATAGCTTCTAGACATCTTGCAAATTCTGAGCTTTCTACTACTTCCTTGTAGAAAATAGGTTCATCATTGTCCAACAATAATGATTCACCATCCTCAGTGACTAGAAAACCAAGCCTCTATGGTTCCCTTACCTCTCTTGAGATCCTACACAGTACTTGTGTTTCTGGAACCTCTTCCACTAGGACCTATGGAACTTGTTCCTGTACTAATTCATGTGTATCTTGAGTATCAACTTCATCAAAGTCAATATTTCTCCCACTATCCTTTTTTAGGATGTGATCTCTCTCAAGAAATAAGGATTTTTTGGCGACAGTCACTTTCTTGTCTTTAGGGTTATATAGGTAATATCCTTTAGTTTCCTTGGGATATCCTATAAAGATGCACTTCGTGCCCCATGGTGGTAGTTTGTTGCCCGAGAAGGCATTAATAAACTCCTCACATCCCCATACACGTGTGTGCGACAAAATGGGTTTCTTTCCATTCCATAACATAGAGGGAATTCCATTTTACGCCTTAGTTGGTACTCGGTTTAATGTTTATGCCGCAGTTTGTAGTGAAAATCCCCAAAATGATAATGGAAGATCCGCATGACTCATCATAGACCTCACCATGTTCAACAAGGTGTGGTTCCTCCTTTCACTAACACCATTCCACTGTGGTGTATAATGAGGAGTGAGCTGAGATAGAATCCAAGAATCTCATAGAATATTGACGAACTCTTGGTTCAGATATTCTCCACCTCGATCCGATCGAAGTTTCTTTATCTTCTTAACAAGATGATTCTCTTCTTCATTCATGAAGTCCTTAAATTTCTCTAAGGACTCTGACTTATACCTCATTAAGTAGACATATCCATATCTACTCAAATCATCACTAAAAGTAACGAATTAGGAATATCCACCTCTAGCTTCTACTGGAAATGGTCCACAATAATTCATGTGCACCAATCCTAGAATCTCGGTGGCCCTTTCGCCATGTCCATCAAAAGGTGGTTTGGTCATTTTACCTTGTAATCATGCGTGACATCTATCAAGTGGTTTTAGCTCAGTAGAGTCTAAATAGCCATTTTATCAGAGCTTTGTCACGTGGTCCTCGTTTACATGATCGAGACAGTGATTCCACAACTAGGTGATGTATGAGTCATGTGAGTCTGTTTCATTATCGATTTCCAACACTTGGTTTTCATAATTTAATACATACAAACCATTATTTAAATGTCCCATACCATAACATACGTTGTTCTAATAAAAGAGACAACCCTTATTTCCAAACATGAAAATAAATCCATCCATATCCGAACAAGATACATAAATTATGTTCTTGGTAACATTAGGCACATAATAATAGTTACGTAAAACCAAAATCATCCATGTCGGCAATGAGAGGTGGTAATCTTTAATAGCTAACGCAGCTAGCCTTGCGACATTGGCAAATCGAAGATCCACCTCTCCTCTGGCGATCTTTCTAAATCTAGTTAGTTCCTACATTTGATTACATATGTGATCCCCACAAGCTATATCTAATACCCAATGTGTATAAATAGAAAGATTTCACTTGATAACAAACAAAACTTTAGTGTCCCCACACTTCTGTGTGCAGTTCCTCTTCCAGTGGCCTTGTTTTCCACATGAAAAACACACCACCTCCTGTTCCTTGCCCTGGATCTGGATCTTCCCCTTCTTGGAGGGACGGTGCTCGGGGGATTCAGACCGTTTATAAGTCCATGGCCCCTTTTACTTGTCCTTCCTATTATTCACCATAAGGACTACGGGTTTGTCACGCCCCATGTCCTTATCTACCTAGTGAGTTGAGGGAAGAATTTCCGATCTAGGCGCAACTGGAACAGGTTCTTCCAGCACATACAATTTCCTCTTGTGGCGATGGATGACGTGTAAACGCCTATTCCACTCTTGGAAATTGGTGCCGGTGAGAAGGTTTTACTACTCGAGTATGGATCAAAATCATATGTTTGAAGACATTTTCTTGCCGTTTCTACAAATTAAGATGAGAAAAGGTTTAGTACATTATTTAAAAATGAGAAAAATAAATAAATTAATACTTATTAGTCTCCCACTATTTTATAAAAATCCAATAGCCCTCACCATTGACTTCAGAATATTCTGTTGCCTAAATATTCTAGTGGAAAGGATCCAAATTTCCCTTTGCATTACCCCAACTAGGTTTGGTCAAGCAACTTAAAGGGTTTTAGGTAGGCATTCCAAGTTCCAACTACATTAACTCACAACTACTTGATCTGTTGAGTGGACTCCCCAATCCTGATATACTTTTATTTTGGATTTCCTCATCCTTTGCCTCTTGGTCACACAAAGTCCTACTATGGTAGTTAACCCTTGATGTGAACCAAGTCAAGTCAACCCAAAACCTTGAATTATAATTCCCCGATAATTGAAAGCACCCCAACTAGGGTTGGTAAAGCACTTTGAACTATGGATCGATTCTAACAAAGATTATCGAAGGCTATACCGACTTAATATTTTTTTGAGGGATTTTATCCTTATACATAAATTTCCATTTTATTATCTTTGATTACATGCTTGTTAATATTAAGTGGGATATACTTAAGTGATTAACCATGTCTAAGATAATATTTACACATAAGAAGGTTTTTATTTTTGTTCTATATTGCATGATAGTTTAATTCATTAATTGTGTGATCGTGACAACACACCAACAATAAGTAAACCATGATACTGACAGAAATAAAATAAATTGTATGATCATGAGCTTTTATATTGGTTAGTTTATCTAGCGGTTGATAAACTAACCCATGACCTAGGGGAGAAACACCTTTAACATTTCTAGTTTGTGTTTACAGCCTTCCACATATCAACCTTTGTATCTCGTTGGATTGGTTTTGCCTTTGCTCCTGACTTGAGCCGCCTCCACTAGCTTGGGAGCTCTATCCATTACATATGCATTTATCTCACATGCAGGTGAGGGGTAAAAAGGGGGTTTTACATAAAAGAATCCTTGGGCGTGCATTCCCTACATATTAATGAGGAGAAGGATCGCAAGCCAACAAATTTAATTTAGATAAATAAATTAAAAGAAACCATTCGCATAAAAATGTCATGGTCCAGCTCATGATCATCCATAAATGCAACGATATTTACACATAAATAAAACTAGTATTCAATTCTTTAATCGTTCTTTCTTAAGATAAATCACACTCGAATCAATTAATTATCGTTAATTAATCAATCCTTTTATCTTAAATCCTTTTCTGAATTTCCTTGAGATTCTCACCCATCATAATTTTAACCAAATAAATTCATTAAAAATTATCCTTGTACATAACTTGTACCTTGGAGGCATCCTGGTGAATTCCTATTTATTATGCAGATGTTAAATTAAATGCATATATATAAAACACCTACCACGTGTTGTGCCTCAGCTTTATGCCTGCACTATGGAATACGTCTCAAGGGTTTGTATAATATAATAATAAATTTTAATAAATCTGTATAGTTTGGGTGAGTACACGACATGTAGTTCCGACTACACGGTGTGTAATTTTTTTTCACCGTCCATCCGAAGTACATGCCAGGGGACATGGCGTGTTAATGTACTTCAGAAATTTTCGGAGTACACGGCGTGTTCAGTGGGACACACTCCGTGTAGTTTCCTTGTTACATAGTTTCCAGCCAGGAAAGCCGTGTATGGGGTACACGGTCCAACCCTAACCTGAAGGGACTACACGCCGTGTTCTGTTGGACCACACGATGTCTAATCCAGAAACCGTGTGCCACCGGTTCCTGGTCAACACATAGTTTTATAAATGAATTAGATAACATCAATACACAGCCTGATTTGGCAGACCAGTCCCATCCATGAACCTAGACTACACGACATGTACTTCAGAATACACTCTATGTATTCTAGTGTTTTACGGCCAGAAATGTTTGGCTCCTCTGGATGAGATCCTCTATTTTATTTTAATAAAAAATAAAATAAAATGTTGTTTCTGTATGGTGAACGAGAAATGACAGAGGAGGAACATATCTCGAGATTCAGATTTAAAGAACGATTAACGTGAATCGAAACTACTAAATTATTTAATGTGTAAATCAAAAAGGATGAACTAAATAATAATAATCCAAGATATGACCACTCTGATACCACTTGTAGGTTCCGAGCGCAGCGGAAACACGTTGGTGGGTTTTTCCAACATTAATTTTAGCGTTAAACAACGTTCAAACCAAGATCCATCACGATATAAAATGCTGTATATTTGGAATATAATGAAGAAATAAAATCAAAAGAGGGAATCCCAGAACCATAAAGATAGGATCATCATATGTTCGTTATAATTAATTTAATTAATTCACGAGAATTACCATGGTGAAATTCTTCCTTCATTGATGTCTCTGGTCATGATCCTATGATCAGTCATTGTGTCATAGAATCCTTGTGTAGGATTCCTCTAGCGGTGATCCACACATGTGCCACGTATCTTCGGACGTCGCCTAAGGGATATCTGGGTGCTAGCATTGAAGAAACTTCACTTGCGATGTCCGCCTTTTATCACCTTGGTCTCTCGGTCTTGAGAGCGTTCTTGGAGGAAGGAGTTCTTTCGGCCTTTAAATAATTCTCCAGAGTAGTTGGGCACAATGATTCAATTATGGAAAAGTGTTGGGGTTGTGATGATATTTGTAATCGGGTTTGAGGTTATAGAGTTATGAAAATAAATAAACGTGTTATGCGTTTTATTTATTTCATTAACCATTATTGAAAACCCTCATATCTAATTATTAATTACTTAACATGTGCCCACACCAATTATAATAAATATCATTTAATAAAAAAATATTATATCCTCAAAATCCTGACTGGAAAAACTACACAGCTTGAAATCATTAATACATGGCGTGTACTCATTTTCCATAAAACTACACGGTGTGTATATTTAATATACACGACATGTACTTTTATTTTCCACATTCCTTTATTTCCTCCACCACATTTATTAGACCTTGAGTAATGGATATTTATTTCCTAAATAAATATAACTGCAACACTCGCTAAAAAATATTATTTCGTCCGCAATATATTCTATCAAATAACTAGTGTCGAAATAAATGCGATCAGGTATCATTAAATAATTATAAAACCACATTCGGGAATAATCTTTATTTAACTTGTTAAATTAATATTTAATTGAGATACATGGACAGAATCAGGGTGTGACCCTCTAGGCCTCTTTCTCAGTGGCATTAGGTGGAGCCTGCCTAAAGTCCAAGTTTAGTGTCTAGCGACACACCAAGGCACCCATAGAGAATGAAGTTATTGCTGAAATGACGTGTCACCTCATACGAATTCATACCATGTAATATAACCCCTTTGTCATGATATCTCAAATCAAGCGGGTTTCATGCTAATTTCATCAACCCATGTGCTCAATTATTCTTTCTTTGACTTCCCGGAATTGAACTCGCCCATACCTTACCATGGCCATGGATTTATTTAGGATATATAAATTCCCTCAAAGGGCCTGAGATATATACTTCCATTACGGAACAGAAGGGACAAATCCCTTCTCACATTATCTATTAATGCAGTATTTCTCACGATACACCCAACGTATCCTACCTCACTGCGAACAGTGAGTCGTCACAGTTTTCATCAATACATCTAAGTGCGCGAGTTGTAATACCCATTAATAATAATTTTAATGTCTAAGGACCAATACACACGTCCGCAGATAGGAACATCTAATGACACTAGGAAATTTGGATTTCCTACTTGCAGGTCTCATTCTCATAATATCTTCCTAGATATTACCAAGGGCACACACCATGAGAAGTTGCCTCAATGTTTTATGAGTCCTCACCCCTAATGACCTGTATTATTTGTGTCCCTCAAATAACATCATCCGACCATAGAACATATATTCAAGAACAGTTTTATGGAACTTCTGGGTTCTCATCATAGTAGGGATCTGCTATGACCCTTTAATGCAACAACTATCCCTGGGACATTATCACATGGATTGTCATGAAGAAGAATAATAAAAGATGTGATAAGATGTTTATTTAATGAATAAAGTACAAATTAGTTGGTTCTAGGCCATCAACTCCATCATGAGGATGGTGGTCCAGTTGCAGTAGATGGAAGAGTTTGGGCCCTAGAATGGTGGAAAGCATCAGAGAGAATGTTACAAGTCATACAGATCATTGAATGGGGAAACCAATGTACTGATCCATTCAAGGAAGATCTTAATTTTTATTTTAAAAAGTATTATACCCCATTATTAATGGGTTTAGGATGACCACATGAAGTAGAAAAATGATTCAAGATGGTGCATACGATATTTGACTAGCTTGAGACACCCCTGGGGTGAATTGTGAAGTTAGAAACATACATGCATAGATGACTTGAAAATAACTGGGATGGATATATATGTATATGTAGGTATGCATGAGGTAATGAAAAGTAATGATTTCAATGATATGTTATTCAAGAAAACAATCCCTTATACATTAATGGAAGATCATGATCCAGAGTTCATTAAAATAGAACAGGGGAACATAAGATATGGATTATGTGGGGAGGATCATAGTCATGTCTTATTTTGTTCCAATGTTGGTTTTTAAAGATATTAATAGGGTGATATGGAATGAGGATTGATTTGGATTTTCCATTAGAGAACATGTAAATATCATTAGGTTTACCGCTTTCTTAGAGATTGTGAACTAGTCCTTGATTGCTGATGGTAACCTGACAGATATGATATATTAAATTTTGGTGAGGTGGTATGTAATATTGGATGTGGTGTTCTAGGAATATAAGAGTGATACCATGTGGATCCGTATTAGGGAAGTCAGAATTGAGACCTTGGAAGGCCACCGAGTAGTGATTCACTTATGGTGTACTTATAATATGTGTACTTTGGTCACATTTGAGCATAGTGTGAGTGGCCTAAAAAAGGATTATTTTTCAAGGTTATATATTCTATATTTGAATTGGTTCTTACATATTATTTCTATGGAAGTTGGGAATGACTGTCTAGGCCAGGATCAAGGATTTGTGGTTGGACTAGGATAAGTAAAAGGAGATGGTAGCTAGGATTGTACTATACTCATATGATATTGAAGAGAGAGATAGAGGGATATATATATAGATAGAATAAATAGTGGGTTTTGTGGATGGTTTCCAGAGAATATATCTAGGAATGATAGGTTTTAGGTACTCAGGATTTATTCCTACGACATTCTGTTGATCTGGTGGTGTAACCATTGGTCAGGGAGCCGATGACCGATCTAGGTACACCTAGATCATAGTGATATGTTTTTTAAAAAATAATAAGGATGCATGTGGGGAATGTTTCATAATATAATTTATATGGGATAGTTAATATGGGTGAATTGGGTGTGGTTCATTACTAGTTTGATGTGTATAGTCATTTGGGGACATTTGTGAAGATGAATATATATATAGATATATATAATGAGTGATTTTTTTTATAATTAGTTGTGATGCAGGACTATGTGGGAATCCTGATTCATGTGTGTGAATTGATAATTTTATATGGTTAAATAATGATATTATGTCATGTAAGGGTGGGATTGAATTACAGATGGTTGAAGGGACAATAAAAATATAATATTTGGACGGGTAAGCAACCTAGGTTGTAAATCCTATTGTTAGGATCTTTGTAAGAGGAAATAGACTTGAGTATATGACCGGGGTGGTTCAAAGAAATGTTATGAAATGGTTAAATTCAAAATCAACTCAACATGTGACCACATTACTTAGTTATAATCCTTCATAAGGAATAGAGTTAATCATCTCGGGTTTTTGAACGGTTTATAATATCCAAGGTAATTCAAATAATCGGTTTAGTTAAAGGGAAAACATTCATTTATAGCTAAATAACATGATTTTGAGAGTTATATCATGTAATTACACTATTATTGGATGGGTATTAATAATCAATATATGTCATAGGGGTATTTGTTGGTTTCAGAGGTGTTGGGCTTAAAAAAATAGTCTGAGCATATAGATCATGGTGCATGGTAAGTGCTAACCATGTGGCCCAAACTATTTGTCCAATTTAAACCGAGGCATGTATAGGGATAACCATGCATGAGGATTAATTTTTTTCTATTTCACCTATAAAAAATATAATTTTATGATGAATAATCTGGGTATATTTTATATATGCTATGCTAATATCGAAGAAAGATTGGGTGCCTTTAGATAGTATCACCACACATTTTTCTCCATGATAAACAATGTTTTTATAAAAACCAAGTTCCACTTTGAATGGGATGAAATTACCAATATCTTTATCTCTTTGTTAAGTTTCATCTACTCCTTTTCACTCCAAAATCATAGAGCATTCCATTAGATCTCTTCATTTTCCCTCACATCTATGTTTTATTCTTTCTCCCTTGTTCGATATCAGATTAAATATAAATAAATTTTGTTTGATAGTAATCAATTATATGTCTATCCTCTTCCATAAATTATACTTGTACATTTCTATCTAGAATTATAATTTCATGTGAGCTGTTTTTACACAATTCATGTGAATTTTCTATAATAATTATTTCTACCATTTCTACAAAAATCATAGGTCAGTATTCGATGAGCTATGATTTACTGGTATAACGTATGTGATTCTCAAATTCTCCTTTCCATAAATGTTAAATGGGATGAATATTTAATCCGATCTAGTGGGGTATTTTATTTTTGGTCCCATTTAATTAATAATTTTATTTTGATTATTATAATAACATTTATACGATGTCAATGGTAAATTCAATGTCTTCTAATATACATTGATTCTCAAGAGTCATATTATGTGTGGAATGGGTTTCCATGATGGATGATATGGGTGTGACCTATTATGTATTATTATTAAATAGATATTATGGATATGTGAGTTTTATGGTAACATAATCGGTTTGGATGAGAATATTTGCGATTCTATTGACCGTAGGGATTGTGGTGACATGGTTCCTCAGCTTGTTGTTGATTGGGATTACCATGTTGAGGTTGACCAACATGATTCCCATGTGGTGATTAAACTCTATTAGATTGTGTGGTACATGATTTTTTTTTCATTTCAACTCATTATTGATGGCCAATAGCTTTTTTAGATTTGTGTACCCAAAGAAGAGTACTCAATGTGGTGGTGATGACCACTCATTGTGGATGGTAGCCTCTATAGATTTAGTGCATTAGGGGGTTATTATGGACCTTAATTATAGAGGCGGTTCACAATATTTAAATTCATGGATGATGGTGGGTGAGTATATTAGTTTTGGGATAAGGCTATCCATGACATGGTGGTCGATGGGCTAAGATTATTGTAATAAGGATATAGTTATGAAATTGGACATTAGCTATTAATATGATGGGGATTTATTATATATAGAAGGATACATATCATCATTGTTAAAAAAACAATTATTTTATTCAATGGTGATACTTTGAATGGAGGACTATTGTACTTTTTATATGATTACTCTATGTGCCAAAGGGACATTAGTTTAGATTTAAATTATATGTACATAAACTTGGTTAGCATAAAGTGTTGGGTGATATGTGTATTAGTGGGTGACCGGGGTTTTTTATGGTATAAAAACTGATCGAAATATCGTTCCATTTCAAGATTTAGTAAAATGCATTAAATACTCCCCTGTGGTTGTAAAGAATATGTTATCTGGGGAATTTATTTTTCATGAGTTAGTTAATATTGTATATTTATTTTTTTATACACTATCCTAAATATTTATGTAATAAAGAAACACATTCGTTCTGAAACTGTTAGTTTATAATCACACCATATGATGGATCTTATAGATTGATATATAATTTATGGACATGAGATCGGTAATGGGATTAGGATTGTGGGCTGGAGATTTATACGTTGTTTTTTATCAATGATCACAGATGGATGGAAGTTGGAAATAGTGGATTCTTCATACCAGGATCGACAATCTTTTGATATTCTAAATAAATAATTACACGACTAGCCTCAATGTGATCATACATGTTCTATATAAATATCATAACATGTACACATTATCTGATATGCATTATTGTAAAACATTCATCATGTGATTTACTCTCTGTATATTTTATTCCACTGAGTTTTTTTCTCATACAATGCCATTATGATAAAACCTTTATTATTATGATAGTTATTATTAAAAATTATATTGTATAGTCTCCCAGTTATCAGCGAATAGACCCTCACTAGTAGTTATCTTCCTTTGGTGTATGAGGAGGCACACCTAAGGCCCAGTATCCCTTCAACAAGGATCTAAGACTATGTTTCTCTTATGTGGAGGTGATATAGGATGGACTGTATATTTTCTATAATTCATATTCTAGTTAATGAGTAAATTATATTATTATCTATGAAAATATTAATGAAATATGTATGAACTTAATAAAAGATTACCAAATTCCATATAACTGTTGAAAATTGATGAACTAGGTATATGTTGTTAATTTTCTAGTACTATATGGATAAAACATGAAGGTAAAAGATGAATAATAGAATAGGTATGGTTATGATGTCCAATATTATTTATTCAGGAATGTAGTAAAGGTTATTTGATTTTTTTTGGTTTTATTTTCAAGAATAAATGATTCTATATTATTGAATAATATTGAATAACTGATGGTATTTGGAAACATAATGGAATATCCATGTTAGGTATTAATGATGAGAATATATAATCTCCAATTTTAGTGAGTTTGTGGTATTTAGTGTATGTTTTACAAGTGTTATAAATATATTTTACTTAACATTCATAGGATGAGTTGAAAATAGATTATGTTGTGAAATATTGTGATGATGTAAACAAATGAAAAATATTAAAAATGAATTTTTTGATGCTTAATACGATTGATTGAATCTACGTAATTTATGTTTGTGTTTATCTCACTTCACATACATTATAAGCGTTTTTTGGAATATTTTTTGAACAAAATGATATGATCATGTGTATTTTCTAGGTTTATGATTAGTTGGATTCTATAACATGTGTTGAGAGGAAGTTAGGTATAAATATGTTTTATGTAGGATAATGTGCTTTTCTAGTTAATTAATATATAAGGAATATGTTCCTTCCTCCCATTAGTGTAATATTTCAAGGAAGTCTTCTTTTGGGAATAAATTATTTAATAATAATAGAACATGATATAGTGAAACAATAGATTATTTTTCATATATTAATTTGAAATGTTAATAAGTGTTATTTCATTAAAAAAATTACTTTCTGTTATGTCTTACCAATATACTCTAATTTGAATATAAAGACTATGAGTCTAGTGGGATTTTTTTAGACTTATAATAGTTCAATGTTAACAAACAAATGATTCTTCCAATCTATTTTTTATTTAATTTTTACTCAATATCTAAAATATTTTTGAAATGATAAAATATAGAAAAATAATAAATAGTTACATTTAGTTACACTATTAAATTGAATATAATTGTTAGAAAAATGTTTGTAATAGTCTAAAATTTAATTATTTTCTACATAATATCAAAAAGAGTTAAGATATGTGATAGTGAAAAAATGAAAATAGTTGATTTTAGTAACTATAATAAAGTAAATATCACTGGTATTATATCTTATATACTTGTCAAATTCACATTAGATCCTAAAAGTATTAGGAAATATTGGTAAATATAAATTTAAATGGTTACATGAATTTACATTAATGAATATAATTTAACTTTATAATAAAATCATTTAGGGTATGTTGGATAAAATCTTAAATTTTTAAATTTTACTTATAAAGACAATTTTATACTAAGACATAATAATTGATAATTAAATTAAGAATAGAAAGGGTTATATGTCGAAAATATAATATATCATTATAACATTTCATGAATTCATGTTATGGAGTTCAAATAAAATATAAAAGAGTTAAACATAATGAATATTTTTCTTAATTCTCACAATAATTCAAACTAGATGTTTTCATAAATATAACTCACTAATAATTTACTGATAGTATATTAATAGAGGTTCACATTGGGATGTGATCTAAATTTCATATGGATCTATTGTTTCAAAATACACTACATGAAAAACATGACATCCTGACAAAATCTCTTGGAATTCAACACATTATTTTTTTTATAATGGTTTTAATCATATCATGTATTTATAATAAACTCAATTATCACTTATCAATCATTCATGCATTCTTCAATTTATATTAAATGAGCAGTTCAGTGAAAAACATATCCTCCAATTTTTAGTTTCGTATTTCTATTGTACATGATATTCATCGATTATATGGGTTGTGATTATATGCAACAGTTGGATTGAATATATTCATGTATCTTTTAAAAAGGGTTGAATATGTTATATAAATAATGGATTAATAAAGTAATATGTATTGATAGGATTAGTTGAAATAGTTGATGTATTCATTGACTTAGTCAGTCAATTTATGAGAATCATGTAAATACGAGTTAGATATACTAGATTGACATGTTTCATACCAAGTGGATACTCATATTCATCGAAAAAGTATTGTATGTATATATAAATGATTTATATGAAATGTATATTTGTGTAAATATACATATAAATATATTATTATGTTTAATGTAGATCACAAAAACAATTTATTAGCATAAGAATCACTAATTCTTGGTCCAGGAATTATCATTTTTCATATATATTATATATAGAGTTCATAAAATTTTCAATGATACTAAGGCTCATATTTTCACATAGTTACTTCTCTAGATATTCATAATGTCTTTGAAATAGTGTTTCTTCCAAAATGAAGAAATTCCGGAATAATAGTATCTAAATGTTTTTTGATGGATTTAAGATGATTTGTGAATGTTTATATTGATTCCTTATCGATTTTAATGCATGTTTTTTATTTTTGAACATTCAATAAAATGATGGCATATAAAATATGATTTATGTTCATTTATCATCAAAATGGTTTCTTTAATAATAATAATTTTGGAATAGGTTTAATATATTGAATAATAATTGAATATTATTAAATTAATTTATAAATGTATGAATAAATTTATATAAATATGTTATATATGGATAATGAATTATTAAATAAAACATGTCATAGACATCTATATAATGACAATTGATCCCCTAAGTTATTAAAAACAAATTGTCTATATACCTCTCTGAACCATCTTCATTCACATAGATTATTCATCATCAATGTCAAATACTAGATCCCATCTTCCAATGTTTGTGAGTCAACCAATTGTTATTGGGATCCATAGGATTTTGTAAAACAACATAAGATGGATGATTTTATTTTCTAATCTTGTTAACTTCTGAATTAAAACATAATGGATATTATAACACTTTCTATCTTAGTACACACATTTTATTCTCCATTTGTTACATGTTTATATCATTATTTATAGTTGATATATATATTTGTTTTAAACTGAACTCCATGTTCATATTATTGAAAAAAAATTCATATCTAGCTGGACTTTTATGTCACCATGGTCTAAAGGAAATGAAATATTCATGTTATCCTTTCAATCAACTATTTGGTATAATGTGATACACAGTCGCAATGAAAATATAGTTTCATTTACTTGGTAAATTCATGGTAATATTCCTACATTTCATATGTCCTTGATGAACTAATAAATCCAAAATATTATATATTATTATTAAACAACTAAAAAATATGGTATTCCATAGTTGGGTCAACATGTATTGGTTTTTATATTGGTCCATCCCTATGATTCCTAGGATCCTTTCAATGTTATATGATCTAGAAACATAAAAATATCAATCAATAAAAAACTAAACCCCAAAGAGCCTAAGTAAATCACAAAAAATTCATTCCATTACATATAAAAATGTAATGATGATGATGAAAATAGTAAATCATATCAAATAAACTAGAACTAACCTCAAACACAAAATATGTTAACTGGACACCACATGTAACACAATGCATAACACAAAGAATAACTTGTCTGATAAATCTCTAAACCTAAATACCATGATCTGAATTCCCTAATACCATTCTACCTTTACTCCCCATAAATAAAAAGAGTGAATTTAATAACATATTTTAATAATACAACCCAAGTGGACCCAACCTGTCACACAATCTAGAACTCAACAAGGCCAATATGATGTAACCAATTTCAATGGTCTAGTGTCTGGAAACAAGTTATGAAAAATTATCATGAATCAATGATTTCAACATCTATGACCAGTATGAAAAATAATTAATTTCTCCCCATAATATCTAACATGACCCATCAAAAAATTAGATATCCATAAAATATAATAAATATATAAAAATATAATATCAACATTCATACAAACTGTATCATAATCTAAAAGAAAATGAAAACCAACATCTTGTGATAAAAAAGATAAAATGATAAATATAATTTGATGAATAAAAATTAAAACTAAAATGAATCCAAGGAAGAATATACCAATACATAGAAAAAAATTTATTAAATGAAAATCCATAAATAATCCAAACTAGATCTCATCATTTGATTTCTAGTAACCACTAACACAAACCCTTCATGGATGATAAAGCATCAACATAAATTATTATCAGATGTGGTATCTCTTCCCTTTTCATATTTTGAGAAATAGTACATTTTGTGTTCAAAAACTTATATGGAAGGTGTGATGAAAATCTTAGTAGGATGATAAAATAAAAATTAATAACATTTTTCACAATGGAAAACACTATTTCTAGGTTCAAAGCATCCCATTAGAAAATCACTTTTGTTTGAAATTATTTAAAAAATATACTGATTTTGTTAATAGAAAAAGACTAAAATAGTATGAAATATGCTCACACAAATCAACACAAATAGAAATATAACATATCAAATATAATATTATTGAAATACATTGGTGAGAATAATTTAATAACAAATATCAATAATAACAATGCCTGAAACATGGGGGTCTCTAACCTAGGGGTTCTAATGAATACTAGGAAACACACACAAAACATTCCTATGATTCTGTTATTATAAAAATGAATTTAAAATTTCAATATCCCAGTGTCTTAATGGAAAAGAAACATATATAGTACAAACACCAAGATATAACATCACATTTTATTTTACCAACACAAAACCATGTTCCTTCAGGTTCCACCCAAAATCAATATCCAATATCAAAATAAATATCAACAGTATGAAATAATATCCCATAAACAAAATTAATTTATTTTTATCAAATAATATATCTCCTAAAACCAAATATTTTAACTCTTAAAAAAAGCCTCTTGGAATCATTTTATAAAACACTTTTTAAAAATATATTTTATTATTTATTGAAAACAAATAGAAAAATATATTTTTCAAACCACAATTCTAACACAGAAAAAATTCAAATATATAATCCCCAAATAATTATTTTAATTAATAATTAATCAATGATAATAAAAGAAAACACTAGAACCCTTGGAACTCTAAAGAAAATAATGATTTATGTGGAGACACCCACTGAAAAAACAATGAAAACTAATATCTTATATTTATGGTCACATGAATTAACAACGAGTGATCCTCATAATCCTATAAATTCATAATATATCATCAAACAACTATCCAAAACCCTATTATTGGCCCCCATGTAAATCTAGATTAAAAATAGTCTAAAATCTCAAAAGAAGATAAGTTAGGAAAAAAGAGAGGAATAAAATGTGGAAAGCATGGATTACCCTGAATATATCCACCCCAATTAACATGGAATCCACCATTTGAGTGATATTTTGGAAGGAGGATTTTATATGAATACTTTTTCATTGATATGATGAAAAAATATTGGAGGGTGATGATAATAATTTATCTAGTTGAAAATTTTAATTTCCTCATTTTATGATGCATCTAAAGAAAAGTAATTTTGTGAATTATAATAATTATACTATGAAAGAAACCACACCCCCTCTAACCAAGGGCCTATGATAGGTCCCCCATAACCTAATTACCTCTAACAAAAAGCATGTTGTGGCAGAACTACACTTATAATTGATAGGAATCTCTCAATAAAACATTCTCACGTATTCATATAAATCATGGTGTTACCGCCCTAGGTTATGGTATAATGATATGTCACCCAAAAGTCCATTCCCAAATAAAAAATTATCATTATTAACCTCATTAACCATGGTGTGTCCCATTATAGTCCAGAAAAGCAGGCTTTATAAAAATACAAGAAAATATAGAAAACGAAATAATTTCATAGTTTAAATGAATTAAATTACACATTGAATTTAAACATGTACCAATTAAATTGTGTGTTCAAACATTATCCCATAGAATAAGGATTTTATTTTTTATTTCCCTAGTGATTTGGGTTTTATTAATGTAATCTATTAGAAGATAATATGAAATGAAAAAATTTGTAATGTAATTTCTTGGGTATAATGTAATTTTTTTTGTTTCAAACTATATCTATATTATTTTTTAATTTTTTTGTACGAGACATATTTGATGAAATGGTTTGAAAAATATATTGTTGGTGGTGTTTTCAATTGAGTCGTAGGTCCATTTTTTATCATTTTATAACTCTCAAAATGGATGTTGGTTTGGGTCTGTGAAAAACATAATGTTATCAAAGGGTATTTGATCAAATTTATTGAATAAATAATAATTAATTATTGAAAATTAATTTTTTATCATTAAAAAGTATCAAATTAAAATTATTATTATTGGATTCTCATTTATTTAAATTTTTAAAAAATTATTCCATTTAATGAAATGATATAATATGTTTTTTTGCATTTAAAAGGGATGGTGTCACAATATAAAAAAATAATTAATTTAAATGGATTATTTTATCCATTATCAATTTTTATAACCCTTTCCATGTTCATTAACATCTATTATAAATAAGCCATGAAAATATGGTCTTGGAATATTATTTGTGTGGCTTATCTGTGTTTATTTCTATGGTATAAATATAACAGAGGTTTAATAACAATATTTTTTTAAAAAATATAGCTTTTAAATCAAAATATTTTTAATACATATATATATATATATATCACTACTATAGGATCATGATTATATAGTGGTGCTAAATATCAGTGCTAAAAAATTTTAGATACCGATATATGAAGTCTTTGTCAGTGATTTTCATTACACTGATAGAATGAGTACTTTATATATATATATATATTTATTTATTTTTCTATATATAAAATAATTATTCATTTATGCACAATATATATTCTTAAATAGGATTTATATAATATTAAAAATAAATTTTTAATATATATATAATATTTTTAGTGAAAAAATTTATTAAATATAATCAAACAATAATATTAGTATATAATTATATTATTAGTATTGAGTAATATAAATTTAATAAAAATTTGGAGTTATGATAGATTTTAAATTTATTTATCATATTTTGATATATTAAAAACATTACTTGAATTACAAATAGACATAACTTTTCATCTCATATTTTATCTATGTTATAGCACATATAAAACCAATATCATTGAATTTATATATATTATTTGGAATATAGGGCATCGATCACTATTTTTTAGAGTTAAAAAGACATTTAAATTTTTCCCAAAATAGTGTTATTATTAGTGATAACATTATTTCATAATAGTTGATGTGATTTTATCATTATTGTGAGGGAGAATTTATTTTCAGTGGACATAAAATTTATTCATAGGGGTTAAACAAATTGATATTGTGATATTGAAATTTTACCATTTTTTAATATTTTCGTTTTCATTATAAATAATTATTTATATATATATATACATATTTATCTGTGTATATATATTTATATAAAATAATTTTGTATTGAAAAATATTCACATAAAAAATATATTTATAAATATATTTACTATATAGAAAAAATATAAATGACATGTTTTATTTAAATTGAATATAATTTAATGTGTTTATTAATATATATATATATATATATTATAACTAAATATGATTGTGTTTCATTATTAACAAAAATATAAATATATTTATATGTGTATTTTAATATATTTAAAAAATATTAATTTATAAATTTTTAATTCAAATATATATATTTATATATAAAGACACACATACTTATAAATATATATATTCATATACATATATATATATATATGATGTTGGGATGGTGCCCGAGTGGTACACCCCATAATACTACATTCAATTAGCTAGGGTTGAAATCATGGAATTCCCCTTCATGGACTTATGAGGCTTATGGTGGTTCAGGCATGATGTGGATGGTGGTGATACAAGGAAAATGCAGGCCTGGTGATGTGGGTAGGAGGATGTAGGCATGATGCTGCACTGGGCATTTAGGCCAATAAATGGCCCATTAAGTCATGTAAAGGGCTTTATGCCTACGAGGACTTTGGTTCATCTAGAGAAATTAAATTATGCTTCATGGGTGGGAATCCCCTTTGGGGGTATGACCTACCTTTTAGATTTTTGTGTGATGTGTGTGTGTGTCTTTGATATAATTTTACCCCCATTATCATTATATATATATATATATGAACAAATAGATACACCTAAATATGAGAACATAATCATATTTTATATACTTATTAATAAAATTTTAATAAATATATATATGTAGATAAAAAATTGTTGTCTCTAAATATATATAAATATATTACTACACCATATAAAATAGAAGAAAATTACATTGAATTGTGGAAAAGTTAAATTTAATGAAGGTAGGCACCACATTATCCAATCTAATTATGTGTGTGTGGGTGTCAGGGAAGGAGGGAACTGATAAATGAACGGTCAAGCACTAGGGGTGGGGCATACATATAAATCGGGTTTTCGAGTGGTGTGGTAGGGACTAAATGAAAAAGTTTCCTATTAAGATAAGCTAAAGATGGTTGGTTCGGTGGTAAAGTTGAGGAAAAAATTTATTAACATTAATAAATCTTGTAGTTATCAATAGTAATTTTAGTACTGAGATTGCGAAATTTATGGCCACTAAGAAATAACTAGTATAACAATAGCTAAAAAATTCACCCTTTATCCATATTGAAAAAATATTTATAATTTCCCCATTATTATAAATTTTTTTGGTAGTAATATTGTGTAACATTATCATAAAATTTTTCTATAACTGAAAAAATTGATTAGATTTTAGATTTCCATACAACATAAAATCATTATTATCGATGATAAAACATTTTTTCATTCTAATAATTTTTGAATATCTATTAATTATTATGTTTTATGATACACATAAATATATTATTAATATTATAATTTATTCAATATATTTCATTGAAATTTCAAATGTTTTTGAAACTATTATTATACCAAAGATTTTTACCTGAATTTATAAAAATTTAAAAAGATGCTACATCTGGTAGCATGAATTTTTTTTATGGAAACAGGAGAATGCATCTCAAATATTTATTTTTTACCATTTCATTTTTATGTTAATTTAAATGTTGTACCATAGTTCTATTTTAATGGGTCGAAATTGAAATTAAATTCCTGATTATTAATAACTATGTGAAGATTCCTTAACCTACTAATAAGAAATATATTATAGAGTTGTTTTTATTATGATTTGCACTCATAGCTAGTTCAAATCACCAAGGTCCTATACTCACATAGATTGGTACAAACTGAGTGAACAATATATTTGAGATTTGTTTGCTATGGAATTTGATTATAAAAAATAAATCTATGTATTTGTGTGTTCATATGTATGTATGATGGAATGTGTGTGTTCATTTATGATATGTGTTCATATATCCATTTGTGTGCATGAGTTTTTCTGTATAAATGAATGTGTATTCATATGTACGTGTCTATGTTTATGTATTCATGTTTGTGTGTGTGTGATTATATTTTTATGTATATCATGATTCAACTATATTGATTAATAAATTTACTATTAAAATATATAATATAATATTAATAATATATATTAATAAAAAATTGAAGAAAATACTATAAAAATCATAATATTAATGCATTTATCATAATATTATCATATTTATTAATACATTAAATATAAATAATTGTTTTAATTTACTTTTAATATGTTAGTTAATTATTTATTTTTAATATTCAATTTTTATTTAAAATTATTTAATAAATATTATAATATCTTTAGTAAGTTATTTTAATTTTTAAATATTATTTAATTATATACTTTTACTGTTAATTTCAAATGTTATAATAAGATCTCATAAAAGACACTTTATCAGTGATAAAAAGAGTTAAAAATTCCATCCTTTTTCAAAATATTTATTGTACTATTGATAAATAAATAATTGCATCTACCTTTTTGGGATCATGTAATATTAATTACTAAGAATCCACATCCTAATAAATCATGTGTCTTATATTCAAATGTGAAACATTGAATACTTTGTGTAATTATGATTTTAATGATTCAATCATAATAGGATATCAATGTGACTAGAATATGATTTTGTAATCTCCAAATATGTCAGGATGTCAACAATGAAAACAAAGGAAAATAATTATAATTATGAATGGAATAAATTGTTCAAAAGAGATATGAACACTAATGAAACACTCATAATTCCGAAATGCATTACATGATATTTGTAAAATAGGTACCCTATCTTTAATGATATATTGTGTATTTATTCATCTCTAACCCAATGTTAAAGGTATCTAGAATGATAATGTATATTTAAATACCAATAGACTCCCATTAATTGAACAAAATAGTAAAAATTTCATGTTAATGGGTATCTATTTTATATAGTGATCTTATTAAACTTTGGTTATTCTACTCAATCCCATTGACTATTGTTTACCTTAGAGAAAAACATCGGAGCTCCCCTGGGGGAAAAACTCCATCTCATGTATCGCCTTGCCTCAAGATCATTAAGATGCATCTTGTTCTATTTCAACTCAGTTGTTTCCATGTTATATGGTATGATTTATATAGTTTATTCATCAAGAACACAATTAATCTTAAAATCAAATCCCATGTGTGGTGGTAAACATGGAAACTATTCAAGAATGATATCTTGATACCAGTCTATTATAGATTGAAAATGGTTTTGAGTCATCATTTGATCTACATCAAGGATGCTACAAGATACCTACACATAAAATAAATTTATTTAATTATTATATGATCTCACACTACCTAGATAAACAGCTCACTCATTGTTTAAAATTAACATTTACACTTTTGGGTGTTCTAAATGTAACTCACCTCAAAAAACCATCGATGTGTGCACATTGTATAGTAAAAAACCATAACCAGGATCATGTCCAAACCCTCAATCTCCACAATTATGATGATGAACACATTCCCTATAACACAATCCACCATTGGATGTTATGGTCTAATATTAATATGATCCACATTCCAACATAGGGGTGTATTGATAGATAAAAACAGAAGAGGTAATTTCACTACTAAATCAAATAGAACAACCACTTAGTATGATATGAATGAATGAGATTCACATGTATTAAACAATGAAATAGTTATGTTTATGAATAGTTATTGAGTACAACAAAATATTGAAGGACTCTCTCCACTATCATACATATGAAAGATCAACCACATAATACTTACTAAAAAACTCAATGATGCCCGATATGGGCATGATTCACCTAATTCACTGACCCTAGTGAGGTTTTCACCAATTTCTAAGGTCATGAACCTACACCATGTCCTATAATTTCATTTTTCATATGTAAATATGTGGAATAGAACTATTTCAGATAACATATCATTCTAAACTTGTGAAATTTATTGAGTGAAATATGGAAATCATTGGGAATGGATCATTTACTCCAATACTTATATCACCAAATAGAGTCATTTATAAAATAGAAAGGCAATGAACATATTTATTACCATAAATATCAACATCCACGCAATAGTTCATCCTATAACTTCATTTTATTTCTCCCCAAAAGAGAAATAAAGACTTTGCTAGAGAATTAATTTTTTCAACACACAATTATCAAGAATAAGAACGATGTCAGTTTCCTCCACTATGTCCATTTCATCTATAGAGGAATACTGATCTTAAAAATTATTTCATTATTTCCCTAATCTGCTCCAAAATAGGATCAAAATGATTCATCTTATTCAAACATGCTAAATAGGTGAAACCTTCAATGTACCCCTCTAGAGACCCATGAATTCCTCTGAATAGTTTAGCATTAGAGAATATCTAATGAACTACATAAAAAATTGATCCTTAATGGTCTCCAATTTTCATCACATTGTATCTACAAGATTATAACATAATATCCTACCATAGTCCAATTAAACCATGAAGAATAATGGTAATATGAAAATATTTCTTATCTAATAAGGTATCTATCAAGAAAAATATTTTCTCATTGACTCATATCGAGCCATCCCTACCCAAGGGGCCTCTGGTGAACTATATGGGTATGGGGTGTTATAGTTATATATTTTAATCGTAATTGATGCTCACTGGACTTTTGTTGAGGGATCATGTTTCCTGAAATAAAACTATTTGATAGAGTCCCAATTTGAAAACTTATAAATCTTATCCCACTATATCTACAATAGGATCATGCTCAATTGTATCCACCATAAAAAAATGTAGAAAATGTTTATATGAATTATGTCTACAAGGTGGAGTTTACAAATTATAGATCAGGATATAAAAAAATAGAACTTCTTAATCAAAAAGAATTTTTATAGAACACAGACACATAAAAAAGACTTTAAAAATGATTTACATAATAGGATACACTTATGAAAAAGACATAACCCCATTGAAAAATTTACGACACAGTAATATACCCACCTACATTCATGTTAATCACATTTATATATATATATACCCTCGAGAATAGAATACTCTAGGTCAAATAATATAATAAGAGAAATCATTCACCCAATTTCCACATCATTATCATAATAGATATTTAATTATTTGGGAATAGTATAATTGAGGAAATGCAGATATGGATTGTGATCCTACACTATAAAACATTAAAATGAATACACCCAAAATCCCATAAATCATTTTAATTAAATTATGTGAAACACCCAAGTTGAATTTCAATTAAAGGTAACATCTTCTAGAAAGTGAACTTATTACCCAATTACGAGAAATTATAGGTCACCTATAATGTGCTAGGAAGTATCATACATTGTATCACTATCAAAGTCCCAAAAATCTTTTCTCATCTCTACCATTTTATAAATCAAGGAAATGGGATGAAATGAGTTCACAAATCTAGCTCTAATAAGATTTTCAAATTCCGAAACCAAAACCACAATGACTGAGAAAAAATGAACCAGGACACCTTGTGCACCTCGAATCATATAAGAGGATACTGACTTGAGTCCAGGGCCAAAGGAGCATTATGTGGTGACTATATCCTCACTGGTAGGAATAAATTATAGTTTATAAAGAGGATGAAATATCTAGTATATCAAAAAAGAGTGAATAAATAAATAAACATTATTATAGAAACATAAAAACTATATACCAATCCATGTATAATCAATTTAAATGTTAGAACCATAACAAAAAATTATGAAAACAGGTATCCATATATATTATGGATCATTCTATGCTATAAAACAACTAAAATATCATAAAATATCAATTTTTTCTCATCAAGTAATTCATGAATCCTCCTACTCAACCTTCTCAAAAATAAACTACAGGTTCCATTAACATAAAAAAATACCTATTAGTTAAATGAACCTACACACCAACATTTCCATGTATGTAATCCGTATAGAACTCATTAGGACACCATAATGTCTATTAAGATAAGTTAATGTGATATACTAGTACATAATAGGAATAAAAAAAAGATATAGATATTTAGAAATACATCATCCACAAATTATATTTATGTGGGTTCTCATGGATTGGATCTACTTTATTTATCTTAAGGAACGAACAAACATCAATATGAAACCTCACATGCCCATCTTTATTGGATAGGAAAAAATTATTTTTTATACATATCCTTAAAATTGGTAACAAAAATAAATTTCAGCCAAATGACTAAGGCATCCCCATGGGGAGTCTATATTTCTCCACCTACATGATCAACTTGAAGTATTGAAGGACCTTAAATACGATGCATGATAAAAATCAAAGATAACATCATGTCTGGTCATGTAATTGGAATAACCGTCACAATATATATTCATGTACAAGAAATAACATGTTTGATAGGGATATTAACACACACCGCATGTCATGATGAATCAAGAAAATGTGTCTTGTGGATACACACAAATTCCATCAATCGAGTCATAAACATGTTCACACAAGATGTAATGTCATAGGATTACTACTTTATTTGTAATAATGCTTGATTGTAAGGATCACAATCTATATCCAAAAGAACCCTTGAAACCTAGTAAAATTCCAAAATAAAAATGATTTATAATACAATTATGAAGTATAATATTATAATACAACCTAATGTTATCTCAAGGTCAACAATTCTTAATTAGTTCCACAATAGACAATGATCTAGATATGATTGATGCTCAACCATTAAATAATGTACATGGTTTTTGAGTCTATCCATGATTTAAAAATCCTTTTTTTTAGAAGATGTAAAAACCTATATATCAGATCAATAAATTAGATATATAAAGATTTTGATCAATGTTAAAATAAAAATAAAAATCTATAATAATGAAGGTATAATCTAATTGGAAGGACATGATTGATATATTGTATAGATGTCAAATTGAAGAGTTGTAATGGAGGGGAGGGATATAACTTTATCAGATTGGGATGAGAAGTCATTGTGGAAAAAGAGATATATATAAAACAAGATAATATTTATTATATTTATTGTAATATAAAAACCTCAGAAAAGTATATGTACTTATTGAGCCCTAAACAATTCCACTAGAATGCCAATAGTCACTGGGAAAATTAGATTTTTTTAGGTATTCCCAGGGTTAATAATTTTTTTTTTTAGATTCCATTCAAAATAAGAACATCACCAGTAATTTAGTGTCTTTCCACTAGCTAGATTTTGGGGCTGATGTACATTTAAATGTTAAAACATGCCAACCTACATAACATATGTTTTTTATATCGTCTATAATTCCCTTAACCCACCACAAGTTACATTAAAACATGTTCAAAAAAATGTGTAGATGTCGAATAGTGGAATACCTGAAATAGATTGCTCAAAAAATATATTGAACTCAAAATATATTAAGAATATTAAAATATTAAACATTCATATATTATATGAAATAATTTCTTACATGTCTCTAAGATGAGTTTAATGAAATTTAAAGAAAATACCCCACTGTGGTTGCTAGATTGTAGATGGAATATAATATCATTCATAAATTTTCAAATTTAAAAATCTTAATTATAGATATAATTGTTTAATCGTAATTAATAAAAATATAAAAAATAATTAATTTTGATTTATATATGTTTTGATAGTGTAATGTTATTATACAAAATGTTGGACTTATCATGTTTTAAAAATACATAGGTTTATTATGCACACTGATAGTGATATGGAGTGATGTATCTCCTTAATTAATCCTTTTAATAGTTAGAATGATTTTTTATATAAAAATTATAATAATAATGAAATTGGTGTTATTATAGATTATATTTATATATTTCATTATATTCATATGTTCTAATCTATATTTTTAGATTTTTGGGGAATGAATCTTTTTATTATGAATGAATGGACTTTGTTCAGTCTAGGTAGAGGAACACATATTATAGAACATAGGATCCGAGAAAAGGTTCCTATGAACATTGAACTATTTTCTAATGCAGCATCATGACTACATCATCTTACCGGAATAATCATCTTCCCTCATCACTATCTATGATGAATATGACCCCAAGTGATTTTCTGTTATGAATCTATATGTTTCAATATATAATTAATAGAATGTTAGGATTATATAATAAAACATTTTGAGTTTTTAAACAATAATATTGAATGAAATATTATTGACACGAAGTAAAATTATAATGATTCCAATAATGTGAAAAAATAGTATATGATGGTGTTAATGGGATTATCATGTTTCCAAAAGATCATGAATATCTCCTTAATCAAATCCATTCTCCATGTTTACATGGTTGAAATTAAAGATCAATTATTCTATAGCAGTTGTAATAATAGTTAATCTTCCACAAAATAAATCATTGTTACAAATTAATGACTAAATATAAGGTTGAACTGAATATAGATAGTGAACAGGATGAAACCATGGGTTTTGGTTAATTGAATATAAATATATGTGTGGTGGACAATGGGTATCACATAAAGGGTATAATTTATATTTTAAATAATTTTGAATATCACATAGAGGAAAATATATTGAAATTTGAATATTAAATCATTGAACGTGTAGTGGTATTTGAGAATTTAAAAATTAATTAAATTATGTAATTATATGGTAGTTGTACTAAATATATTATATTATCAATAACACTGAGGAGATATAGTTTGAAATATAGAAATTGATGGAGAAAAATAATTATTACTTAACTACTTTATATCCTGACTTATATATTCTTGTATATAAAATGATAATAATTTATGAACATATGACAATAAATGAAGCCATATTCAGTTGGTATGATATGTAAAAGAATACATATCTATCCAAATCATTGTATAATTTTTCACATTGACAATGAATCACAAAAAAAAAATTATAATTATGGAGTGTAATTATTCAATAATGGTAGAACATGTACATTGAAAGATATGTATTACTTTACAGTAATTATAAGATTTTCATTCCTATATAGAACTAATAATATTTCAAGGAACATGATGTTGTTGGATTATAAAATTTTTCAATCTAATAAACATCCTCACACAGTAGACTCTTACTATTGTAAAATAATTGACCATGGGTATCCTGAATTTGGAAATGAGATTAGAAGCCTTCATCAAGTCATATCTATAGATGAAGTGAATCATTTTCATGTATAAAGTATCCCTAATTATAAAAGGTTTGTAATTTATTTAAATTAAATCATTCCAAAATTGTTATTCATGAAATGAAAATACATTGTTTACATTTACATATATTATGATGAAAATTATGAGGTAACAAAATGGATTTTTTTTCCAACTGATTCAAGATATACAATTTTGTGGTATTTATGTGTTATGTTGTGTAATACTTATTTAAATAATGTTATGACAAAGAAAACCATATCCTAAAAAATGGTAATCTACATTCCTACGTAAGTAAATTTTTTAGGATATAAAATTAATTATATTCTATGGTTTTCCTTTTATGAAGATGGTACACACACTTTTAAGTTTATTAATTCTTCAAAAACAATGCATTTCTGATATGAATTTTTTTATCAGATACCATATATATCTATCCTTAATGAAATCATTTGATGGTAATTTAGAAGATTGTGATACACTTTATTCACCAATAGGTTATCAATAGAATATGAATGTAAATGATATGGTAACTTTTTTTAAAGCAAATTTTTAAAAACCATACAAAAACCATTTAAAAAAAAGTAAAAATAATTATCATACATGAATTTTTTTTATAAATCAATCATTTTTTCGAAGCCAAGAATGGACGATAAAAATATATTTTATTTTAATTGACATATTATTACATTCAACTGGAAAGAAAGTTTGAATTAATACTATGTTAGAAATTATTTTCCTTAGTGATAAACAACATGTTGGTAGTAGTGATGTGTGAAAGGGATATTTTACTTCTCCAACATCATACACTATTTCCTGGTTAGAGAGATATCATCATTGTAAATTTCTGAATGATATAATGTATAAAGGGAGAATTCATAAAATATGAATAATATTATGTCAGTTACTAATTAGATGTTAAAGGGAATAAAATATTGTTACTATAATGTTCTGAAGCATGATTAATACATGTTTTTTTTGTTACATTTTTCATAAAATTGAATATATCTAAATAATAGAGATTTATTTACATTACAAATATGTATGATATAAAGTGATAGACCTAATAGGGGTTTCAACTATTGAAATTAAAATGGTTCTCATTTTAATGAGTTGGAGTTACTCTTCCCACCTACATTATTTGATATGAAGGATCAAATTATGGTTCAATTGGTTAGATAGATCTAAATATGTGGTTCTTTACATTATTGAGGGATATAAGAAATTTAATAGTATATAAATATTTTGAATTGTTAGTTAAAAAATACAATACATCCAAAATGTTGTACTATAGAGTAATATATTATTTGACAATATATTTAATTATGTTATGAAAATATTTTTATAATTTTAATAGAGTTGGTTTCCAAAAATACAATCATAATGGGTTCCTTGTGGGTGAAGGGATACCTAGAAAAGAAGTTTTCATTTTTATCATATCAAAGATTAATTAGTATCACCAATAAATTTTTCATATTATTTTTAATGTTGGTACATTTTTTTAGACCATCAATGTAATTATTATTCATTTCAATTCATTATGGAATGAAATATATATATCAAATACACTCAATAATCAGTTTATGGGATACTTTTGAGACCATTGTTTTAATTATTTATCTTCAAAAATAAATATAACATAATAATAAAAATAATGGACAATTTGGAGACCATGTTTTAATATATTACCGGACAATGGTTTTGTATTTAATGGTTATAAATCTAATAAAAAAGAATAATATTAACATATATTTATATAAAACACTGGAGTTACACATGTTGAAGAAGCAATGCATGTATTCAATAATTATGAAAACTCCAATTTACATTATTTTTTCATACATTGTCATTGTCAAATATGTAATGTAGATTTATTTTAAAAATTAAAAGTGGGGTTTTTTATGTAAATGAGTTGAAGAAAATATTGGAGTATAAATCAATTAATATTTATTCATGAATATTAATTTTATAAATTATGGTTATAGAAATGACACATTTCTAATGGTTTCCTATGAAGTGTAATTTTTTCGTAGAATCCTACTAAAAAAATAGATCAATTATTATATTCTTTACTAAAACTATTGTTTGGTAAAATTAAAATTCAAATGAGGATTATCCTTTCATTGGTATATAAAATTGGTTTCCTGAGGGAATAAATATCATTTCCATCTCGTATGATATAGGGGAACACAATTAGGGGTTTCGAAAAATAATAGAGGGGGTAAAATAACTTCAACCTCTAAAATGTGTTTAATCCAATGATTTATAATCATCAAAAAATAGATTTTTATTAGAAATAACATTCAAGGAAACATGGGAAACTTCATCCGTTCACCTAGGATGACATTCCTCATAAGAGATCAAAAATTTATTCAAAATAACATAGTCTTATTAGATGATTTCTATTTAAAGATTTTCCAAGGGAATGAGGGAACTTGTGTATCTATATAAACAATAATGATGTCTTCAATGTGATCCTCCAACTTAAGTCATGTTTTTGTGTACTCCTCTTAACTTATATATCCATAATTAAAACCCCATATCATAATAAGGTCATGTTTTGTAATGTCTCAGATTTTTCCATGTTTTAATTTAATATTATATGGGAATTATTTGAAGACCAGGCTTCAAGAAGAAGTGCAGTTCTGAGGCCCGGTGATCCCGAAACAAATGTTTGAATTAAATTAAATAATTTAATTTAAACATGCGTGGGGTCTTTCAGAAAAATTGTAACAACTCCAGAACAGGTGCTCAGATCAGAAATCCGAGGGCACCGTTGCATCGAGAGTAGTGTGTTTACCCTATAAGAGACCTAACATCAGCTGGCGTAGACAGGTGGTGAAATATGGTATTTGGACGTAATCGTAATAAAATATTAAATTAAGATATTTTATTTAATCTTGTAGCGGAAAATATCTCTTATATTTTTAAATATAGATTTGCACAGGGGTCCAGGGTTTCAAACCTCATAACCCTGAAACCTATAGAGGCTCTAGAGGAAACACCAACGAGGAGAGGGCGTTCTTGACGGGTTTTTCCGGCGACGACGATGCGATGACCGGATCTTCGCCAACAAATGCCCCAAATCCAGGTAGGATGTTTCGTTTTGGTTTCCTTCCTCATTCTTGATTCTAACGATGAATGTGGACTAATCCACGAACATATTAGCCCGTGGATCGATAGTACTTTCAGGCTGGGCTTCTGTGGGGATTTTGGGGATTTGATTCATAGAGTAAATTTGGTTTCGTTCAACCTTTTAATGGCGACGAACCAAGATCGACATGAACATCGATCGAGGTTCGTCCCTCTCGATTTTTGAACTTTTCTTCCCCGGTTTCTACGTGTTCTTCGTGTGCGTTCTACGCGTTATTGGAGGAAATCGATCATTGCACATTTTTTTTGGCGTAATGATCAAAGATTATAGATCCGACACCGGGATGAACCAAGAGAGTTGCAATGATGATGACGTCAGATGGATCTATGCGATTCAGGTGAAATCACTCTTCAACCGTATTTTCGTCGGAAGATCATATGTTGTTCGTCGAGCTTATTGAAGGTATTAAACACCCAGATTCGGTGTTAGGATAATGAAATGAACCAGTGCCTTGAGTTTCGTGGAAAAAGGACGACATAATCGAGATTTGGAAGATCAGCCGAGGTGCGAGGAGGAAGACATGATTCTAGAAATTTCTCGACTTTATGGCGTGTAGTATGGGCTACATGGCGTGTGTTCCTCAGCGGATCACCTGGCATGTACTCCGGGAGTACACATACACGGGTTGGGTACACGACCAAGGACACGACTTGTATGACCTTCCCCAGCTAGACACAACCAGATACGTGGGACACCCCATGTACTGGTACACGGGCAGGCGACACGGACGAACACCGTGTACGAGCATACGGCCTGGGTACACGGGTGATTCCCAGTTGACAGGACATGGCATGTTCTTTGACTTACATGCTGTGTATTTTCATTCCTAGATGACTTCGATTTCCAAAACGGGCCGTTTACACGGGCAGTACCCAGAGTCAAGGAGCACGACGTGTGATCCTTCAACACACCGTGTAGTTGAGTTTTACACAACTTGAACGGATGACACGGGCTGTTACATGGGCAGTACTCGGGGTCAAGGAATATGGAGTGTAATCATACTACACACTGTGTAACCTGTTTTACATGGCTTGAGCTAGTTTCCTTCTGTGACTTGGACTAGTTTCCTTAGGGTTCATCCCCTTGGTCTTTCACCTAAAGGAATCCGTTATCATTTCTTACATACAAGAGTATGATCCCTTCAGCAGGACTTCCTGAATATAGTTGTTGGAATCCCCTTTGTGAGACTTAGATTCTGATCCTCTATTACTTCTTGGTACCCTAGGTAGAGTTCTTGGTATCAACGAGACCAACATTACCCAGGCGTCGATCCACTGCTTAGAGGACTAGTTTAGACTGAGTTGTTTGAATCACCCCATGGCTATTGGTTGTGATCCTCATATAAGAATCATGTTCTCAAGTAATTGTGGAGTGTGTTATCCAGGAAAGCGTACATCATATCTCTCTCTTCATACCTAGGAGTGTGTTCTCCTTGTTACGTGCTTAGTGGAATCTTCGAGATGGATCCTAGTGGTGGTATCACGATAGTCGATCGTGTATTAGTATATCTGGATATTCTTGTTATATGTTCTATAGACATATACTGTGTGGAGAAGACTGTATCTTTACTTTGTGGTATTTTCCCTTGTTTTATTTCCTTTGTGGTTTAGGTGTGTCCTACAAGGTATTGTTATACTCACCCTTGCACGCGCTTTCCCGCACATGTCGTGTCTTATGCAGATGAGCGAGCATTTGACAGGATTCTACGCGAACTAGGACCAGACGGTGCTCAGTGAGATCAGACAGGCCGAGGTGTGTTCCTACGAATACGAATTGCAGTCCCAGTACCATTATTTATAGGTTGGACTTTGTTGCAGACTCTCTTTTGGCAGTCTTATACTTTTGGCCCAGGGTATTACATTAATGTACTTTACATTCCTGTCATACTCTGTTGGTTGGGATTTTTAGTATATGCATTCATTTCCCTTTTTAGTAGTTTTTACTTTTCAGCATTGTGGGATTGGATATGTGTGTGTGTGTACAGGTTTATAGGCAATGCCTCCCATGTTAGTGGTATTCTTACTCGGTGCTAGTCACCAGCCCCTGGCCTATTGGAGGTGGGCTTTGGGAGTTGCGGCTAGGGCCCCACTGGGATGGGTCGTGACATAGTGGTATCAGAGGTGGTTGGTTCTACCTTAGTACCGAGAGTCTGTGAGTAGGTTTGGGGAACAGTGTCAAGTGTTTCAAGTTCGGATTTCAGGCCAAGGACCCAAGTGTTGGTGTAGGCGGCTGACGTTTGCATACACCAGGACTCTGATAACATTCTTTTCGACTCGGAACATGAGAACACTAGTTGCAGTGGAAAATAATGGTACATGCATCATATAGTAATGGGTTGTGGTTTCCATGTCCTTCTTGAGTATGCTCTCTAGATATACTCAATGACTGTTATACATATTGTTTTGTTATAGGATTCCTCTACGACGCGCACCAATTAGGATCCAGCAGCTCGATCATGAGGATGACCCCCTCAGTGGTGAATCTTCTATACAGGGACTAGATCCCCCAGTTTTAGCTTCGGGTAGTGTGCTAGTTATCCCACCACCTGTGGAGAAGTGTTTAGTGCCTGCTGTACCCATGGAGGAGGAGCGCAGGTTGAGCATACTCCATGAGTTTCAGAGACAGAGACCCCTATAGTTTCGAGTTAGGCCTGACCCTCAGGCAGTAGAGGACTGACTTGAGGTAGTGAACAAAGTCTTTCGTTTAGTCAAGACACCAGCAGACCAGATGGTGACCCTGGTGGAGAGCCTTCTGTAGGGCTCGACAGGGCGATGGTGGAGTTTGGTTATACAGACTCATGACAAGGCGACTCATGCATGGCTAGAGTTTGAGCGTATCTTAAGAGAGGAGTTTTCACCAGTTACCCTAAGATAAGTACATATACATGAGCTTCTTCAGCTTAAACAGGGGACCATGACGGTGGATGACTATTCATCGAGGTTTTCCAACCTCTCATGGTAGTCAATGGATATGGTCAGGGATCATTACTTCAGAGCTCGAACTTTTGAGCGGGGATTGCACAGATTCATTTGATCTAGTATCATCCCTATGAGCATTCCTACTTATATTGGGGTGCTCGAGTGGGCTTTGGTGGTCGAGAGCTTCTTGGAAGAGCAGAGGCAGCCGACAGTTGTCAGTAGTGAGTGAGCTGTAGTAGAGACCTCGACAGTAGGGAGCCGATGTCAGGGACCCAGTCGTGGGAGAAATTTTCAGAGGAGATCCCAGGATAGGGGATCTACTGTACAAGTTTCAAAGGGTGCATTCATCTAGCCTTGAGAGAGGCGATGCTACTCTTGTGATGGTTGGGTATATCTCACTCAAGATTGTCCAAACCACCGTACTACTGACATAGAAGAAGTGAATGAACCACCAAGGCAGAGACAACATGTGTAGCAGACAGATCCGCGGGGCAGTGGAGATGGTAGAGGAGCTGGGAGAGTAGCTGGAGGTGGTCAGTGTTTTGAACTTTTACCACCACCACCCCCAGGAGGTCCACCCCAGGCTCAGGGAGCTGGTGGACAGAGGCAGGGGTAGCTGCAGGCGGCAATGGCTTATAACCTAGGTACTCCTGGAATTATTATAGGTACAATCTATGACTTTTATACTTTGGATGTCTTACTGATAGACATAGGTGCTAGTCATTCTTTTCTGGCTGGTTATCTTGTTCGAGACTTTCAGATTCTAGTTGAGCCGTTGACTCGACCCTTACGCTTAGAAACACCGATTGGAGAAGATTTAGAGATCACATATCTTTGTAGACAGTGTGAACTGACCCTTGTAGGCGAGAGTTTCGGTTGGAACATCTTGGTGGTAGCGTCGAGGCCTTATGATGTAATTCTTTGCATGGATTGGATATCCATAGTTCATGCCCAGATTGAATCATTTAGGAAAAGGGTACGGTTTTTCCGCAGTGATGGAGCGAGGTTCTCCTTCATCGGTGAAAAGGAGACCCAGGCAGATTAGGATGGACTCTTGCGTAGGAAGGTTATCTGATTTCACATTAGATTTCTAGCCTAGCCCTTGGCGCAGTAGATGTTATGAGTTACCAGTTTCTATTAGTAGTGGCTGAGTACGAGGACGTCTTTCTAAAGGATTTCCCCGGACTACCTCCTCTTCGGGAGACAGATTTATGCATTGAGTTTCAACCTGGGAAGACATTGATATCAGCATCAGCATATCCGATGGCTCCTGCAAAGCTTCGTGAGATGAGGGTGTATCTAGAATAATTTCAAAGGAAGGGATTTGTGAGACCCAGTGTTTCACCCTGGGTGGCCCCGGTGTTGTTTTCCAAAAAGGCAGGTGGGAGCTTGAGGCTGTGTGTGGATTACCAGCACTTGAATCTAGTGACGTTGAAGAACCGGTATCCACTACCATGGATAGATTACCTCTTAGACCAATTAAGAGGGGAACAATGGTTCTCTAAGGATGATATACGATCATGCTATCACAGGTTTCGAGCATGGGATGTGGATATAACAAAGACGGATTTCAGATGTCACTACGGTCACTATGAGTACGTGGTGATACCCTTCGGCATGACAAACTCCCCAACAATGTTTATGGGATTCATGAACCAGATCTTTCATCCCTATCTACATCGGTTCGTAGTGGTCTTCATCGACGATATCCATGTGTACTATGCGTCTGAGGAGGAGCACGCGAGGCACCTAAGGATGGTTCTGGACACACTCCGAGAACACCCATTGTACGAGAAGCTCTAAAAGTGTCAGTTATAGATACATTATGTTCATGTTCTGGGAGATGTTAACTCATCAGACGGTGTAGAACTGGACCCATCCAAGGTAGAGGTAATGCTAGCTTGTAAGCCACCTCGGAACATGACAGAGGTGCATAGTTTCCTTGGATTGGAAGGCTGTTATCAGAGATTCATTCTCAATTTAACCAGGATTTCAGCACCCATGACAACTTTAACCCAAAAGGGGCATCCTTTCATCTGGACCAAGAGATTCCAGTAGGCTTTTCAGCATTTGTAATAGAGTCTGACGAGCACCCCGATCTTGAGATTATCGAAGGAGGGTGTCGAGTATATAGTGTTCTGCGATGCATCAGGAACCAGGATTGGTTGTGTCATAATGCAAAGGAAAGATGTTATTGCCTATGGCTCATGTAAGTTGATGCCACACGAGAAGAACTACGCGACCCATGATCTTGAGTTGGCAGCAGTAATCTTCACGTTGAAGATGTGGCTACACTAACTGATGGGCGAGCTGTTTATCTTCTACTCTGATCACACAAGTCTCAGATATTTATTTTCATAGAAGGATCTGAATTTGAGATAGAGACGGTGGCTTGAGATACAACAGGATTACAATTTTGATATTATTTATACTCATGGGAAGGGGAATGTTGTGGCAGATGATCTCAACTGAAAATCCAGTAAACATTTGATGGATGTGGCAACGAGGCAGTTGTCCTTTTTATAGTTATCCTTCGTGGACATAGATGAGGGAGCTTACCTTCAGTAAATGGTTGTTTCCCCTACACTTTTACAGTGATTTAGGGAATCACATCATCAAGATTCAAGTAGTGAGACTATACGTGCTCAGATATCCACAGGTGATGCTGCCGATAGATATTCAAAAGTTGGGGAGCATGTTGTTCTTTTCATAGGGAGCACAGTAATACTAGTGACTTTGAAGGAGGAGGTTATGAGGGAGTTACATACATCTCCTTTAATGGTGCATCCAGGAATAGAAAGGATGTACCAGGACCTCTAACATCAGTTCTGGTGGCCAGGAATGAAGATGAGTGTGGAAGAGTTTATTTCTCAGTGCCATACTTGTCAGCAAGTAAAGGCTGAGCACCAGGTGCCAACAGGTTTGACTTAGTCCCTTGAGGTGCTAGAGTGGAAGTGGGACGAGATATCAATGGAATTCGTGATGGTATTACCATGTACATCCAGGGGACATGATTCTATCTATGTGATTGTTGATCGACTCACCATGTTGGCCCACTTATTATCCATACAAGAGTAGAGTTCGGTAGAGAGCTTAGGACGCCTCTATGTGCAAGAGATAGTTTGAATTCATGGAGTTCCATCCACGATTGTCTCAGATCGTGATGCTTGTTTCACATCCCAGTTTTGGAAGGGATTGCAGGATGATTTTGGGACTCAATTAAGCTTGAGCACAACATTTCATCCTCATACTGATGGTCAGACGGAGCAGACCATCTAGGTTCTGAAGGATATTCTACGAGCTTGCATAGTTGAATTTAGTCGCAGCTGGGAGGATCACCAAACACTGGTGGAATTTTCTTATAACAACAATTATCATTCCACTATTGGTATGGCACCATTCGAGGCTTTGTACGGGCAACCATGCAGGTCACCGCATTGCTGGACTGACTTAGGATATTCAGCACTCATGGGCCCAGAGATTGTGCGTGCTACTATAGAGAAGGTGCAGGTCATACATGAGTGGATGAAGACTACACAGAATTGGTAGAAGTCTTATGTCGACAGGAGATAGAGGCCCTTGGAGTTCGAAGAGGGAGACCATGTGTTCCTTTAGGTCTCACCTCGACGGGGATTGTGGAGATTTGGATGAGGCAGAAAGCTGTCTCTGAGGTTCATTGGCCCTTTTCATATTCTGAGAAGATTTGGTGAGGTGGCACACTACTTTTATCTAACTCCTTAGATGGAACATGTACACAATGTCTTCTATGTGTCGCGGCCGTGGAAGTACGTGCATGATCCATCACACGTTATCGACTGGTGTGAGCTGGACATCGATGACGGAGCGACCTTTTCTGAGTACCCAGTGGAGATCAAGGATTGGCAGGAGAAGATCCTTTGTGGGTGAGTTATTCCCTTGGTGCGTGTCTGGTGGCAGCACGAGAATCTCCAGGAGAGCACGTGGGAGCGGGAGGCTCAGATTCGTGTGTAGTCCCCACATCGTTTGAGAAGCCTATGTTTTGGATTTTCGAGGACGTAAAAGACCTAAGGTGGCTGTGATGTAATGTATTTTATTTTTCCATGTTTTATTTTAAGATCATGTGGGTATTATTTCAAGACCAGGCTTCAAGACGACATGCAGTTCCAAGGCCCATTGAGCCTGGAACAAATGTTTGAATTAAATTAAATAATTTAATTTAAGCACGGGTGGGGTCTTCATAAAAAAGAGGAATACCTACTGAATGGGTTCTCAGATCGGAAATCCGAGGGAACCGTTGCGTCCAGAGCAGTGGGTTTACCCTATAAGAGAGCTGAAATCAGCTGGCATAGACCGATGGTGAAATATGGTTTTTGGACATAACCATAATAAAATATTTAATTAAAATATTTTACTTAATATTGTTGTGGAAAATATCTCTTATATTTTTAAATAGAGATTTGCGTAGGGGTCCAGGGTTACAGACCTCATAACCCTGAACCCTTTGGAGGCTCTGGAGGAAACCACAACGAGAAGAGGGCGTTCTTGACTGGTTTCATCATCGACGATGACGCGACAAACAGATCATCACCAACGGACACCGTGAATCCAGGTAAGATGTTTGGTTTTGGTTTCCATCCCCGTTCTTGATTCCTACGACAAACATAGACAAATCCACGAATATATTAGCCTGCGGATCGATCGTATTTTTGGGATGGGCTTTTGCGGGGATTTTGGGGATTTGATTCTTGGAGTAAATTTGGTTTTGTCCAACCTTCTAATGGTGACGTACCAAGATCGACCCGAACATTGATTGAGGTTCGTCCCTCTTGATTGATGTGTTTTTCCCCCAGTTTCTACGTGTTCTTAATGTGCATTCTTGGAGGAAATAGATCGGTGTGCATTCATTTGTTGGCGTAATGATCTGAGATTATAGATCCGACACAGGGATGAACCAATAGAGCTGCAATGACAACGACGATGGACAGATCTAAGATATTCAAGAGAAATATCTCTTCAAACCTATTTTCATCCAAAGATCATATGTTGTTATTCAAGCCAATTGAAGGTCCGAAACACCCGGATTCTGTGTTAGGATGACGAATCGAACCAGCGCCTTGTGATTCGCGGCAAATGGACAATAAAATCATGATCCGGATGATTAGCCGAGGAGCGAGGAGGAAGATGAGGTTCTGGAAATTTCCTGACCACACAACGTGTAGTATGGGCTACACGACGTGTGTTCATTGGTGGATCACCTGGTATATACTATGGGAGTACATGAACAGAGGTTGGGTAGACAACCAAGGACACAACGTGTATACCCTTCCCCGGCCAGACACAGCTGGATACACGGGACACCCCGTGTAGTGGTACAGGGGCATGTGACATGGACATACACCATGTACGGGCATACGACCAGGGTACACAGGTGTTTCCCAGTTGACAGGACATGACGTGTGGTTCGACTTATACTCTGTGTGTATGCTTTCCTACATGACTTCGATTCCAGACATGGGCTGTTTACACGGGTAGTACTCAGAGTCAAGGAACACGGCGTGTGATCCTTCTACACGCCGTGTAGTTGAGTTTTACACAACATGTATGGATGACATGAGCCTTTACACGGGCAGTACCCGAGGTCACGAAACACGACGTGTGACCAAACTACAAGCCATGTATCCTGTTTTGCATGGATTGCGCCATTTTCCTTCTGTGACTTGGACTAGTTTCCTTAGGTTTCGTCCCCGTGGTCTTTCTCTAGAAGGTTTCCTGTATCATTTCCAACATACATGAGTATGATTTCTTTAGTAGGATTCCTGAATAGAGTTTTTGAAATCCCCTCTGTGAGTCATAGATACAGATCCACCATTCCTTCCTGGTACCCTAGGTAGAGTTCTTGGTAACGACATGACCAACTTTACCCGGGCTCTGATCCTCTGCTTAGAAGATTAGTTCAGACTGAGTTTTTGGAATCACCCCATGGCTATTGGTTGTGATCCTCATCTGAGAATCATGTTCTCATGTACATGTGGAGTGTGTTCTCCCGCAAAGAGTACTTCATATCTCTCTCTTCCGACCTAGGAGTGTGTTCTCTTTGTCACGTGCTTAGTTGAATCTTTGAGATGGATCCTAGTGGTTGTATCGTGATAGTCAATCGTGTATGAGTATATCTAGATATATTCTTGTTATATGTTCTATAGACATATACTGTGTGGAGATGACTGTATCTTTACATTGTGGTATTTTCCCTTGTTGTATTTACTTTGTGGTTTCGGGGTGTCCTACTAGGTATTGTTATACTCACCCCTGCATGGGCATTGCCCGCACGTGTCGTGTCTTGTGCAGATGACCGATCCTTTAACATGATTCTAGGAGGACTATTACTGGACGGTGCTCAGTGATATCAGATAGGCCGAGGTGTTTTCCTATAGCTATAGATTACAGTCCCAATACCTTTATTTACAGGTTGGACTTTGTTGCAGACTCTCTTTTTGCGGGCCTTTACTTTTGGCCCAGGGTTTTACATTACTATACTTTACTTTCCTATAGTATTCTGTTGGTTGGTATTTTTAGTATATGCATGAATTTCCCTTTTTAGTAGTTTTTACTTTACAGATTTGTGGTCTTGAAGATGTGTTTGCGTGGGAACATGTTTATAGACAAGGCCTCCCATGTTAGTGATATGTCTACTCGGTGCTAGTCACCAGCCCCTGGCCTATTGGAGACGAGCTTGGGGATTTGCGGCTCGCGCCCCACTGGGATAGGTCATGACATGTTTCACTATCCAAGAATCCTACTCACTATTGAAATCCACTCGATGAAAACTACCACCCATCCACATGTATTCCTCTTTATGATTACTATTGATATATTGAAACTCTTCCACAATTTATTCTTCTAAATGGAAAAAGTACCATAGATTATATACTAGTAACATGTTCCCCACCATTTTTTCACTCAAATAATCCATTACATATTTAGGGATCCATTTCATATTAAAAATAAAACTTTTCTTGCATTGCATCTAATTTTATTAATTTTTTTACCTCACCTGGTCTCAATTGTATTTGGAAGGTACGATTAATCCTTTCACCCTTTTTTATTCCCTGTGGTCAAGATGAAACTTCTCAAGTCCCGATCATACATCTGACCCTTTTTGTTACTTTAATTGTACATGTGATTACCATGAATTCCTCCCAAATTTTACCATGAAACATATCATATAAAATCATCATCATACATTATCCCTCCTATTAATTTAACATCGATGGAATTTGCTATTTTTTTGAGCCAAGCCCTCCACACCAATAAAGATGTTCCAGGATTGGATTGGCTCATAACTCTATCATTGGACTGTAACCCAATATATTAACAATGGTGAAACATTGAAAATGTTATATGTATAAAATTTATGTGTGAGTAAAATTATGTGTATCCTAGTATTATTGTATTTACATTAATTACAAATGTGATAATCTAAGGGATGAAATTTTAGTTAGGATGGAAAGCACGTGATTAACCTATTGGCCCCCAAAAAAACATATTCATTATTAACATTAGGGTCTCTACTATATTTCATGTAATTATTTATATAGTTTTTTCTCATTAGTTTGTGCATTTGATGACATCACTAATTTGGGTAAAATTAACATATCTGATAATATTTTTTTTAAAATTAAATAATTAAACATTGATTCAAACTTTATTATACCATCCATTGCACATTTACATTATATGGATTTTTGAACAAATTATGTATTTATGTTTACTATAAAATATTATAAAGACATTCAAATAGTTATTATGAATTATCATCTCATCTATGTTTAACAAAATGTAATGTCAATCCCAAAAAATATAGATTCACCCAAGAAAAAGTAGAATAATGGAATAAATTTACTTTTCTAAATAATAATTCAATATTTTTTGTACACTTTAATATTTAATATTTTTCGTGAATTTATGTGTACTTATCACATTTATTATTAATTTTTATTTTATGACAATGAAATAGAGTTTCGAATATATGTATCGTGAATTAAATTTTATATACCAATACATTGATTCAAGGATGGGGTACATTTCACAAGACAAAAATTGATATGTATTTTAAAAAACTATAAGGATTATATGAGATTAGAAATTACAATACAATAATGTTCCATTAAATATATATTTTAATGATGATTCCAATTAAATGAAATATTCCATCACATATCATGTTCCATTAATGGGGACACATATAAATAAATAACTAAAACTTTAAAGATGGAAAAACATTAAGAGTATGAGAATCTAGTTTTTCTATGACATAATGAAAAATTTACACCATTAAATCATTACTACATAATAATGAATTGTAATTTTCATACATTTTTTATTTGGTTTGGACACAATTACCTTCACTGGGTTTTCTCAAAGAATGTCTACATTCAATTTACTTGAAGCAGACACCCTAATATCAATGCTTTTGATGTAATTATTCCGGAAAGTCACCTCAACTTTAAATATTTTTATTAAAGTCACAAGAGGATAGAGATGAGAAATTATATATTATGTAGGCATATATAAATCCTCTAAAATAGAAAAAAAATTGATCAACTATGTTTTTAGTTATTATTATGGGATGGAATCAATGATAGGAAACACCATAGAAATAATCACTACATTAATTGTCATCCCCCATCTTTTATGCTAGCCATTGCAACCTTGCGCCATCATTACTAGGGGTATTTGATTTTTTCTAAAAATATTAGTGAAATGGTGTTTAAAAATATATTTATGTGTTTTGTATATTTAAATTAATAATGGTGAAATTCATTTTTATTGGAATTCATCTAGACCCACCGATCATCTTAATTCAAGATGTATAATGTACATTATCCTAGGTGATATTGTACACAAATAACAATATCAAGAAGATCGTTTTACTATAGGGATTAAATTTTCAAATGATCCTAGGGTAGGGATATATAATCCCCTTAATGATTAACATGTTAACATGGTAAAACATTATATTAAAACATCCAAAGAATGTTATTAATTTTATAAAATAATATCGTGATAATGAGTTATGGCGATTAAAATTTATATTTTATTTATAATTTTTTACCAACTAATGTATAATAGTTTTGGTCCATCTAATGTTATTAGATATGGAGAAATTGAAAGGGGATATAAGGGGGAATCAAAACATTTTGAATGATGGAATATTAAATAAAAATTTATTCGAAGAGTACCATTAAATAAATAATTAAACTATTTAATTTATGAACATTACAATTTATTACTAATGAAATATTCCAAAAATAAAAATATTACATCCATTTATTTTTAATAAAATATATAAATTTCCATCCTTCCTGACATGATTTTTCTCGAGAGTGTAAATTAAACTATCAATAAGTAATGGTTCAGATACTTAGTTGTGAATTTATACATAAGAAATATTTGTTAATATATTCTTTTAATAGTTAATATAATATGATCACACTATGAACCCCTTTTACTTTAGGTATATGTACATTATGTTTCATTCTAATTCATTTTTTTTGACTTAAAAATAGTGTCTAGAGAGTCTATAGTGTAAATGACGGTGTCTTGGGCTAGGTCAAAGCCCAAAAAACCCATCCAGAGTAAGAAAACCCAAGCCCAAATGCCTATAGAAACCATAAAACCCAGTCTACATGATTTCTCACAACCATGCATGGTGTTTCATTGGCATGTAGTGGGTGACAAGGTTGACCCTAAACATTAATCATATGTAAAACAACCCTGAATATCATATATAAATTGTATAAGAGGTAAAACAAATGGAATACAAACCATATTCCAGACTATGTGCAAGGAAAATTTGAAACTGCTCCTTCAAGAGTTGGTCAAGAGGAATTTATAAATGGTTTTTCAAACTATGTGGACAAACAATGCAACCCAATTTTAATTTGGTAAAATTATAATTTTCTAATTAAATAATTTATACAAAACACCCCTCTTCTATTTCATATTTCCATTGGATAGAGCCCTTGTTTTTCTCATGGAGAAGCTTATACTCCCCTTTCACATTGGTTTTGTGATTTCATCCCCATCCAAAAATTTAATCAACATCTGATCATTTTATTTGAAACATCTCAGAAATTTCTTTAGTCCGTAGGATCATATCATTGTTTCTATTCCTCTCAATATATTTATTTTGATGGAGGATCAAATGCCTAATTTTCAGGTAATTCATCCATTCTTCCATTTTCTTCATATCCATACCATGATAAATATTTAGACTAGATATTGATCGTGTTATTGAAAAAATTTATGTTTCTATGACTATTCACCAAATGTGAAGTTGTATACAATCTTTTTTCATTGAGTACACAATAGTTTCATCGGGTGATGCTTCTAAACATCCACTACCTTATTTATTATTTTATATATATAATTTTACATAAGTAATTATATTATTTGTTTATATAATTTTAATTTGGTACCATAACTCCATCAACCAAATTATGGTGTGCACTATGTTATCTCTTTTTCAATTTTTTTAGATTATGTGGGACACTGTTCGACTATTAATCACTATTCCTTCATAAGGAATGATTTGAATCATAATTAAATGAATCATTAAATTGTTAAATAGAAGGAATATTTAAATGTGTTACATGGAATGTTTAATTATAAATTAAAATTTGATGGGTTTTTTCTCCTCGAAACCTTTTAATGTCTAATGAATGTCCTGGAATGACTGTATATAATGTTTATGAATTAATGTGACAAATGATTTAATTTCTTTGAGACCCCTTTTCATGCTTGTTCAAATGTTATTGAATGAACCTATTATACAATTAAATGGAATGATTATTACTTAGAGTAAAGTGGAATAATGAAATACTTATAAGGTACCATTTTCATGTGGAACTTTTTTACCTTTATAGAAATGGTCCTAATTAATCCTTTTTTGGATTTATAACGGAATGCATTGAGCACTCTGAGGATGTAATTTCAGTTCGAGGAGATATATTCAAAGCGAAGTATTCATATTGTAACATGGTTATTTTGAATTAGAGGATTACTATTATGATTTCATAGGATCACTTCTCTATCACATATAATATTAGAATTCCTTGGTTACACTACATGGATTCATGATGATGTCATTGGAGACTTGGCACCATAGATTAAACCCATTATGGCCTATCATGATTATACTATGATTACGATGGACATGATCCATGGTCTCTATTATAAACATTTATAGTGGAATTCATTGGGTGTTTCCACATGAATTACACTAAGACCTTTTTACCGAAAGACTGCATGTGATACAATGAGTTGGATTAACCCTTAAGTCAAGAATCCCCTGGTTACACCATAGATCATCTATTATAAATACATCTTTTTATATTACAATTTTATACAATAATATATAATTGATCAACTCATTATATACCAACATGTAATCAATTGAATAATTAAATGATCACATGATCATATATATATTTCCAGCTAATACTGAAGCATATAGGAGTTGTTATTCCATCATAGATTGAACAATATATACATGCAAACTATACATTTAATATTCATACAATGGAATTTAATGACTTCATTGGTGGTGTACTTCTATGATTTATCTCACACCCTATATTTTCCTCCATTGGTTCCATAGAAGATTATATAATCACTATTCTTTACATGGGGAAGGTTCCCACTTTAGACATCTATAAATTATTATTTAAATATTATAGGATCTTAGTAGAATATGACAAGGAATTATTCTAGGAAGATTGGATATTTTTATTCATTTTTGATTATTTTATAAATCTTGTATTTTACATTATACATACGTCAATTTTACCATGTTATCATTGTTTTGTAGAGATAATTCATCATCATTTTGTATATGATACAATTACATATTTTGAATTTTTATATATTCCATCAATATTTATAATATTCTAATCAACCACAATTTTTATACTGAATCTATTTTTTATTCAGTGTTATTATATCTTTTTATCTCTTCATTGAATAGAGTGAATTGTCTCCCCACTATGAAACTATAGGCCCTATTTTCTATTTGTATGCCCCTAGAATATGTGTAGGAATTCATTAGGCCATGTCATCCACTAATTTTGACTATTGAGTAGTGATCTGTGTTTTGGACATCAAAAAATACTTTCAAATACTTTCTTTTTTTTATTATCTCATTATTTATATTATTTATTCAGGAGATTCAAAATGGCTTTAAAATGTTTTATAAGCCTTGTTAGGATGTTGGTTAATAATGTTTGGGGTGAATACCAAGATTCATAGGAATGGGAAATTTTTGTTCCATATTTTTCTTATTACATTAGATATACAATGCTAATCTAGTGTTTTTTTATGAATTGTGGTATTTGTTATATTTTATGGATACATTCCCTTTGTCTGATATGTCAAGGAGAATTATTACAAGCATCATTAAAGGCACATAGAACACACAATTTATGCATATTCCATGGAATATAAGTTCATTTTGATTATTGAGTTATCTATGTTTCACGTGATGAATGATTGAGACATGGTTGTTATATATGTCAATGCTACTAAAAAATTATATAGGGAATGTTAAATTGGTCATTTAAAGTATCATCATCAAATTATATTGTTTTTTTCTTAAAACGATAGTTGTTAAAATCATAACAAGCTAATTTTGACCATTATATGTTATATAACTCTAGTTACATGAGATGTACTTCTTCTATCATGACATGATATAAAAAATCAATTTCTAAGGTGTATAGGACCATATAAATTGGAAAGGGTAATTTATAGGATTGATCCATTGTATTATACTTATTACATTGTGGGACCAGATGTACGGGTAGTTTATTGCAATTATGTGGGTTGTCTATTTCAATTATTATGTTTGTGAATTTATTAGTTGGGAATGAAAACACATTATATAGAATCTTATATTAAGTTAAAACTCCCATATGAACATAAATTTTAAATTATGGATGATAAAATAAATGGTTTCTAGTAAATGAAGAGGAGAACTACATTTTAAAGTGATTTTCCTCTTTTAATTGCAATTGAACCTCTATATAATGGAATACCTATAAATCAAAATATGAAGACAAATCAATAGCTATCCATATATAAATTTTTATTGGGATAGTAAAACATAGACATTGAACCATTACATATGTTCAACATCTATAGTGATCCTACATATTTTCAAATGTTTTTCAATGGAAAGCATATGGAATTTGTAGATTTATGCCACCATGATGTACTCGATTCATGCACCAAGAGGATGGAAGAAATAATTCTAAAAATATAGTGCATCCTAACAGTCCAGGTATACCTCTAATAGTTCCACCATGGGAACCACATATTATTCTATAACTAGTTACTCATGCTCAGCTTCTAGACGATTTTTTAAATATGATACAGTCTTTCTAGGGTGCTCTGCAACAATCACCTATGTTGTCTGATCAGACTATTGAGTTCTAGAAGAAGTGTCCTCACATGTTTTTATTGTATAGAGGTCCACAAGATACAAATTTGTTTATAGACTCCATTTATTTATTCATATTTCATCTTGATAATCTTCCAGATGCAGGGGTCATGATTTCTACTTACACGTTTCATGATTATTCTATGCATTGGTGGGATGTGATTACCCATCCTTGTCATCATCTGGCCTTGATTTTGGAAGAATTTAATAAATCCTTATACCTATATTTTTTCACATAGACATTGGGAACTAACTTATAATTTGAGTTCCTTCACATGGAGTAGGGTGATATGTCTTTCATAGACTATACAACATGTTTCATTGAGTTCCATATCATTTCACAAGTTCATACCAATGTTGATCTATCATGAACAAGACTCTTATAGGATTATCTCTAGATGGAAATATGTTAAAATTTTAATGTCTTTTTATAGTATAACATTTATTATATTTTAATTACAAATCAGATAATTCATTGAATCCATAGATAATATGATAGTATTGGGCCTAGAGGTTCAGTTATGAGATAAGTTTGTATTTCCTTCAGTAGAAGGAGGAATTTCTTTGAGGTATTCCATGAGAGTAATGGTTGATATAGTATCTCTAATGGAATCTTGGTCATACGCCAGTAGTTTGGTTTATTGGGACATATGAAGCATCAGTGTGGTAGGGACTCACTAGAGTGCCCTTCATGTAGTTATATGGGTAATCATTAGGTGTTTCACTAAAAAATTCCACCTATCTCATGCTAGAGATGTCCCACACCAGCTCCACCAACTGAAGGAAGATTAGTTAAGATGTTTTAGGAAGGATTCTACATTAGTAAATTCCAAAAACATTTAGTAAAAGGAAACGGATGTTGTATCAATACGCCTAATTACCATGTGATTGATATGCAGTCCTTCTCAGTGTAATTCAGTATAGCTTAGGGTAATGGATCAATCTAGATTCATGTATTATAGCTGCTACCAAAAAATAAGAGTGCACGAAAAACTATATTATGAGGTAATATTCTATCTTTTAATTATATCTGTTTTATTCAATATAGGTGTATCCTATTCCTTTATCCTTATATTAAACATAATATTTCATTCACTAGAAATTAAATACTTTGGTGGGGTGATAGCCCTAGACATGCAATGTGGTGTATGAATCGAGGGATTATTCAAATTCATGGGAATTCCATATGATGTGGGTGGTTATCATTTCTTAATGGGAAACATCATACTAAAGATGAAGGTATTCGATGACATTATCATGATAGACTATTTTTCTTCTATCACAGCTACGTAGACTAATATTATCATTGGCTATTTATTAAATCAGGAGGGGTTGTGTGTTATCTAAACTCGGGTAAATTTGGATGTCTAGCATCGTAGATATGGAACAGACCATCGTGGGATAGAAGGAGTGATAACATAGATTTATATCCATTTCATGGATGATTATATGATGTGTCAGATAGATTTTCGTCTTATTGTAGATCATATTTGGATTGTCTTTCCAAACAAATTTTCTAGCTTTCCTCATAAAAAAGAGGTAGTGATTATTATTAGGTTTGTTCATGGAGTAGCAACAATATCTTTTTAATTTTACAATATGGAACCTACATATCTCCATGAGATCAAGGGATATTTAGTTGACTTAGAATAAAAGGATTGAAATCGACCAAGTAATTCATCATGGGATTCACCCATGCCTTTCTCCAAGAATCTGAATTGGACAATTTGGATATGTGTGGATTCTAAATGGGTGAACTAGCTTATGGTAATGAATATGTATCATATTTCATGAATATATGATCTCTTAGACTAACTCTGAGGAGC